>CM047805.1:162784965-163984965 GCA_026214975.1 Gentiana macrophylla
ATAAATTCAATATTCAAACACAAAAGTATTACAAGAAATTTGCTTAAAGTTACATACAGTCGGTTTCAAAAGTGAAGTCATGCTCGATTGATAACTCTTGAGGCATTTCATCCCGCCCAAAGCAAGTATGTCATCATAAAGATTGTTAAGAAACTCTTGGGATTGTCATCACGAGGATTGTTAAAATTTTATCTTCCTCAATCATTATCGACCAAATGCTATAAAAAACAAATTTGCATTAACAATCAAGTTACACTTTGGAAAAAACTAAAGCCAAAAAAGAACATGTGGTATTAACTTACCTCAAAATACGCCTCATTGTAATCATTTACTCCTTGTAGCCATGCGCAGCTACTTACCACTTGTCCTCATTTGGGTTATCTGAGATAATATGAAATCCAACAAGTTAAGTATATGCCAATCTGAAGAAGTTGTAAAATAAGTGTGATTATCGCGTAACGTTGGGGTGACCGGCGCTAGAAGTGATATCTCGGGTGGAGAACATGTGACTTGAAGACATCAACCTAAACACATGGCATCTGCCTTACAAGCGCCCCAATCCGGCGCCGAAGTCTACCACAATCACACATTATTGGCGTTGTGCTTACAATATACTTGTCGAGGATAACCGGCGTTCCAAGCATCGAAACGAAGCTCAAATCGTAAAAGGCGCCAGGTGAAACCATATGCCCATCGGAAGCGCGCCAAAAGCATGATTTTCCTCGACAAATCATGCCTTTCTGTATCATTCTTCACGGGTGTAAGTCATTCACCTATTTCAAGCAAAATTTCAATTTTAGTCTGTAAGTGAGTGGCATTTGCAAATTTAGTCATGTGCTTACTCCGACCACAAAATTGGTCCTATAAAGTCGGTTATTTTGCAAAATTGGTCTGTTGATCGGAAAATGCTGGCTAGAGCCCAATTTTCCGGCCAAACATGTTGACTCGGGGACCACATCAGCAAGTTTTATACACCATCATTTTCTTTAAAAGAAAATGAAGAAAAAAAAAAATATGATTCAGCCAAATCCGTGGACCTCCTCATTATAACCAAAATGAAAACCGGATCGGCAGGCGGCTCTTGCTGAGACCCCGCCTCCCAAACCCTACCATCACCGTGGTAATTCAATCTTGGCGGCCAAACCTAGAGATCTCCTCTTCTCATCGATGGCTACATTCCTCAAATCAGAAACATTCCCCAATTGTAATTTGATTCTGTGAATTGTTTTATTTTAATCAACATTGATGCCTGTGCTTCTGTTTTCTTAATTAGAAAAGGAATGTCAGTATGCTCCCTCTCTTGAGTTCCATTGCTGCTGCCCCTGGTTTTGTTCTTTTTCTTTTTTTTGAGCATTGCTGCTAGCAGCATTTTATTTAGTTGTTATGGATTAGTATTTCACATATTCAAATTCTGAAGTAATTCCATGTTTCAATCTAATTAAAAACTTGGCCGAATATGGTGATTTTCATGCATTTTATCAAAGAAGATCACGCCAAAAATCCAAACCAGCTATTACAAAGCATGAGGACCCCTCCACAAACTTCAAATCAGCTTCTAAACGTCACATTAGATACCATAACACATACCAGAAGCTGAGCATTAATAAAACCACAATAAAATCAAAGCAGGCAATCAAACCTAAAGACAATCAAGACAAAACAATATCCCAAACAATCAAACCTAAAAAGAAACAACATGCAAAATCAAAGCAGAACACTCTGTCCCAAGCGCCCAGCCTTTGTGCACATCACCCATCATTTGAATCATAAAACACCTGAAATTGCTCAACCAACTCAACAGGTAATCATCAGTCAATTCCAAACAACCAAAACTCCCTGAGCCAAAAATGGTAACATAGTTTATACTTTACAATTGTTGTTTTGAGTTTAGATAATAGGTTTTTTCTTCTTCTTTTTTTTTTATAAAGAAAATGATGGTGCATAAAACTTGCTGATGTGGTGTCCAAGTCAGCATGTTTGGCCGGAAAATTGGGTCTAGTCAGCATTTTCCGATCAACAGGACCAATTTTGCAAAAAATAACCGATTTATAGGACCAATTTTATGATCGGAGTAGACTCAGGACTATATAAATTATAAAGCGTTAGTCCATTTATAGAACCAATTTTGCAATTTTACCCTATTTAAATCCGTTTTGAAAAGAAAAAAAACAAGATTTTGGTGAGAGAAATTTCCACTTTTGATCTCATTTGTTCTTCAAATTGGATTGAAAATGGTATGCCTTCAAGTGATATTGCATCATTATTATCGTTGGTATCGTCGGTGGCGGATCAGGTAATATTTTGATTGGGGGTCGCGGCGTACTTCTAAGGCACTTTTCATTCAAAATTTGTTCCAATAAAGTAGAGAAGCGCAAAGCTACGTTTTTAACAATAGCTAACGTCGTCTTATCTAAAAAATTTATAGGATCTCAGTAGGGTTAGCGTGACCCCCCTCCCCTCCCCCTCGCTTGTGCGCTTAGATCTGCATGTTTGGTAGGCATAGTTTCAAGTGTAGGAGATGGTGAAGATGGATTCATCTTGGGTTTATGATATTTTTGTGGTGAAAGGTGTGAAGAAGATAAAGTTATGAAGATGATGGAGGTTTTAGTTTTTGGAAAAATTAGGTAAAAGTCGGCTTTTCCCCTTTATTTTAATCCAGAACAAATTTTTAGTTGAATTAAAACAAATCTGGGACGAATATCTGCATATATTACACACAAAGCTAAATCAAGCTGTGGCGGCGCTACTAACGGTTTACCGCTAAAAATACATAGCAAATTTGGATGTAATCGGATTGGACATGAATGAAAATAGCTGAATCTTCTTGACCTTCTTTTTTCCCTCAATCTTTCCCCTTTCTGCAACTTTCTTCCTTTCTTTTGTGCAATTTTAATTTTAGTGTACTCTTGTAATTAATTATCTACGTTCATGTAACACAGCAGAGCCACACCCATGGCTAGCTAAAGGAACTCGATCCTCCAAGTGGAGTGTTGAATCAATTTTGTCACAAGCAGTTAAGACTCTAATTGCCAAGATGAAGACCTTTTACAAGAAGAAATCCACAAACCCAAAGGCAATGGTGCACCCACAGACAAGACTTGTCACATTCCATCATCACAAGCAGTTGAGACTCTCACTGCGAACAAGATTGAGACTCTTTACAACGAGAAATCCACTACACAAGGTATATACTTCCTACTACTCCTGTTAAAATGCACGGTACTTGGATTAAACTGCGTTAAATCGATTTCCTAGTTTTTGAGCGTGGTGGAAGGGTTGGGGGCTGTAGTGGGTAAAAAAATGTGAAAAAGTAGAAGAAATACATGAAGTAGGCATGACTAAAATAGTCCACAATGTTTAGTTCACTAAAGATGGATTTGTTTTTAGGAAGGATTTTTGACATTTTACAGTGCTTTTAATGTTTTAGGCTTTGTTTCAAAAATGGCCTTATGTTTCAGAATAGCCTTGGCTTTTAGTCATTAAGTTTGTATTTGTTTGATTTTAGTGGAGTCAGGACCATTTTCAGGAGAACCTCCTTGGTTAGGCTGCATTGCAGATGAATCATATGACCTTAATGGATTTCACTAATGAAGTGTATCTGCTTTGATTTCGTAGTTTTGTTTTATTTCTTATAGGAATTTCAAAGTGCAAAAGAAATTCATGGATACATTGTTATAAACTCATTAAATGATGATCCTTTTGTGGTAACTGTATTGATTGAAGTGTATTGCCCATGGTCAGCGCCTAATCTTGTATTCTTGATTACGTGTCTTATGCTTATATGATATTATTATTGATATTGTGTGTGCTATGAAGCGGATATGAGCTACACTAAAAAAAATTGGCTTTTGCAGCGGATGCAAAGTGGCACTAAGACCTATTGTGACGCCTAATGTTTTGTGTCACCCGTGACAAACAACCATGTGGCAAAAAGTTCTTACTGCGCCTTTTTGCCACTCCAGCGGCAGAGAGTTAAAACCTATTGCCACACTATCACACACGTGGCAAAGCGTTAAAATCTATTGTCACACTACCACATGGCAAATACTTAAAATCAGGTGCCACCGCAGCAAAAGCAAATAATTAAAATTTTAAAAAAAAAAAGCAAATGATTTTTAAAAAAATAGCAAAATAGTTTCCACCCCATACCTACCCCATCCCCAACCCAAGCCACTCCACCCCACCACCCCACCCCACCACCACCCCATAATAACGGTTCAAGCAACAGTAACAAAAGTCATATTATCGATAATGCTAATAACTTCCAACCTCATTATCTAACAGAAAAGTTCAAAAAAAAAAAAAAAAAAATTACAGAAATAGAAAGCCAACATATATATGCATTCCTAAAAAAAAAACATATATATGCAAAAGCAATAACAATCAGACCAGTAACAATACAAAACCTTTTATCACCATGTATATAACACAAGTAAAATCTCACATTTAAAGTAAACAATACAATGGGTGGAAGATCTATTTATAGATATGGAAGCTCCTTAGAATTTAAAATGATCCGTCTCGAAGATTACCTCAATGAACTTTACTCTTCTCGAACCGCCATTCCTGCCCTTTTCCTTGCTTCATTCTTCGTGATTTTATTTTTGCCTTTTATATGCATTCACTCAACTTTTGATATCTGCATTCACCTACAAAGATAGTTGTAAGCTAAAATAACATGTCTCTCATCTTCAAGCCTGTTGTCCTGATCAATCTCAAGAAAGAAGGGCTTAGAAGTCCAAATTAGCGCGACTACTGTATAATAAGATCATAATACTGTATACTAGCATGTTTATATTTTCGCAGTGCGAGGAAAAACCACGATACCAAATCATTTTAGTAATGTACCTTGAGCAAAGATGACAGGTGCATATTCCTCTTGCACTGAGGACCGTTCTGACACTTCAGAAATGGACTCATTGTTATGAACAGTGTTTGCTCAAGGGTATCCATTCTCTTTATATTCCAGCCTTGCTTAACAAAGGGCCAATCTTTGACCAAAAACAATTACAGCTACAGACAATAATACATGAAGAAAGAATCCGTATGAAAAATACAGATATACAAAGTCGTCTAAATCAGCTTCAAGAACTCACATACCATTTTACAATTAAATACAAGTAAAGCATGCTTATTCATAAAGTGGTGTTGAAGGGAGTTTAATCAACCACGACTAATAAATGATGATTCATAAAAGACTTCAACATAAGCAGGTATGATCAAAGCAATTGCAACAGATCTATTAGCAATGGTACATGATCCTTAAAGAAGAAAAAAATGTATTAAATTTCTGTAAAAAAAAATAAACTCATCACCTTTTAATTCAACGCTCTTTGTCCTAAGACCTGCATGGCTGCATGAGTAAATAACTTTCATAAGCTAAGAAGAGGCAGATACAGCAAGAAAACATAGAAACCCAATGATGTTTTAATACATGAAACAATAAGACACAACACTACCTTCTTTCACAAAAGATTCAACTACCCCATTTCATTGTAAAAAAGATAAAGATTAAATGGATCATGTCAAATAAAGAAATCAAATTGCTTCATCCTAAAACATGATCAAGAACTAATGATAAATCACCCTGCAAATTACAAATATTCTTTTATTCCCCACAATTTAGACATTTAGACTGCAAAAAAGCGCACAAGGGCAAACATAAGAAAAGAACATCACCAACTAGGAGAATGTATTAAGACTGCAACTGAATGTGAGAACAGCTAACCTTTCTCCCTTCAGCAATCACTAACTCAATCACAGAATAAGTCCAATAACACTTCTCCCCATCTCCCCCACTATATTTCTTGCTGCATTCAACAAATTGTGGAGTTCTCAAAATATAGAACATATACCTAAAATTACTGAAACAATCATATAAAATAATACAAGTACTCAGCTTCATTCTATTCAAGATCGTTAGAAGTTTTCTGAACAAAAGAAAAGCAGAGGAGAGCTACCTTTTCCTGTGCCAACATTATAAATACCAACTTTGCCAGGAGTTGCAAGGCTAGAAACTTTTACATGTGCATCAATCAGACCAGTGACATCAATGTAATCTCTAGCATGTCCCATCTGCTGTATTATCAATGTTCTAAAAATCGCTAGGCGAAGGCAGCCTTCTGACGCCTAGTAGCGGCGCCTAAAGCCAGCCAGGCGCTTTTAGGGTTTTAGGGGGTTTTAGGGTTTTAAAGGGGGTTTTAGGGTTTACGGAGGTTTTAGGGTTTTAAGGGGTTTTAGGGTTTTATACCTCTTTCTTGTCTAACACTTGGGAAAACTTAGATGTTCACCAGATGAAAGTCATGAAACCCTAATTGCCTAGAAGGACCTAAGAGGGCCTAGAAAGGGCCTAGGAGCGCCTAGAAGGGCCTAGGAGGCGCGAGAAGGAGCCTAGGAGCGCTTGAAGGGCAGGCGCCAGGAAAAGCTCGCCCGACACCCATGTGCGCCCGGTAGTCGCGAGCCAGGCGAGGCATGCAGAGTGCGCCTAGGAGCCTAAGCGGCGCCTAAGCGACCGCCGATTTTAGAACATTGTGTATTATAATCCGTACCTCTTACCTTCAAAACATCAGAATAGTGAAACATGTCACATTCACAATCTTAATCTGAACACTTTAACTATAGAAACATTTTCACCAGCTAGACAAAGAATGTAGTCTTTTCTGGATGCCAGATATGCAAGGTTTGCTTACAGATACTATGAGAATGAAAGGTAAATATCAATACCTTCAATCCTGGAATTATGCCCCGTGCAGCATCAAAGCAGGCACCAGATATCCTACCTTGTTCCATAATTCTGGTCAAAGGCTTCTCTAACCTTCCTTCAGAATCTGACCCAATCACATTAAAGTACCTGAACATTACAATCATATTTCATCGTTAGTAATGATAATCTTCAATCGGGCAAAAATTTAATAAAAACCTTAAGATCATGACAGCAATATCTGAAGTCCTTGAAAAGTCAGTATGATATCTTCTGCCATCTTCTTGGCCTTGCCATAGGATTGATTGGATTCTGGATTTGGTAATAATACAGATAAGTGATTTCGATCATTGACACATATGATAATGCACAAGTTTTACATCTAAAGAATGTGGATGGAGGCGCGGAGTAAGAATCTGAAGCAACAAAGGTTCATAATCACTGGATCATCAATCAACCATAAAAATATACAGGTGCACACCAGAAAAGAACATTCTAAGTTTGTATTAATGTTATGCTCCCCTTATACACACAATTATGTTACCCTTACTTTTTGCCAATGGTACTAGTCTTCAGTAATCTGATTATTTTCCCTTCAATTTCCAATGAAACTGAAAGTTATATTGACATTTACTGTGTTATGCCAGTTTCTAATGTACTTGAATTGACAAGCTCAGAAGAAATTACAAGTAGCCACCCAAAATAACAAAACTAGATTGTTTAATATGGAGTTAGTCTCACAACTCCATATAATCATTACTTTTCTTCTTCTTCAGGGCCACTAAGGTCTCTGTTTGTGCTTTCATTAATGCATCCACTTTAAAGTGGTTTAAAATAGATCTCCAAGCAATCAGGTTTTAACGAATGAAACATTTAGGCGGATGAAAAAAGTAATAGAAGCAAGCCTAGTAAAAGAACCCTTACAGTCAGCTATGCCTGACATCTATATTCAAGGAGAAGAGGCAAGAAAGCGGCATGCTTAACAATATAACAAGATAATCCTAAAGACATATTTAGTGATCAGTTGAAAGTACTGTATCTGAATGGGAAAGATGCAGGTTACCATACCCCAGCTTCTGAAATATGTAATCCATGTCAGATTTCATAAACTTTAAGAGGCAGTATGTCTAGTAAAATCAACCGACACCTGGGCAAAGCAATGGTTTGAGTACTCATTAAAATGTGAAAAAACTGCATTGCTGTCCCGTAGTCTTCAAGCCTGATATTTATCGTATAAACCAAAGTAAGCAAAAACCAGAAGCTACAAAAATTGAATATGAAAAGCTAGCAACAATAAAGACCAATCAGTCAAGAAGGAAAGCCAACATCAGTCATATTCACCATCAAAATAATCACACAGCACACAGCCAAGGATTAGAAACATTAAAAAGTTATGTTCCTATTGCTAGAAACAACATGTTAATTCCCGAATAACTGAGATCAAGAATTGTTATCTCCTCTTCCATTCATTTGTCTAGATAGGCACTTATTACAAAATAGGATAACTACTAAACTAATCCATGCCCATCTACAGTCACAGGTAGCACAAACTCCATTTTATTTTTGAAGACTCAATAGTGGATGCAAGAAATAACAATCTCCTTCAACTCTTGCTAAACTAAAGACGAGCTTAAGCTCTGAATGACAGAAAATTGTGTATTTAAATGATCCAATACATACAAGATAGGCGTGAGATGAGGTTCCCAAATAGATATTCAGCCTCTTCAGTTCTTGCAGGTGAAAAGGTTGGAGGTTAGCTAAAAACACTAAAGCAGACTCAGACTCATAACCTAAACTTTCTACAAGTGTTCATATACAATCAAGACTAATGTAGCTCTGAAGGACTCATTTATGCAATAAAACAAAAATAGAAGCCAATCGAACAACAAAGCCCACCCAAATCAGGACAATAAAACCAGCAACGCAACCATAAACATCAAGGTCATCTAAGAAACTAGATAAATCTAAACTGAAACTCTTCAAAGTTCTATAAAACTATATTATGTGCTACAAAAAGTTGCAAAATCAGTCGATTAATACAAAATTGATACAGAAACAAAAAAAAAATGATAATCGTACAACCCTAACCGAAATAAGTCCAAATCGCAGCAGGAAAATCGAGCGGCCATACCTCTTTGTTCCACGCAAATTTGTTTTCAGTATCTGAGATACTAAAAGGCTAATCAATCAATGATTCATGACTTTTGTGTAAAAAAAATCTGTAGAGCAGAGATAAGTGAATCGAAGATGAGATAATTGAGGGTTCCGAGTTTAATCGAAGAAGATGAAAAACAAACAGGGATGAACAGAGGTCTATCGATAGGAGAAATAAAGGCTCCAGTTTGTTTTGGTTTGGATTTTTTTTTTTTTTTTTTTTTTTTTTTTTTTTGGTTGTTTTAGATAAAGTGATTGAAGTATAATGATTATAAAATTAAAATATTTTTTTGAAATTTGTGTAGATTATAAAATGATTGGTGAAATAAAGTAGTATAATAAATAAAATAATGGTAAAAAAAATTATAAAGTTGATAAAATGAAGGGTAAAAGGCGCTTTCTTTTTTGTAGTTTGTCGATTGAAACGTTTACCATATAGTAGTTTAAAAATATATGATTCGCTCGCAGGGTTTTAAGCAATAGTCAAACTAAATTCAGGCGAATTCGAGAGAATATTAATCGGAATATTCTTTTTATTAATTTATTCCTCTTAATTTCTTTTTTTTTCCTTTTCCTTTTTATGCCCGATTTGCATAATCACTTCAACAAGAATCACTTCAAGCCCAGAAGTTGGTTCATCAAGAATCAATACTCTTGGATCATGAATCACTTCAACACCAATTGATACTCCTCTTCTTTCACCACCAAAAATCCCTCTAATTCTTTCATCCCCAACTCGAGTAGCGGATACATGAATTAATCCAAGTTCTTCCATTAATCCCTTTCCGATTCCGGTAACCGTAATTGGAGTTTAGCATTAAACATCAGAGTTTCTTCAACGGTGAGGAGAGGAAACAGAGTATCCTTCTGTGTGACATAGCCAAAGATTTTCTTGAAGCTAGCTTTATCAATTGGCTTTTTGTTTTTGAGAAGAATCAATTGGCTTTTGATTAAAGAAAATGGAAGCAGATTGGGGAGTGATTTTTACCTGCTAAAATCTCCAGCAACGACGACTTCCCAGCTCCACTTAGGCCAACAATGGCGAGGATTTCTCATGGTTTTGCTCTGCAATTTACGTCCTTCAACACTTTCCGGCGACACCTTTCATCCACAACAACTCCTCCGGCACCACCATCCCGTACTACTACCTCTTGAACTTGATTTCGAATCAAATTTCCACGAACCCTGTTCAGGAATCTGCAATTAACATGAAACCCATGATTGCATTCACTAAGCAGAATCAAATAATCAATAATTTCCGATTAAAAAAGGAAAATACAATAAAAGAAAAGTAAAAGAAAAATTAAAGAAGAGTAATGAGGATGAAGATGAGAAGTGCGGCAATGAAAGAGTACTTGAGAGCAGCCAACATTATGGCTATTGATATCACAAACAGCTGCCATAACACCTGCACACTCGCCCACGCTAGAACCCTGTTAATCCAACCGCAACCACGTTATCCGGATCCGGTTCACCAATAAATCGACCCATTTCATATTCAATTTGGGCCGGAAGTTTTCATTCGATCCATTCTCTTCCCCTCCACTGCTACGTTGTTTCTCTTCGCCTTTGCTATTCCCGTTTCCGCTGTTGCTAGATGCGGCGCAGATTAATGGGTGGAAATTGGTGGTGGTGGTGGTGGTGGTGGTTGATTTAATGGGTGGAATGGAAAATGATTTTGTGGATTCAGGATTTTGTGGTAGGGCAATAATGCTGAAGGAAAAAAAGAAAAAAAAAGAAATTAAGGGTAAAACAGGAATAAAATTAAAAAAAAATATTAAAATGAAATATTCTCTTGAATTACTTTGAATTTGTGTTTGATGGTTTCTTAAAAGCGCAGGGGTGAAGCAGTATATTTTTTAAGCTACGAGAAATGACAACGATTGATGGCGCGAGGGAGGAAAAGATTTTTACGCAAAATGAAATGATGAATGATAATTTAATATTTTTTTAATTTATAGTTGAAGAAATGATTGTAAGAGAATTATAAAATATGATGGGTGAATGTGATATAAAAAAACTCCAAAAAAAACTCTAACGAAAACAGACGGAGGCAAAGGGTTTGCATATAATAAAGGCAAAATTGCTTCTTGCGGAGGCATTACTTGCGCAGCGAAGTCGATTTCTGTATGCGCGTCCGTCTTAGAATTTGGATTAGTCGGATCGAGTGGGTTTTGAATCTGGAGGAGAACTTTAAGCAAAAACAAAAAAAAATCTTGTGAAGCTCTGGCGGGCCACCGGCCGGAAATGTTGTTTCTATTTTTATTTTTTTAGATATTGTAGGTTTTATTGACGGATAATGTTAAAGTGCCACAAAAGGGTATTAAACAGTTTTATAGGGCGCGGCTAAAAGTCTAACTCAATAGCCTATTTTTCTTGTAGTGAGATATGATATTGTGCCGCTTGAATTAAGCCTTAAATGAATCTTATATATGGCCAGGATATGTGTGCGCAAGTAGTCGGCTTGAATTAAGGCTTTAAATGAAACTTTATATGAAGCGCGATCTTATATTCGCGTCTTTGTATTCTTGTCACGATATGTTGTTAGTAAAGGTGTCATTGCCAGGTGGTTTTGGCCAGGTGATTCAAAATGGTGAAAGCGATCTTTGGTGTTTCATCGTAAGTATACAAGAAAAAATCAAGATCATCACGTACACAAGGCGTATGTTGCGTTTACATATTCTTGGTTAGTTGGTTCTCGTAAATCTATGTTTTTATAGAAATAACATGAGTAATCATTTCTTGATGTAACTTAATTATCATATATGTTGATGTTAAAGTTGTTTATCATATATGTTGTAATTTTTTCCATTGTGATTGAATTTGTTATTTGAAAATACAAGTTTTTAGGTGTTAATGTGATTACATTATTGTCCAAATGATTTCTAGTTTACGGTTTGTTTCAATTTAATCCATAAAGGAATATTGGGTGTCGGTGTTGTTGTAAAGCTTTGCGAGTCCATGATTTTTATCTAATCGATTGCTAATGGTAATGGTAATGGTAATGATATTCTTGATACTTGATCTTGTATTCGCGATCTTTGTATTCTTGATCTTTGTGTTAGTGAACTATGTTGAGTGTAATATTGCGATTAAATTCGACTTTCAATAAGCTACGTCGAAAGGGTATCGTATGAGATCTCAAAATGAAGAGAAAAAATATGAACTTTGGTGAAAGAATTTTGATGATCGGTGTTTTAAATCAAAAATTCTGGTTGTTTATGAAAAACACTACGATTAATTCAAATATTTTTAGGCTATCAAAATTTACATCGGAAGGGTATCGTATGAGATCTCAAAATAAAGTAAAAAAATGAATTTTGGTGAATTTTTTGATAATCGAGTTGTAAATCAAAAGTTACGTTTGTTTATAAGGGAAAAAAAAAAAAGTGAAATAAATGTCGAGAATCATCATCCTGTTACATTAGGAGAGAACTTAACTAGTATAAAGGTATTTGTGTGCATCGGATATTGTTTGTCTTTTTGTAGTAAGAAAAAAGTGTTTAATGTTTATTTATTTTTATTAAAAAAGTGGGCTTTTGACTCGTTCACCATTGGTTTTTGTTTATAGGAATGAAGATGGCGAGGTTAAGGTTATGTTAATGAAGATGATGAAAGTGGTAGTATTGGATTAATGTTGTTAGATTATTAAAATTAATTTTTGTGGATTAGTTGTAATTAGTCTTAAGCAGGCGGCCGGCGCGAGTAGGCGATGTTCAAGCTCGAGCTCGTTTATTATCGAGCATACTCGGCTCGACTTCGTTAAGACAAGCGAGCACAAAAGCTTGTTCGAGCTCGGCTCGATAAGAAAGAAAAATGTTCGAGCTCGAGCTCGAGCTCGAGATCAAGCTCATGAAACGAGGCTCGAACTCGAGCTCGGCTCGTTCAACAATTTTTTGTTTCTGAGTTGATTTAGCAAATCGTTTGAGTACAAATCAAAGACAAAAAGAAAAACAAATATACAAGACAAAGCGGATTCATCGAAGAATTGTAAACAAAGTATATAAGATGAAAGAAGAGATTATTGATATGAATCACATCAACAAGCAAGCGACCAAGCACGAAGCACTACTTGGGTGTACAATGAAATAAGCGTTTCTTTGGCGACCAAAAGCGAGCCAAAAGCGAAAGCGATTACAAGGCGATTCATACTGCGGCGTTTAGGGAGGCGGAGGCGAGGCGGAGGAGGCGAGCTCACACTTGAGGCGAGCGAGCGGCGGCGGCGGTAATTACTAGGGTTGAAGGCTTGAAGCGGCGAACTTGAAAGAAAAATGCAGAGCTGAATAATTTGGATAATTTGGGGTGAATGTATATGTGTTTTAACTTTTATATATTTATTATTTATATAAATAATATAATATATAATATATATTCCACGAGCTTAAGCAGTGTTCGCGAACATCTTCGTGTAAGCTCGTTTATTAAGCAGTAGTAAAAGCGAGCTCGAGCTGTTCGATAAGCATAGCGAGCAGCTTTCGAGCGAGCCACTTAAGCGAGTCGAGCTCGAGCCTCGTTCGTGAACACTCGGTTCGTTTAACACCTCTAGTTGTAATGGTGGATTATAGAAGTAAATTTGTGAAATTTTTATTTTTCAAGGACTCAATTGTAGTTTATTTTTTTGTGGTGTATAGAGTACGTAATTTTAACATATTTTTTGTGGTGTGGGGAGTAAAGAATTAATAAAAATAATCAATGTGATCCCAAAAATAACTTATAGGGTGCCGGGAGTATTGTGTCGAATAATAGTAATCTGGAAATAGAAAATTTGTCTTTACAAAGTATAGTATTTAAATGTTTCCATTTTTATTTCTTTTACATCCTATATAAATGGAAAGTATTTAAATGTTTCTATTTTTATTTTCTTTTACACCCTATTTTTAGGGGCTCGTGTATATCTGAGAACATTATTTGGTTCGGTAGGGCGTTTGTTGAATAAGACAAAATTATCGTATAAGAGATTGCTTTGGCATTACCATATTGTGCCCTGGCAATACCGTGCATCTTTTTAGGGAGATCTCTCATTATAGGCACGGGTTTATGGTGGTTTTGGACCACCGCGTCATCAATTTAAAAAAAATGAATGAACGTTTTTTTAGAGCTATGGGTCCATTTTAAATCCAATAATTAACTTATTGGTTTTGATCTGTAGTAAGATTTGATCGATTCTGGCGCAAAAACATGCATCGTAAAACACATCAACTTCTTTGTTTCAATTAAATTTTGCTTCAATAAAATTATAAAGTCTTTTTGTTATTGTAAAAAAATTATCCACTAATAATCAATTATTGACCTATTAAATTTTGTAAGTAAATACTGATCTTTGACATGTAGTTATACTAAAAAGAATTAATTTTAATGGTATTTTAATCTTTTAAAAAAATATGAGGTGTTAATCTGATCACTAATTCGCGTGTCAGAATTTCTGCACCATGCACTGATGCACGGGAAAGTCTAGCACAAAAAGCTCCAGCGTAGGGAGTGATCAGGTGTGTGCCTTGTCTGGGCCAGCTTGGTTTATTCTTGAGAATAAAGCGTGTGATCAGGATTATCTTGCATATAAATCATTCTACATGTTGGAGTCTTCATGTTAGAACCTCCCCATGCACCATGTTGGTACGATATAGAATTTGAAACTTCTCAGCCATGCAACAATTAACATCGGAAAAACAAAAAAAAAAAAAAAACAAGGGTATAAAAATTGGCATATAAATTGTTATCTTAATATCTTCTTACAATTGGTATGACCTCCATTTGGCTTTATCTCGCTACTTTGCAACAAGTGTTGCTACATTTTTTTTAACGAGAATATTATTAGCAAGTACTACTCCAAAGGGATGCACACAAATTAAAACTGAAAAACAAAAGTTTTATATATATATATATATATATATATATATATACACACACACTGACTTGATCAACTGAAGCAGGCAAGACTTGATCAAGCTGAAACATGCAATGATTCTAGTCCATTGGAGCAAACCAGGATGTAATGGTGACTTAAATTATCTTTCTTGATGCAGTGCATTGAGTGTGGCATTCGGCGAGTATGTGGAAGTTATGGTGGTCGGCGAGCATGAAGCATCTGTGAATGAATCGGTGTTCGTTTGAAGCGGCGGGGTTGATCGACTGCTTGATGACAAACCCTCTTGAAGGCAAGAATGCTTGAGGGTCGGCCAGACTTAAGGAACTCTTGTCTGCATGGTTTCTAAGTCGGTGGAGTTATACAGGAGTATTTGATCATTTCTTGGGTTGGGTTGTTTAGTCGGTTAGGGTTGGATTCCCGAGGCTATAAATACCGTCTGTATTATTGTAACTTCTGGTGATAATAAAATATCCTCGTTTGTCAAGTGGAGTAGTCGGCACATTGCGGAAACCACGTTAAATCTGTGTTTCTTCTTGTTTACGTGTTTGTTTCCTTGATATTCTTTTATCTTTACTCACAATCACCATCAACTCTTGATCGATCCGTAATAACAAAGCGGTATCGGGCGTCGAGGTTCATCAAGAAATCTGTTTATCTGTTTTAAGCAAGGTAGATTGGCACGAGGTCATAATTGGCGCTAGGATTTGGGATCTACAAAGCTTTTACGGTGAGAAAGATATACGCTTTAAATGTTAAGATTGACAAGTTCTGAGGAAGGAACAACTTTAGTGTGGCGAGATCAAGATGCATGCTTTGTTGAAGCGGCGAGGATTATAGGGTCCACTATGCAAATCAGCGGAAGGAAGTCTTTGCTTTGAGAGAGCGATCTGGAGGAAAGCACATTCAACAATCATGTTGTGCTTGTCAGATTATATTATCACGAGAGGTTCTTTGAAGAGGACAACTGCTGAAAAGTTGTGGTCCAAACTTGAGAGTTTGTATATGACTAAGTCTATAACCAACAAGTTGTTGTTGAAACAACGTCTGTTTAGTTTAAGGATGCATGAGGGTACTTAGCTGAGGGATCATCTAGACCAGCTGAACACAATATTGCTTGATTTAAGGAATATTGATGTGAAGATTGAAGATGGGGATCTTTGCATTGATTACTTGTGTCATTTATGCATCGTATGAGAACTTTGTGCGATCCTTTATTGTTGGAAAGGACTACATGTCATTGGATGATGTAAGGTCATCACTCCATTACTCGAGGATTCGCCATAAGGCATCGGAGTGCAGAGCAGATAGTCGATCTCTTTGGGTTGGTGGCGATGGAGTCGCGAGGGGGCAGGAGTGCGGAAGAAGAAATTCAAGAAGAGTTCAAAGGGTCATAAAGCTAAGGATATACGTAATTCTTGCAGGAAGCGGGGACATTGGAAGAATGAATGTCCAAAGAGAAAGAAGCAGCAGGGTATAGTTGCTTTGGCAGAACATGACACCAACTCTGAAGAAGATCTGGCCTTAGCAGTTTCACAGTTAGTAGGGCACAAAGATGTGTGGATTCTGGACACTGGGGCATCTTATCATGTGTGTCCAAACAGGGAGTGGTTTTCAACCTATCAGCAGGTTTATGGAGGTCATATTGCTATGGCCAATAGCAAGGTCTGCAAAATAGTTTGGATTGGATCATTCCAACTTAGGACACATAATGGTAAATTCTGCACATTTAATGAGGTTAGGCATGTTCCACAAATGACCAAGAATTTGATATCACTTAGTCTCTTTGGAATGACAAAGGGTTCAAGTTCGGGGTGAAAGTGAAGTGTTGAATGTACATAAGGGTTCAAGTGTGATTACGAAGGAGTATCGAGCGGGGACATTGTACATACTACAAAGGTCTCTTGTATGAGGATTACTGCTTCTTTGTTGCGTCATCGAGGAGGTTCACCCGTCACGATTGACTAAGTTGTGGCATATGAGATTAGGTCATATGGGTGAAAGGGGATGCAAATTTTGTCTAAAGTCGATCCACTTGGGGGCGTAAGGTCAAGGAGCTGGAATTTTGTGTGAACTTGTGTGTTTGGGAAGCTACATAGGAGCAAGTTCACAAAAGCAATCCACGTCACAAAATGGACACTTGATTATGTCCATTCGATTGTTAGGGGACATTGAGGTGGAGTCATTGGGTGGTCACAGGTATTTTGTGTCTTTTATAGATGATTATTCAATGATGGTTTGGGTAATTATGATGAAGCACAAAGAGTGAAACATTCAAGAACTTGAGGCGAGTGGAAGGCTTTGGTTGAAAATCAGACGAGGAGGAAGATCAAGAGACTTAGAGCGATAATGGACTAGAATTACTGTTGGTCTAAGTTTGATGAATTTTGCAGAATGAAGGCATTGTTAGGCATCATCTTGTAAGAGATACTCACACAATGAGAATGGTGTTGCGAAAGAATGAATCAAACTCTTACGGAGAGGCGGGGTGCATGCTCTCTGATGCAGTCTAGTAAGGAGATTTTGGGGAGAGAACATTAATCTGACTGCTACTAATCAATAGGGCCTCCTCTTGCAGGATCAAACTTAAAGACCACTTGAAATTTGGTCGGGAAAGTCGACAAACTACTATGGACTTAGGATTTTGGAAGCAACATCTACATTATCATATCGGTGAGGCAAATTGGAGCCTAGGGCCAAGAAGGGTGTGTTTGTTGGATATGGAGATGGAGTTAAGGGTATAGAATCGGTCATTAGCTGAAAATAAGGTTATACTCAGCAGGAGTGTAGTCTTTGATGAAAACTCTATGCTTAACTCATCTGTGAGAGCCACATCTGAATCTGAAATTGGATCTGAGACTGAGAAGATTGACAAACAGGTGGGGATGAGATTAGGTCATATGGGTGAAAGGGGGATGCAAATTTTGTCTAAGTCTGATCCACTTGGGGGACATAAGGTCAAGGAGCTGGAATTTTGTGAACACTGTGTGTTTGGGAAGCTACATAGGAGCAAGTTCACAAAAGCAATCCACGTCACAAAATGGACACTTGATTATGTCCATTCTGATTGTTGGGGACCTTCAAGGGTGGAGTCATTGGGTGGTCACAGGTATTTTGTGTCTTTTATAGATGATTATTCAATGATGGTTTGGGTAATTATGATGAAGCACAAGAGTGAAACATTCAAGAACTTCAGGCAGTGGAAGGCTTTGGTTGAAAATCAGATAGGGAGGAAGATCAAGAGACTTAGAACTGATAATGGACTAGAATTCTGTTGGTCTAAGTTTGATGAATTTTGCAAGAATGAAGGCATTGTTAGGCATCATCTTGTAAGAGATACTCACACGTGAGAATGGTGTTGCGAAAGAATGAATCAAACTCTTACGGAGAGGCGGGGTGCATGCTCTCTAGTGCAGTCTAGTAAGGAGATTTTGGGGAGGCATTGTCTGACTGCTACTTAATCAATAGGGGGCCTCACACTGGGATCAAACTTAAAAGACCACTTGAAATTTGGTCAGGAAAGTCAGCAAACTACTATGGACTTAGGATTTTTGGAAGCACTGTCTATTATCATGTCAGTGAGGGCAAATTGGAGCCTAGGGCCAAGAAGGGTGTGTTTGTTGGATATGGAGATGGAGTTAAGGGGTATAGAATCTGGTCATTAGCTGAAAATAAGGTTATACTCAGCAGGAGTGTAGTCTTTGATGAAAACTCTATGCTTAACTCATCTGTGAGAGCCACATCCCGAATCGAAATTGGATCGAGGCGAGAAGATTGACAAACAGGTGGGGCTTCAAGTAGAGTCTACTGAATCAAAAGACTCAGTGAGGGGCGATCCAACGATCGGCGAGATCCATGCGAGAGATCCAAGCCGATCTGGCTGAACAAGGGTCAGCAGAGACTCAAACTACTGATGTTGGTCAGCAGGGTATAGCTCTCAGCAAAGCTAGGAGGACAAATATCAGACCTCCAAGAAGATATGGGTTTGAGGAGGATATGGCTGGATATGCACTACAGGTAGCTGAAGAAGTGAATGGTTTTGAACCCAACACTTACAGGGAAGCTGTGACATGTTCTGAGGCATCCCAATGGCTTATTGCTATGGGAGAAGAAATTGAGTCACTACAGAAGAATGAGACTTGGGATCTGGTCAAACAACCACAAGACATGAGGGTGGTAACTTGCAAATGGATATTCAAGAAAAATGAAGGAATGACATTGTTGGAACAGTGTCCTAAACCCAATCGGGTTGGACCGGATCCGACCGGGTCGGATCATTTTTACTATTTCTTTATGTTTATACATATGTTAAATGGATTTTATGTTGTCATATATATATATGTTCATTTAAAGAACCAATTATGAATTGTTATATGATAACGTCCTTAGTATTAAACTGTGATAGAGAAACCATGATAGGCGATTATGGTTGATGAGATCTCTAATCACTTTAATAAGTTTGATACTTAAATGTCTCTAGGCTGATGTGCTATTAAACAGGACATTGATAGTACAAACAGACTAGCAAATATTAGATTCTTCTGTCTTTAAGGGTAGGGATAGATCTCGTCTATCAAAGTGTAGAGACACTTGGACTGTATGTGGACGTGTATTAGAGAATCGTGCGTTAGGCGACCCACTTACGGATAAGTGTCACATTATGTGACGGTTGTGTAATTATCCTTAGGACCGGAGTCTACATGGCATCACGGTGTGGATTGTCATGCTTTGACACTATTGAAGTTTCCACAGCCACGGGCGATCATGCGGTAGTGATTGGGTATGATCTTGAAGCATCACGGAGTATACATGTTTGGTCGTGCGGAAATCGCGTACCACTATCGGTGGGGTGAATATCCAAAATGGCCTTCTTATAAGGAATGTCTTACTCTCGTGAATCTTTGCAAAGTGGAAGTAAATGAGTTACTTCGAGAGAGCTTGATATCCAGATTATAAGATACGGTCGACACTCGACGTACGACCGTATGGATATTATTACGATAGGATTGTAATTTACACGCGTAAGCTGTTTCACTTGAAGGTAGTAGTCATTGCATTTGACTCTTCCGATGATTGGGGTCACGGTGTGTTCTTTAGACGCTATCCGTGATCGTTAGGTATGAAGGAATTTTAAGTAATTTGCACTTTGTGTCTACGGCCAACATATTCAAACCTATCGGGTCACACACATATGAACATCTAGCCGGATTAAAATGTGGTTATAGATGATAACCATATAAGGAAAGTTTATCTCGTACTATAAAGGTTATAGTGGTAAATTAATATAATGGTATTTATTTATTGTGAATAAATTAAATACAAGATATTAATTATGTTGATTAATTAAATATACATATGTTAGATATGTATGTCGAAATTTATTGTGTATATTGATACACATGGATTTAGTAAATTAATTAATCATAGTATTATATTATCTAGTATTAATATAAGATATTAATATTTATATATATTTATACACACATGCGTGTGTGAGGTGCATTTGAGATGTACATGCGCAGTAGTGTACTGTGCACATATAATATATATAGATTTATATATGTGATAGATATACACATGTGTAAATTGATTTATAGTAATAAAATAAAGATAGTCAATATTAGATATTGACAATATCTTGAAAATATTTAATATAAGATATTGACAATATCCTAGATTTGTTTAATATAAGATATTATAATAATTGAGATAAATCAATCTATTATTTTATTGGGAAAATGTTTTCTTCTCATCCACTCTGAGTGCAGGCGCCACTTTCCCTATAAATAGGGTCTCAAGCTCTTTTGTACTTCACAATTCCAAGAGCTAATAGTTCTTGTGTAAAATAGAGAGCATCCTATAGAGAGTTGGAAAGAGTGGAAAAAGGCCGGTCTAGCAACCGGAGTTTTCCAATAGCAATTCATGATGGGATTCCGGCGGGTTGTTCGTATGGACTAGCGGTAGAGGCCGATCACTTGGGCGGCTCTATGCAGAACTACTCTCCTTAGACGGTCAAAGCGTCGATCTTTTAGATCAACCAAGGTAACCACCGTCTACTAGCTTATTTGTTTATTGCTTAAACGAAGTCGATCCTGGTTAAAGGAAATAAATTTTTGAATTCCGCTGTGTTCCGGCGTTGATTTCCCAACAGACGTCTACTGAGGGTTTTAGATATAAGGCATGTTTGGTTGCTAGGGGGTCATTCAGAAAGAGAGGGTAGACTATGAAGAAATATTTTCTCCAGTGGTCAGACACACTTCCATCAGGGTGCTGTTAGCAATAGTGGCACATCAGAATCTTGAACTTGAGCAATTGGATGTGAAGACGGCCTTTCTACATGGAGATGTAGATAAGGAGATTTATATGACTCAGCCAGAGGGTTTCCAATTTCCTGGCAAAGAAGGATATGTGTGCAAGTTTAAAAAATCCTTATATGGACTTGGCCAGGCTCCAAGCGGTGGTATAAGAAGTTTGTGACTATATGATTGGCGGGGTTATAGCGAGGAGTCCATATGATTCTTTGTGTTTATCACAACAAGTTGAAGGATGGGTCAATCATCTATCTTGTGTTGTATGTAGATGATATGCTTATAGGCTGCTTTGCAAACAAGTATGACATTCAAGATCTGAAGAATCTGCTCAAAATTTGAATTTGAGATGGATTTGGGAATGCAAAGAAAGTGCAGGGATGGAGATCTATAGAGATGGGAAGGCTTGTTCTTGTCTCGTGGGGTATATTGAAAGGTATTATCCAAGTTTGGCATGTCGGCGACCAAACCTATAGATACTCCAATGGCACCAAATCTACATCATCTCTGTGTTTGCTCCACGATCGGTGAAGAGGAAGAATACATGTCAAGAGTTCCATATGCTAGTCTGATGGCGCGATCTTATGTATGCCATGAGTGCATCTTAGGCTTTGATTTGGCTCGAGCGATCGGTGTTGTCGGCGAGTTTATGGCTCAACACAGAAAGGAACAACTGAAGCGATAAAGAGAATATTCGGTACCTTAGGGGTACGTCAGATATTGGACTCATTTATAGAAGTGGTACTCAATGTTTTGTCACAGGGTACTGTGATTTTGATTATGCTACTGATGTGGACAGTAAGAGATCTATGACAGGGTATGTGTTTACTTTGGGTGTGATGTGATTCCGGTTGGAATCAGATCCGATACCAAGGTCGTCCAAGTAATATATGGCTGACGTGCATGGGGACTACATCACATAAAACTACACCATCGAGTTTACCAAGATTGAAAGAGATTAAGGCCTGTTGGGTAACCCGCATTTCACCAACATCATTCAGCCACTGCAACTTATACGGTTGAGGATGGGGTATAGTAGGAATGGATAATTTACTGATCACATACGTACTAACTAAGTTAGCACAACAATCATGTTCAATAATCATAGAGCATAGCCTTTCACCAATCCAACAACGTGTACGAAAAAAATCACATTCAGCATAACCTTGCACACTATTTTCTCTTTATGTCATCGTCTCAAAAGAAATTACCTCACAAACTCATGTGTTTGCACTCACCCTCTCTCAAAGTCGTATAAAGTACCTTTGTCAAATGAACCAGTAAAGCAAGCAAAAGTAAACAGCAATCAAAACCGACTCTCTAGACGGGACACTAGGTTTTCAGACCGAGAATAGGTTGAAAGGTATGGGGATGAGTGGAATAATGGGTGAAAAGTTGCTAAATGTGATTATTAAAGACAAGAAAGGAAAGGACTCAAAAGACGGAATGAATTCGGATGACTGCAAAATTTGACGGGTGTGAAAATTTTCACACCCAGGTGTGGAACTCACGTATTTAATGACCAAAATAATACGAATCTGGGAAAACTTAAAAGACAAACTTTGTAGAACAGAGAGTTTTCTAAAGGATCTCAAAATTTCAGATTTTTTTGAGTTATAGAAGTCCCTCAAACAATCGTTTTTCAGAAACTAGTGCAATCTGTCAGAATTCTCCAGATTGATAGCAGTGTCTAACGGTGCCAATTGAGATTAAACTGCAGCGCATTTGGGAAAACTCAAAAGATAATAGTTGTAGATCGGAGAATTTCCTATAAGGTCACAAAATTTCAGGCAATTTCGAGTCGTTTGACCCCTGAAAGCGAATTCGAACCATGATTTACTCCTGCAGTTTTCTGGACAGATTGTTTGGAGTAATCGGCGGTTTTAGTCAAGATTTATGTTGAGTCTGGATTGGGTGTAAAGACAGAAATTGTAGAAAACGATGTTCTGGGGCTGTGGTAAAATTTTCGAATTTTGGAGTGGTTTTGGGTATAAAACGAACTGATATAAAAACAGGTCTGGAAAACAAATTAGGGTTCTTGGGATGAAGGTTTAAACATTTGAAGATCTTCAAGTTTTCCGGGTAGGATTATGAATATTTGAAGATTTATGGGTGTTCTTGGGATGAAGGTTTGAAGATTGCTTGTGTTCTTGGGGGGAAGGGGCGCGGGCGACTGAAAAAAAGAACAAGAAGAACGATTTTTTTTTTTTTTTGGAATAAAGGAAAACAAAAATAAAGGGATATTTGCTCACCGAAGTTCCTGAGCTCTGCTACCAACTGATGTGATTCCGGTTGGAATCAGATCCGATGTTTTGCCCAGGAAGTAACTAAGGGGAACAATGATGGTGATGATCCTAGACTAGTAATCCAACTAAATCGTGGCGAGAAGCGCCCACAATCGCTCACAATCTTTGGTAAATCCTCAAAGGGTTGAACTTTCTCGACAAAGAAAATTCTCACTCATAAGTGATATTCAAGCCTTATTATGACTTGGTTGAGTAAAACTCAAAAACTTGGTTTTTCATATAATAATTGTGTGAAGAATGAAAAGCTAATGTTTGCCTTATATAGGCTTACAAGCAAAAGAAATAGAAAGACAAAAGCAATGTGGGAGAAAATCCCAATAGAAAATGCGCCTACTTCCTATTGGTTAATAAAAGAACAAATAAATAAAGTGCTGAAATTCCAATATAAAATAAAACCAACTCCTAATTAATTAAATAATATTCATAAATAGCACGAATGATGTATCCTCCGAGAATGAACTGGATCACATCAGGGTGGTTCTGTGGTAATTTGGAAGGCAACTTTACATGGTACAGTGACATTATCTACTACTGAAGCAGAGTATATGGCACTGACAGAAGCAGCAAAGGAGGCAATCTGGTTGAAAGGGCTAGTCAATGATCTGAGTCTACATCAAGATCAAGCCAAGGTGTATTGTGACAGTCTTAGTGCAATATGTTTGGCTAAGGATCAGGTTTATCATGAGAGAACCAAGCACATTGATGTTAGGTATCATTTTCTAAAAAATGAGAGGAGGGTTAAAGTTGAAAAGATCAGCACTGATGTGAATCATGCTGATATGTTCATTAAACCAGTACCAAGGGGCAAGTTTTAGTTGTGTCTGGACTTGCTGAATATCCAAAGCTGTTAATTTTGAATCTGGGAATACTCAGCTGAAGGTGGAGGTCTGCTGAGGTATTTAAATCTGAAGACAAAGAGGATTTCTGGCACTTGGTTGTGCATCTGTTCAGTTTGCATGAAGTTGAAGTCAATGTGGAGATTTGTAATGGTGACTTAAACTATACTACTGAGTCTGGTATGCTGAGTGTGGCATTCAGCAGAGTATGTGGAAGTTATGGTGGTCAGCAGAGCATGAAGCATCTGCCGAATCTGGTGTTCGTTTGAGGCAGCAGCAGGGTTGATCAGCCTGTTGATGACAAACCTACTGAAGTCAAGTCTGCTAAGGGTCAGCAGACTTAAGAACACGTCTACATGGTTTCTTAAGTCGGCGGAGTTACTTCTGGGGTATTTCAGTCATTTATTGTGTTGGCTGTTTAGTCGGTTAGGGTTGGATTCGCAAGGCTAATAAATACCGTCTGTATTATTGTAACTTCCTGGTGATAATAAAATATCCTCTTTTGTCCGTGGAGTAGTCGGCATATTGCCGGAAACCACGTTAAATCTGTGTTCTTCTTGTTTCTGTGTTTGTTTACTTGTTATTCTTTTATCTTTACTCACAATCACCATCACTTCTTGATCGATCTGTAATAACATCAGATGGGCAGCCAATGAAGCCGGCTAAGACCTCGATCCCAATATATACTTGATTGGTGTATATTCATAAGTTCGGTTTCTGGAATTTGTTGATACGGATCGATTTTTTTTATATATTATAGCTTAATATGGTCGGATCAATATAGAGAAATAAACGGACACATATCTATGTGTACCTAAATTTTGTGGTCGACCCATATCCCACGAGGTGCGGCCGCCCCAGGGGAGGAGGCATGTATTTCAGGGTGGGGTCACGTGACCCCACTGAGAACCGGAGATTTTTTTTAGTATTGATACGATGTAGTTTTGGTGTTAAAAAATGTCGTTTTATAGGTATATTAATGTACTTTTAGGCTCCAGTGACTCTAATGGAACAAATTTTCGGATCAAAAATGTAGTTTTACAGTCTGGTGACCCAACTGAAAAAACTTTCTAGATCCGCCACTGGGCCGCCCTGTTCATATGTATAATAATGACAAGAAAAAAAGGATACCGCGGATGAGACTGATCAGTGAAAAATTATGACACCAAGAATTTACGAGTGAGTATTACACCAAGAATTTACAAGCATATGACTTTTCTTTCCTACTGCCCTTACTAACTACAGCAGCTAAATCTAGGGTTAAAATATATCCATTTTTGAATATCTTGTGAAAATAGATGGCGAGTGCCTGATCGAATTGATCAGGTCATGTAGGAACAAGGTTCAAGTCTACCGGTCTGTTATTCGCTTTACCCATGCCCATGACTCTATCTTTCCATGCCTTCCCGCAAAAGAAAAGACCTTTCATACTTCCTTTTGTGGAGGTTCGCTCTTCAGTGCGGTAGAGTTTGCCTTCTCTCTCTCCACTTGGTGAACATCCAAGGATTTAATGCTCTAAGAGTGAGCGGAGCTACTCATTTGTAGGGGCGTAAGTCACTTTCGAGCGTATGTGAGAGGAGAGGATTTAATGCTCTAAGAGCGGAGCTACTCATTTGTAAGGGGCGTAAGTCACTCGAATGTATGTGAGAGGGAGAGGATTTAAGCAGGAGAGAGCTGATAGTTCCTTGACTAATCTAATTAAGAAGCGGAAGCTACTCGACCAGGAGTACGAAGTCGCCTAAAGGATTTAGGAAAGCAAGTATTGAAGGGCCGGTCACCTCGGATCAGCGTAAGATCAGGAATAGAAAGTGTGCAGTGCGCCTATTCCCTGACTAATGATGATGTTGCGAGTGGCTTTGGTTACCTCCTTTAGAGCATTAAATCCTCATAAGTCTTCCGGGGTTCGCACTCGTATCATAAAACTAAAGTATCATTGTCACAAAAGACAGGTTGGACTCAAGCTGTGCAACTTCGAGTAGCTGTCACATTCTTATAAAATATATGGAGTTGTCTATATATGCTTTTTTTAATAAATTAATATGGTAGAAATATTTTTGTTCCAAACTATAAATAGAGCCTAAAATTGAGCATATGTATTCACACAAACACAATTAATAGAGACTATTTCCCTCTGTACGTAGAAATTAAATACAAAGGATGGCCAAGTTAGCATGCTTTCTGCTTCTTCTTCTTTTCTTCATTTTGTTTGTGCAGTGTCACGACACAATCAAAGACTTTGAAGATGAGGGAGGTAATCAGTTGAAGAAAGATGATGATGATATTATCATTTTCAACCCATTAAGTAGTGGAGGTAATTTCTTGTCCGTCCGCAAATAATTTTTTTTTCTTCGTTCTATTCTAAATTCAAGTCATTTCAGAATATTAATAAATTATTTATTAGTTTTTTCTTCATTTTGTCTATGATTATTTATCAATTAAATTATTTTTCATTAATTTATAATTATTGCATTATTGTTAGTCAAATCGTATTTTGGACCTTCATCTTTGAAATTTATAAGATGGATAATTTTTTTGAAACTTATAGAAAATTTCAGAACGACATATTTTTAAAGAACCGCCACTACGGCGTCACTCATTAATTAGTCCATCCGTCTGTAAAATAGTGTCGCATTTTTCTTTTGGAAAATTCGAAAAATACCTTTTGTTCTAAAATTAGTACGAAAAATACACCCCAAAATAAAAACGGAGTTCATCCCCCCGCCTTAAGATGGGCGAGTTCGCTCATAAATCACTCTATTGTACGCCCAAGATGAGCGGTTATGCGATGAGCGAAATTGCCCATAAATCGTTCAAGTTTAAAAAATGCAGTTTTTTTCACTTTAAAATGGATTTTTTTGTATTTCATTAAACTCGTTATTTTGATATTTATACAACAATTGTCGTGCGTTTTTTGTCCAACACAAGTGTGGAAACTAAAAGTTATAATTCAATTGGCAAACCATGAGGGAGTGAAATGTTTTTTTTCGCTTAAATTAGTGTCACAACAAAATAAATATAATAAATGACGTAACATATTTTTATAATATTGACCTTGATATTGTATATATGACATATTGATTGATAGCAGTCATAATATAATCAATAACGTAAAAATAAGTTGTGACAATTTCCAATAAAAAAAAGTTATTCACACTTGTGTTGGACAAAAAAAGCACGGCAATTGTTGTATAAATATCAAAATAACGAGTTTATTGAAAAAAAATACCAGAAAATCTGTTTTAAAGTGAAAAAATCTCATTTTTCAAACTTGGTCGATTTATGGGCGTTATCGCCCATCCTCAAGAGCGTAATCGCTCATCTTGGGCGTACAAAAGAGCGATTTATGGGCGATATCGACATCTTAAGGCGGAGATAGACTCCGTTTTTTGTTTTGGAGAGTGTATTTTTCGTACTAATTTTGGAAAAAAGTGTATTTTTCAAATTTCCCCTTTTTTTTTTACCCTTTATTCAATGCTTTTGTTTTTAAATGTGAAAGGATTATGAGTAGTAAATTAATGATTTACCCCCTCCGTTTCAATTTACTTGATATAGTTATCAACATCACACATATTACGATAATGGGTTTATGCACGACCCGGGCCTAACTCCGGATTAATCGAACCAGTGGGTTCCGGATACCGATGGTTTTAAGAAAAAAAAAAGAAAAATAATAAGGGTCCTAAAGGACACAATATGGAAGATGTTAGGCAAAAATGATTATAAGAAAAGATTTTTGTCAAAAATGACATTTCACCAGTGAAAGTGAATTACGTTGATTTTCAGCACAAAACCAAACGTAATTCACTTTCACTTTCACTGATGAAATGTCATTTTTGATAAAAATCTGTTCATATAGTCCTAAAATCTTGATATCTTTTTAAATGTGTCCTGATTGACAATTAACTGAAAAGAAAATGGGTTTATGCATTGATTTTAACAATAAAAGAAAAAAGAAAACTGTTGGATATAAATAATGTAACTTTTTTTTCTTCTATTGTAATGAGTAAGAGTAAGCAAGAGAAATGATAATAAATATTGTATTGAGAATGATTCTACCTTAGACAAAAGAAATAAATAACTTTTTGTATGAGAACTAACTTTTTTAATAACATATACTTGTGATTAATTAATATCCATATGAATAAAGGATATAAATAAAAAAATGAAACAAGAAGCACTATGGTTGTGTTTGTTTTTTGGAGTTTTTGGAGTTTTTTGATAAAGTGATTAAGAAGTAATTATTAGAAAGTGATAATAAATATTAGAATAATGATTGAATGATTCTAAATGATTAGACAAAAAAGAAATAATGAATAAAATTTTGTAAAAAATGAATAACATTTTTTAAAGTGAAATGATGAGAGTGATTAATATTTTTATTTGTATGAATAAATTGGTCAGATAAAATAAATAAAAATGAAACAAGAAGCACTATATGTTGGAACTAGAGCTGGATGTATCCCTTATGTATATCAGCCATAATTAAAAGGTCTACGGGCCCCCAAAAATGAAAAAATACGTTCGAATTTTACTTGAAAGAAAGAAAAAAAAAGTGCAACCACTAAAAAAAAGATTGTAAACCAATTGATTATTAAATTTTTTTTCTTTATAGATTCGCAATTATATGGAACCATATGGGTGGAACCTTTTGGCCCATTCCCTCAAACACATTTACAAAGTAATTTTTGTCACCGGTACATCCTTTGTTCCACGATAACCGGGCAGTTGTAAAAATACGTAGATTTAGAAAATAATTAATTATTCTGATTTTGATTAGATAAATACCAGAATACTCTTATTACAAATGAAGTAAATAATGTTGATGCATTTAAGACAGTGTGAAAAAAAATAAAGAGATGAGTAAAAGACAAAAAAATGCATTAAATTTTACATTGCAAGATGTTTTACATCATTTATTTGGAACAAATTCTTTTTAGAGTTGCCTCAATTATTTTGCAATTGAGGGAGGGTTTTTTATTTTTTTATTTTTTTCTTTCTAACAACTTATTTTCTCTTTTGTAGCGAAAACAATTAGCGGTTCGAGTTTGACATCGAAGACAACTTTAAGAAAAATTAAGTTTACTTTTTCTGATGATCCTTGCGCTAGTTCGTACTGTGATCCTAAAGCATTGTCATATACAACCTGCCAAGATGATTGTTACTGCGGTAAGACCAGATGTTCTACGCAACCGTTTAATCAAATAGGTGCGATTTACATACCTTCAAGAAAATTAAAGTTTGATTATATTGTTGAACGATTTTGCAATGGATACATATGTGATCCTCTACAAGAAGAAGAAGAAGAGGATTGCCCAGAAGGATGTGACTATTGTTCTGCAGTTAAATGTGCTACTGTAGAGTAAAGAACTTGAAGATTTCATTGGAATTGTGTTATAGTTGTTTATCTTGGCAATTTCTACCGCGAGAATACTTATTGCCAACTCTTTAAGAAAGAAAAAAAAAAACTAATTAAATACAAATAAAATCACGAGTTACTTTTCAATATTATTACTAAATACCCAATCACACAACACACAAAAAATGACTGTGTTTCAATTATTTTATGAGGTTTAAACCACAGTACGTAGAAAATTCACGTTCATCTGTTTCATGCTTACATGTGCAGAATAAGCAGATGTGTCATGTAATGAAGATTTATCTTCCAAGTTTGTACTTTGACTTATTGGACTACGTTATAGTTATATGGGTTAATTTATTTTGCATATTGTTCGCTTTATATTTTCATTATAGTTACTCTCGTAAAACTCTATCATTTCATAATAATAAATACTCTAAAACCTCAAGTTACAACTGTCAATGTTTAACTCTAATTATTACATCACTCAAAATAATGATAAAATCGAATCATCCTACATAAAATAGTACTACTACTTCCGTCTCAAAATTTAAATATGTTTGAAGTTTTTCACAAGTTGGTTAAATTGATTATATGTCATCAATTTTGATAAAAATGTCTAATATGACCTTTGACTATTATTAATACAAAGTAATGAAAAATGAGTGAGTAAATAATAAATTAGGGGTAAAATGAAAAAAATGTAATAAATGTTTTATTGATTATCTAAATGGACTTACACTATGAGATAAAACTAAAAGGCTAAATAAACTTATAATTTGTGATGGATGTACTAACTCGTCCCATATTATAAGTCATCCTATCATTTTTCATCCGTCCCACAATATAATTCATTCACACATTTCAATACAGTAATTAATACTTTTTTTTCTTCATGTTTTACCCATTTTAATGCATAAAATTTTATACACCATTTAATAAATAGCTAAGGGCATTGTTAGTCCAAAACTATCAAAGTTTGATCATTTATTAAGTTTCTCAATCCGTGTACATAAGAGAGGATGACTTATAATATGAATAGAGATAGTAGTATATATCTATCTCCATTGGACCTGCATCATGGACTATTACCATTGCTCCACTCTCAAGAAGGATGTAAGTTTGACCCTCGTCGACTAACAATTTAACTAAAGTATTGGGCGAGACGATCACCCTTTTTCTCCATGGGACTCTGATTATCCGTAAGAAGTGCCTAAGTATCTGAGGAAACTAATGAATCCATTAACATTCTCGATGTCACTTCTGAGTTGGTCTGAAAATACTGTTTTACTGGAAAATAAATATTCCCTCCTTTTTTTTATCTATCACATTTCATAATATCTTTATGTTTTATTTATCTGTCATTTTAAATTTCCAATGCATCATTTATTATTATTTTTTCCTCCTTTACCAATAAAGTATATACATCGCAAATAAAAAAATTACATTTTCAATGCTAAAAACTTCTTTTACCAACAAGGTATTTATATTTCCAATACTATATTTTAGACATATTAATTATTTTTTTAATATGTGTGATTATTCTCTCTGCGACAGATAAAGAGAAAACGGAGATAGTACTGAATAAATGACTAAAAATGAAATACTGTAACTGTAATAAAATCTATATTGAAAAATATATGGAATAATGATATGGTTATAATTTGTGCCAGTAACAGCTCTGAAACTGTCTGATATGGCTAACCGGATATCATGACCGACTCCAGCATATAAAATGCACTCCTTATTATGGCCCAACAAGAAAGTGCACGAATGCGAAAAGAACAAACCACCGGCGTTCGTTTTCATATCTAGAGCAGAGCGTGCCAAGAACCTCTGTCTAACTTGACAAATGGTATATAATGTTAGTAGAGATGTATAGACCATTGTATATCTGTAGTTCTTTTTCGTTCCTTGAACTCTGTAAGTTGCCTTTTCGGCCTACTGGAATAAAGTGATCATTGTTCAACAACAACAACAACAAAAATAAATCAAAGGGTTGACATTATATTTTTATTTTTTTATTATTCATCAAAACCATTCAATAATTTGGATCATTTTGTGTGCACACTTTTTGTGGACAAATTATGTGTGTAAATATTTTTCCAAAAAAATTAGATAAATAAGTGAACCCCTCTAGTATTTAAATATTTTTCCCATCTTCTAAGAAAAACATTTTTCCATCTTTCTTCTTTTTGAGGATAAGCGTTACTTTTATTCAATCAAATCAGCAGAGCATGCCAATAGTATATGGGAAGGCGGCCTAGTGCCCCATCATTTAACACCAACTAGTGATAAACCTTTTTTGCTAGAAGATGAGCTAGAAAGTTGCCCTCTCGGTTGACAAAAGAGAAGCGCTGATTGGCAAATACCGGAATAAGGACTTTACAATGGTCGATAATTGAACCCAACTGAGACAAATCTTCTTAATTCGATAAAAGCTTTTGGTGGACCATTTGTGAATCTCCTTCAAATATGATATTGAAGTATCCCCATGTAATGGCAAAGATCATAGCTTGGTGAATAGCTAAGGCTTTAGCAATTGCAACATCAGAGCACCCAAGTAACTTTGAGGAGAAGCTACGGAGAATGTCACCCGAGCTATTCCTCACCAAACCTCCAATTGCTACCTTGGACCTTTTTACCGCTGCATCCACATTAAATTTAACCAGCGCTTGCGAAGGTGGCTCCCAGAGTTTCCTGGCTTTTGATGAATTCGGCCTCGGTGATTTCATTAAGTGAGCTTGAAGGTAGCTGGATGCTTCTATTTCTGCCTGCATTATAATCTTTTCAGGATTTGGCTCTTGTTGCTCATAGATCAAGCTACATATACTTTTCCAAATCAACCAAAGAGTATTAATAAACCTAGCTGCAGACTTCTCCTGCTCTTTTTCCACAAAAAGCTCAAAGAGATCCAGACTTGAGTGGAAAGGTAAATTCCTCCAAAATTGACCGTCTGGATATAAATGCCAGACTGATTTAGCTATGGAACAATCGAAGAAGCAGTGTTGTATCGTTTCTTGTGCTTTCCTATAATCCAGGCATATACCATTCCCTACACCCTTAGACATTTGCCCCATTGTTGTAGGCAGTGAGTTACGAAGTATCTTCCAGCAAAAATGAGCAATTCCCGGCGTTACTTTCAATCCCCACACTGAACGCCAAATTTTCTTATATGTTTGAGAGCTCGACGCCATGCCCCTTTCCCTTTCCAGCGTCTTAACCTGAATGGATAAATAATAACCAGATTTCACCGTATAAATGCCATTATTTGTGTAGTGCCAAATTAATTTGTCTTTCACGTTTCTTGTTGATAGAGGAATGGACATAATAATTTCCACATCAAAGAGATAGAAAGTAGAGCTGATCAGTTCAATATCCCATTGTTTAGTATAGGTGTTGATCAAGTTACTAACTTTTCCGACATGAGCTAATTTCGTTGCAGGATGAGGCTTGAAATTCGGAGCATGAGGGAGCCATGGATCTGAGTTGGCATCCACTTTTGTGCCTGTCCCAATACGCCATCGAAGACCGCAGAAAAAGAGGTCCCGGCCATGCAGAATGCTTCGCCAGATTGCTGAAGGTCTAGAAGTGATAGAAGATTGACCAAATTCCTTTTTTACAAAATATTTAGCTTTGAGCACTTGTGAAGAGAGAGCGCTTGGGTCATTGAGAATATGCCATGCTTGCTTGGCAAGTAGAGCGGAATTGAAACATTCTAAATCTCTAAAGCCTATGCCACCTTCGGATTTTGATGACGGTCAAATTATACCCGTAAAAGTCATCAACATTGACTTTAAATCAAGATTAATAATATATATTTTATATTAAATCACATGTTTATATTGATTATTTAATGTTATGTGATTAATAAGATATAATTTGGTATTTATCCGTTTATATTATATAATTTGGTATTTATCCGTTTATATTGTATAATTTGGTATTTATCCGTTTTATTTAAATATGATTTATTTTGGGATAAATATCTATTTTGTAGATTAAGATAATTTTTGGAGGATAAATATAGATGGAAAAATTAAATCTCAAGATAAATCCAAGATGCATTGAAGATAAAGATCGGATAAGCACGAGAAGAGGAGTAAGGCATGACAAAAGCCGGCGAGCCAATCAAATGTGTGGCGCCGACTTGGAGGACGCATTTAGGGGGGGCGCATGTCACTTTTAATGATCGGCCGGGAGTTATCTCTTATTTGTTTTGATATTTTGAAGTATATCTCTTAATTAGCTTGAATCCCTATAAATAGAGGCATACATTACACGCCATATGTACACTTTAGAAATACTTTAGCAAATACAATTCACAATATTGGTTTTATTTTCAATATATGTTTTCTTTATTTTATGTTCGTTCATTACGGAGTCGTTAGAATCGCCGGAAAGAGATCGTATCGAGGAGTGGGAATCACGCTCGTCTTCGAGGGTAATGTCTACTCAATTATGTAATCTTTATTCGTAGATCTAATTTATTTCGTGATGGAGTAGTCGTTTTGTGTATTGATTTAGTTATGTAGTTAATTTACGAACCCATGTTTATGTAGATCGAGGCGTAAAAGGCGTTTCACGAGCAAATCTGGTTCGAGATCTGAAGCTTCTTGGCGGCGAGCCTATGTCTCGTTGGTAGTAAGATCTGTGATGTTCTTGATTTGTGCGTGAGAACGGCCGACTACGTCGAGGTTCTCTTCGCTTTGTAATTCAAACGAGTAATTAAACTTGATCAACTTAATTATTTGTCATCGTAATTTAACATGAGACCCAAAAAGTGATTGTTACTTAGGACGAGAGATTGAATCGGTGTCTAAAGTATACCTTTAATCATAGGAATGTTGCTTAGATGAGGTTACGGTTTATACCGGCATCCCTAGTTTCGTAATTGTGTCGAAAGTTATATGAGATGGAGACTAAAAAATGTGAAGTCACGTAATGGAGACACTATGATCTAGATGGCCTAACCGAAGCTATATCTATTTTAGGGGATGACTCCCGTAGTCAGAATAATTAATCTTAAATGTCTTATTTTGTCTCGTCGTCAATCTACCTAGAATGGGGGAGTAATTACTACTTGCGTTATCAATACCGTTAATTATTTATAAAACCTATAAAAATAAGTGTCTTAGTGTCGTTGTGACTTTTATTGGTTTTGTGTTTCTATTGTGTCAATTTTAATTCTGCGTTATTTGTTGGTTGTAGACCGCCTTTAATTTGCTTTTTAGTTTAATAAGTCATATTTCATTTAAGCCGAGTCTCTGTGGGATCGACCTCGACTCTATCTAACTATACTACGATTGAACCTAGTTCTCTTGCTAGTGTGTTATTTAGGTATCGAGTATTTTTATTACTTGGACCGTGCATCAGATTTCGGCTTACAACATTGTGGCCAAGATTTCCAGTGAATTTTTTTATCTCCCTCCGAGTTGCCCCAAAAAAAGCATCTTGTCATGCTTTCCAATTCAGCAATGAGTTTTTTCGGGAGAATAAAGCACTGCATAACATACTGCGGGAGTGCTTGGATGACTGATTTGATGAGAATCTCTTTTCCTGCTGGTGATAGAAAATTTCCTTTCCACCCCGTTAATTTTTTCTTGACTCTTTCCTTTATGTAAGAGAAATTCTCACGCTTTGTACGCCCAATGACGAACGGTAAACCAAGGTATCTTCCATGCTCGTCCCCCATAGTAATTTTTAGGATTGAAGAGAGCTCTAAACAAAAATTGCAATCCAAATTCGCACTAAAAAATAAGCCAGTTTATTTAAATTAATTTTCTGTCCCGAGAGCTTTTCACAGGATTCCAGCAAATTCAAAATTGTCTCGCATGCTTCTGCAGTAGCTTCAGAGAAAATTAGGGTGTCATCAGCAAAAAGAAGATGGTGAATTTCAAGCTGGCCTCCAAACTTTACTCCACTTAAAATTCCTTTCTCAACTGCCTAGCGTAGGAGGGCTGAAAAGCCTTCAGCACAAATAAGGAACAAAAATGGGGATAAAGGATCCCCTTGCCGGATCCCTCTGTTGGGAGATATCGTTGCAGTTTGATGTCCATTAATCAAAACTTGATATGTAGCTGTGGATGTACACCTTAATTATAATGATGTCAATAATCGATGGTGGGAAAGACATAGCTTTCATTACCTTCTCTAGGAAACCCCACTCCACTCTATCGAAGGCCTTCATCATGTCCAACTTTAAGGCCATATGAGAATTGCAACCTTTGCTTCCCATCCTCATGCTATGGAAGATTTCAAAAGCAGTGATGACATTATCCGTTATCAGCCGTCCCTTTAGAAAAGCAGATTGATTTGAAGATATGACCTCCTTCATAATAGGCTTTAGTCGATTAGCTACCAATTTTCGCGTTTTAGGTGTTTTGGAACCAAACTAAACCCTAATTGGGAGAAGCTTGTAAATAGAGTTGCATAAGCTAATCAGAAAATCGCGAATCAAAATCGAAATTGTCAACCCCAGAGTGGGATTTTTCACTTTTGAGGGTTAAATTGTCAACCGTAGGATTTTTCACTTTTGGGGTTTGTAGGTTTTATTCATATATGAAAATTCTTGGCCTTCGTTCAAACGACTCAGGATCATATTAGTGATTTGACCCCCCACTATATGCCAAAACTTTTGTAAAAAATTCATGTGCATTCCGTCTGGTCCCAATGATTTCTTACTAGGCAATTGTTTCAGAGCATTACTTACCTCGCTGCTAGTAAAAGGAGCTGACAGCTTGGAGATGATACCATTAGGGAGTTGTTGAAATGGAGGTCAGCAGGCAGCTCCATTGTTTCTCCATTTGTCATATAGATTCCTTTAAAGTAATGTAAAGCCACATTTTTCAGCTCCACCATTTCTGTTACCAGCTTTCCATTCGAATCGAAGAGTTCGTTGATTGTGTTCCTTTGCCTTCTAGAAGAAGCCTTATGATGAAAATAACTTGTATTTTTATCCATTGAATTTAGCCAATCAGCTTTACCTCTTGTACGCCAAAATTCTTCTTCTTTGATCAACAGCTGTTCTATCTCGGCTAACAATTGTTTTTCCTCTTGTGCACAATAAGTAGGTGCTGATTGTACCTCTGCTAATTTTTCTTGAAGAATAGAGATTTGCTGCGATAGGTTCCATCTTTCAATTTTTTGTTTTCCAACTTACACCACGGGACTCGGGAGAGCTCTATTTTTAAAACAAATCAATATCTTTGCATCAACATCTTTACATCAAGAAAATTATAAAGTTCTCCGTACAATAACGAATCCGATTCTTCTCCGTCATGCATGTCTACATCAAAGAGCCAAAGAGACTCACGTTGAGCGCGTGGGCTCGTGTCGGCGTGGTGGCGGGAGTAAAAATTGATGTACGTGTATACATTGTTATCTTATTACGATTGGTGCGACCTCCATGTGGCTTTACGTCAATTCTCTACGATAAGTGTATTAAGAACGATATTATTATCAAGTAGTTTGACTCAAGTGGTAAGTGATTTGAAAATACCTAAAGAGGTCACGTTGCGATTTTATTCTGATGCATTATGTTGAAAGAATTCTCGGTAAGGCTTTTTCTTGAATAAGAATCTGATTCTATGATTACATGGCCGTGTGAACTCCAGTATTAGTCATGGCATTTAAAAAAAAGATGAAGATTGAATTTGTCATGGAACGCCAAATGGGGATAGTATAGCACAGAAAAGAAATACAAAAGCAAATATATACACACACACTTGAACTACTCAATGATTAGAGTCCAATGGAGCAAATCCAAGGCCGTTCCTGGGGCAGGCCAACAAGGCCGCGGCCATGGGTCTCCAAAAAGTTGGTAATACATGTCAGAAATTTGTTATATTTTGTAAATTAACTTAGTTCTATATTATATAGTTTAATATAAGTTAATACGGATCAACATATAAGAATAAGCGGGTCATTTTCAAATATACATGTGTGCCTAATTTTTTTTACCAATGTAATATATTTTTTAACGGGTCGGCTACCCATTTCTTATAGGGGCCGGTGCAGTCGCCCCTGGCCGTGGCCTAGGGCCCCATCGAAACTTGTAATTTTATGGCCTTCGTTTTCATGTAATATAAATGTATTTTAAGTCAATTTTTATTTTTTACTCAAGTTAAAAAAAAAAAGAACCCAAATTTATAGCCGAATTCAATAAAAGAAAGTCTAATCAAATTCCGTTACGTTTTTTTAGAACGCTTATGAACATAGTATAACTCAAAAATAGTTGTGGTATATTATTTTTTTCAATGGGTCGTGATAAATTTGTTAAACCGTCATAATTTTCTGATTTTATTCATCAAAACATCAAGTATTTATACATCATATGGTGATACCCTAAAAACATAAAATACCAACTATGCCCTCCTCCTATTAAAGTCATTATTATTTTAAATATATTATAATCCGCAATACCCCCCCCCCCCCCCCTCAAGTTGGAGCGTGAAGGTCACGAACGCCCAACTTGCTAAGCAAGAACTCGAAATGCTGTTTGCCCAACGCCTTGGTGAAAATATCGGCCACCGAGCATGAGTAGACCATAATCGAGGAGCCATGAAACCCCTCGATGTCGCGTCTCGAACAAAATGACAATCCGCCTCAATATGCTTAGTCCTCTCATGGAATACCGCCTCGGATTACTGCGCGATATGGAGTGCCGCGACTATCGCGAATAAAGATGAATGCCAGGTATATTTGAACACCCAAGTCACTAGCGGCTTGTTTGAGCCACTTCAATTCACAAGTAATAGCGACCATTGACCGATACTCCGCCTCGGCCGAAGACATGACACCGTCGCCGGTTGTTTCTTGGTCTTCCACGACACCGTGAAGTACCAAGCACCACAAACCACCCACTCAATGAGCGACGAGTAATAAGGCAACTTGCCCAATCGAATCACACCATCCCTCCAGGGACAACGGACTATCGACGCAATAATATCCCATGTCCGGGTTCTTCTTCAAATAACGGACCACCCTTAACGCGCCTCCCCGATGTGCAAGCCGTGGCCTTTGCATAAACCGAGAAAGAACATGAACCGCATATGCCAGATCCGGGCGCGTAACGCCAAGATAAATCAGACGGCCAACCAATCACCGGTATTGACTCGGATCAACCAACAAGTCACTCTCATCAATCGCCAAACGGTGATTTTGCTCTATTGAAACTCGGCCCGGTCGGGCACCCATAGACCGGTCTCTTCAATAATGTCCAAAGCGTACTTCCGTTGGAAGAGAAAGATGCCACTGTGAATTTCGGCAACCTCCAACCCAAGAAAATACTTCAATCGTCCCAAATCCTTCATTTTAAAACAGCTACTCAAATAATTCTTGAACACCTGCAGCGCCGGAGCATTATTGCCGGCAAGTATCATATCGTCGACGTAAACCAACACATTCAAATTTGAACATCCCTACGAACAAGAGTAAATAGTGAGTAATCGAGTAAGATTGATGAAATCCATCTTGTTTGAGCCGATGCGAGTTTAGCAAACCAAAGACCGGTGCACTCGCTTCAAGCCATATAAGGATTTTCGCATCCGACAAACCATATTACGGTTGGAATGCTCAAACCCAGGTGGAACACGCATATATATTTCCTCATCCAGGTCGCCATGGAGGAAGGCATTGTGTACGTCCATTTGGTGAAGTTCCCATTTCTTAACAGCAGCGACAGCAAGAAAAACCCGTACTGTGACCATCTTCGCCACAGGAGCAAAAGTCTCATGATAGTCAATCCCCTCGACCTGGTGATTACCGAACGCAACCAAGCGAGCCTTTAACCGCTGCAGGTTCCCTAATTCATCATATTTTTCGGTATAAACCCATTTGCTTCCCAGTGCCTTCTTTCCCGGAGGCAATTCTTGCAGGACCCAAGTGCCTTGTTCCTCGAGGGCACTTATTTCTTCAGCCATAGCACGCCGCCATCCTTCAATTTTCTACCTCCTTAAATGATTTTGGAGGTTACCCTGACCGACATTTGCTAGAAAGCGTCTATGTGCGTCAGAGAAACAAGCATAATTAACATAATGTGTAAGCGGATATAAACTACCTGAGGAGGTGGATGGACCGGAGGAGCGCGCCGAAGGACTTTTCTTATCCACTGCCATATGTGTCACAAAATCTTGATAACGGGAATTAGGAATCTTTGTACGTTTCCCTCTTCCCAACTCCACTATGTCTTCTGTCGAATCTGTCGGCAACTCTGCCACTACCACGTCGGTGTCCTCAACCCCCCAGTATCGGTTTAGATGACAACATCACTAGGTGGGTCGGCCCCACAATCGATCATTAACATCCGCGATAAACACCCCGTTATCCATTTCCGGAAACTCAATCGGGACGGAGGAGGAGAAACCACTCTTTCATAGAAAAACATGTTCAAAAATTTAACATCCTCGAAACAAATATTTCTTCCGTTTCTAAATCAAAAAGGGTCCAGCCTTTCTTCCCAAAAGGGTATCCTAAAAACACACATTTGCGACTCCGACTTTCAAATTTATCCCCCTTATGTCGTAAATTGTGTGCGTAACACAAGCATCCAAAAACCCGTAGGGCATCAAGACTAGGGGTTTTACCAAATAAACATTCATAAGGCGTCTTATAACCCAAAACACGTGAGGGAGTTCGATTAATTAAATGGCAGGCAGCCATAACACACTCCCCCCAAAATTTTAGTGGAAGGTGTCCCTCAAAACGTAAAGCCCTAGCTACGTTCAAGATATGTTGATGTTTTCTCTCTACCCTACCATTTTGTTGAGGTGTGCCCACCCATGACGTTTCAAAAATGATCCCTTCCTTTTGAAAATGCGGAAGCAAACGTTTAAATTCTGTTTCATTGTCACTCCTAACCCGTTGAATTTTTGCACTAAACTGCCGTTCAATCAGTGCCATAAAATTCAAAAAAATTGTCTCAACTTCCCATTTATTATATAACAAATAGACCCAAATAGAACGAATTGAACCAACACTTGCACAATTTTATTTTTAATAATGTTCCAACCAGGGTTCGATCTCATGACCTCTGTCTCTGATACCATGATAAATTCGTTAAACCGTCATAATTTTCTGATTTTATTCATCAAAACATCAAGTATTTATACATCATAGGGTGATACCCTTAAAACATAAAATACCAACTATGCCCTCCTCCTATTAAAGTCATTATTATTTTAAATATATTATAATCCGCAATAGATCGAGGGTCCTAAATCTTTTTGGCATGGGGCCTCCGATTACACGGGAACGGCCCTGAGCAAATCCGATGGGCAACAAGCTAACCATAACATTTATAATAATTGTTACGACACAAAAACATTATTTAGCGGTCAATACAAAATTGGTGTATATTCATAACATGTAAAATAATGACAAGTAAAAACTATCCCATTGTCATAAAAGACAAGTGGTAAGTGACTTGAGAATACCTATGGAGGTCACCGGTTCGATTCTTCTCTGAGGCGCCATGTTGAAAGAGCTTTTGGTCAGGCCTTACCCCTGAGTAAGAGTCAAACTCTGCAGGCACGACCCGGACCGAACTCCGGATTAGTCGGACTAATAGTTCCGGATAACAGGAGCTTTAAGAAAAAAAAATTGAGGAAAAAGAAAAAAAAAAAAAAAAAAAACTATCCCATTGTCATAAAAGACAAGGTGGACTCAATCTGTGAAAATTGAGCAGCTGTTAATTATACTGATAAAATATATGGAGCTATCTATGCTCTTTTCAAGAAATCGCTAGAAATTAATATTTCGTTACAAACTATAAATAGAACCTAAAATTAAGCATACGTATTCACACAATAGAATCGATTTTCATCTCTAGAAAATTTAGTTAATGGCGAAGTTAGCAAGCTTCCTAATGGTTCTCTTTTTCTTCATTTTGTTTGTGCAGTGTCACGATACAATCAATGACTTTAAAGATGTTGATGATATCATTTTCAACCCATTAAATGGTGCAGGTAATTTCTTTTAATTTTACTTATATTAATTAAATACGTTTGTGATTAGTTAATGATTAAAGGGAACATGACATAATTAACTCCCTCCGTTTTTTTTATCTGTCGCGGTGAGAAGATTCACACAGATTAAAAAAGTAATTAATGTGTATGAAAAAGATGGTAAAATGCCTGATTTTTTTTAATATATATATATATGCCTAAAAAATGTTGATTATCTCTTGTTAATTGGAGTAGTATATTGGGAATGCGTATATGCATGGGTAATAGTGAGACAAATTGAATTTTGGAGTTATTAGAATTGTAATGTATTTTTTTTATTAGAGATAGTAAATACTACTTCCGTCCCAAAATGTAAGTCCTTTTAGCTTTTTAGTTTTGTTCCAAAATATAAGTTCATTTACAAAACCAATAAAGCATTTATTCCATCTTTCTTCTTCTACCCCTCATTTATTATATACTCAACCACTTTTTACTACTCCCTCCGTCCCGTAATATAAGTCTTTTTGGCTTTTTAATAGTGTCCCAAAATATAAGTCCTTCTCACAAAACAATACAATATTAAATGCATTGTTTTCACTTTCACACTAAACAATGTAATATTATTAGCTAGTCTCAAAAAACAATACAATATTTTGCATTGAAATATTAAAAAATAACTCATTCATTATGTTTTCTTAAACTGTGTGAAATGGCCAAAAGGTCTTATATTATGAGACGGAGGGAGTACTTTGCATTAATACCAATGAAATGTCATTTTAGTCTTTTTAACCAAAATTAATGACAAATAACAAATTTAACCAACTTTCTTAATATATGTGAAAAGGCCTAAAAGGATTTACGTTTTGAGACGGACGTAGTACTTTGTTTATATATCATAATTAAATTGTGGGGTAAAGATGAAAAAAATAATAAAATGACAGTTAAAAAAAAAAGAAGCAAATTATGTGCCCCAAATTATTGAAGGGCACATAAAATAACTCAAAATAAAACATAAAGCATTGTGTATCTCTATATATATATATGGAACTTATAATTTGCAGATTTTGACCGGTAATTCTTGTCTGACAACCAACTTTCACTCTTGTAGCTAAACCATTTAGCAGTTTGATTCGACATCGACAATTGCTTCAAGAAAAATGAAAAATTAGGTATGAGCTTCATGTTGATGATTGCGCTATTGATTCGTATTGTGGCCCTGAAGCGCCTAATGATTCATGCCCAGATGGTTGTACATGTGGTGTATACAGATGTTCAGTACATAGCGTAAATTTGCATTGAGCGATTTACATGCCTTCAAGAAAGCTGAGGTTTGATCCTGGAGAACTTGATGTGAAACGTATTGCAATGCATTCATCTGTAATCCTAAACTACAAAATGATTGCCCAGATGAGTGTAATTATTTTAGTGCAATTAAATGTGCTACAACTCAGGTCCAACAGTAGCGATCTTAATGTTTTCACTGGGATTGTTTTCTGCTTATTTATCTTGGCAATTTCTAATGTGGAGATAATTAATACTTAATACGAGCTCTTCTCAATACAATACTAAAAACTACGGGTTATTTTCAATATTATTACTAAACACACACACACACGCGCAAAACATGAATGTTTTTTTTTTTTTTTTTTTTTTTTTTAACTAACATGAATGTTTTTAAACATTTATATTCTCGCAGAGGTCTCCTCAAGGTGCCGAGTAAAACCTTACCAGAAACCAAACCCCACATAACAAGTAAGACATTGACTACCAAGTTCAACATCTCGTAATACCAAATGAAGTGTGATCCAATGCTCCCATATTTTCCCATAGAAGATCTCAGCAAGGTGTGAAGCCAGATCAAACACATACATTTTACTTTACGATATAACACATTATGCTATACACTAAGGCATACTCAAAATAACATAAAACACGCTTTTCTGCACAAACTGGGGTTAGGCGCACAATGCACACCTCCAATACTCAGGCGCGTGCCTGGGTCAACTGGAAGTTGTCTCCTGTTCTCTGCTAAGTTAGGCGCATGCCTAAAGGGAGCTAGGCGCACGCCTACGGGAAATGGAACTTCACCCTGCAGAACTCTAGTCTGAGTGATGCACGGTCCAAGTAATAAAATACTCGATACTTAAATAAACAACTAGCAAGAGAACTAGGTTCAATCGTAGTATAGCTAGATAGAGTCGAGGTCGATCCCATAGAGACTCGGCTTAAACAAGTACAACGTTATTAAAATCAAAATAGATTAAAAGCGGTCTCCGACCAACAATAACGTGGAAATAAAGGTTGATACGATAGAAAACACAAAGACTAACAATACGACAGTAGACACTAAAACACTTATTTTTATGGTTTTATAAGACTCTAACAAACGGTATTGATTACGCTAGTAGTAATTATTCCCCTATATATGTATATCTAAACCGAGACAGAAAAGACATTAAGGTTGATTATATTTTGGCTACGGGAGCCATCCCCTAAACCGGATCTAATTCGTGAACGGATAGAAGATCTTTATGCTTAATTACGAATACTTCCTTGGACAGGATAGAACATCATATAACAAGCATGCTATACCAAACTAGGGATGCCGATCAAAAATCGTCACCTCGTCTAGGCAACCACCGTGGACGGGTTGGCACACCTCCTAAACGATCGGCTAACTAATGTCCTAGCAACATGACAATTTTCACAATATATCATATTAATTTACAAGAACGATGTAACAAATTGGCCAGATCTATTACATGTTTATATGAAAAACAGAAAGCACGACGTAGCCGAAGTCGTTTACAGAAAATTACTAGAATCTTGATGGCTAAATCTAACCATATAGACCGTGGTAGATCTGGGACCGGTGACTCTAGAATTTTCTCGTAAAAACGCCTTCGCACGCGACTTAGATCTACATGAATATGGGTTTGTTAATTAACTACATCACGAAATCAATACACATACGACTACTCCATAACGAAATAAAATAGATCTACGAATAAAACGACATATTTGGATAGACATTACCCTCATAGATGGAGGTTCCTCCGATCCTTCAATGCAATCTCTAATCGATGAATCCATCGCCTCCGTGATGAAGAAACATAATATAAAATAAGAAGAACTATATTGATAAACTAAAAGTATTGTAATATTGTGTTTTAGAGTGTATATAATTGTGTAAAGTACAACTTTCTATTTTATGGGTTCAAGCTAATTAAAAGATATACTTCAAAATATCAAAATAATAAGAGATAACTCCCGACGATCTCCGAAAAAGCAAAATCGCCCCCCTTGGTGTGTGTGGAAGGGGCGCCACTCTTGGATTGGTTTGCGGATTTTGTCATGCTTTACTCCTCTTACCGTCGTGCTTATCCGATATTTATCTTCAATGCATCTTGAATTTATCTTGAGATTTAATTCCTCCATTTGTATTTATCCTCCAAAAATTATCTCAATCTACAAAATAAAACATTTATCCCAAAATAAATCATATTTAAATAAAAACGGATAAATACCAAATTATATAATATAAACAGATAAATACCAAATTATATAATATAAATCACATAACATTAAATAATCCATATAAACATGTGATTTAATATAAAATATATATTATTGATCTCGATTTAAGGTCAACGTTGATGACTTTTACGGGTATAATTTGACCGTCATCAACTACCCCCCACTTAGACTTTGATCATCCCGAACAAAGCATCAATAAGTCATTCCCCAAGACAACATTTTCCATGGTCAAATCATACTTACACAAGAAACTCGAGTCAACTCATACCACTTATGCTCGTAAGGTACCCATTATTCACTACTCGTCATGAATCTGTGTGCATGTGCATTTAGTTTTATATACTCGTGGCAAGATTAAAGTTTATGCTAACTTCGCAATCTCAACCTACCAACATCAGCATTCCCACTTCTTAAGCCTCACAATGGTTAAATACATGGTGCAATAAGCAAGAGCGTCATCCATAAGGTTTTTGGACTTGGAGACCGAGAAAATTCTCAAGCCTCTTAAAATTTTGAATTTTTTACATTTTCATAGTTTCAAGCTTTAACACCTCTCAACAAAGAAACTTGCTTTAAGAGTAAAGTATGCATTGCAAGAATCCTTCTCTCACGGATTAGTGGAAGCATTGAATATTACCACAAGCACGGGGCTACTTTTGGTAATGTTACTACAAACCCAGTGTTTAACATTTTGTCAAAACACAGATAATTCTCAAGCTTATTACTCCGCTTTGATGGCTAGAAGATAAGAATACATCAGCAGATAAATATCAACTCTAAGTCTGCATAACCAATCATCTACGCAATGTACACATAATTCTTCTTAGTTATTATAATTTGTGCGGTATTTGTCGATTCACACACTGAGTAATCGAATATTAAATAACTACTTGCAATAGTTGGCATGAATATCCTTAAATTTACATTCACATAAGTATAAAATGATCATGTAATCATGCAACTCGGTTCATTCCCTATCAATTCTATGTATAAGAACACACAATTCTAAGGGTACGAGATAATTAATTTGGCATTTGTTCAATTTTTTTCATTTTTCACCGTTTCATTCAATTTTCAATTATAACACATCATGGCTAAGTCTCCTACCCCCCACTTAAACTTGGCATTGTCCCCAATGTCAAAGAAAAAGGAGAATTTAAGAAAAAACTTAGCTCTGAAACGGCTCTCAAGTAGATGCACGAGAATATAGTAGTAGTCCAAGCACGTCGTGGAGAAGCAAACGAAAACTGCTTAAGCAAACCAAACGAAACTCCACGAAACCGTTAATAACATGTCAATGGAAGTTATAAAATAATGTGGCAGTAATTAGATATAGAATATCCAAAAACAAATTAAGCCACTTTATTTCATACAACCAACGACACGGAGAACCAAAGAGTTAAAACTACAAAACTCACATGGCGGCTATCAAGGAAAAAACCTCGTTTATTCCGAACTTAGAATCGGAACATGGCGAGATGAAAAAAACCTTAATAGTCTCATGCTACTTTATTAAAAGCAAAAACAAAAACAAATCAAAAATATAGTTTTAAGTAATAGTTCTATGGTTATAGTCGTTAGCTCGACTGTACTCACATGATGGTCTAGTTGTAACTAGGATTTCCTAGAGTAAGTACTTCTTCCTCTCTATCAAAATGATTCCCGAGGTAATGCTTTAATCGGTGACCATTGACCATAAAAGTTTTTCGATCATCTAGGTGACTTACCTCTGCGACTCGGAAGGAAATACTTTACTCACTTTATAAGGACCAAACCATCTTGATTTTAACTTGCCCGGGAAGAGTTTCAAGCGCGAATTGTAAACAAGAACCATATCACCCATCTTAAAGGTGCGGTCAAGGATCTTTTTATCATGAAATCTCTTAGTGCGCTCTTTATAGATCCGAGCATTCTCATAAGCTTCAATGCGAAACTCTTACAGCGAGTTAATTCCAACAATCTCTTTTCTCCGGCTAAACTTTCATCTAAATTCAACATACGAGTAGCCCATAAGGCACGGTGCTCAAGTTCAACCGGTAGATGACATGCTTTCCCAAAAACAATCTAGTATGGGGACATACCTATGGAAGTCTTATACGCAGTCCGATAAGCCCATAAAGCGTCATATAACTTCAACGACCAATCTTTCCTTGTTGGGTTCACAGTTTTTTCTAGGATGCGCTTAATCTCTTTGTTCGTGACCTCAACTTGACCACTTGTTTGAGGATGATAAGCGGTAGCTAACTTATGTCTCACCCCGTACTTGGCCATTAACTTCTCAAACGGCTTATTACAGAAATGGCTCCCATTATCACTAATGATGACACGAGGGATTCCAAACCGTGTGAAGATATTTTTCTTTAAAAACCGCAGTACAACCTTTGCATCATTGGTAGGTGAAGCAATAGCCTCAACCCACTTAGACACATAGTCGACTGCCACCAAAATATAACGGTTTGACACAGACGAAGTGAAAGGTCCCACAAAATCAATTCCCCATACATCAAATAGTTCTGGTTCTAGGATACTCCTTAGTGGCATTTCATTTCTCTTCGAGATATTACCCGTCATTTGGCATGAATGACAGGATCTAGCATATTCGTGTGCAGTTTTGTAAAGATTTGGCCAGTAAAAACCACATTGAAGAACTTTAGCGGCCAGCCTTGTCCCCTCCATAGTGTCCTCCCGCCTATAAGTATATGGCAATGTTTAAGTATATCGAGGAATTCACTCTCAGGAACACATCTTCTAAAGATGTTGTCTGAGCATCGCTTGAAAAGATATGGTTCATCCCAATAGTAGTGTTTAAGGTCCGCAAAGAACTTCTTTTTTTGCTGCTGGTTCAAGTCTGGTGGCAAATATCTCCCGGATAAATAATTCACATAATCTTTAAACCATGGTTGTTGCTTCTCAGCCTTAACAACCTCACTTCGCGAAGATATTTCGGTGCAATCACTATTCCCTAAAATGGTAGAGATGGAGGATAATTGCTCGTCGGGGGGCTTTTCTAAGCAGGGTGTGAATGCCTCCTCAGGCTCTTTCTCATTATCCCTAACATCTTCTATATTTTCCTCATTCTTTGGGATTGTTGGAGTAAGCTCCTTTTCACTTCTAATCATTATCGCATTCACATCCCTAGGGTTCCTATCAGTGTTGCTCGGAAATCCCCAGGTGGCCTAGTTGACAGTTGTTCAGCTAATTGTCATATTTGATGAGAGAGATTCTGGACTAAGGCTTCTTGGTTGGTGACTTTGGCATCATTCTTTTGACAGTATTGGTGAAAGTTTGTAGCCAAGTCAGTCATGGAATTTGCTAATTGATTCACAGTGTCAGACATTGTGTTACTCATCTTTTCAAGTGCAACTTCCCAACCGTAAGTTTGAGCTTGCTGAGGTACATAAGTGTTGTGTGGTTTTACCCTTTCATTTGGATCACTCCATCGGAATTCAGGTTGGTCATGATTTGGTTTGTAACCTTCATAGTGATTACCCTATTTCCCAATGTAATTGGTTTCTTTAGTACCCGCATTCTCTAATGGCTTAGTCGTTTCCGTCCCTTTTCCAGTCTCTACTCGTACAATTCTCTCATGCATACCATCCACCTTATCATTTATGAGCAATAGAGTATTTAAGATCTTATGCGATACATCCTCCTCAAATAGATTATCGGCCATCTTCACAGTTGCTATTTCACCACCTCCCTATTGGCTATTCATTGTTATTTGCTCCATCTTTCCTCGTGTCTCCTCAGGAGATAAAAGAACAAACGCTCCATTACTGGAGGCATCTACTTTTATCTTCCCCGTATCTCTCAATCCATGGTAAAAGGTTTGCATTAAAATCCATAGAGGGATATCATGATGAGGGCACTTACTCATGGACTCCTTAAAACGTTCCCAAGCTTGATCAAAACTCTCCCCAAGTTGCTGCTTGAACCCCAAGATATCTTGGCGTAACTTAAAGGTCTTTCCTATAGGGAAGTACTTATTCATGAACTTTTGTAGCAGTTCCTCCCAGGTCGTGATTGATCTAGCCTCTAAAGAGAAAAGCCATTGCTTAGCTTTATCTTTCAAAGTGAAAGGAAAAGTCTCGACTTAATGTTATCCTCGGGGAACCGATTACGGCTTCACGGTACTAACGATCTCTAAGAAGTTCATCACGTGAATGCCAGGATCTTCATTCAGGTTACCATGAAAAGTGGAATAGTTTGTCACCATTTGAATGAAATTAGGTTTTGGGTGATAAACTTCAGCCGCATTTTCAGGCACCACGATAGCAGGGATGAATTGTTCAATGGTAGGCGTTGCATAGCTTTGCAAAGTATGCCTTTCCCATCCAGCCACAGCTTGGTTAACAAAATTTGCATTATTAAAATTATTTCCATTTACCTGGCTGGCGTTATTCAGTAATGCTTCCATGTCTGAGTCAGATTGATGTGCTCCTTCAGATTTTTTCCTCGCCTTGCTCTTCGATTGGATCCTCAGAAATCCGGGCAGCTCGTTTGTTGTTTTTTTTTTATTTGAAAGACAAAAACAACAATAAACAATTAAAATACGCCAAGGCTACTGCCTTTGGCGAGACTCAAAAATAGACCAAAATAAAAATAACAAAAACAATAAACAATTAGAAACTTTAAAGGTTAATCCTTTAACTAGACTCAACAAATAAAAACTAAACTAAAACAGACTCTAAAAATACTAAAAATACAAAAACACAAAGTACAAACTGTGTAAAACAAAATAGAACAGAAACTGCCCAAATTTGTTTTACGACTCTTACAGGTTAATTCTATGTTATAAAAACTAATTAAACAGACTTTATTCACATTATTTACGAATCTACTTTTAATAAAATAAGCTATACTCAATTTAATGACACGAGTCCCCGGCAACGGCGCCAAAAACTTGATGCACGGTCCAAGTAATAAAATACTCGATAACTAAATAACCAACTAGCAAGAGAACTAGATTCAATCATAGTATAGCTAGATAGAGTCGAGGTCGATCCCACAGAGACTCGGCTTAAACAAGTACAACGTTATTAAAATAAAAATAGATTAAAAGCGATCTCCGACCAACAATAACGTGGAAATAAAGGTTGATACGATAGAAATCACAAAGACTAACAATACGACAGTAGACACTAAAACACTTATTTTTATGGTTTTATAAGACTCTAACAAACGGTATTGATTACGCTAGTAGTAATTACTCCCCCATATATGTATGTATAAACCGAGACAGAAAAGACATTAAGGTTGATTATATTTTGGCTACGGGAGCCATCCCCTAAACCGGATCTAATTCGTGAACGGATAGAAGATCTTTATGCTTAATTACTAATCCTTCCTTGGACAGGATAGAACATCATATAACAAGCATGCTATACCAAACTAGGGATGCCGATCTAAAATCATCACCTCGTCTAGGCAACCACCGTGGACGGGTTGGCACACATCTTAAACGATCGGCTAACTAATGTCCTAGCAACATGACAATTTTCACAATATATCATATTAATTTACGAGAACGATGTAACAAATTGTCCAGATTTATTACATGTTTATATGAAAAACAGAAAGCACGACGTAGCCGAAGTCGTTTACAGAAAATTACTAGAATCTTGATGGCTTGATCTAACCATATAGACCGTGGTAGATCTAGACCGGTGACTCTAGAATTTTCTCGTAAAACACCTTCGTGCGGCTTAGATCTACATGAATATGGGTTTGTTAATTAACTACATCACGAAATCAATACACAAACGACTACTCCATAACGAAATAAAATAGATCTACGAATAAAACGACATATTTGGATAGACATTACCCTCATAGACGGAGGGTCCTCCGATCCTTCAATGCAATCTCTAATCGATGAATCCATCGCCTCCGTGATGAAGAAACATAATATAAAATAAGAAGAACTATATTGATAAACTAAAAGTATTGTAATATTGTGTTTCTAGAGTGTATATGGTGTGTAAAGTACAACTCTATTTTATGGGTTCAAGCTAATTAAAAGATATACTTCAAAATATCAAAATAATAAGAGATAACTCCCGGTCGATCTCCAGAAAAAGCAAAATGCCCCCCTTGGTGTGTGTGGAAGGGGACGCCACTCTTGGATTGGTTTGCCGGCTTTTGTCATGCTTTACTCCTCTTCTCGTGCTTATCCGATATTTATCTTCAATGCATCTTGAATTTATCTTGAGATTTAATTCCTCCATTTGTATTTATCCTCCAAAAATTATCTCAATCTACAAAATAAATATTTATCCCAAAATAAATCATATTTAAATAAAAACGGATAAATACCAAATTATATAATATAAACAGATAAATACCAAATTATATAATATAAATCACATAACATTAAGTAATCTATATAAACATGTAATTTAATATAAAATATATATTATTAATCTCGATTTAAGGTCAACGTTGATGACTTTTACGGGTATAATTTGACCGTCATCACTGAGGCACACGCCTAAGGCAATTTTCTACAGATTTTCAGTTTCACTTTCATGGCGATTTCCAGCACATGCAACACATGCTAAATTCATCTCTAAACAACACCATACTAGTTCATAACAAAATATTAGATCTAAAGCACGAATTTGAAACACAAAGATTCGGTTCAACACCCATTTACCTCAAATCTTTGAAGAAATCTTAGATCCAAAATCCAATCTTAATTACCCACGAAATCTAGTATCTTCCTTCTATTCCTGATTGAAGAAACTATTTATTTTAAAACGAAGCTCTCGCCTTGGTGATCCTCATGGTGTGATTGATCTGAAAATCCGACCGGCAGATGAGAGAATGGGATTGAGTTGGGTTTGGTGTGTTAGGGAATTTTGGCATTTCCAAAAATGCCATCCACTAACCCAACCTTTATTCTTTTAATTTATAAAAGGTAAAGAATCATAATGACACCCATTACATCCCCAAAATAACATATTGCCCTTTCGTGAAATTATGGGGTATCACAGAAGAACACACAAGTAATAGAACATGTCGGCCGATGAGACTAAGCCTAGCAGTTAGAGTGGAAGCCTTGATCGACTTTTGACTGCAATTCGTTACGGAATCCCACTCATCATTCTGAACTGTAACGTTCCACTCCTAGATACCGAGTCATTATCCAAAAATGGAACTGTTAAAACACATAGAAGAGACTTGCAGTTTAAGAAAGATAAATAACATATAGCAATGCAAACATAAAGAATGGAGGAATTGATAAAACACAAAAACAAAGAGAACACAATTATTTAACGTGGTTTCCGGCATTGTGCCGACTACTCCACGGACAGAAAATGAGATATATTATTATGCACAGATACAAGGTATTCACAAGTGTGTGAACAACACTCTTGAAAGACTCACATTGCATTGATTACAACATTGGTATTTATAGGCACAAATCTCAAACCCTAACCGCCAAAGGATCTATGTCGGAATTGTGATAAATACCCCAAATGTGGACCCCAGCTCCAGCTGTTATCCACCAGACGAAACTCAGCTTCAAACTGACTTCCCAGACTTGTAACAACTGCCCAGATGTAGAACTCAGTTATACTCAACAAAACTCAACAGACCAAAACTGACAGCTGACTTCAGAAGAAACTCAGTTGCACTTCATCGAACTGACTTTCACAGAACTGAATATACTTAACTGAACTGACCATCATTCTCAGTCTCAGTTTCTCAGATTAGTTCCATCAGATTATTTATCTGTTTAGAGATCAAGTCACCAAAACTGACAAATCTCCACCTTGACTTGAACTCCCATTCACAGTTAACCAGATAGCATAACCAGATGTACTCGTACCAGATGCATTCGTCAATGCCAGGATGTACGATGCACTGACTTCTCCTCGAAATCCACTCGGTTGATCTCGCCTCAACCGAGTATCCGATTTCGGTTTACAAGCTTTGAATATTCAAAGATGTCCGAGACACAATCGAAAGTTGCCTCTTTGAATCGGTTTAGTGAACATATTAGCAGGATTCTCCTTGGTGCTGATCTTCTTCACTACAACCCTCTTCTCATTTCTCAGAAAATGATACCTCACGTCAATATGCATGGTTCTCTCATGGTGAACCTGATCCTTAGCTAGACAAATTGCACCCAAATTGTCACAATAAATCTCAGCTTGATCCTAATGTAGCCCCAAATCATTGACTAGTCCCTTCAACCAGACACCCTCATTGGCTGCTTCAGTAAGAGCCATATACTTAGCTTCAGTAGTTCATAAAGCCATTGTTGCCTGAAAAGTTGATTTCCAGCTGACAACTGAATTCCTCAATGTGAAGACATAACAGTTATAGATTTTCTACTGTCCACGTCATCTGCATAATCAGCATCACAGTACCATGTGATCAGTTTCTGAGTATCACCACCATAAATGAGACCAACATCAGTTGTACCCCTAAGGTACCTGAACATTCTTTTCACAACTTTCTAGTGTTCATTTCCAGGTTGAGCCATAAACCTGCTGACAACACTGACTGCTTGAGCCAGATCAGGCCTAGTGCACACCATGACATACATCAGACTACCAACTGCACTAGCATAGGGAACTCTTGACATGTACTTCTTCTCCTCTGCTGACTGTGAAGCAAAAACTGACAAATGAACATTTGATGTCATAAGAGTATCTATTGGCTTAGCAGCTAACATACCAAACTTTGACAAAATCTTCTGTATATAGCCCTACTGAGATAAAAACAGTTTTTCTGACTTTTATCTCTCTAGATCTCCATCCTCAAAATTTTCTTGGATGCGCCCAAATCCTTCATTTCAAACTCAGCACTGAGAAGGTCTTCCAAATACTGAACATCAGACTTCTTCTTAGCAGCTCTCAGCATGTCATCCACATATAACACAAGATAGTGTATGATCCATCTTCTAACTGACTGTTGTAAACACAGCAATCATAAGGACTTCTGCTATAACCCAGTCGGATCATATAACTATCAAACCTTTTATACCACTGTCTAGGAGATTGTTTCAGTCCATACAAGGACTTCTTCAACTTACACACAAGATCTTCCTTTACAGGAACTTGGAAACCCTCTGGCTGAGTCATGTATATCTTTTTGTCTACCTCACCATGTAAAAAAGTTGTCTTCATATCTAATTGCTCCAGTTCTAAGTCCTGCTGTGCCACAATTGCTAATAACACTCTGATTGAAGTATGTCTGACTACTGGTGAGAATATCTCATCAAAGTCCACCACTTCTTTTTGACTGAACCCTTTTGCAACCAAACGTGCCTTATGCGCTTAACACATTTTTTGAAAATCCATTTGCACAACATTGTTTAACTAGATCCCAAGTCGATTTTTCGATGTGACTCCATTTCATCTCCCATGGCGAAGAAGCCATTGAGATGCTCCTTTGCTTCCAGTAAGTAGAAGGTTCAAAACCATTCATTCTTTTGAAAATCCATTTGCATGTAACAACTCTCTTCGATCTAGATGTTTAACTAGATCCCAAGTCGAGCGATTTTTCAAGATGATGACTCCATTTCATCTCCCAGGTTTATTAACCCTCCCCTTGCAGGCGGCAAGCCATTGAGATGCTTCTATGGTTTAACATGTCATCGCTTCTCACTTAGGCATAGTATCATAAGTAGAAGGTTCAAAACCATCCACTTAACCGTTCAATTTTATTCAAAGCAACTTTTAAAACATGAAGTGCGTATCAACCAAATCATCAAACCCATACCTCTTGGGAGGTACCCCAACATTGGATCTTCTAGCTCTGGCGAAATTATATTAAAAGCGATAACTAGTCGGGTTATTACACCGACATATACTGCTGACCCATCTGTTCTCATATATATAGGCGTTAAAGGCTCGAAATGGAGCTTTAAATGACGCTAACAACCGACATTTGCTCACCCTTCAAAAATTATGATCCAAATGTCATAATTAAGCTCTCGGAAAGCTCTACAACTTTCATTAAGGACGGCGCGCCTTTTTGATTAGATTCGTTTTCGGGATTACGAATCGATTAGCCACTCGAGTTGTAGAAATCGATTGACAAATATCTTTCAAAGATCTACAACTTCCATTAAGGACACTTCTTCCGAAATGATTTGTTCGTCGAGATATAATTCATTAGTGCGGCTAAATCGACTTAACCTTTTAAGCTAGTGGCTCACTCTTATATCCCTAAAAACACCTCTTTTAAGCCTCAAAATGATTGATCACCCACTTAATGTTATATTTTACTTGATTGTTGCATTCCAACCGACTCCACTAATATATTTTGAAGCTCCACTCAATCATTTGCTCACCGATCGCCTTGGATTCGCTTTTCAAGACGGATCGGGTTTGATTGTTGCATTCCCGATTATCCACTCCATCCGATGATTATCCCTCCATGATGAACGGAGCATAGAATTTTCATCAAAAACTGTATCTCTGCTGAGAATAACTCTGTTTTCTGCTGATGACCAAATTCTATAACCCTTAACTCCATACCCCATAAACACTCATTTCTTGGCCCTTGGTTCTAGTTTCCCTTCACTGACATGATAATAAACTGTGCTTCCAAATACCCTTAGAACTGAATAATCTACAGGCTTGCCTGACCAGATCTCAACTAGTGTTTTGAGACTCATCCATGTGTGAGGACTCATGTTGATTAAGTAGCAAGTTGTGGTTACAGCCTCTGCCCAAAATCTCCTTGACAAACCAGCATGAGAAAGCTGTTAGGAAATCACTAGTTTAACGCAGCGGAATTTAAAATTTGATTTCCTTTTCTAGATCGTTCTTCGTTTAATGCAATAAACATGTTAAGTAGTTTGACGGTTATACCTTGATGATCTACTAGATCGTCGCTTTGACCGTCAACGGAGAGTAGTTCAATGCGCAAGCCGTCCACGCGTCCGGCCTCTATCGCTAATCCACACGAACCCCTTGCCGGAATCCTCCTTGGATTGCTATCGGAAAAACTCCGCCGCTAGACCGGACCTTTTCTTCCTCAAAAACTCACTATGGAAGGCTCTCTATTTTACACAAGAATTATGAACTCTTGCAATTGTGATGTACAAAAGAGCTTGACACTCACCTCCTATATATAGTGGTTGGGGCGCCCCATATGGTGTGGAGGAGAATAAAACATTTTTCCAATAAAATAAGGAAAATCAACTAGATTGATTTATCTCTTTAATTATAATTTATTTTGCCAATATCGTATATTGATTATAATTATCTTATTACCATAAATCTATTTTTTCAAAATCAATTAATATCTTATATTAATATTATGGCAATCTTATTAATTAAAATGCACAATCCAAGTGTATCTTATACACTTAAAAGTGGCGCCCCATATGCCAATAAATTGGCTTCCGGAATATTCTTTAATTAATCTAATTTATATATAATTAATATCTTGTATTTAATTTATTCATAATAAATAAATACCACCATATTAATTTACCACTATAACATTTATAGTCTAGAGATAAACTTTCTTTATTTGGTTACCAACTATAACCGCATTTTAATCCGACTCGATGTTCATATGTGTGTGACCCGATAGGCTTCCGAATATGTTGGCCGTAGACACAAAGTGCAATTTACTAAAATGCCCTTCATACCTAACGATCACGGGATAGCATCTAGCAACACACTGTGACCCCCAATCATCGGAAGAGTCAAAAGCAATGACTACTACCTTTCATGTGAAGCAGTTACCGTGTAACTTACAATCCTATCGCTGTAACAATATCCATACGATCGTATCTCGAGTGTCAATACATTGACGATCGTATCTTATAATCTGGATATCATGCTCTCTCGGAATAACACATTTACTCCCATTTTGCAAAGATTCTCGAGAGCTAGACATTCCTTATAAGAAGGCCATTTCGGATATTCGATCCCAATCATAGGATACGCGATTCCCGGATGACCAATCATGTATACTCCGCATGCTTCAATATCATACCCAATCACTACCGCATGATCACCCCGTGGTTAGGAGAAATCTCAATAGTGTCAAAGCTTGACAATCCACACCGTGATGCCATGAAGACTCCGGTCAAAAGGAAAATTACACAACCGCCACATAGTGTGACAATTAATGTAAGTGGGTCAGTCTAACGTACGCATTCTCTAATACACGTCCGCGTACAGTCCAAGTGTCCCTACACTTCGATAGACGAGATCTATCCCTATCTTCTAAAAGATAGAAGACATCCAATACGTGCTAGTCTGATTATACTATCAATGTCCCATTTGATAATATATAAAACTAGAGACATTTAAGTACCAACCTTGTTATAGTGATTAGAGATCTCATCAACCATAATCACTATCATGGTTTCTCTATCACAGATCGATACTAGGGATGTTACTATATATACAACAAATAATATGAAGACAAACAATATATAATAACATAAGTGCTTTTATTAATTATAATAAAGTTATTACATGAACTAAATAGACTGTAAATGACCCGACCCGGTCGGATCTCGGTCCAACCCGATTGGGTTTAGGACACCTTTCCAACAAAAGCATACACCTTGCTCTCTCCAGATGACTTTGATTCATTTTTTCAGCTACACCATTTTGCTGAAGAGTATTCCTGATTGTATGATGTCTGGCAATACCCTCAGTTTTGCACAATGTTTCAAACTCAATCCAGTAGAATTCCAGACCATTATCTGTACGAAGCCTCTTGATCTTCTTCCCCAACTGATTTTCACTAGAGCCTTTTGTTACATGAAGCTCTTGGATGCCTCACTTTTGTGTTTCATCAGCACCACCCAAGACATTCTTGAATAGTCATCAATAAAAGACATAAAATATCTGTGACCACCCAATGACTCCACCTTTGATGGCCCCCAACAATCAGAATGAATGTAATCAAGTGATGACTTTGTGTTGTGTACCCCTTTTGAGAACTTGCTCCTATGAAGCTTCCCAAACACACAATGCTCACAAAAGTCCAGATTCTTGCCCTTACACTCCCCAATAAGATCTTTCTGAGAAAGAACCTGCATCCCCTTTTTACCCATGTGACCCAGTCTCATGTGCCACGATTTTATAAGGTGTGGATCGATGAATCTCGGCGAGATGCCACAAAGAATGAACCAAAGAACAATCGACCACTTGTAGTATATACAGAGTCCCTTTCTTGATTCCCTTAAAAGCCTCAACTGAGTTTTTATAGACACTCAGCACACCATTTTCCCCCTTAAAACTGAATCCCCTGCTATCCAAAGAACCGAGAGATACCAATTTATTGGTCATTTATGGAACATGTCTAACTTCACTCAGTTTACAGAATCTTCCATCCTCTGTCCTCAACTGAACTGAGCCAATCCCAACTATCTTGCAAACCTTGATGTTTGCCATAGATATATGACCACTATCTATCTGATGATAACTTGAGAACCACTCGCTATGAGGGCAAATATGAAAGGATGCCCCAAAGTCCAAAATACACACATCAGTTTGATGTGCTGACTCTCCTGCCACTAGGACCATGTCCTCATCTGAATCATGCTCAGCTGCCACAGTAGCTGTGCCGGAACTGTTCTCATACTGTTTCTTCCTCTTTGGACAATTGGACTTCCAATGTCCCTGCTCCTTACAATAATTGCAAACATCTGTGGATTTAGGGCCTTTGGACCTTGTCTTCTTGGAATTTTTCTTCCTAGACTGACCATGCTCTTTTCCATCTTTGTTATTGACTATCACCCCTGCTGCCTCGATTATGCCCCAAATTGCCTTATGTCTCAGCTCCCTGGCATGTAAAGCTGACCTTACATCATTTAAAGCAATTGTATACTTCCTAACTATGAAGGACTGCACAAAGTTCTCATAGGAAGCTGATAATGAAACCAGCAAAATCAAAGCAGCACATTCAACCATCATGTTGTGCTTGTCTGATGATGTTATCTTCATCCTTAATCTTAACATCAATATTCCTGAGATAAAGTAATATTGTGTTCAGCTGATCAAGATGATCTCTCAACTGAGTCCCCTCATGTATTTTCAGGCTGAATAGCCTCTGCTTCAGCAGCAACTTGTTGGTTAATGACTTAGTCATATACAGGCTTTCAAGCTTCAACCATAACTTGGCAGCGAAGTCTTCCTCAGCAACTTCTGTGATAACATCATCAGACAAGCACAACATGATGGTTGAATGTGCTTTCTCCTCCAGACTGGCATAATCTGCAGAACCGGCATCCCCCTTATCAGATACATGTGTCCACAATCCTTGTTGCTTTAACAAGGCCCGCGTCTTGATTTGCCATAAACTGAAACTGTTCCTCCCCGTAAATTTATCAATCTTCACGTTCATTGTTGACATCTTTCTAATTTAAAGAACAAACCTTTGATCACAAAATCCTAGCACCTTTCATTGGTCTTGGTGAAGATCAACTTTGTTCACCGCAACTCTCTGAATCTTGAACCTGATGCTTTGATACCAGTTTTTTAAAAGACACAGAAGAGACTTGCAGTTTAAGAAAGATAAATAACAGATAGAAATGCAAACATAAAGAATGGCGGAATTGATAAAACACAGAAACAAAGAGAACACAGTGATTTAACGTGGTTTCCGGCGTTGTGCCGACTACTCCACGGACAGAAAAGGAGATATATTATTATGCACAGATACAAGGTTTTCACAAATGTGTGAACAACACTCTTGAGAGACTCACATTGCATTGATTACAACATTGGTATTTATAGGCACAAATCCCAAACCCTAACCGCCAAAGGATCTTTGTCGGAATTGTCATAAATACCCCAGATGTAGACCCAGCTCCAACTGTTATCCACCAGATGAAACTCAGCTTTAAACTGAATTCCCAGACTTGTAACCAACTGCCCAGATATAGAACTCATTATACTCGAAAACTCAAAGAGACCAAAATCGATCTGCGGCGGAAGAAACTCAGTTGCACTTCATCAAACTGACTTTCACAAAACTGAATATACTTAACTGAACTGACCATCATTCTCAGTCTCAGTTTCTCAGATTAGTTCCACCAGATTATTTATCAGTTTAGAGATCAATTCACCAAAACTGACAGGAACATTCGACACATGACTTTTAGAGAAAATCCTAAAACTCACACCAGTCCGACGTAATATCAGAGTAATTAAAAAAACATGGAATAAAAAGAACATGCTGAGACTCGGGGATACCAATCATCCAAGGTAGGGTGCGACTCTTCATTACACATACCCGGGAGACAAAATGAAAAGAAAAAAGAGCCCTTGGAAGATAAAGACCCAATCCAAAGCAGGCAGGACTATCTTGATTCAAAGTTCACTAGCCACACAAGTCACAACCAGGGATGAACCCAACATGGACAAGGGGTTCTATGGACCCCACTCAAATTTCCAGGCGAATTTACTAAAATATTCCTCTAATAATATTAAAACTATGTATGTATACTATTTCAGACAATTTCTAGTCAATTATCCATTTAGATCAACTTGTTAGAAGCTTTATTACTTATCCTAAGGTCATAGGGGTTCAAAACCTGCCAGTTGAGTTCCATTTGGGGTGATGAAGAAGACACAAGGAAGCTTCATATGATTGCATGACAATAAATCTGTAAACCAAAAGATGAGGGAGGTTTGGGTCCAGGGTCGTCCCTGTGTGATTGAAGGCCCTAGGCCAAAAACAATTCTTAATACCCTTAACCATGTGAAAAAAATATTCAATAACAACTATTATCATGGTATATGAGTTGGTGAACATATAAAAAATATAACAAAAATTGATTAGTCTTTTTGAACTGAATTCGGATATGAATTTGAGACTTTCCGATCTTTTAGTTCAAGTATAAATAAAAATGAACCAAAATTACACCACAATAACATTAAAACGGAAGCCATGAAATTGTGAATTTTAGTCAGGGCCTTAGGCCGTGGCCTTGTTGGCCTGGCCTCAGAGACGGCAATTGGGTCTCAAATAGCTAAAGGAAATGAATTTGACTCTCATTGGTAAACTGGTGTGGCAAGTCATAAATCAGAAAGACACTCTTTGGGTTCATCTTATACCGCACAAATACAAGGACACTACTATGAAACCAAAACCAATAAAAAAACGGTTAAACCCTAACCGAACAGGTCCCCCCCACTCCCCTATCCCACGGAATGAGTGGAGATGTTAATCAGGTAACCTAGTGGCTCGGAGTCAAGGGCTGTCATTATACCATGATAGTGGAAAGAAGTCGTCCCATAAGGGAATCGAACCTCCAACCTCCAGCTCCCGGTCCGGCTGTCACTATAACACCCAAGCCCTTTACCACTAGGCCATGTCCTGGGGACACCAAAACCAATAAAAAAAACGGTTATACCCTAACCGGAATGGTCCCCTCGCCTCCGATCCCACAGGAATGCGAGTAGAGGTTAATCAGGCACCTAGCAGCTCGGGGTTGGGGCTTGCTTCTTATATCTTCTTACTGAAAGGGGTCGGCCCTTTACGGGACTCGAACCCCCACCCTCCGGCTTTCATACTCAGAATGGATTACCTACCCCAACCCTTTACCACTAGACTATATCCAGTGGATAACACCAAAACCAATAAGTTCCTATGTGTAGAGGAGTACTATCAGCAAAGCATATGCAACAATTTGGGAAGGTTTTGAAATAGACCAACATCAAATTACCTGAAAGAATGAGCCAAAAGGAACATACTCACTGGCATTTGGTTGTTATATCCAGACCCCAAAACTGGAAGATGAACACATGAGAAATATTTAAAAGAAAAGGTCATTTTATTAGTTAAGAGTACGCTTCTGTCAAAACGACAGAGATAATAGATGATGGAGGGTTAGATCCCCAATTACAATACCCTGATTTTTACTTAGGGATTTCAAAACCTAATTTTGCCAAACAATCGGTTGTTATATTACATTCTCTTCTAATAAAAGATAAGAGACAACAATCAAAGTATCTGCTTGCTCGTTTGATATGCGAGGTGAGAGCGCCCAAGGGAGAGATATTATCTTCATCAGAATTTAATCGAGCAATATTGATGCTGGAGTCAGATTCGATGATGATTTTTCCGCTGCAAATTCTAGCAGATTCGAGAGTTCCGTGAAGGATCGCAAAACATTCTGCAAACTCGATCGATGGAACACACCCAAGGTTGATTGTTAAGGCGGAGATGAGGGTTCCATCATGATCGCGAAGTCCCACGCCGACAGTTCCAATTCCATTTCTAAATCCTACATCAACATTTGTCTTGATGTAGCCCGTTGGAGGTTTAATCCATCTAGTAGGTAAGGAACTGGATTTGAAATGGAGCAATCAACCCCAGAAGCTGTCCGGAATTCCGAAAGCAGAGAGGTAGCTTGGTTTAAGAACCGGAATGAGGAAAGCGAACCTCCCTTAAAGATGGTATTATTCCTATTCAACCAGATGTACCAAAAAATTGTGAAGAGGAGATCCACATCACTGCTTTACTCGATGCAAGATAGAGTGAGAAGTCAATGAAAGAGCTGTGATTCAATTTCGCCAATTGAAAGAAATAGGGAAGCTCAGTCCAGAACTTTTTGATCCAGGGACAATAAAAAAAAGCAGTGGTTCCACGTTTCCAAACACCTATTGCAGATTGAGCAAGATCCATCAGTTAGTCTTCTTTGCAGCAAATTTGCACCCAACGGAAGTGAATCAGAGGCAATTCTCCAGGTAAAGGATTTGATTTTTGGTGGTATGTTCATTGCCCATAGGAAATTCCATGCCTTTCTGTTGTTATTGCTAGACGAGGATTCCCCAATTCCTTGCTCCCTTTGTTTCAATTTCACAGCTTGCTTGTAGCCTGATTTGACAGTGTAGGTACCATGATTTGAGTAGTGCCAGATGATCTTGTCCTGATAGAAGTTCTTACAGATAGGTGTGGACTGAATGGCCTCTATCTCATGTGGTAGAAATAAGCGTTGTAGGATAGGAGTGTTCCATTGACCATCAGTGATGAGTTGGTTGACAGTTTGATGGTCCCCTATGATTTCTCTTCCCAAGACATTTAAGCTTGGCTCAATCATGACCCAGGGATCCTTCCAAATATTGATAGCTTCTCCCTTACCTACTGCCCATCTAACACCAGTACACAAAAGGTCTCTGCCAATAAGGATGCTCTTCCAGATAAAGAAAGGCCTGCTACCTGATAAGTGGAAGATTTCGCAATCCGGCTCGATCAAATACAATTTATAAAACTCGAAACCTTAGGCAAAACTCACTTTCTAACCGGCAGTGAACCGGGTCGATCGTAGGTAGTGCGTTCAGAGTCCGAGGTCGATCCCACGAGGAGATTGAATCGATTACAAAACTTGTGTTAAAATCAGAGGGCAAAGAGTATATGAACAAGACAAAAGATCGAAGCTTTTATTATTTCACGACATACACAAGGATCTGAATCAAGACTTTTATCCAGAGTAAATTTCATCAAACTAATGATCTACACAATCAAAACCATATTGAGAGAAAACAAATCGAAATCAGGAAACTAACAATAATGAAAATCAAAATATTGCAGATCAAAACTTTTGAATCCCAAATCAGCAAAAGATAGCAACCTTTAATCCATACAATGATCCCAGGCACGAACTCCACCAAGCTAACGATCGAATATCATATTCTACTCTATTTTAAAAATCTAAACTAAGAAATTGAAATACGGGGCCTAGTCCAGAGTTCTAATCCGACTATTTAGATGTCAACCTGTCATAACAACCGCCGTAGCGGCTGGGTTGAGCACCTAAGCCGGCCTCGAACTCAGTCTAGGTCAATAAAAGTCAGAATATTTGTTTCTTAGGTTTAGCTGCTCTTAAATAGGCAGAAAATCGTGACTTTGACCTAGTTGGGCCGACCAACTTGGCCCATTTAACTCGTCTTTAGTAAATCGGTGATAACTTGCTTTGTAGAGCTCCGATTTGAACGATTCAAGATGCGTTGAAAATCTAGTTCAATTCCCTACAACTTTAATGAAGACCACTTGACCAGAAAATGCCTCCAAGATAGGTCAAAATAAAGATTAATGAACAGGCATGGTGAAATACTGCTGTCGGTGCCAAACGCCCGTCTGAGTCATGTCAAACGCTCGTCCGCCTGGAGAATATGATCATATTAGGGTTTTGTCTTCAGCGGATGGGCGTTTACCTTTCTCTGAACGCCCGTCTGGGAACCCTGGACGCTCGTTCGTGTTATATGAGCTCTTTGAATCGGGCTGAACCTACTCAAACGCCCGTCTGGGGGTCATTTGGACGCCCGTCCAGCTGAAAACATAACTTTCTGAATGATGTATTAACTCTGTGGACGCCCGTTTGAACTGGCCAAACGCCCGTTTGAGGCAGGCTTACTGCAGACGCCCGTTTTGGGTATGGCAAACGCCCGTTTGCCTTGACTTCACTCCAAACTTGGCTTTTCTTCCACTTTCATTCAATTCTCGTGCCACGAACATGTCTCTCATTCCAAAACATCTCCTTCCGGGTCCTCGAGTCACCTGAGTCCTGCAATAACATAGACGAACAAACACCACGCGTAATTTCGCAAGACAAAAGTGCTCGGAAAAAAGTGAAATATCGTCAAAAAGGCGGAGTTTACTATCGATATGACAGTTTAACTCTCCGTGCGCATAAATCTTGATATTACACTCAAAAGGCCTAAATCTACCCAAAATATGCCGATAAAGTGATAAACGGGGGCTAGATCACATACAAAAGTGCAGTGAAGTTGACTCCCATCACTACCCACTTTTGCCTCAAGAAAAGAGGTATTCTTGTGGTATTTATGCTTCAATATGGAGCTGACAAGGGAGTGAGGATTGCTTAAAATTCTCCAAGATTATTTGGCAAGCATGGCTTTGTTAAACAGATTCTGATCCTTGAAACCCAAGCCCCCTTGATCTTTTGGGGTACAAATTTTATCCCAGGAGAGCCAAGCAATAGACTGTTTCCCATTCTCTTTATCCCACCAGAACCTCCTTATCATTACCAATATCTCATTGAGCAGCTTTTTTGGTAGGTAGAAGCATTGCATGACATAGGTAGGTATAGCTTGTATAACAGCTTTAATATGAGTTTCCTTCCCAGCTGGTGTGAGGTAGATAGCTTTCCAACCACTGAGTTTCTTCCAGATCTTGTCCTTTAGGTACTTGAAGACATTATACCTAAACTTCCCAATCATGAAGGGTAAACCAAGATATTTCCCCTTAGCCTTCCCAATGGGGATCCCAAGGATATTAGTGATATCCTCCTTCAATTTTGAGTCCAGATGCTTGTTAAAATCGATAGTAGATTTGACTAGATTTAACTATTGACCAGAGAGGCTTTCAAAGGTTGTGAGAATCCTTTGTATCTCCAAGGCATTGGTGACATCAGCTTTTGCAAAAAGAATACTGTCATCTGCAAAAAACAGGTGGGATAACAAAGGGCCATTAGATCCAAACCTGAAAGGTACCAGACCACCATCAATAATAGACTGCTTGATTAGAGCTGTAAAACCCTCTGAGCATATGATGAAAATGAAGGGGTAAATAGGGTCTCCTTGCCTTATACCTCTAGTGGGGGTGAACCCTTGAGAAGGCTTGCCATTCACCAATACATGGAAGGAAGCGGTTGACACACACTTCATAATAAGGCTGATAAAAGAGGCAGGATAGTTCATTTTTCTCAAAATCTATTCTAAATAGCTCCATTCAATCCTATCAAAGGCTTTGACCATGTCCAGCTTAAGAGCCATCGGTTGCTTGGCTATTTTCCCACCACCATTGAGAGTATGGAAAGCCTCGAAAGCTGCAATAGCATTATCAGTAATGAGCCTACCCTTTTGAAAGGCACTTTGAGTTGTATCAATCACAGAGTCAAGTGTTTTCTTCAGTCTATTGGCAATAGTTTTAGAGATAACTTTATAAACAGTGTTACTAAGGCTAATAGGTCTGAAATCTCTAAGAGAAGATGCTTCTGGAATTTTTGGGACTAAGGTGATGAAGGTATCATTTATACCTGAGAGGTCAGCTCCTTCATTGAGAATTTTGAGGAAAAGTGGCAGCAGGTCATCTTTGTATAAGTGCCAATGTTTCTGTAAAAAGATGGCATGCATGCCATCCGGACCTAGGCTTTTCCTACCTGGAAGTTGCTTGAGAGCTTTGACCAATTCATCTTCAGTGAAAGGTTCTTGTAGCATAGAGACCTGGAGGTCAATGATATGATTTATAGGAAGCCTATCAATCACATCCGAATTATTAATACCTGTATTGGAAGTAAACAGAGAACAATAGAAATTCCTAGCATAATCTCTCAATTCTTCTGGATCAGTAAGAACAGCTCCATCCTCAGTGGTTAGAGCATCAATAGTATTCTTTGCCTTCCTTCTAGAAGCCTTCATATGAAAGTAGCTGGTGTTCCTGTCCCCGATTTCAGCCAATCACACCTTCCCCGCTGCTTCCAGTAGTCCTCCTACATATTTAAAAGTAGATCCAGCTCTTTCATCAGATCTTTTTCTACAATCACATCAAAATCAGCCTGCTGTTGAAGATCAAAAAGATTATTCTGCAATACTTTGATCTTTTTTGCAAGTTCCCCGTATTTCTGTGAACTCCAGCTGCATAAGGAGTCCCTAACTTTCCTAATACCATGAGCACAATCAACAGCATTGGTGTGAGCCATGTCCTTCCAAGCATAATCCGATATTGCCAGACATTCGGGATCCTGCAACCAAAAGGGATCAAATCTTGCTATTTTACTCCGGTTGCCTGTATTATGCCTCACGAAAGCTTGACTAGAGATCAAAATAGGAATGTGATCGCTTCTTGATGCAGATAAGTGTGTTACACTATAATTTGGAAAAAGAGTAATCCAGAGTCAAAGCGTATCAATTTGTGCGATTACATAAGGTTTTGATATTATTATTCTGTTTTTGACTTGGAAGAGGATCAATCTTGCACTTTTACATTGCCATAAGGCCATCCATTGTTCCAAGTGTATTTAGCTCTGAATAGCCAAGGTCTAAATTAAATAAGTTGACAATCCTCACAACACAATAATTCATATACATTAATTCCAAAATTGCCACAAGAAGCGGCAACACAGGAGCAAGGCCGGTCACCCAGCCTTGTGCTCAGGGTGATCCGTTTTAGGTGTAGTTTTTCCAAAGTGATTCATGATACAATTATACCAACGATGTGAGTTTGTTTTCTTCAATTTATTCAATCTTTATTTATTTTTATGATCTTTAATTCGAAATGATGCTATTATGTGAGCCTATATCCTTGATATGTTACAACATCACGGAAGTTTAGATCACCGTAGAAAGATGAGATTTTTAATCGTTATTCATATCGGTTAATTATCTAGGTTGTTAAGACTTCATTTGTTTTGTTTGGTAAGTGTTACACTATAATTTGGAAAAAGAGTAATCCAGTCCAAAGGCGAAGAACATCTTGTCATGATTTTTACTATATCTCGTGTCCAATCTTGCCTTTACATTGCCATAAGGCCATCCATTGTTCCAAGTGTATTTAGCTCCTGAATAGCCAAGGTCTAAAAGTTGACAATCCTCAAGGGCCCGCCTAAAGTTTTCCAAAAGATACCTAGGTCTAGAAACAGCCCCTGTTTTTTCATTCATATGCAAGACTTCATTAAAGTCCCCTGCACACAGCCATGGTACGTTGGAGATAGAAGAGAGTCTCCTCAACAATTCCCAGGAAAGATGCCTTAGGGAGTGCTTGGGGTTTCCATAGAACCCAGTAAAACGAAAAACCTGATTATCATGAGTGATTTGGGAGTCAATATAGCCACTGGAGCTACCAAGGATGCTGACAGTGGTTTGATTATTCCACATGAGAGAGAGTCCTCCTTTGGTTCCTGAGCTACTTACATGCAACCCAAAGGCAAACCCAATAGAGTGCATAACATGATTCATTGTTGTAGAAGAAAGTTTAGTCTCAGAAAGAAAGAGGAGAGAATGAGAAGAGTTTTTCACCAGGCTTTTAAGACTGGGAACTGCCTTGGGGTTGCCCAAGCCCCTGCAGTTCCAGCATATGAGATTCATTGATCCAGGTGGAGCTGCAGAGCAGACTCCACATTTTCTTTGTGATTTTCCACCTTAAGTTTCTTTGGAGATACAACAATCTCCTCTGCAGTTTTCCTTTTCCCAAAAATAGGCTCCAGGTTGGTGATTTCAGTAAGAGGCCTGTCTGTGGATCTATTCTGTCTTTTGGAAGTGCTTCTGAATGAAGTAGACTTACCGGGTGAATTATTTCCATGTTGAACAGATTGGATGGCTACAGGAATCTGCTAGGAGATGGTTCCAGAGGCAGGTTTTGACACTGTTTGTTTGGAGATTAAAGGGTGCTGGCTTGGTGTATGGGGCTTGGAGTTGCAGTATTCAAGTTGGTGACGTGGCACTTGGGAGTGTTGATGAGAGAAGGGGTTAAGTTTAATTGTTAAGAGTTGAGGATATAGGCTGTAGTTGTAATTATGTGTGAAAATGAGTTTTTGTTTGGGGTTAAGAGTAATTGTTGAGAGTTGGGAGTAGGGGCTGAAGTTGTAATTTTTTGTGAAAAGGTGTTTTTGGCAGATCTGGATCCAGAAGTCAGCTTCTTCAAAATCCTTGCAATCTTCAGTGAGGTCGCATCTCCAAGGTTTTAGCACAAAAAGGATATTATCGAAGCACCATGGCCCATCATTTCGCACTCTGTATAAGTCCTCCATCTTTTGAAACTGGATCTGGAAAGTGTTTTTGAAGAGTTTTATTACCTTAAAAGCTTTAGTGGTCCATGATTTCTCCATGGCAGGCCTGTAATTCTTTGCTTGCAGATTCTTGTTTGTGATTAATTTCCCAATTAGACTGGCTCTGCCTTTCTGAATACCTTCAGCTATGTCTCATTTTCTTATGCTAGTAACTTTTGTTGGCATTTCTTCTTGCAGGTACAGCTTTTCAAGGAGGGTATGTATTTCTTCTTTATTCATGGCTGGCAGAAGGTTTAAATACAGAGTGGTTGAAAGGGATTTTGGATGACAGTGGAATTATTAAGGAAGAGGAGGCAGGGACAGGAGAAAGGGAAGAAAAGGGGAACGAAGGAAAGGAGGAGGATGGAAGAAGAAGAAGCCAGGGGGTTAGATACCTCGCACTAGGGAGAGAAGGCTCTCATTCCAGAGAGAGAAATGGTTGAAAGGGATTTTGGATGACAGTGGAATTATTAAGGAAGAGGAGGCAGGGACAGGAGAAAGGGAAGAAAAGGGGAACGAAGGAAAGGAGGAGGATGGAAGAAGAAGAAGCCAGGGGGTTAGATACCTCGCACTAGGGAGAGAAGGCTCTCATTCCAGAGAGAGAAAATTCACATGAGAAATATTTAGAAAGTTAAAAGTAAGTTACGTAGTTACGTTTTAATTTTTTTATTAAAAAATTAAAAACAATATATTCAAAAGAAAAAAGAAATCGTCGGGATTCATACTCGACGTGCCGGCCAAGTTTCAGAAATTAATTAACAACCATTAAGACAATAGTTTGAGTTTCTTTTACGCAAGCTGGGCGTTCGAGATCTCCACGCTCCATGTAAAATCCCACATCGGGAAATTAGCAGAAAGCTCACCTCCATATAAGTGTGAGACATAAAATATCTTGTCAACTCGGGTTAGCCCTTTTAGACCAAGCGAGGACGACGGTCTAAGTAATTGACTGGACAATTTATGGCTCATGTATGCGTTACTGCACCGGGTGCAGGGCGTTCTGAGAATGGTATCAGAGCCGACTATAATACGGCCCTAAGCGCTGCACCGTATAAGAAAGATGGTGTAGTTGCCTCTGGTAGGGACGATCCAGGACCAGTCTTGGCCGTCCTAGCGAGGACGCCAGTCCCTTCTAAGGGGTGAGAATGTAAAATCCCATATCGGGAAATTAGCAGAAAGCTCACCTCCATATAAGTGTGAAACATAAAATATCTTGTCAACTTGGGTTAGCCCTTTTAAACCAAGCGAGGACGACGGTCTAAGCAGTTGACCGGACAATTTATGGCTCATATAGCGTTACCAGACACGGGATCTGGGGGCGTTACACTCCACCTTGAGAGAGGTATTACGACTAGGGATGTAAATTTATATTTCTTGGATATATTGTCTGTGTTTATTTTAGTAAAGATAGACTTGGTATTATACAAAAAGGGTGAAGCCCTAGCTATACCTATATATTTTTTTTACATTTGTGAATAATGAATGAGAAGAGAAACAGATTTTTCCCACATATTTTGTCAACAACGTATATACACAGCCCAAATGTAGCTTTTGGAAACATTAAGAAACGGATTCCATATGTAGAAAACCCAATGGGCACGTTAGCATGCTTTCTGCTTCTGCTTCTCTTTTTCTTCATTTTGTTCGTACAGTGTCAGGATGATCAAAGGTCAAGGTCAAGGTCAAGGGCAGTACACAATCAAAGACTTGAGGAAATATGATGCTATCATTTCCAACCCATTAAATGGTGGAGGTAATTGCTTATTCGTCCTCAATTATAAGATTTTATCCCCTTCCCCCACCCAAGGACGTCCTTGTCCAAATTTAGATTCGAGGTCAAATACTGTTTTAGGCCATTCTAAAAAAAAGACCAAAAAAATAAAAAATCTTTTGCCTCAAGCAGAGGGCTCGAACCCTAGTCACCTGTCAGGTTATATCATAGTGCTCACATAAGGGCAATACTTTATTTGGTTATAAAAATACAATATATAGATATATATATTGAGATCAAAATTTCACAGGCCCTTAAATTCATAGATTTTATGGAGCTCTAGGCAGTGGCGGATGCAAGAATTTCGGGACACGGGTCAGAGATCGAGAATGACACATCGTATTATATGTTTATAAGCATTAATTTTAAAAATCCAAATAGGATAATGGGTCAAGGGTCAATTTTTAAAAAATTTAACGGGTCAGTTAGTATATACTAGTGCATTAAAATTTAAAATAGTGTAAAATATACATAGAAATTTTTTCTTTTTCTTTTTGGTTGGGGTCAATTGACCCAAAACCTCCCACTTGGAGCCGCCCCTGGCTCTAGGCCATGGCCCCTTTGGCCCTCTCCTAGGGGCGCCCCTGCCCTCACCCCCAACCCTTTTTTTTTTGTTTATTTTTTTCCTTAAAGCTCCCGGTATCTGGAACCCACCCTTTTTTTTTTGTATTAATTGATCGTTTACATTTTCATTTCATGGTTGATAATATATAATTTCTCAGAATGTTTATTTACAGGTGTTTGATTTTTGTCATTGGTATTTTTTTTTTGGGCCAATTATTTAAACGGACTGATTTTCAACTTATTAGGGGTAATAGGACACTCTGAAATCTTATTTAGTTATAAGGACATTCTAATTTTAAGAAAGAAACTTATTTAGTTATAAGAACATTCTAATTTCAAGTGGATAAAGAGGAAGAAGGAAAAAAAAAAGGAAGGAAGGGGAAAAAAAAAAGCACTCAAAGGAAAGAAGAAAAAAAACAGCTGAGTCAACGTGGTTAAGTTTTTTTTTTTTTTTTTTTTTAATTTTTAATTCACCATATTTCTAAATGTCATATATTTTGATCTAAAGCTCGGATCATCATAATTTTTTCACTAAAATTCATATTTTTTTCGTCTTCTTTATTCTAAAATCAAATTTGATATTTTTCCGAATAAATTTCATAAAATCAATTTTTTTTCTTCATAAAAATCGACGTGACGTATTGATCACCGTCATACATTGACCACCTACCCCGATGCATTGGCCATCGGGATCCATTAACCACCCCGATTCATTGACTATCATAATGTATTGACCGCGATTCATTGACTATCATAATGTATTGACCGCCGCGATCCATTGACAACCTTGTCAGTGACATCTCATTGTAACGATTTATGCAATGACGTCTCATTGTAGCGATTTATGTAGTGACTTCTTATTGTAGCGATCTATGCAGTGATGTCTTATTGTATCGAATTATACAGGGACGTGTTTTGTAACGATATATGCAGTGACGTGTTATTAACGATTTATTCATAAAAATCTGCCTTTAAACCAAAAAAAAAAAAGAAATACAGTTATTTTACAAAGTTATCGAATATTTAAACCAACACTAATCAAATAAACCAAGATCAATCAAATATTTAAAGATAACAAAGAAATAAAGTTACTTTACAAAGTTATCAAATGTGTGTATCAAGTCGTATATGCGGTGACATCAATATCATTACATTAGTTATCTAATTGTAATATAGTCATCAACGTCACTGCATCAGACATCAATGTCACTGCATGAGTCATCAATGTCACAGCATAAATCATCAATGTCACTGCATCAGACATCAATGTCACTGCATAAGTCATCAATGTCACTGCATCAGACATCAATGTCACTGCATCATACATCAATGTCACTGCATAAGTCATCAATGTCACTACATCAGACATCAATGTCACTGCATAAGTCAGCAATGTCACTGCATAAGCCCAGACCACCAAGATGATCATAGAGGGCACTCTTGTCAATCTCTTGATGATGGTAACTCTTGCACAAAACACACTTTGCACTAATAGGCCAACCAGATTAACTATCACCAGCAAACCAACCAAGAATCCACCAACCATAATTCTTGTAAGCACACCATGATTATCCCCACCATTAACCACAACTGATGAGAATATAGTGTGATCAGTCCATAAATAGCCATATACCCAAAAACAAGGTTGAAAGCTATCATGGTCACGCCTTTAACAACCGATAGCTCTTTTTCATAGTTGCAAGCCCATAAACCGGCTCCAATACAGAAACCACGCTAGCCAAATGCCACAAAGAACTTATATCGACCTGCAACCCAAGAAACAGGACAAAGACAACCATAAGAGAAAAGAAAAACAACCCTAAACTATGAGTATCCACAGCTATTATAAGCAGCACCAGAAACCTAAAAAAGACTTAATTGTAAGCCATCATGGTTAGTGAAACCCATAAGAAGGTAATAAAGAGCCTCACTAGATCGTACTTGTCTTTGGGAAAGCAAAAGGACTATATCATCTATTATAAGCACCCAAATACAACATCAACTAATTAGTAAAACACAATCTCTCGAATGTTTCTCTGGGCGTGTTATTGTGTCACCGCTTGACATCAATATCACTGCGTAAGTCATCGGTGTCCATGCATCGACATCAATGTCAATGCGCATAAGTCATCAATGTCATCGCATCGTACATCAATGTCACTGTATAAGTCATCAATGTCACTCCATCAAGTAGCATGTAAATCAGAAAAATAATTCTTACTTCGGTAGTTCTTGAGCTTACACTTCTTTGTCAAAATGCATATAAACACAAGGGAGACCGTAAGTAAACATCGAAAAGCTATTGACTGCATCAAACATCAATGTCACTGCATAATTCATCAATGTCTGCGATCGACATCAATGTCACTGCGTAAATCAAAGAATGTCATCAACTGCGTAAGCCCGACCACCAAGATGATCATAGAGGCACTCTTGTCAATCTCTTGATGATGGTAACTCTTGCACATATAGTAAAACACACTATGCACTAATAGGCTCGCCAGATTAACTATCACCAGCAACCCAACCAAGAATCCACCAACCATAATTCTTGTAAGCACACCATGATTATCCCCACCATTAACCACAACTGATGAGAATATATTGTGATCAGTCCACAAATAGCCAAATACCCAAAAACAAGGCCGAAAGCTATCATGGTCCTGCCCTTTAACAACTGATAGCTCTTTTTCATAGCTGCAAGCCCATAAACCGGCTTCAATACAGAAACCACGCTAGCCAAATGCCACAAAGCACTTATATTGACCTGCACCCCAAGAAACAAGACAAAGACAACCATAAGAGAAAAGAAAAACAACACCAAACTATGAGTATCCACAGCTATTATAAGCAGCACCAGAAACCCAAAAAAAGACTTAATTGTAAGCCATCATGGTGAGTGAAACCCATAAGAAGGTAATAAATATGGCCTCCCATAATCCCATTGAGGGACCAGATCATCAATTTCTAAAAGGACCTAAATAAACAATAAAATTTTTATATTTAGAAGGCAAGAAACAACCTTAACTTAGTATTTAGAAGGCAAGAAACAGCATAAATATCTGAATACACAATAAACAAAACCAAAATCCATTACCCTATCACTATCAGTATAGTAATGATGCATTTCACAATCCAAAGAATAAATTATAAATAAAGATAAAATGAAGCATTACCTAAATGGATATTCTGCTGAGAAGCTTTCTGCTTATTTTTAAAGGCATCAAACCAAGTAAATGTCAATGTATTGATATGATCCTTATCATGTGAAATAGGAAATCTCGACTCCACAGCACGAAGAGCCGTATAATAATTTTGAAGCAGGTCACGCCGGGTGGGAAGAGAAGAGTCCGCCGGAATAGGTCCACTTTCGACGTCTGACCTGAGCTGCCTTAGGACTTGCAGACCATCCTCAACGTTTTGGGCCTCCCGTTCACTGTAGTTAAATGCTATGTAGTTCCGCAGAGGGCGATAGATGTCTAGTGAATTGGTTTTCTTCTCGAAGATTGCTAGCATGACATTTGTTGTTGCCGATGACGGAGTTGCCATAGTCGACGGTGGTTCGCGGTGGAGAGATGGAGATCGGGAATTTGGTGGATTTCGGGTGGATTTTGGTGGAGAGTTGCCAATGTATTATTATTATATGGGCCAATTAGATTGTTCTTATAACATAATAAGTTTTTGAAGTGTTTTAAATGATCATTAAGTCTCTAACGACGGCCTTATAACTAATAACTTTTTTTTTTTTTTTTTTTTTTTTTTTTCGTCGTCTTAATAATCAACTTATTTTCTCTTATTAAAAGGATTGTACAAAACTCATATCAATTAAAATAACTTAAAAACACAAAATATTCGTAAGAAGACAAAATTAATAAAAAATAATAATTGTATATAGTGATCACCTAAAAAATTTGAAAACACAAAATAATAATCGATAAATGATCAAATGATAGAAAAAATATCAATGAAAAATAGATGACTATATAAAATGCCAATAAAATATAATCGTCAAAATATAAATGACAATACAACTTCTTCAAAAAAAAAAAATGCCAATACAAAATAATCGTAGAATAATAAATGACCGTACGATACAAAATAATAGCAGAATAATAAATGACTGTATGCAACTCGTAACATTATTAAAGGTCAATGCAATATAATCAGTTCAATTATTCTTTTTGACAAAAAATATATTAAAAAAACACACGATAGCATGGTGGGGGTTTCACAATAAACATAAATATTTTTTAGGAAACCCCAAAAAAAAGAGAGGAAAAAAAACCACATGTAAGAGGGGCAGGGGTTGCTGTAATTTTTATTTATGTAACAAACGATATTGACAATATAACATCTATACCACAGAAAATTTTAATATAAAAATGATAAAGTAATTATGTAATACTCTTATACAACTAGAGATGTCATCGAAATTTTTAGAACAGAAGCAATTTCGAATATGTGTTGTTTGAATTACTTTAGTGTTATTTAATAGTTGTTCATGAGTTTGTTCACGAACAAAAAATTATATTCAAGTTCGATTTTAAATAAATCGTTTAAAAGATCGTTGTTTGAAAGAAAGGAAAACCTTAACGAGATAAAGATTACAGTATTTGAGTTTGGCCATTAAACGTATTTTAGCTTTCTGGCGTAAGGTTAACTCAAGTTCAGCTCGTTAAAATATAAAAGATTAAGTCTAAATGCATAAATAAAATATTATAAAACAATATTCAAACATCATATTACAAAAAGTATTAGGAGAAGATTTTTGTATCAAATTACTCAATAGTTGTCTTTTCATAACGTATGTTAAGGTTATGTCATATATATACATTGATTTATCTATATAAAAGATTAACGAATATAATCGAATGTTCATGAGCTAAACCCGTATGCAAACGGCGGCCACTCACGAAACTCGACTCAAACTTAATTGATCAACAATTAAACCTAAATTAATTATGATCAAAGGTTGCTTGAACAATCTAAACTACGATACTAACAACTTTACACAACCAACCACGATCAAAGTGTGAAGAAACTAAGATTAGGGTTATTTTCTTACCTCGATAAAACTGAATATTTTGGTATCAAAGCGATCTTCGAAAACTCACGATGCTCTCCTACGAGCCAAAATCGAAATCGGAGTAGAGATGAACCGTGAATTTGAAGAAGTCTCTTCTCCTTCTCCTTTGCTCACCATTCACGGACTCTCTCTCTCTTTTTAAGCGTATAACTCTTTGCCTGATAACTCCCTTTCTTATTAGTGGGAGGTTTAAATGTAGAAAATAACTCCCCAAGAGTTATTACCATTTAAGTCCTCAAAACAACCTCCTAATTACCAATTAACCCCAAAATCCTTTTAAATATATAGGTTTGAATTTTATATATATATATATATACTTTAAATCGTTTAATTAAATAACACGAAAATCGAGTTTAGTTAAAAGACTCTTTTGTCCTTTTCCTAAAAGTCGGGATGTTACATTCTTCCCCCAAAGAAGTTTAGTCACTCGAAACTTGCCGCATAACACCACTCTCATCTTAGATACCCGACTTGCCTACCTTCTAGTTCACTTTCAAACAAACCAACAAAGCGTTATCTCCAATTGATTTGAATCTTGAGTACTTTCGTCATGAAGACTTCAACGCGTCCATCACAACTAATCTAGTACTTGGACCCAAGAACCACTCTATCTTAAACACACATTTCATCTACCTTATACTCAACTCTTCTAACCTTAACTTCTGAGCTCCTCCTATAACACTTTGTCCCAAAAAGTCAAATGTCAATCCACTAATTAACATGTAGTATTCTTCTGGGTTCTTCATCCACTTTGTCACCACTTACAATTTGTTTTCAATACTTATACGAGGTTGCTTTGACCTATACATCAAAAAAAAAAAAAAAAAAAATCATAAGTGACATTGTGTAAAAGAAGACACAAGAGTTCCAAATGATGCGTGTTTTAAATTGTCGTTCAAAGACTAACACAAGAAGGAGCTATTGTTTTTAAAAAAAAAAAAATAAAGCCATTTCTTCAAATTTGAAGGGTGAAGGTTTAAAATAAGATAAAACAACTTAACACTTGTAGCAAAAATTTTGTCAAGGAATACTCTTAACAAAGTAAGTTGCAAGGCTAAAATTCTTTATCAAAACATAACTTTAAAATGCATGCATGAGGCGTAAAGAGGTTCGACTACTCGTTTATTCAAAAATTTACAAGTGAAGTAAAAATAAAGCGATGCTTTGAAAGTAGTGTAATTAATGCGGGACTTTTGAACATATGTATATATATGTATCTTGAAAAAAGGTCTGGACTATTAAATGACACTTTGGCAAGAAATAGTTGTTCACATATTCTTACCGAAAACAAAATGATATGTAATTAAAATGGGTGTTTTGAGAAGGTTTGATCTTTCGACCGTTATCAAAATGGTATAAAATCCTAACAAAAGAGTTAGATCTTTCAACAAAAGTTATGTGCACTAAAACACCTTGTAGGGATGCATTGAAGTAAACGCTAGGATGCAAAAGTGTATTGTCCCGAATTGGCCAAACATGATGCATTGGGAGGGTATCACGATTGCTAGTTTGAAAGTTCGAAGGATAAGAAACTTGTTTCCTTAAATCAAACATTTGACACGATAAAACGTCTTCATAAAAATAAAATAAGACACATCAAAGTATGTATACATTTGGAAAGCAAAACATTGCAATGAGAGAACCGTTACGAGTTTCAAAAAAACATTCACATGGATGAATTAGCTAGAACATGGATTGCAAATAGTATAAATGGGAAAACATTTGAAATCGGGGTATCCATATAAAAGAGCACTTCATCAAAGAAAACGTGGGATTGGAAAGTCACCATTTAATTGTTTCTTGTCACACAAAGGTATTAAATCTACAACACTTAATATCTACCTACTAAACTTCTTATTACGGATAACCACTAAGTTAAAAGTCTTATGCTTCAAGCCTTCCCAACACCTATAACCCCCACACCTAAACTTCCAAGGTGAAAGAATGTTGTCTAGCCTTTCATGAACAAGTACTTAAATGGTTTTAAAAGTATATATGCATAAATCAACCATGTAATGGTTGACTTGCACAGACAAACCAAACTGATTTTGAACATGATGTAAAAATAAAAGTTGTAGGTATGCAGGTTTTACATATGCTACTCAAAATTCAGAATTCTTGGAAAAGTATAAGTTGATTAAAATAATTATTTTCAAGTCATTCGCTTGTAAGCTGTCAAAATTTCAGAAATTTATAATCTGCATTGTGTTGCAGATTTTACTCAAACCAGAAAGAATTGGCACTTGACTCCAAAAACAAAATTTTCAGGGTAGAGAGTTATCTACAACATATCAAAAATTCAAGTCATTTTAAGGGTTTAGCTCATTCAAAACAGATTCATAAGTAAGTACCGCTGCAGAATTTTCTGAAGTGCAGTACTCCTCCTTGTTAAGCAATTTATGAACAATCCGTCTTTGAAAACTAAGTTGATGTCAAAGAGAAATTGTAGAAAAGGCAATTTTCTAAGTGACTGAAAATTTACAGAATTTTGGAACACCAGAAATGGTATTACAAGACTTATAGAAACATGAATAAAATCGCTTTTACTCGTTTTGCATAACACCAATTTATAAAAATAGGAGAAATGATTAAATCGAGAATGTCGCAATAAGGAAACTTAAAATCCTCAAAGAAAAAGAGCAAAGAGAAAAAGTCCGAAAGGTCGAAAGAAGATAGGGATTCTATTAAGGATCCGAGAGGAACAAACTTGAGGCATCACATAAAAAGATGTGAGCTTAGAACTCAACCTAACCTTCGCGCTAAGAAGACTCTTTCACTAGGCTCTGGTGAAAACTAACCACGGTATAAGGGTTATTAGCTTTACTGAAAATTACATTTAAGAAAAGGTTCATTATTTATTATTATGTTATCTTTATGAGCGATCTACACAAGTGCGTTAGATCAGAAATCATTTTAAAAACTATATTTTAAACTGATTTTATTTTGGTATCACATGAAAAAAACTCCCGCATGCATGCGAATCTTTATATTTTTTAGTATAAATTATAAATTAACTCCCAAAATTTCCTTTCATCTACTGCGTTCATCCGATTACTCTTTTGTCCTTTTCCGAAAAGTAATTTTTCTTTTATATCTTAGTATTATGTAAAATAGAGAGTCTGATGCATTTCACATTGAATTGAGATTCTGTAAACTAGGAAAATACGTATTTAAAACTGTATAATAGAGTATACGTTAAGAGTATTTGATGGGAGTGCTCTAAAAAAGAAGCATATAAATCATGTTCATGTTTGTTTCTTACACTAAACAAATTAACGATCAGAAACACTAATAAATCAAACATGTGCTTGTTTGTAGGAAATCGTATACCATAATTTTTAATAAAAATATAGAATTCGAGTAGGAAGAATGAAATAAGATCTGAAATGGGAAAAAAAAAAAAAAAAAATAATGGTTGAGAAGGAAAAAACGCGTGCATTCTTACGTGTATTCACTACGTTTGGTTGTAGCATACGTGTAGTAACGTCTGCGTTTCCTTCTCACTCTATTATTTTTTTTTAACATCTCTTTTCTCATTTAGATCAAAACAATATTTTACAACCTTTAACCTTAAAAATATTAGTTGTCAAAGGAAAATAGTGTTTAATAAGCTCGATATTTACTCTAAAAATATAAATAAATAAATAAACTCAATATTAGACAACGAATCATTACCTTGATGATAAGTCAAAGCCTCCTTTCAGATTACACAGGCACGATCCAGGTCGAAATCCGGATTAGTCGGGTGAGTTGGTCCCGCCCGGATACCGGAGACTTAAAATTAAAAAAAAAAAAAAAAAGATTAATTGCGATTTCCTCTCTTTAAAATAAAATTAAAAAAGATCGCCCTAAAAAAAGAAAAAATTCCCTAAACAAAAAAACCCCACAACATTAACCCGTCGTTGGCTATTGTCGGCTCTCTCCTTTATCTTTCCGTCTCTCCCCGTTTCCATAGTCAGATCATCGCTACACTCCACCTTGGCGGCACCTTTCAAAATTTTGTTTCGTTCTGGTTTCTCTACATTTATTCTTCACAGGCAGATCTGATTACCAGCTTCTCAGTCAATAATCGGTAACAAATTCATGTTCTTTGGTTGTTGAATCTTTAAAATTTTAGATATCTGGGTGTATCTGTACTTTTTTTGTTGTTGTTTTGTCCCTTTACTTGTAGGGTTTGTGGTGATTCTTACAGAATCAAAGCTTTTTGAACGGAAGAACTTTTTTTTCCTTGATTATTTTACTGAAGGCGTTACTACGAGGCTACTAGATAGTTTGATTGTCAAAGAATTGACCTTTAAGACTTCTTTTAGGTTAGTATATAACTCACGAGTTTCCTCAGTTTATCTGCCGGTTCCGGTGGCTTTTGGATTTATTTCCTGAGCTCACTTTGTTGATTACAATTGGATAATTAAACGGTAATCTTATGTATAGTTTTGTTATTATGTAGAATGCTATTAATCATGACGCGGAGAGCTCTGGGTATATGTTTTCTGGGTTATTATGAATGAAATGGGGAACTAGATACATTTTTTTTTGTGTGTGTGCGCGTGGTAGGAGAGGGGTGAACTTAAGGGGCATGACTGTTTTCTTCAGATAAAGTTTTTGTTTTGTCTTATGTGGTGTAATTTGGTATTTCAATTGTTTTCAAGTTTAATGGATTGTATGCCATCTTTGCATTCAGTGTTGGTAGTGCTTCGGCAGTGTACCTCTTTCTGTGATTCTGTCGATTCAAAATTGTATGCTGCCGTATTCATAAAAGATGGTAGACTCTGCATCATCATCTCTCTTGAATCGCGTGCCTCTTTTTATAAACAGGGATTGTAACAACCTGCACACGGAGGACTTGCCCTTCAATTCTTATGTTTAACCTTTATGTCTATCTCCTTCTACCAGTTACCTGGATTACATGGAGTGTGTCGGACATCCCCTTATAAACATGAGTTTCCGTTATGATCTCTTCACTACTTGGAATGACTGAACATTTGTATGCCATTTATCTGTTAATCGGAGATTCTCTTCTTTGTCCTTTTACCTGGTGCTCTGTATGTTCAAGCTATTTAGTTTCACTTTTTATGCCTCTGTAATCACATTTATCTTTTCAGATTATACATAGCCACAAATTGGAAAGGCTTCGGAAGTTTCTGTCACATTCTTGCAACAAAAAGGGAAGCCATTTGTCTGACGTGGAAATTTTATGCATGAACTTTGACATTTCTGAAATGTCTGGGTTACTTAATGTATTTCCCTTCTAGCACATCACTCCTATTTAAGTTTATGTTGTATCATTTCTACCTTTGTTTAATTTCTCAACATGCCTGTTATGCATCTAATAATTTATTCATTAGTTTCATTTCTTGTGGTTACTTCATATGTATTTTCTTATTGAGGATTGAAAATGCTAAGCCATGTAACTTTTACAGTGCCATTTTTTTTTTTTTTCATTTCAAAATCTTATTATTTTAGGTTGATAAACTGTGCCTTCTAATGTTATGGAGATTCGTATTTTGCGTGAACAAGATCGTTTTTGTTTCATTATTCTTTGTTGTTATTGTTTGAGGGATGAAGTGTTCATAATCAGTTTCATATGTTTCCAGCTGATGGATGAAGATGATGTTCTGGGTTTCACATATACTTTACTTGTTAATAACGTTTCTTAAGTTTGCATGAGAATAAATGCTGAAAGAGAAGCATGATGTGTTTAGGACCCTTGTATGCACTCTGAACTTTAGTTGAATTTGAAACTAAGATGTGATTCATTGTATCAGCCTATGCTAAGGGAGGAAATAAAATGGACGGATATTGTTGTTGGCTTTTGTTATTGTGAGAAAACAAGAATATGTAAGAGTATACTTCTTAACCTTGCATATGTAATCCTGGCCCAACGGTTTGCAGTTATTTTAATATATTGAGCAGTTTTAGTTGCAGAAGGTGTGTATTTGTCAGGCTTTTCGTTTTGTGATGGTAATGCTTCTATTGTTTAAATATTTTCAGAGATTTCATCCCATTAGACATTGAAATGGAAAATGTGTTGGGCGTTTTTTTTTCGTCTCCATAGATCTGAGTTGATGAATTGTAATTCTGCTTATTTTGTGACAGACGTCCTTAAGTGGTTCAACTTCAAATCTTTCAGACAGCAGTGGACGTTCCTTTACGTCATCTTTTTCTGGTCAATCTGGTGCTGTGTCCCCTGCTTTTCATCATACAGGTGAGTTGACATATCGATCATGATTACCATTGTGTATTTGTGCCCCATTCATATTTAATCATACAGAAACTTCATCGCAGGAGGTATTCAGGGGCTGCATAATTATCATGCCAATTATAATGTTCATAACATGCCCAGCGCACTTGGGTCTAGAACGACGACAATAAATAACGTACCATCAAGTGGGGTTCAACAGCCTGCTGGTAATATTGCTGGTGGACGTTTTGCATCAAACCTTCCTGTTGCTCTCTCACAGGTTTCTTCCTCTCTCTATGTCCTTTTACTTCACTATTTTTTTTTAAAAAGTTGAGTACCAGTTAAACTTTTGTCAAATAGGTTTTGGAGAAGAAAAAGGCACGTAGGAGTTAGGACAACATTCTTGTATTTCTTTTGCTGACTTTTCATTGAAAAGAGGCTTAAAAAATGGGTGATGGGTTGGTTTGTGACTGGCTTGGGGCTAGGGTTGAGCCTTCCTGTCTTCCTATTCCTTCTCTTAGGACTATGTAGATATATATTTATATTTTATAACAGTGTGCTTTACGTTGTCTTTCACACGCAGATATCGCACAGCAGTACTCACGGTCATTCAGGGATAACTAGCAGAGGTGGCATGAGTGTAGTTGGAAACCCAGGATATAATAGTAGTACAAATGGGGTTGCTGGTTCTATTCCTGGAATGATATCAACCTCTGGAGCTATTGCTAATCGTACCTCCGTTCCTGGATTGGGGATGTCTCAGATACTGGGGAATACAGGATCCCGGATTACCAGCTCTGTTGGAAACATTGGTGGGGGAAGTGGGGGAAGGAGCATGGGTGCTGGTGGGGGATTGTCCACTCCTGGTCTGCCTTCTCGTATAAATCTAGCTTCCAATAGCGTATCTGGAAATATAAATATACAAGGATCAAATAGGCTGATGAGTGGTGTACTTCCACAAGGTGAGTTCCTTTGAGATATCTAGGCTTTGGCACTGACTGGTCCTTTTTTCTTTTATTCGGCTGTTATTTTGCTTGGCCAATTCTGTCTGGAGAAGTGGATGTCTTTGATATTTCGAGGCCCCTGAGAAGTACAATATTTTACCTCATGAATTTTTCCCCATTTCGTTCCATCATTTGAATGGGACTCTCTTCAATTAGCCCTCGGCCTCTTTTTGCTGAATACTTGTATATCTCACATACCTTGTAAATATGTTTTCTATACCCGTTAAATTTAGTACTTCATGTTTAGTCATGAAGATGAAAATAATTCACAAATTATCGTTGGAATTTGGTCTAATATCGTGACTATTGTTTCTGGATTCAGGTTCACCTCAAATGATTTCTATGCTAGGAAATTCCTATACTGGTGGTGGTGGACCACTATCCCAGAACCATGTGCAAGCAGTGAATAATATGAGCTCTATGGGACTGTTGAATGAAGTAAACCCTAATGACGCACCTTTTGATATTAATGATTTCCCTCAACTATCTAGTCATCCTAATTCTGCTGGGGGGGCTCAAGGACAACTTGGTATAAAATCGCTGAATTTCTTTCTTGATATTTTCTTTGGGTACTGGCAGTTACCATAATTGATGAATAATCCTACAATTTCAGGTTCTATGCGGAAACAGGGTCTCAATCCTATAGCTCAACAAAATCAGGATTTCAGCATTCAAAATGAAGATTTTCCAGCTTTGCCAGGATTTAAAGGTGCTTATTTGTAATATATACATCTTTGTTTTCAACTTACAGGAAATTGCATACACCATTTTTATATGAACTAGGATTTACCGATATTTGGTTGCTTTTTTATTTATTTTTTTTTGTTTAAGGTTGTGTCATACCTAACTGAGAAATTCTGGTGTGACCTATGCAATGTTCTTGTTTTCAGTTCAAATTGTTCTGACTTTTAAAATAGTATATTACTTTAGATGTCATTTTCTGCTAGCTCCTTTGTCGCCCATGTTCATTTCACTGGTGAAACAGAGTTTTGTTGCTGTTTTATGCCTAAAAGCTTATTTGCCTTCTTGCTGGGAATACCTGGATTTCTATCATATATATGTTTACGGACCTTTATACCATGTTGTTTGAGGAAGTGTGAAGACACATCTGTCACAGCTCTTGACAAAAGGTACATATATCTGCTTTTTTGTGAAAAAAGACGATCTATTTCCGGTACTCTATAAGACTTTCATAGCTCTTGTCCCCAATTTGAACATCCTGCGTTTCAGACTGGTCTCCAACTTCAATGTTTATCAAATTCTCACCAAGGTCTGTTCTGCTAAAATAAAATTGTCTTGGTTCTTTGATCTGCCAAAAAGCAAATGGTTTCACTCCTAGGACAGAAGCCTGAGACAATTTTTCATTGCTTAAGAAATTCTATGCAAGGCTAAAAGAGTTGGGGGTAAAATTGCTATTTCAATCCTTAAAACAGACCTCAAAAAAGGCTACTGAGAAGGCGAATTTGGAATTCCTTAGACATAAGCTCTTCTAAATTGATTTTTTTCCCCTTCAATTGTTAATATTGTTAGGGTTTGTTCCTTTTATTGCTGGTAGAGGTATAAGGCATAGAGTGTACCTAGTCCCATATCTCTTCACTAGTATATTTTCACTTTCCGGTTGTTTAAAATGGGTTAGGAAACTTGCTAAAGTCTCTAGGAGTAGCTCCATTTTTTTCATAATTTCTTCACGGATGACTTGATTATCTTTTGCTATGTATTACTGATGTAGTATATACATCTCCCTAGCTAAGAGTCTTTTAATCTTTGTTTAAATTAGGTGGATAGCCTAAATGGGCTTTCTAGCCTATAAATAGATTAAGCTCCCAAGTTGATAGACCTTATGTTATCATTATTCTTCATTTTATCAATGACATCCTAAGAGCTTGGATTGGCTCTTGTTCATTCCTTTTACAATGTAGATCTTCTACATCAGTATTGCTGAAAGATCTGTCTTTATGTAGCAGCTCAATGATTAATCATGTGGCAGAATGTTAATCAATGTCCCAGAGCTTATTTTTGGTGGATTAATAATGGAAAAAAATTGTGAAAGGGGAATGTTAGAGTTATTATCTTATCCAAAAGTTTAGTTATTGGGGTGGTGGGCAATTTACATATTTAAACACAACACACTTGTGCATGCCCTGCCATGTGGGGGGCAACATAGGACACAAAGACAAATAAAGGACAAACCAGAGCCGATAAAGAGGCCTAATATGTGGACAACATGAATGAGGTGGAAATAAAGGCATAAAGGTTTGATCCCATGACTTTGCGCTTTGATACTGTGATAAATTATCAGTTCACCTAAAAGCTTAAGCTGTTAAGAAGAATTGTGATTTATACATTCATATTTATCAGGGAGGCCTGGTCATTTTGTCTTTGTAGTCTTAATCGAATGATGATAGGAGTAAACTAGTACACATACTCTTTATTTTTTGTTTTTTTATTTTTTTATTTACACATAATCTTTTGCTTGAGGGTTACTCCATAAACTTGTACTCTCATACTTTTTTCCCTTCAAATGAATTACAATAACATGTTTGGCGTGTCGGTAAAACCTGAACATCGGGTGTCCGAGATTTTGTACACATACTATAGCTAAGTATAGTCTTTTTGGATGGGTTTAAACCAAATTGTTATCAGGTGGCAATGCTGAATATGGTTTGGATCTACAACAGAAAGAACAACTTCATGACAATAGTGTTTCTATGATGCAACCTCACCAATTTCCGGTGAGTGCTAAAGTGAACTATGATCCTTCTTAATTCTTCTGCCTTGTTGATCACTTTGCTGTAACCATTTTTTTTTTTTCGTAATGTGCACAGATGGGAAGGTCTTCCGGTTTCAACCTTGGGGGAACATACTCGTCCCATCGACAGCAGCAACCACAAAACGCACCGTCAGTAAGTAGCGGTGGTGTCTCCTTTACAAATATGAGTAACCAAGATCTACTCCATTTACATGGTTCAGATATGTTTCCGTCATCACATTCATCCTACCACCAACAGGTATGTCAATGTGTTACATGCACGATGTCAAAAATTCATTCATTGGAAGTGTGAAAAGCTTAATCTGTTTATCTAAAATCAATGTTTATATGGTGATCAAGCCGAGTGCACACCCAAGCATTGGATTACGGCCTCTTAATTCACCAAGTTCTTATGATCAGCTTATCCAACAATACCAACAGCAGCAGCAACAGAACCAACCGCAGTTTCGTCTGCAGCATATGCCTTCTGTTAGCCAACCATTTAGGGATCAAAGTGTCAAGAACACACAAGCTACTACAACAGCCATGCCTGACCGTTATGGTTTGCTAGGTTTATTGAGTGTAATAAGAAACAGCGATCCGGATTTGACATCCCTTGCACTAGGAATAGATTTAACGACTCTGGGATTGAATCTTAACTCCACTGAAAATCTTTACAAGACGTTCGGTTCTCCATTTTCTGATGAGCTCGCTAAAGGAGATCCTGAGTTCACTGTGCCGCAATGTTATTATGCTAAACAACCACCTCCCTTAAGTGTGAGTCATCTTAAAGTGTCATTCCATACTCGAGTTTTCTGTCCTATTGGATCTTTTTTTAGGTTGTTCTAACGTGATTGTCATTCTTATGCTCCGCAGCAAGCTTATTTCTCAAGATTTCAGCTGGACACTTTGTTTTACATCTTTTACAGGTACTATAAAAAAAGTTCATTTTGTTTTGCGTTGTTTTGTTTGATGAGGTATCCTTGAGGTCAGTATCAATCTTTCTCTTCTAAGTATTCCTGACTTGACATGTATTCATTCTTTGTTCTTGCAGCATGCCAAAAGAGGAAGCTCAATTATTTGCGGCAAATGAGTTGTATGCTTTCTTACACCCTCCCAATTTATAATAGGTGTTTTTAGAAGTATTCACACAGATTAAGAAAGTTGATGAATGTCATAAATAATTTAAGGGGAAAAAAGTCTAAAATACCTTTTGACTGTGTCATTAATGAATTAGTTGTAAACTACCGGAAGTAGTTGAATTGATACTAAATTAGGGGGAAGATGAGAAAAATGTAATGCATGTTCGATTTGTAAATCGAACACTTGTTATGGGGCAATTACAAGAATAAAAAAGTCCTATATTACATTACGGGATGGAGGGGAGTAGCTTCCGTTTTCTTTTATCAAAGTGAAGGGGAGCCTTGGCATAGTGGTAATAAGTTCTCATTGTGTGACCACAGGTCCCAAGTTTTTTTTTTCCCCTTCCTAAACAGTGGTGACAGTTTTTGTAGATGTAGTTCCATCGTTACTTCGTAAAGAGACACCTAAATACTTGTTGTTTATAGTGCGACATTTTTGAAAGTATGTCGGGTTCGTTTTATTTGCAATGATGGATGTGATGACTGGTGAGTCACACTTTTGATGAATTTGTACCCCTATATATGCACACAGGTATAATCGACGCTGGTTCTATCATAAAGACCATAAATTGTGGTTTATGAAAGTTAATAACGTGGAACTTCTAGCCAAGTCTGCATCGCACGAAAGAGGGTCGTTTATCTGCTTTGATCCAAACACATGGGAAACGATTCGCAAGGTCAGCAAAGTTTTATCAAAATTTGTTGCGTTTCTCTTAAAAGGGAGAGCTTAATGCATCATTTGAAATTGTAGCAAATTTGATCTAAATCCGGTTGTCTTTTTTCTTTTTCTCGGTTATGTAGCCTTCTAAACTAAGACCTAGGGGTTTGTATACTTTTTTGTTTTGTTTTGTTGATACAGGATAATTTCGTGATGCATTACGATAAGCTGGAGGCGAGACCAAATTTGGCTCAGCAGCAGCATTAACAGGATCTCTAGTTGAAGATGTACATTTCTTTCGTATCTTTCGCGTGCCAACAACAGTAGTTTTCTGATCACTCTTTCTTATTTCTGCCCCCCACCACCACCACCACCACACCCCATCAGCGGGAGGTGTAATTATCTTTTTTTTTTCCGTGCTTGCGTCTGTTTCTTGAATTGCAGGCTCTTAGTTTATTTTTAATTACTTTATAACCAAAATCATAATGACCTTTCATGGTTATTTTTTCTTTTTCCTTCTGGATTTCATGTACTATATGTTGGGACTATTCTTTTCCGGGGTGGATTGAAATGGAGGTTTCTCAACGAACATTGCTCTTACTTCCCCGATTTGGCGCGTAATTGCTAATTGCTATCCCACTCATTAGAGCTAATTGCTATACCTTTGTAAAATGGAAAGGAAAAAAAAATGTTACTATTACTTGGTACTTGGTTCTACTCCTACTAAATAAACTTGGAGATTGTGTGAGATTGAGAAAAAGTAGAAACTCAGTTGCCAAAACCATGCGTCATCAAATTTATTGGTTGTTAAGTACATGCATTCACATCCCTCATTAAACATCATTATTCATGAAGACGAAAAAATCTCATGCCAAAACACTGGATGACCAGACTATCTGTTTAGACGTAAGCTCAAATAGTTTGTTGAAATGTTGGTTCATTCGCATTGCGTTTCATGTGGATGTGATTTTTGTGAGAAGAAGAAACGGGAGTGATGAATTTCAAGTGCATTTTAAACTTAGTTGCATCAAAACTCTTTTTAGATATACGAACCGTGACAAGGCAGAAAGCTTTGTAGACCGGTGATAAAAAATTCACTCACAATTCATTTTCAGAGGTTTTGGTAGTGAAATGAAGACTGGAGACGGGGGGTTTGTGTGTTTCCTGACATGTAAAAATCTCTAGAGCCTTGGGCATTCAAATAGATATAATAGCAAATAGCACCCAATAAGCAATGAATAAGAAGCAGAAGATAAGAAACATAAAGAAATAACTATTGGATGGGCTTCTTCCGGTGATTAAAGGGGTTCCTTCTCTGCAGCTTTGTTTATCTTTAAAACGTACATAATACTACCCCCAAACTTCCCAAAATGGGTCTATGTTTAGAAAGAAAGAAAGAAAAAAAAAACAGGGGGAAATGTTCCCTGTTTACAACATTGGCAAGACTATATTTCATCTATCATCAAGGTTGTGAGGTACCGAGCACCATGGCTTTCAAGGTTGGGATCAAAAACTCTAAGAGCTCTCTTTTGCTTTGTATTCTGTCTGCTGAGCAATCACCTCCTACCATATCATAAAATTCCAAATGTGTGAATTAAGTGTGTTTGCCGCGTAGCCTTTTCTATAAGAGTTTTAAAACTCAAAACATGGGTAACTACAAATCACCAAAGCCATTTTCACTAATTAATTTGGATGACAACATGGAATAACAAGTCTTGGTTGACTTGAATAGCTGAGAACAACTAATTGAGGGAGAGTTAACCATTTACCCATTCATTCCTTATTGCGTCGATGCATCAAATTAATTAGTGTATCAATTTTCTATCATCATCCAAAACCACCCATGATGGACGACCACACAAATCATATTTAGACAATTGTATAAGGAACTTACATCGCCAGTGGCCGCTGACATTAATGCTAACAGTGACACGGTTGCACCGTGGTAGTCCATTAGAACCTTGAATGCTGAATCATCCAATTTGTCCTGGAACGTGTGGAAAATGGTGGTACATGAATCATTAAAAGAGCAGGCTATGTAAAACTTATTACGTGATATGAAATCCAATCAAAGCCCCGGATCCTGGAAGCCCCTTTCCATTTATCGGCAAGAGGATTTTTTTATTTTTTATTTTTTATTTTTGGAAATATTAGGACACCACAGTATCAAAGAACATTGTTTTTTTCCTTATTTTTTTCTTTCACATTGTTATCATCCATCCACTCCGTCTGGGAGTGTGTGACTTTGCTCAGTAAGACTCTTGCGCTCGACTGGATTGCAAAAAACAGCAAAGTAGCCATGTGAATGTTCTAAAACATTATTCTAGAGTATCAGTATTTTAGTGTGCAAGAAAAAGAGGATGAGGTAATACCTTCAATCTAGACACAGCAACAGAAATGGCTCTTCCCGGAGCTTGGAGAGCTTTACCATGAAACTGGAATTCATAATGTTTAACATGAGTGTATTATTGATGTAGGGAGCTAATCCACTGCACTAATGCAAGCCAAACAAATCTCAGAAAATGGATTAAAATAGACATTGTCAAACCTGCACGTAAAGTAGGGAGACCACTTTTGGTAGAAGGGAAATAGGATCAACTTCAGCAGATATTTGAGAAGTCAAATCCTATGAGGGCAAACACCAAGACACATTAAGTCGGTTCTTTTGAAAATATAAGAATAATCACGACAAAGGTTGATGAAGATTCAAGGAAGCACATATACCTTCCGATATGAATGTAGCAGAGTTCTTTCCAATTTCTTGTCTAGCTTTTTAAGCATCAAACCACTGCATACCATACCAATACCAGAATTTATAAAGATTTTATTCAACCACAGCATACATTGAGATAAAACACAACATCTAACCTTTCCTCTGCTACTGCTTGTAAGGCTGTCATGAAAGTTTCTACCCGCTGCAAGACAGGAAACCCAATCACATGAGGCAATCATACATGTCACAAGATTCTTGGGTTAAAAAGTTAGCCAGTAATACATGGCGATCTTTCATTTGCAAATCAGTGGGTTTTTTTTTTTAATTTTTAATTTTTTAGAGGTTTCTCCAAAGGAAAAACCACTCCAAAAATTGACGTATGCCACTAAATGCAGCAAGCACACGGTATTCTTTAGTAAAAGGCGAAAGAATAGTTCGCTTTGTGCTCATTGCGTGGCTGCTTAATAAGTGGTTTTCAACATTAAGTGTGAGTTGTGAACACTTGTATGTACACATTATGTTTTCAAAGGAATGGACAACTGAAGATCATTTCTGTCATCCAGACCTTTGCTTCTAAAGCTTCAAGTAATGCCATAGCCTTCACAGATAGCGTCCCCGGAAAACTCTTCACCTACAAAAACAGAGAGTTTGCTTATTCATCATTCAGCCACTGTAAAAAGTTCTCCAGCAAAAGAAAAGAGCTAAAGTTAGACAAAGGCCAATACAAGAGCAAGTCTCTCTCCAGGACTCAGGATCACATAATCTGCCTTTTCAGATTCGTTAACTTCAATGCCGTTTTTCAATTTGACTTGCATATCCTGCACAAGAAATTTACAGAATCAGCTCAAAAATCCAGTTGGTCAAGAACTTTGGATGCTGAAATAGGGTGCTTGCATTAAGAGGGATTAGATGCATAATTGTAGCCAGGGAAAAGATGTAAACGTTACCAGGTCAACTAAAAGAGAGTCAACCATAGGTGTAGCAGTGGTTCGTAGCAAATGTTTGTGTAAAAGACCCTGTAAAACCGAACTACTTGTCTCAGGACATGCATTGAAAATTTCAACATACATGGTAAATTGAAGATTAACAAATGCTTACTGATATTGTTTGGTCATCTTCAAACAATTCTAGTGCCTTTTCATACAGCTGCATATTTAAGAAAGACTGGAAAAACAGAAATTGAAGTCGTTAGAAGTCAATTTACTAAAACGAAGAATGTCCATCCGGAATCAACCTATTATTTTTGGCAAACTTTCAAGAAACATACTAAAAGAATTGCAAACGCTTATATTACCTCATCAACTTTTCGTTGCAAATTATCAAGCACTCTTTTCATGCGTTGTGCATTTTGAGTAAATACTGCTTGTCGTTTTTCCTTCCATTTATTAAGAAGCATAGGTCTTAGATAGCTAGCTAAAGGCAAAAGAACTGTTTCAGGATCATCCATTCCTACAATGTTGAATCATGAATCATGATACCATCAAAAACCAATCATTGGGCTAATAATCAGATGGACATACTACTATTAAACAGAACTCACCCAGATCCTCAAATTCAGGAACCATCGACACGATTTTTGGAATTAACGACTGTTCTGATAAAACACTGAGACTGTCGTCTTGCGTCCTGACAACGTCCCTTTTATGCCCCGACCTTGCATCTGAAGTTTGTGAGGGAGGTGCAGCCTTGCCTTTCTTCTGGTTTTTCTTAGATTTACTTGGAGCCTTTTCTTGGTATTCGGCTTCAGTTTCTGTGCTCTCCAACTTAGCATTTCCAGCGGCCCTCCCCTTTTTCTTCTTCGATCCTTTTTCAGAGGATGGCTTAACTGTTGTACTAACGCTGCCGGCATCACTTGACTCAGTCATAGCATCATGGCTAACAGCAGCTTCTTTAGTATTATAAATTTCATCATAGCTAGGCAGATTCATATTTTCCATCTCTCTTTCCAAACGATCAAACAGATCCTGAAAACAGTTATTTCAAGACCAAGAAGCTACAGGAAACTAGAAAATTTTGTAAGTTTAGTTAATAAATTCTACTTAGTTCATGTGGAGATGAATCCAGAGATTCTTGAATCAGACCTCTGGAATTTCGTTTGGTCTTGGCCGTAATAAATTCTCGTGGTTTGCAACGATAACTTGGTATATCTACTATATGGCTGTTAACTATGTCTAGGGCTCACTAATTGGAGGGACCAAATCTAAACCTTCAATAAGCAATTTGAATCGGATTTCCGACTTATTAGAAATATCTGAAAACCCCTCAAAAAAAAAAAAAAAAAAAAAAAAAAAAAGAATCTGAAGAGAAGCATTAAGCTGCAATTTTTTTGCGGGTCACTAAATTATTTCTCAAAAAACAACAAGCTTTTTACCTGAATGGGGCATGAGTTCACTCCTAATAGTTGTCATAAGATATATATACGTGTGTGTGAGCGCATAAAGCACAATTTGACGAACAAGATCACACGCGCATACATGTATAAATTACACTATGTTTCAGGTGAAAAGATTTGAAAAAAGAATATTGATGAATGAATACAGGATCATTGTGAAGTGCAATTTACAACTCACTTTAACTAATGTTCACATGAATTCTACCTTGAGAAAGCCATTGCTGAAAATATACGAGTCCCCCAGGATAAAAGCCTTGTTAGTCTGCAATGAGAGGGGAAAATAAAATAAAATAAAGCTAGTTAGAACAACCTACATGCCGGTGGATAAAGGCGAATGCCAAATGACCACGAGATCATTAAACCCATTACATAAACATCACCTTAAGTGCTGTTTTAACAGACGGACAAAGTGAGAGAATTTTAGACGCGTCTTGGAGACCAAAAGATGCAGGCAACACTGTTAGTGCATCAATCCTGTAGTGACCAATAAACCAACGTAAGCAATGCCAAAGAAGCCCAATTAAATAGCAACTCCATCTCTATCTTGTGATGTCCCACCTTATTCATTTCCTATGAAACGGGATTTGTGAATCTAAATATGCCAATAAAGTACTAAACTCCGTCCCACATTATAATTGTTTTAGACAAAAAAAACTCTCCCTTAATATTAGTCACTTTAGAATGACAAGAAAGCATTTATTACCTTTTCCCTCCTACCACCCCTAATGTATTATCCATCCAACAAGTTTCAAACTTTACATTCATTGCAGTAGTGATGGTCAAAGGCATTTTTTACTTTATTATCTTAAATTTATGACATTCATCCTTTCCATAATCTGAGTGAAATCCTCCAAAGCAACTATTATTTAGGGACGGAGGTAGTATGTCTTGACCATAGTGGCAACCTTAAGAAGACCCATGAAATCGACTAGAGTTTTTATGGGGGGAGGGGTGGAACAGTATCAACAACTGACATCAACTAATGTCCTGCTTAAATTTGAGTTCAGCCTGGGATTGCATGATGTTGAACAAGTAGGTCCATAGATGAACTATACACATGATTCACCAAATCCAAAGAGCAACAAGAGATCCCATCTTCCCGTGCAAAAATATCTGTGCATAGTTGGAATCATAGTTGTCAAGGTGGCAAGGGGATGCCAAGGGAAGATCGCCCGATCTCCTAGGCAAACAGGCCAGGCGACCATGGATAAAATTGAAAAATAGAAGCCCCTTGACGACAAATTCGGTAGAAGTATATAAAAGGTCGATTGTTGTCAGAATAAAATTCAACTCTGCCTTTTGAGCACTGTAAGCTCTAGTCACGTCAATACAGCTGCAGGCTCCAGCATACGAGGTATGTCCTAAGGACCAAATGATGTCAATTAAACTAGCCATACATGCAACAAGGAACTAAGCAGTCAAAATTCCGCCCTGACCCTTTTTGTACCATGTATTCTTTAGGCAAACCTCGCCCCCTCTAGGTGATACTTTGTCGACCCTCACCTAGGAGTCGTCTTAACTTGCATCGAATAACTTCTAATTACAGATAGCAGATTATGAGGCTCCAGGCCATAAACCAAGAATATTTCTATAAAATAAAAGAGATGCAAAGCCTAGTAGAAGAGCCAAGGACACAAGTAGCAAAAAAACTCTTCAGAATCGCATTCAAGCCAAGGCAGGCCATAAAATTTCCGCAAAACTGTAAAATCAAATTCCTCCATCCAATGAGGTAACTCGCGGATACATACACCATTACTCTGGTCATATACATGAACATACTTGAGTAATTAATGACCATCAGGGCTTCTACACCACAAGATTCTTCTCTTTGTGTCTTCATCACAAGACAATATACAGAGTAATATTGGCAAGCATTGGAAGATTAAAGGAGCATAAAACCCAATCAAAACTTCCTAAAAAGCGGTGGTGATAAAATCTAAATGCAAGAAGGAAAAATAATCAAGGAGACAAATTGCGAACTAACAAAATTAGAAGGTGCAATCACATAAGCTCTCACCAGCTACTACGTTCTATGGCATCCTCTGCAGAGGCATCCAACATCTCCATTATGGAAGGATGCGCAAACAATGTTGCAAGAGGGATCCCTTCAGGATATCTGGACTAAAAATTTGAAGTGCATGACAAGCAAAATTATTACACGGATTAAGGATTCTATGTTTGTAATGAGGCTTTTCAGAACAAATGAAAGATAAACAGGAGGGGGGTTACCTGGAGAAACTGCACTGGTTGTGAAATACCAAGTTTGACAAGAACTCCATAATTGATAAATGAATTCTGCATCAAGATTTGATAAAATAAACTAGATCAAATTAATTTATTCGATCAACTCAGACGCCCAAAAAATTCCTGATTCCTTTCCACCAGCAAAAATAAATGGCTACCATCAGCACCCTCAAAATACTATACACAATACCTAGCAACAGTCATTGGTGGCTCACCGAAGATGACATAAATGACGGGAAAGATAATGGTTCAGGATACAAGATACTGTTGAAACTAGGACCTAATGCTGATACAACTTGCAGATAAAGTTAGCTAACAGATTGGTTGAGGTGCTGCCCCAAGGATTAGAAATTTTTTCCAAGAGTGCTCTACCTCGATGTGTAGGTGTTCAAGACTAAGTGGCTGCCGCTGTCCAAATTGAAGAAAGTAACTAAGGGTAGGCTAAGTTGGAAATTCGCACTTCAATTTTGTTTTAGTTTTTGTAATTTTTATAAGTGATTAAGCTGACAACTTTTTTTTATAAGGATGGTGTAGTGTCTGAGGTGATAGAAAGTGACTTACAAAGTCTTGTAATTTGTGTCCTATACTTGTTTTATTTGTAATGAACTTTTGCTGATTTCCGAATAGGCAAAACTTGCAAATGAAATCACTTATAAAAGAAAACACATTATACAGGACATCCTTGTTACATTGGCCGATGAATTTCTGGCCTGAAATTCATGGTCAGATAAGCCTAGGACAAAATTTTACACCGCACCAGGAAACACCTCTAGGACATAAGTTCATAGGTATGCAAAAAAGGATCCAAACTAAAATCACAAGGATTAGAGATGCCTTAAGGGTACTGGGTTGAATGCAAGAAATAATTTTGTAATAAGAACAAAATTTTAAAAAAAAACAATAAAAATAAATTTAAAAAAAACCGCAGCTATTTGAGCTAGATTATATGCAGACTGCCTCATGTTGAAATCAAATTTTGTAAATTAGACATAATAAACTCAAAAATACACAGTGTGACATGGAACCTGTGAAAAGAACGAATCAACAAATTCCTTCTGGGCCTTCGCAAACACCTGCAGAGTCCATCCATGATAAGTAAAGCCTTTTTATAGAAATGACCCCACATCAACGGAAGGGAAAAAAATAAACACTCAAGACACCAGAATCACATACAGATGGTGTCCAATGAACTCCAGCACGAAGGGAACCAAGGATCCCGCCTTCCTTAACCAAGCCATTAAACAATGACTGGAAAAAGGGACCATCAACAGCCACACCACTAGCTCCATCCATTTCATGCAATAAAGCCAGCAGTGAATTCCAAAGTGTTGAAAGGTTTATGGGAACAAAAACACCCCTTCCAGCACCACGAACCGTTGCAGTCAGACGTGCGACATAAGCTGGAGTGTACAACTGCCCCCCTTCAAGTCTACCTTTCACCTAAGAAAAGACATACGAAAACAGAGTGCAACATTGCGTGAAATACACGTTATACACAAACACCAAGAAAGCCAATAACAGAAGGGATAAAAGTGACATTACCAATGTACCAATCCGTGGCTCTAAGAAGGATACAACTAACTCCGTTCCAATTTGCAACTGAGACGCGATTTCAGCCAATGCAATTTGGCTGCATTCTTGAAGTCTTTCGTTAATTTCCTCAGCAATAGTATCCCAGTATGCATTTGATATAATATCCCCATTAACCAACACAAGTGTTGAGTCATTGGACACTATATGCTCGGCTTGTTTCTCCACATGATACAAATCTACACCAGTTGTATCAGCTAAATGAATCAACGAAACCCTCCCTACTTTCTTAACCTCTGCCAAAATCTCTTTCCGCAGTTGCTCCTATCATCAAGGTTTGAATCATGAGTGTACTACTACTACATAGCACTCATACACACCATCAAACAAGAAAGATGATCACTTGGAGAAAAAATCTACGCAGCATTCTAATTCTTGATTGTTACAGAAGATACAGATTATAAATATATAACAAAATTAATTATAGTTGCAAGTTTTTCCTGTTACCGAGGTGGGCAAATGAAAGCTAAATCTCTATAGGCACAAACCTCAAAGACAAACTCATACAAGTTTTTTTTTCCTCCTCCGTCCTTTTTAAATTTTCATTGCTCAAATACATTATTGGAATTTGAAACTAGAAAATTGGTAGAAAAATAACCGATCGTTATAAGCAAAGTTTGGTTACATCTTCTTTCACCGATTTCAAAGGGGAAAAAAAACACTACAGCCGCAAAGCTGATCAAAAACCGTGTATAAGGTTTCAAAATCAATCGAGATTTTACTTCCTTATAGCTCATCCATTTCGATTTTTGATTGGGGGGAAACATATAAAGCAAGAATTCCAAAACTTGAAAATAATGCAGAAGGAAAAAGGTGATTGGGAAGATACCAGAGTGATGTATTCTTTAGCAGAGGTGTGGAGAAGATCAAAGTCGATGATGCCGAGTTCCTGAAGCTTCTGAACTAATTCCACCACATTTCGGTCCGATAAACGTATACTTGATTTCGCCTGCTGCGCACACTCGAATTGTCTCTGCAATTCCAACAGCTCTTCATCCATATTTCTTCTTATTTCACTTCGTCTCTCTTTCTTTCTTTGGCTGCCGAGAAGCAAAAGCCAAAAGAACACAGCTGATCGCCACTGTCTGCAACCGCCGGAAGAGGTTTGGCACGTGTTTTTTTTATTTTAAGATTTTTTTTTTTTTTTTTTTTTTTGTAACTCGCTAATTGCATCAGAATTCAGAAAATTTTCATTTTATTAGAGTCCTCAGAATGATATTTATTTGAGATATTTTATGGTGCAACGGTTATAGAAAGGTTATACCAAGTGGCATATATTAGAGCTTCTCATTTTTATTTTTTCTTTCACATAATACACTTATCGTGCGTGAGGGGTTAGAAATGAGTGGTTGAAATGTATGTCACTTGGTAAAACCTTCCTACAACGTTTTATTTTAAAATTTTCACCTATTTGCTACGGATATAGTACGAAAGAAATTTCTTCTTTTCCCCCTAAAAAAAAAGGGAAATTTGAAAAAATATGCTTAAAAAAATAAATATTTATGTGATATGTCTCAAAATAAAAATATTTAGAAAATATGCCTGAAAAGCATTTCGTTGCGTATTCACTATCGAATTGCTACGTAATCGCTACTGAATTCTTTTACGGCGCGTATTTTTCAAATATTATCTTTTGAAGCGATCTGTACACAAATATTTATCTTTTAAGCGTATTTTTCAAGTTTCCCAAAAAAATTGCATACAGATATTGTCTTTATGATGAACCGACACTTCAATCTCGGTGCGTGCCGTAGCATCCGGTCACAAAGACACGACACGACGACACGCTCGACACGCGCTCCGACACCGTGTCCGACACGTGTCGGTTGATTAAATTAATATTATTTAAAATTTAAATATCCGACACGCTTCCGACACACCGTCAACACTCTCCGACACGACACCAACACTCCCCGACACTCCTGAACCCAATTTTTTAAATTTATTTTTCCTTTATTTAAGTTTTCTTTAATGAAACGTTAAAATACACGATTTTTATTTCTATAATAATTAAATAAATAATACATCATATCAAGTTTTTAACTTTTATGTGTTTTTTTTTTGTTAAACAATCAGTTTTACAAATTGTAATATTTTGAAGGTCAATCACAATTTTTTTTGACACCGTATGAAGGTCGAATATCTATTCTAGATATATTCATAGAGTTTATGTAATACCTATCTTATTTTGTCTAGTTTTTTCAAATGTTTACGAATATTTTTTTTGATAAATTGAATTTTATTTACATTATATATATATATATATATATATATATATATATATATATATATATATATATATATATATATATATATATATATATATATATATAACGTGTCGAATTGTCATGTTTTTAATTTTGGAATTAGACGTATCGCCATGAGTAATAAAGTAATAAATAATAAATGTAGTGCGGTGTGTAATAAAATATCCTAATACATGCAACATAGATATTGTGTAAAGAAATGATGCATCTTAATTTGTGCCATTATTATATTTGGATATTTAAAATTAAAATAAATTTATTTGTGGCCCAATTTTAATTAACTAGTTAATGTATCTTATAAAAAAGTTAATTATATTATATATGATGATGTTCTTGATTTCTGACTCCTAAAAATAGGAAAAGGTCCTAGATGACGATTTTACATCTTATTTGTGTAAAAATGACAAGAAAGAAATGTAATGATTGTAAAAGACAAAAAATAATGTCAATCCAAAAATACCCTTAATGTTTTATTTTCTAATATTTTCTTGGTTTATTCGAAAATGCTTTTTTTTTTATTCTCATAAATGAGTTAAATTCTTTTTGTGTAACTGCAGATCAGATTTTTCCCTGTTTTCATGCCTTTATCAACCCCACTTATTGGCATTTCATATGAAAAACGGAAGATCAGATTCCCCATATTCAGTTATGCCAACAAACCATGATAGCATTCGAATAAATCCATAAACAATCTGAATTTTCAGCGGCAAAAACCATCAACAATCTGAATTTTGCAGTCCTTATCTGCAATACATTGGCAGGATTTTTGCAGAATTTTATTCAGCCAAGGTATTCATCCTTTATGGTATGTATGATAATTCATTCATGGAATGGAAATCTTTACAATGATCATCTGTAATTCATTTTGAAGTTGAGTCTTTTCTTAGACTTTTATTTTTGGTTGTTTCGTCATTTTGGATTCGTGAATTGTTCATAACCAGATTGGAAAACCTGCACCAATTGTTCAGAATAATGTAGTAACAATGCAAAAAAATAAAAAAATCTAGTAACAGTTTATAAAAATGTAGTAACAATGCAAAACATTGTATTGACAGTCCCACCATTGCACTGTCAAACCACATAAATGTAGACACAAAAGTCAAAAAATGTGTAACATGTGCAGAAGATTGTAGTAACTATTCTTCCCTAACACCATCCTATTTGTGTTCTAACATGTGATTCTCATCAAACACATGCAGAACTTTCCATTGGTTAAGCTTAGAAGACAGGTTGAAATTAATAGTTCACAATAATGTAGTTACAATTCCGAAAAATGTAGTAACAGTACAAAAACAAGTAGCACTAGTTCATATCAATGTCGTAACAATGCAAATTAGTGTAGGTACTATGCAAAATATTGTAGTAGCAGTCCATAAATTGTACTCACAATCCATACATAAGTAGTAACAATCCACAAAGGTTTAACATGTGTAAAAAATTGTTGTAACTATCCTTTCCTGAAAACGATCCCATTTCTGTATTATAACGAGATTTTCATCAAGTACGCAGAACCTTCCATTTTGTAATCTGAGATTAGAGGCTGTAAATTCACACAATGAAAACCTTTATATATAGGAACACATAGTACATTTTCGGTCTTATGTTGTAACTCACTTATCCACGTAGTGACACAAGTTATAAATTCACACACTGACATGTTTACACAGCATGTAAAATTTCATTGAAATGTAGTAACTCAGTGTGTGGATGTAGCAACACCAGTACAAAATTTATAAACAGAATCATTTCTAATCGACATGCATAGATAGTTTCACATTGTTCATAACTCTATTTAGGAGAATCGAAAGTCGTATGAAATTGATACCCTAATTCAATCAACAATCCATCGCAAAATCGGATTTTCTCACAGGCAAACGCAAAATAATTCATATCAGAATGAAGTAAAAGCATAAAATTCTGGATTTTTGGATGTATGAGAAGATATTTGCCACTTACTCGGTGTTTCTTCTTTTCCGTTTTCCTTTTGCCATTCCTTTCCGTCAATGGCTCTGTTGGTCGCCGGAAAACAGCATATTTCCTTTACAACCGGAAATAAGTCAAATCTTGAGGATCCCCTACTGTATGGACTCTTTATTTTCAATTCTTCATCCTCCGTATCAAACGCACTATGAGAAGGTGGATTTGGTGGCCGAGATTTCCGGTGGAAGTTACGAGTCATCTTAGTTCCCGATTCAAAACTCCCCGTATTTCTAAGAATAAATTCAATAAAAGTCGGTGCATTTATTTAACTGATTTTGCTCTGAGAAAATAAAAAATATATTTCATTATCATTAAGGATGTTTTTGTACAACACTATTTTTTTTTGTCTCAACCACAGTTTATTTTTTCTGTCCTATTTCATCATTTGGAATTTTATTTTGTCCTTTAGGCCCACCACCCCTCTAAAAAAAAAAATCTTACAGCCGTCCACGTTGATATGTTTAAAAAAAATGATGAAGTAAAAGAAAAAGGAGATAGATGAACAAGAAGTGGAACAAGATTAAAACACACTATTCAGTGTGAAGGTATTCACCTGATTTTTCCCGTGAAGAGAGCATTTGTTGAATAATTTTTTTAAAGGGGAAATCAAGTAAATCAGGGGCCTGATTTTCCCGTGAAGTGAGTCTGAAATCAAGAACAATCTACAATAACTCTTTCCATCTCAATCTTCAGCAAGATTTTCAACATTCGAAAAACAATCTACAATAACTCTTTCATGGTCACTCTATTTAAGGAGGCATCATCCTGGCCATAGATTATATATATTATCAATTACAGTATGCGGTCACCGATGATACCACGTAAGCAACTAACTTGCAGTTCATGATCATGGACATGACTTGGCAAACAAAATGTTTGCCATTTATCCAACATGGAAGATGTACTACTACTAATAAGCTTCTAAATTGCATACATTGGCTTGAAGTTATTATTTAAAACTTCTGTATCAGAATATACAGACATTGTCCTTGACAATGATCTGCTATTACTTGCTTGAGACTTCCTTTGAATGCTCTTTTTGTTTAACGAATCGATCCGGTTTTTTATCACCCAATAACACATTGTCCCCAACGTCGTAGCCAAGATCGTTGTCCCCATGATTGTCACACCAATAGCTAGCCATTTCTCTTTCTTCCCAACAACAATAAATGTCAATGCCAAGAATGCCACAGAAACAAAGACACAAGCTAACCACATAAGCTTGTTTATAATCGCCATCATTTGTTTCTTCGCCTTTCTCTCGATCACAATCACCGAAGTTTGAAAAACCACGACAGCCAATGATATAAAAAGGGCTAATGAATCAAACATGAAGAATATTATAAACGGTTTCTGCGGTGCAATGTTGGCTTCCCCTAATGATAAACCGGGCGGGATGTTCGTCGCACCATCCACGTATTGACCAGGGACGGTGAAAATGGCAGCAAACGCGACAGTAGCAATAAGCACAGCAACCACAGTAGTGGAGTTTATAGCATTGTTCAGGCCTTCTGTATGCATCTTGTTGATACGTTTAGCTATGTGCTGCACGCGTTTTGTAGTGAGACGTGTGTGTTCTAACTGATCGTGCACCTCGTGTTTTATGTCACTCACTGTCTGTTTCAACTCCCTTGTTGGATTTGGAGCTTGTGGTTTGCTAATTGATTCAACACTTGGTACACCATGCTCTCGTAAAATGGCTTCGATTTCAACCTGTCCTGTTTTCACCGCTGTATCTAATGCTGTCTCATTAGACCGGTTTACGGCTCTTACATTGATTTCATTTTGAGCCAACAACAACTTAACAATCTGTATCAACCAAAACAAAATATTATCAATCGATGTGTGTATAATCACGATAAATAAATAAAAATCAAGAAAAAAATATGAACTTTATTCACCTGTGCCCTGCCTTTTCTTGTGGAAATATGCAATGCTGTATTGCCTTTTGTATCAACAAGATTTATAGACAAAGGATCTGTCCTTATTAGTTCTTCAACAACTTCAAGATTTTGCCCTTTAACTGCCATGTGTAGGGCGGTCTGTCCTTTTTTATCGTGTCGTGTAGCCAATCCGGGCTCTTTATTCAAAAGGGCTTTCACTACAGCAACATGGCCATTTCTTGAAGCAGAATGCAAAGCTGTTTTGCCATTACTTTTTGCAATACTGGCTAAATTACTCACCAAATCCAATAGATAATTCACTACTTCTATATGTCCTTGATTCGCCGCGGAATGTAATGCCGTCGTGTTTGTAAGATCAACGGTCATTGATAGCTCAGGATGAGCCTCCATTAACACCTTCAACACATCTGAAATATATACAAAAAAAAGTTTTAAAATTTAGGCTCAAACAGACAAATACGTGTAAAAATTGAAAATACAAGTACCTAAATCGCCTTGTTTAGCTGCGATATGGAAAGCATCAAAACCATTTCTTGCTTTAATTCCAGCATCAAGAACATCATAGTGCATTATCATTTCTTTAACCAATTCAACATAACCATATTCCGCGGCTACATATAAAGCCGTTTCCTCTGCTGAATTTTTCTTGATTAATAAATCTTTTAATTCTAATTCTGATTTGATCCCACTTATAATCTCCCTAATTGCTTTGATGTTCCCAGCTCTTGATGCAGAATGCAATGGAGTATCGCCCCTTTTCCCCGTTAATTGCTTCGTCATCTTTTTTCGCGGTGTTGGTTGCTGCTCTGCCATTGATTTTACCTCCATTTTTAACTTAAAAATTTCTCAGATTTCCACGCTTTTTTTCAATTAATTTAAAAGCAGAGCCTTTTCTTCCTTCCTTCAAAAACCCATATAAATGATAGCATTTTTTTGTTTTTTTTTTTTTTTTTGCTTCAATAGAAATACTGAAGTATTTAAGTTTGCCTTTTCATCAAAAGCAAAAAATCAAGATAATTTCCAACTTCCATATCTGGAAAGAGCCAGAAACAAATAACCTGAGAGGAAAAAGGAAGATTGTTAAAACACCAAGAAAGTTTAGAATTTGGCCCTGAAATTTGTTTCTCCAAATCATTATATATATCATCAGATGATCTTTAAAGAAAAATTTGGTAAAATTAAACAAATCTTCCTTTTAAGAAAATGACATACTTTTAAGTATTCACTGATATAGTGGATTACAACAATAAAGATTCAATCAGAAGAACAAAAATACCTCAATGAAGAAGAAAGTTGCAAACTTTTGTTCTGCTAATCAAGCAATAATTAAGAACCCCTCTTAATTTTGATGAAGATGCATATAATCTGAACAATCTGTAAAATATTTCTTTTATTTGAAGACAAAGAGACAGTACACTTTGGCTTTTTTCTCAATTATGTATAATACTAAAAAGATGATGAAATCCAAGAGGTTAAGGAAGAGCCGAAGAGGGAAGAGGGAACATCAGAATGCACATGTATGCAACAAACTTTTTAGCATATTCATTGCATATATTATTCTTGAAAATAATAACAATAATGTTATAAATACAAATGTACAGTCTGAATCAAACGAGTAAAAGATGGGTCTTTCTGTAAAGGCAGTGATGGTTGATGTGAAAAGGAAATTAAAAGACTGGATAGTGGTTGTGTAACATACTTTTAGAAACTTTGATGTATAGACTTTAATTTAAATTATAATATAAAAATGACTCTCTTGCTCATAATTTTTTTTAAATATTTATTTAACTCAATTTGAAACTTATACAATGTGTGGTGAACAATATCGACTGCGAGGTTTGTGTCCAATATGTATTTTGCAGTTGGTATGTCTGATCATAGTTTTCTAACTGTCGAAAATGGTCCAAAAATCAGACATGAGTATATACAAATGGATTACAAAAGGAATAACAATTTGCTTTCCCTTTTTAAGTAAGATTTTTATCCAAATGTTAATATTGTTTTTCACGTCTTATTCAAAGGTCATTTTTCAATGAATGCCGACGTGTATCATCATTCTTTCACTAGTTAACTTACTTAGGGTGGTCGTAGTAGCCTTTTTGAAAAAAGACATCTAAAACCTAATATGACCCACACATTTAAATGTAAAAATGCAAATTGATTCTTATTACTTTTGGCTCTCCAAAATTACGGGTAGTGGCTCTCCAAAATTGCCTAGATTGAAAAGCCCTTCACTTTGGGCTTCTATAAATGGAAGTGCATGTTGAAGGGATGAACAAAAATGAGTGGAAAATAAAGCGGCTTGAATTCTTAATTATTTTCTTCGCATCTATTTTTTTTTGGTGTAAGAAAGAATGGTAGAAAAACAGACCACTACTACTGCCCTTAGAGTGCCTCATGGGCAATCTGAAAATATTTCTAATGCTTTAGAAAGTTTTTTTTTTTTAAAGAAACGGATAGCCCTCATCCACAAGGTCCCTACACCCAAACCCGATAAAGTGTTAATTGGATTAATCATGATGATTCAGAAGCTTCTAGGTGAGATGATATGACTTAGTGCCCATAAGGAGTCACATTCAAATTGGAGGGTTAACTTTCATGTTGCGGCTGTCGGGTTTCGATCTTGTATTTATTGACAATTGACTCAACTGCTATCCAGAAACCAAATAAACTACCCGTGCATGTTTTTCAAATTTTTCTAACCATTGGAGTAAGTACGAGTCATCAAAGCATTGAGCAAAAGTTTTAAAATCATTAATCGGTTCAAGTTTTAGCTATTGGGTACACAAAGTAATTTTTTTAATACTTTTTTTTGTACAAAATGGGGGGCCGGGGCCCTCAAAGCAAAAAAAACCTACCGGTAATAATAGCCCTCTCATATCGTCTGATAATAAGCTACTAATATAATTAGGAGGATCATTTAACACATAAAGATTAGATTCGGAAACATGGCCTTCGAAAGCAATACGGTCTGCAACACGATTTCCTTCTCTTAGAGTATGCTGGATGATGCAATTCCACTCCTTTTTTTATAATATCTCTACAAGCTTCAATGAGGGCTCCGACACTCGAGTCCCAAACTCCATCGTGGTAAATGCTTTGGACAACTAACAAGGAATCGGACTCAATGATGACCTTTCTGTAGCTAGCCTCCCAAGCCAATCTAAGAGCTTCTCTGATCGCTCTAAGGTCTGCACAAAAAATATGAGAAGTATTAGAATTGCCATAAAAACCAAAAATCCACTTACCCTCATGGTTTATTGCTAATCCTCCAATGGAAGAAAGACCCGTCCTGGAGTTGCAGCTGGCATCAGTATTCAGTTTAATCCAGTCGGTGGTAGGAGATTGCCACCCAATCCATCTCACATTCCTGGGTTAACAGTCTTAAGACCGAGTTGAGTATTAAGGACATACTCATTAGTCAAGTAAATGGCCTGGTTACAAACTGTAATAGGATTAGAAGAGTTATTATTAAACACCATATCATTTCTATCATTCCAGATGCACCAAAGAGCCATATTAAATAAAGAGTTGGCTGGCCCAACGTAGAAAGAGTCAGCAATGGAACAATCATTAACAACATTGTCCTTAAACCAATCCCATGTCGCAAAATTCGACTGATCGTAGAACCTCTTGAGAGGTTTGCATTTCTAGATTCTCCTGGCAAAATGACATAAAGCCAAACAATGAATCACATCTTCTGAGTCATCACAACACCTGGTGCGTCTATTGGATATAGTCAAAATTTCTCTTGAACCTAGCAGCATTCGTTAAAATTTTATCATGAAGAGCAAGCCAAATAAACATCTTGACTTTTTTCGGAATACGACACTTTCAAATTAAAGGCCACTTAACAAAAGAACTAGGTTCCAAATGAACCTCTCTCATAAACGCCGCACCCGATCTTGCCGAATATATCCCATTTGAGGTTAGAGACCAATATCGGCTATCCCTTCTCGAGTTAGACCAACTGATCGGGATACCCTTGATACTCTAAATCACTTCACTGGGAAGAGAGGTGTGAAGGGCATCAAGAATGTTGATAATATGAAAGATCAATGAATGTTGATATTTTTACTCTCTCTAAAAATAAACAAAGAATCAACTTGTTTACCCTTAAAGGCTAATTTTGTATTTTGTGCCTATAAATAGATGTAAACATGTAAAATGCATATTTAAAATAGATTTTGCCGATAAGGACATATTCACTAGTAAAAATCAGGCTAGAAGTACACACATGATTAATAGAGACAAAATTAATTTATAGTTCCGATAATACCCTTATTTTAGAATTATGGAAGGAGGAGTAAATAAAGGGAAATAAATCCTGACAAGTAAATGAGGAATAATTATAGGAAATTGAATCTTCCCAAATCTTTTATCCAATTTTAAAAAAACAAAAATTTGAAAAAAAAAACACAATCATGAGTACGTTTCAATTACAACTATATATATATATATATATATATATATATATATATATATATATAGTCATAAACCCGTGCATTGCACGGGGACGTATGTCAATGTGATTACCTTCAGATAGAATCAAAAACAGACAACACAATATGTCCAAAAGTTATACTGATGCCAATAATTATGGTTATATTACTGCTTTTAGCATTGCACGGGAGAAAGTATATTTCAATAAAAGAAATTTTTTTGAATGATGAAAAGAAGATTTTATTGGCATATTTGTTACGCAGGAATTGAATTGAATAAAATATGCAGGATTGGAATGAAACAAATTATATAAAAGATGACACATTGAGTGATTGATAGAGCAATGTAGTGAATTAAGGTTGGCTTTATTAGGGTATGATATGGTTCATAAGGTATGATATAGGCGAAGGGGTGGGGTAGCCCTACGTCATACCCCATTGCACCCTACCTCTCTTCCCACCCTGCCTACCCACCACCCTATCCTACTCTACCCGATATCACAATATCTTACCTTCGACATCCTACCTACCTTACCTATTACCTACTCTACTCCACTTTCATCCACCCCAACCCTACCATACCCTACCATACCCATCATACCACCTTACCTTCCCACCACCTCACCCTTCTCTACCCTACCCAACCCACCACCCCACCGTATCCTACCCACCACCCAACCCTACGCTACCCTATCCACCATTCCACTCTACCCTATCTTACCCACCACACCACCATACATTACCTTACCCACTACCCCAACCCATCCTACCCAACCCTCCCCTACCCAACCCTCCCCAACCCAACCTTACCCACCACTTCCTTCTATATTTTTATTAGGAAAATCAAATTTTAAATGATTTTTCTAATTAGGGTAGGTGATGACAGTTAAAATATACATGTTTATGTCATCAATTCTAACCTTAAATCGGAGTTAATTATATATATTTCATGTTTAATCACGTGTTTATATTTATTATTTAATGATAAGTGATTATTAATATGATAATTGGTATTTAGCTATTTTTATTATAAAAGAGCAATTAATTGTGTGATAAATGCTGATTTTGCAGATCATTATAAATCGGGAAGATAATTATCATGCAATCGGGAGATCTCAAGATAAAAGAGAAGAAAATCGGAGCATTAAAGAAAAGATAAATCGAGATCAATTCAAAAGCATGGAGTGGGGAACAAGTCAGACGAACCGAGTGTGAAAAACGCGTCTGAGAGGAGGCTCGGTCGACCGAGCCATGCCATTCGATCGACCGAGCGTGTAGGTTCGGTCACCCGAGCCTAATGTGATATATGCATGTCAATCTTCCGGATTCTCCTATGTCGGCTTCAACTCCTATATAAGCGTGACTACGAAATTGAGAACACACACCACTACAACACAAAACAATCCATACAATTTTAGTTTTTAAGTTTTATTTTCTTTATGTTCGTTCATTGTGGATTAGTCGGATTCTCCGATTAGGAGCGCATTAAAGAGGGAGTCACTCTCCGTCTTGAGGTATGACTATTCAATTATGCAATCTTTATTCGTAGATCTGTTATATTTTATTATGGAGTAATTTTATTTGTATTGATTGCGTGATGTAGATTTATTTACGAACCCATGTGTTTAGGTTAAAGCGTTAAGAAGTAATCATGATTTGTTCCGACCGCGAATCGTGTTCGGTCGACTGAAACGTGTCACTCGGTCGCCCGAGTCTTTGTCGTTCGATCGACCGAGCCTGGCAATTTGTAGGGCAATATCATGATCGGCTTCGACTCACGTCGATTCTCTGAATTGGAATTAAAGCGAGTAATTAAACTGATCAACTTAGTTATTCGTCATCATAATTTAACATGAAACCTAAAAAGTGATTGTTACTTAGGATATAGATTGAATCGGCATCTAAGAAGTACGCCTTACCCTAGGAATGTTGCTTAGATGAGGTTACGGTTTATACCGGCATCCCTAGTCTCGTAATTGTGTCAGAAGTTATATGAGATAGAGGCATTAAAAAGCGAAGTCACGTAATGGAGGCATGATGATTTAGAGGGCCTAAGTGGAACTAAATCTACCTTAGGGGATGACTCCCGTAGTCATAATAATTAATCTTCAACGTTCGTTTTGTCTCGTTATCATCCTAATTCACATGGGGAAGTTAGAATCTACTAGCGTAATCAATACTATTTGTCTAGATAATATCAAACGTATTATCCGTGTCTTAGTAGTCTTTTAGTTTGTCTTTGTGGTCTTTTGTGTCTTGTGGTTGTCACTATTTTATTTTCTGCATTTAGTTGGTCGTAGACCGCCCTTTCAATTTAGTTCTAATAGGATAAAGTCGTGTTTTATTTGTGCCGAGTCTCTGTGGGATCGACCTCGACTCTATCTGGCTGTACTACAATTGAACCTAGTTCTCTTGCTAGTGGGTTAGTAGGCATCGAGTTATTAATTTAACTTGACCACGTCATCAAGTTTTTTGGCGCCGTTGCGGGGACTCGAGTCATTAAATTAAGATATAGCTTATTTTGTTAGAATCGGATTAAGTAAATATTTTGTGAATAAGAGTCTGTAAATCAAACAGTGTCGTAAAAAATAAAAATAAAAAATTGTTCGGTCGACCGAACAGTAGCTCTCGGTCGACCGAGAATTAGTTTTCTTTTTTTCCTGTTCTGTGGCAGTTTTACAATATTCTGCTTCTGTTTTATTTACGTTTTCTTTTCTCAAACTTATTTCGAGTCTGTTTTATTTAGTTAGTTAAAGGCCTAGCCTTTACTAGTGATTAATTGTTTTATTGTTGTTTATTATTTTATAGTACGCTACTCGGAAATCGAAGGAACCGCTTGAACCATATAATCCTGAGATAGAAAAATTTGCGAGAAGGAATAGGAAGCTAGCTAGGGAACTGGCTAAGCAAGGAGAAGAGGATCCGAATCTTGAGGAAAGCGAGCAAGGAGTGGAAGAAGGACATACAACCAATCATTCTGATTATTACGATCAAACGGAAATGGAAGGCATTGAACAATCCAAACCAGTACCTAATCCATTATTAATCCCGTTATCAATAATGCCAATAATGTGAATGCAAATGCGATAATGAGAACCAAGCCCTAGTTCAAGGAGCGAGGCGCACTTTGCAAAGTTATGCAACGCCTACTATTGAACAATTCATTCCCGCTTATCGTAGCACCGCAAGATCTTTGCGGAAGTCTATCACCCTAGGCCTAATGTAATTCAAATGGTGACCAATTATTCTACTTTTCATGGAGTCCAAAACGAGGATCCTGGTGTTCACGTGGCGAATTTCTTGGAAATCGTTAGTCTTGTGAAACCGCAATTAATCCCGGAGGGTAACATTCGCCTTAAGCTTTTCCCTTTCACTTTGAAAGATAAAGCTAAGCAATGGCTTCTCTCTTTAAAGGTGGATCTATTACTACTTGGGAACAATTGTTGCAAAAGTTCATGAATAAGTATTTTCCTTAGGAAAAACTTTTAAGTTACGCCAAGACATCCTAGGATTTAAGCAACAACACAGGGAGAGTTTTGATCAAGCTTGGGAGCGTTTCAAGGAAGCTATGAGGAAGTGTCCTCATCATGACATATCTCTCGGCTTTTAATGCAAACTTTTTACCATGGGTTGAGAGGCGAGAAAATTAGAGTAGACGCCTCCAAAGGCAATGGAGCGTTTGTTCTTCTATCTCTGAAGAGGCACAAGGAAGATGGAGCAAATAGCAATGAATAGCCAATGGGAGGCAATGACATAGCTCTTTGTTAAGATGGCGACATATTCGATGATAGTGCATCTACCAAGATTTTAGAACAACTTTACATTATCAACGATAAGGTAGATGGGATGCAAGAGAGGATGACAAAAAGTTGAAAGAAATGGAATCGAGGTTGCACCTCAAGGTGAGAATCTTTGATGCTTGAAGAAGCCAATTATGTCGGAGGAGGATCTGAGACCTAATCATAACCATCCTGGATTCCGATATAGTGACATAAATGCGGAGAAAGGCCTAAACCACCTACCCCCTTATGTACCACAATGTGACTAAAACTTTTGGTTGGGAAGGCTGCGATAGAAAAAGCGAGAGTAATGTCGCCACCGATAATATGGGACAACTTTCAAAATCTATGGTTGAGTTAGCCACTAACTTTAGCCAATATTGTCGAAGACGGATGCCAAAGTAACCAACCAGAAGCTTTAGTTCAAAATCTCACACACCAGTAGGACAACTAGGTGAGCAAGTCTCAACTAGACCTCTCGGAGGTTGCCAAGCAACACCGAGAAGAACCCTAAGGATGTGAATGCGATCATGACAAGAAGTGGAAAGAAGTAACTCCACCATCCACAAGAAAAAGTCACAAAGAATAAGGATGGTGAGCCAAGCGATGAGACTAATACTTCGAATCTTTGCACTGAGCAAAGAACATATAAAGAACTCTCTTGGCCTAGAGTTGAACTTTACGATAACAAATATCCAATCTTCACCGATGTCGACCCTTCAACTTTACCTTATCCTCCACCAAAGCCGAAGCCTAAATTTGATAATAAGAGGTATAAAAGTTCGTGGATATGTTTAGTAAGTTACAAATCAATATACCCCTAGTTGAAGCACTTAGTAAAATGCTGAGTACACCAAGTTTTTAAAAGACGCCGTCTCCACTAAGAGGAAACTTCTAGATTTAGAGACCATATGCCTTAATGAGGAGTGCTCGGCCATTCTTCAACACAAGTTACCCCAAAATGCAAAGATCCGGGAAGTTTTCTCATTCCCCTGCACCATGAGTAACGTATGTCAGAACAAAGCTTTGTGTGATCTAGGAGCAAGTGTGAACTGATGCCACTATCTATTTTTCGGAAACTAGGCATGAAAGATCTTAAGAAGACCTCAATCACACTGCTAGTTAGGTGACCGTTCGTCAAGGAACCGTGTGGGGTGGTTGAGGATGTGCTAGTTAGGGTTGAAAAGTTTGTATTCCCTGTCGACTTTGTGGTATTAGATATGGAAGCTAACTCTGAAGTGCCATTGATTTTAGGAGACCTTTCATGGCCACTAGTAGAGCGCTAATTGATGTTTACAAAGGCGAATTGGTATTAAGAGTGAATGAAGAGAGTTGCATTCAATGTCTTCGACACTATGAAGCAACTTTGATGATGGAGAGGATGCATGTTTCATGTTGGATTCCATTGATAGGATTGTTCAAGAATTTCAACAACATGAAAGTATAAAGGATTTCTTGAATCTTGTCTTAGAAGAAGAAGATGAAGTCAAGTCGTGAGTAGTGAGGAGGAGAAGATGATATGGCCGAGGATGTAGTAGAGGACCCCAAGGCTGTAGAGGAAGTAAGTCTTTGCGGAGATTGAAAGAATCTATCATAGACCAACGTGGCATAAGTACTTCGAACTCAAACTCACTGGTCAAAAGTTGAAGACCTCCTTGGAAGAACCTCCCACAAATTTGACTTTAAAACCTCTTCCTGCAAATTTGAAGTACGTATTTCTTCAAGATGAGACCTTGCCACTGATAATATCTTCTTCCTTGACGGACTTACAAGAGGAGAAACTTATGAGAGTTTTGAGAGAGTACCGCGGAGCATTTGGATGGACCATAGGCGGCGTTAAGGGCATTAGCCACTAGCGTATGTATGCACAAGATCTCCGTGGACCACTGAAAGAAAGCGGTTGCACAACCTCGAGGCGTTTAACCCCACAATTAAAAGAAGTGGTTAGGGATGAGGTTATAAAAATGCTAGAAATGGGAATTATATTTCCAATTCTTTGATAGCGAATGGGTAAGCCCTATCCACGTAGTTCCCAAGAAGGAGGATTGACGGTGCAAGCCAATGAGTTGAATGAGTTAATTCTGTGAGGCTAATCACCGGTCATCGAGTATGCATAGACTTTAGGAAACTAAACGATGCCACTCGTAAGGACCATTTTCCTCTTCCCTTCATCGATCAAATGCTCGAGAGATTGAGCGGGCATGGTTTCTATTGTTTTCTTGACGGGTATTCGGGATACTATCAAATCCATATCTCGCCCGAAGATCGTGAGAAGACAACGTTTACCTGCCCATATGGGACATTTGCTTATAATCGAATGCCTTTTGGATTATGCAACGCCCCATAACATTTCAACGGTGTATGATGTCATTGTTTGCGGACATGGTGGAAGATTTCTTGGAAATCTTTATGGATGATTTCTCCGTGTTTGGAGACGATTTAGATTCATGTCTCACACATCTAGCACGAGTATTGAAGAGATGTGAAGAGACTAATCTTGTGCTTAAGCGGGAGAAATGTCATTTGATGGTTACGGAAGGTATAGTACTAGGCCACCGCGTATCAAAGAACGGTATAGAGGTGGATAGAGCCAAAGTCGAGGTGATCGAGAAATTACCTCCACCTACTAATCTTAAAACTTTGCGAGGTTTTTAGGCCACGCCGGATTTTATCGTAGGTTTATCAAGGATTTTCCTTGGTCTCTGAGACCTCTTACGAATTATTGGCCAAGGATGTGCCATTCGTGTTTTCAAATGAGTGCATAAAAGCCTTCAACGAAATAAAAAGTAGGCGATCACTTGCACCCGTTAGTCGCACGGTTGGGATCTTCCGTTTGAGCTGATGTGTGATGCAAGTGACACCTTCTTTGTTGGCGCGCTTTGGGTCAAAGAAAGATAAGATTTTAGGCCCATTTATTATGCAAGCCGGACTTTGAATCTTGCCCAAAGAAATTACGCCACAACGGAGAAGGAACTTACGGCCGTTATCTTTGCCTTTGACAAGTTTAGATCCTACTTAGTGGGATCTAAAGTCACCTAATGGGATGACCATGCGGCTCTTAAGTATCTCCTAGCAAAGCAAGATTCAAAGCCGAGGCTGTTGAGATGGATTCTCTGCTTTGCAAGAATTTGGCGTGAAAATCGAGAGATAAGAAGGGAAGTGAGCGTGGTAGCCGATCATCTATCGCGCTTACAATTAGAGGATGGCGAGGAATTACGAGATAGGAGAATCTTTCTGATGAACAACTTTTCTCCATCACCACCGTCGGGGGACATGATGATTGTGCTGCAGCTTCTTCGCGAATTGAGGTTGTGAAGGAGAAGAAGCGACCATGGTTTAGTTTGTTTGTCAATTATCTATCCGCAAAGTACACGCCACCAAATCTCACTATCCAAGAAAGGAAAAATTCTTTAAAGATATTAGACACTACTATTGGGATGAGCCGTACTTGTTTAAGCTAGGATCCGATAATATTTTTCGAAGGTGTGTGCCCGAAGAAGAGTATAATGATATCCTGAAGCATTGTCATTCCTATGAAGTTGGAGGACACTACGGGGGAGAAAAAACCGCGGCTAAGGTCCTCCAATGCGGTTTTTATTGGCCGACATTGTTTAAGGATGCACACCAATATGCAAAGGCATGTCATGCTTGTCAAATGACGGGTAGTATTTCAGGAGGAATGAGATGCCACTCAAGAGCATCCTGGAAGTCGAGCTTTTGACGTTTGGGAATAGATTTTGTTGGACCCTTCACTTCATCATTATCTAACCGATATATCTTAGTTCTTTGTAGATTATGTATCCAAATGGGTTGAGGCCATTCGTCCCCTACTAACGATGCTAGGGTTGTGGTTAGATTCTTGAAGAAGAACATTTTACAAGGTTTGGGGCGCCAGGGCAATTATAGCGACAATGGTAGTCATTTTTGTAATAAACCGTTTGAGCGGTGATGATTAAGTATGGGGTTCGACATAAGCTAGCATCGACATATCACCCCAGACTAGTGGGCGGTGAGAAGTCACCAATCGAGAGATAAAGCGTATCTGGAGAAAAGCTATTATCGACTAGGAAGGATTGGTCGTTACGTTTAGGCGACGCTTTATGGGCTTATAGGATTTGCATATAAAACCTCGATTGGAATGTCACCATATAGGATTGTTTTTGAAAGGCATGTCATCTACACAGTAGAAGCTGGAGCACCGGGCCATGTGGGCAACAAGGATGCTAAATTTTGATGAGGCGTTGGCGGTGAGAAAAGGATGTTAGAATTAACTCGCTTTGGAGGAGTTTCGTTTAGAGGCATACGAGAATGCCAAGATTTTCAAGGAGCGCATGAAGAAGTTTCATGACAAAAGATTTTGGAGAGGACCTTTCAAGAGGGTGATCTGGTTCTCTTGTACAATTCGCTTAAGACTCTTCCCGGGTAAGTTGAAATCAAGATGGTATGGCCCATTTCAAGTACAACAAGTCTTTCATACGGAGGCGGTGGAACTATTCAATTTCAAAGACGAGTCAGATTAAGTGGTCAATGGACATCGTATTAAGCATTATCACGGGCTTCCGCTGCTGGTGAGGAGGAAGTTTTGTACCTCGATGACCTGTCTATGAATAAACCATCTTGAGTGAGTCGAGCTAAGCGACTATAAAATTAGAACTACTACCTATAACTATCCTTTTTGGTTTTCTTTTAATAAAGTAGCATCGCCTATCACGTTTTTTTTTCTCGCCATGTTCGAGTCTAAGTTCGGAATAAGCGAGGTTTTTCCTTGATAGCCGTCATGTGAGTTTTATATCTGAGTTTAAATCCTTTTGGTCTTGTCCATGGCAGCATAAAATAAAAGTGGCTTGAACTGTTTTTAGATATCTATATCTAATTACTGCCACATTATTTTATCACTTCCATAGACATGGTATTTGACGATTTCGTGGAGCTTGTCTGCTTATACAGGATGTGTCTGTCTCTCCACGCTGTGCCGATGATTACTCCGATATTGTTCCTTTACTTGGGAGCCGTTTCCAGAGCTAAGTCTTTCATCTTGAACTCTCATTTATTTTTGTCATTGAGGACAATGCCATGTTTAAGTGGGGGGCAGGGGACTTAGCTATATATTGTGCTATATGTTGAAAAAGTCAAGGGAGCGGAATACTTTGAGACAATATTGAGCCAAATTTAAAAATTTTATGGATAAATGCCAAGTTGTTTAACTCGTACCCTTAAACTTGTAAAGTTCTTATACTTAGAATTAATAGGAAATGAACCAAGTTGTGTGAGTACGTGGTCATATTATACTTTTGCGATAAAGTGTTAGTAGACTTAAGGATATTCATGCCAACAATTGCAAGTAGTTAGGTGTTGTTCAATAACTCAATATATGAATCGCTTAGTACCGTATGAGTTATAATAATTGAAAGAAGTATGTGTACACTGCGTAGATAATTGGTTATGAGGACCCAGTGTCGACATTTGTCGACTGATGTATTCTGATCTTCTAGCCAACAAAAGCGGAGTAATAAGCTTGGGACGTACCTGTGTTTTGACAATGTATTAAAACACTGGGCTTGTAGTAAGTTACCAAAGTAGCCTCGCTTGTGGGTGATATTCGATGCTAATATTTGATCTAAGATAGAGGATGTCCTAAAAGTTTTCCTTCTTGAGATTGATAGTATCTCAAAAATATGAAGATATGAAAAGAATATTCAACTCTTTAAGAGGCTTGAGTAGTACTCGGTCTCCAAGTCCAAAACCACATAGATACGCTCTTGCTTATTGTTCTAGTGCTTTAACAATTGAGAGGCATAAAAGTATGAATCTTGATGTTGGTGAATTTAGATATGAAGTGCATATAAACTCTAATCTTGCTACATTTATATGAAACCAATGCACATGCACACAATCACTTGATTCATAGCGAGTAATGAATAATGCTTATCTTATGAGCATGACTGGTATGAGTTGACTCGGGTTTCTTGTGTAAGTATGAGTTGACCACAGAAAATGTTGTCTTGGGGAATAACTTGTTAATGCTTTGTTCGGGACGAAGCAAAGTTTAAGTGGGGGGCATTTTGATGACAGTTAAAATATACATGTTTATGTCATCAATTCTAACCTTAAATCGGAGTTAATTATATATATTTCATGTTTAATCACGTGTTTATATTTATTATTTAATGATAAGTGATTATTAATATGATAATTGGTATTTAGCTATTTTTATTATAAAAGAGCAATTAATTGTGTGATAAATGCTGATTTTGCGGATCATTATAAATCGGAAGATAATTATCATGCAATCGGGAGATCTCAAGATAAAAGAGAAGAAAATCGGAGCATTAAAGAAAAGATAAATCGAGATCAATTCAAAAGCATGGAGTGGGGAACAAGTCGAGACGAACCGAGTGTGAAAGCGTCTGAGAGGAGGCTCGGTCGACCGAGCCATGCCATTCGATCGACGAGCGTGTAGGTTCGGTCACCCCGAGCCTAATGTGATATATGCATGTCAATCTTCCGGATTCTCCCATGTCGGCTTCAACTCCTATATAAGCGGCGACTACGAAATGAGAACACACACCACTACAACACAAAACAATCCATACAATTTTAGTTTTTAGTTTTATTTTCTTTATGTTCGTTCATTGTGGATTCGTCGGATTCTCCGATTAGGGGCGCATTAAAGAGTGGGAGTCACTCTCGTCTTGAGGTATGACTATTCAATTATGCAATCTTTATTCGTAGATCTGTTATATTTTATTATGGAGTAATTTTATTTGTATTGATTGCGTGATGTAGATTTATTCTGAACCCATGTGTTTAGGTTAGAAGCGTTAAGAAGTAATCATGATTTGTTCCGACCGCAATCGTGTTCGGTCGACTGAAGCGTGTCACTTTCGGTCGCCCGAGTCTTTGTCGTTCGATCGACCGAGCCTGGCAATTTGTAGGGCAATATCATGATCGGCTTCGACTACGTCGATTCTCTGAATTGGAATTAAAGCGAGTAATTAAACTCCGATCAACTTAGTTATTCGTCATCATAATTTAACATGAAACCTAAAAGTGATTGTTACTTAGGATATAGATTGAATCGGCATCTAAGAAGTGCGCCTTACCTAGGAATGTTGCTTAGATGAGGTTACGGTTTATACCGGCATCCCTAGTCTCGTAATTGTGTCGGAAGTTATATGAGATAGAGGCATTAAAAAGCGAAGTCACGTAATGGAGGCATGATGATTTAGAGGGGCCTAAGTGGAACTAAATCTACCTTAGGGGATGACTCCGTAGTCATAATAATTAATCTTCAACGTTCGTTTTGTCTCGTTATCATCCTAATTCACATGGGAAGTTAAAATCTACTAGCGTAATCAATACTATTTGTCTAGATAATATCAAGCGTATTATCCGTGTCTTAGTAGTCTTTTAGTTTGTCTTTGTGGTCTTTTGTGTCTTGTGGTTGTCACTATTTTATTTTCTCGCATTTAGTTGGTCGTAGACCGCCTTTCAATTTAGTTCTAATAGGAAAAAGTCGTGTTTTATTTGTGCCGAGTCTCTGTGGGATCGACCTCGACTTATCTCTGGTTTCTTACAATTGAACCTAGTTCTCTTGCTAGTGGGTTAGTAGGCATCGAGTTATTAATTTAACTTGACCACGTCATCAGTAGGCGGATCAAATTGAATTTTGTAATTATGGTAGTTTTTTTTTTGAAAAATTAAAAGAATGTGAGCCGAATTTATTCCCTATTTTTATTAAGAGAATCAAATTTTAAATAATTTTTCTAATTCGGGTAGATGAATTTTGTAATTATCGTAGTTTTTTTTGTTGAAATATTAGAAGAATGTCAGCCGAATTTATTCCCTATTTTTATTAGGAGAATCAAATTTTAAATGAATTTTCTAATTTGGGTAGACGAATTTTGTAATTATCGTAGTTTTTTTTTTTGAAATTTAGAAGAATGTAAGCCGAATTTATTCCCTATTTTTATTAGGAGAATCAAATTTTAAATGATTTTTCTAATTAGGGTGGAATTTATTTCATATTTTTATTAGGAGAATCAAATTTTAAATGATTTTCCTCATTAGGGTAGGCGAATTTTGTAATTATGGTAGGGTTTTTTTTTGAAAAATTAAAAGAATGTAAGCCGAATTTATTCCCTATTTTTATTAGGAGAATCCAATTTTAAATGACTTTTCTAATTAGGGTAGGCAATTTTGTAATTATGGTAGGTAGGAATATTTGGCATTAATTAGGGTGGCTAGTTAGTTATTTTTGAATTTACTTATTCTTGAACATTTATTATGTAATAATATTTGGGATTAATTAGGGTGGCTAATTTACAGGGATGTATTTAATGTAAGAATATTTCTCATTAATTGACATAAACACGCAAAAAGAAAGCAGGTAAAAATTAATAAAAATTATAAATAAAAATAGTTGCAATGTTAAAAAAATAATTCAAAGTTTGAATATTTGAAATTAAATGAGGCGGCTAATTTTCCGGAGATGACATAAATGTAAGAATATTTGTATCAATTAGCGAATTTGAAAATAATTATTTTTAAAAACATAATTGAATATTTAGCATTAATAATGTGAACCGAATTTATTCCCTATTTTTATTAGGAGAATCAAATTTTAAATGATTTTTCTAATTATGGCCGAACTTATTCCATATTTTTAGTAGGAGAATCAAATTTTAAATGGTTTTTCTAATTAGGGTAGAGTAGGGTAGGCCCAGGGGCGGAGCCAGGATTATAGTTTAGGGGGGGCGGAATTCTAAAAATTAATTGTCGTGGAAAAAGTGTTTAATTATTTTTTTTGTAGATACATATAAGAAATTTGTTGTAGTTTTATACAGATGTGAAAGTTTTTTTGAGTAATATACAAATGTGAAAGTTGTTGTGGGTTTATATTATAAAAAGGCATTGACTATATTATTTTTCATATTAATAATTGACGATAAAAAATACAATCTAAAGATTAACAAAGTAAATAAGTTTACAAATTTTCGGATTGTCATATCAATTATCTTTTTAAAATGTTCAGAAATCTTGAGAAAATAAGTGTTGAAACTTTGAGTAAAAAAAATTAAAAATCTGAAGTTTAATATAGTAAACTTGGGAAAAGAAGTGTTGAAATTTTGAGTAAAAAAATGAGGAATTTGGAATTTAATATAGTAAACTTTGAGTAAAATAAAAAATTAAAATGCTTCCCAAAAATAAGGAGGAAGGAGGATTTGAACTCACAACCTTCCGCCATTTATCAACACTTGGACCACTACACCGTATATACAGATTGTGCTTTGTAAGGAACATATAATATATATTACATCAATTGCAACATATTACCGAGTAGGAAGGCTATTTTAGTAATTTCTCGGAAAATTTAAGGGGGGGCACGAGCCCCCCTTGCCCCTCTATAAGTCCGCCCCTGGGTAGGCCTACCCTAATTAGAAAAATCATTTAAATTTTGATTTTCCTAATAAAAATATAGAATGAAGTGGTGGGTAAGGTAGGGTTGGGGAGGGTTGGGTAGGGTAGAGTAGGGTAGGATAGGTTGGAGTAGTGGGTAAGGTAAGGTATGGTGGTGTGGTGGGTAAGATAGGGTGTAGTGGAATAGTGGATAGGGTAGGGTAGGGTTGGGTGGTGGGTAGGATACGGTGGGGTGGTGGGAAGGTAATGTGGTATGATGGGTAAGGTAGGGTATGGTAGGGTTGGGGTGGATGAAAGTGGAGTAGAGTAGGTAATAGGTAAGGTAGGTAGGATGTCGAGAGTAAGATATGGTGATATCGGGTAGGGTAGGATATGGTGGTGGGTGTTAGGTGTGATGCCCGAAAGACAATTTTTGTAATTGTTTTATTTAATAAATAAAATGATATTATTATTCATATTTATTATTCTCATAATCACCGATGTGACAATAGTATTTACACTACGAAAACCCCAGTATATCGTTTATGTAATCACTTAACTCGATTGTATGAGATATACACGGGAGGATTGAGTTAGTGAAGATGTACTTAAAATACAATTAGTCCATAGTAAAGTTAATCGAGAGTATCGGGTCTCCCTTTAACGTACTATTAATGCGCCCATAACACGATAGGTGTGATCGTCTTATCCGGACTTTCGGTTAAGGGAACCTAATGGGGCATTTATATATGATAGATATATCATATAGAAATTTGGACCGATTTGATCCGAGTTCTCAATATAATTCCGTAATTGAGAAGTCTTATCGAATCATTAGATGATCATATTATGGATATATCTTAATCCCGAGGTGATCACGATCATTTGCTTGAATCGAGTGAGGTTTGACTTGACGGTTAAGGATTACACTGAGTCTGCATGATCCGAATTACCCCATCTTGGCATTGTCTTTGGATTGAGTGAGTAGTCCGTGTTATCACGATCACGGAATCCATTCCTTCCATTTATGGAAGTAGATAAACCGATTCCACTTATGAGTTAATCCTGAGACATTGATCGATCCATGGGATTCATATTACACCGATTAGCTACCAAAGTGAGTTATTTGAATTATTGATCACTAGGGGTTAATGGTAAGTAAGGACAAGATGTTACGAAAAGGGTTAACGGTAACTTCCGATTTAGAATGAACGATCATGGAGGATTAATCCATATGAAATGATTATATCGGTGGACACTTATTACTTTCTCGTGAGGAGATAAATATAATCTTATAATCGGAGGAGTGCGATCACGGGATTATGGTGGCATATTCCCGTGATTGATTTATCGAATATAATTATTACATTCGTAAGATAATTATTTATTTGATTTATCGGAGCCGATTATTAGTCCATGGTCCCCGACGTGCCTCCTAATATAGCATAGATATTCTCGGACGTCGAATCCTAATAATATTAATTTAGTTCATGTTGGACTTTATTAAAACGATATGTGAATTAAATGTTTAGTGACTATTAAATTAGTTGGGCTAAATAATTAAATATGTGGAAAAGACATTTTCCATAATCTTGGCCCAAATTATTGTGTAATGGCAAAATTAATATTGACTAGGTCAATAAAAATTGTGGCGCCTCATATGTCTTTTTTTTGACAAGGAATTAGTTTTCTTGTGTGTTAAAAGACATGTGCATAAAATATTTATTGGATAAATATTTATGGTAAATAATAAAGATAAAAATATTCTTGATTTGTTCTAGAATATTTTGAGATTATCTTTTATTTAATAGGATTATTATAATTGATTTTGTATTAATTATAAAATCCTTGGAGAGACAAGGATTACTCTCCTATATAAAGAGAGTTCTCCCAAGTCTAAAACAACACAATAAATTTAGACTTCTCCTCTTAGAGAGAAGAAGTGATAATTTCGGCCAAGGGGTTTAAGGGAAAATCTTGGAGATTTTTCCGGGTAGCATATCGGAGGGTTTCGAGTCGAGAATTCCTTCCACCGGGAATTGCTTGGATCACACGTCATGGAAGATCGTGGTGCTCTTCACATCATTGTTCGATCATCCTAATAGCGGTTCTCCAACTTGGATTTTGAGATCCAAGAGGTATGTTCTACAAACCCCTTGTAGATGTAGATCTAGTTATTTTATTACGTGTATTTTATAGATCTGAATCCTTAAATCGCTTCCGTTGCGGATGGTATTACTAACAGATGGTATCGATGGCCCAAGGTGATCTATATTTATACGTATAAAATATTAGATCTAGGAGTGAGTAAACTCAGTAGATTTTTTGTCCCAAATTTTTTTTTTTTTAAAAAAAAAAAGGGGGCCGAAAATTGTTTATTTTTTTTTATGATTATGAATGTCTTGGTTGAAGAGATGGATTGGGGTTGATGATCGTTTACTCGTTAGATCTATTGTAGCTCTTTGTTTAGTAACAATTGAGCGTATGAATTGTATTTTTTTATGTCAATTTTTCAAATTATTATGTAAAATGTAGTACCTTTTGTTTTAATTTTGATCCGGGTTCGAGGCAGCGAAGATGATGTGTTGAAGATCATGGTGTTGAAGATCATCAAAGGTAAAAGCGGGAGGCCGATTGTTTTATTTATTTTTTTTTGGTCACAGCAATTTTTCCATGCGGCAATTTTTGTTCACGGCAATCTATTTTTTTGACCTAAATTGTGCATGGCCGAAAGGCATGCAGTAACCTAAAAAAAAAAAAATTAATTAATTTTTAAGGATTTGACCTGATGCTGCCGCATTAATAAAAATAAATAAATAATTTTTTTTTTTTTTGGTGATTCTGCCGTGAAGAGAAGAAAACGAAAAAAAAAAAATATGGAAAGTTTTTTTTATAAAACAATTTAATATAGATATATTTTAATATATTGGTATATTACTGGCTCCTCTCTCTCGCTGGTTAAGTGGTTCGTGTACAAGATCGAAGGTTCGAGATCCGGAAGTTTCGAGTTCAAGATTTGAAGATCAAGACTCGAAGACATAGATTATGTAATTTACTGTTTTTCCTAGGATAGATTAGATACGGGGGTACCAACGATCCATCTCGGTGTTTAAATTTTCCGCAATTTATTTTTATGTGTTTGATCATAAAATAGATATAAAATCGAATTGCTTGTGACATGTCATCATATCATAAATCCACTCCTTGCATACATGTAGAATTTTAATTTTGGTAATTAAAATAGGCATGTATACAAACTCGTGTAATTAGTTGAAATTTAATTAATAAGTGGTAATTAATTAATTTAGTAACTAATTAAAGATCCGAGGACGGGTTATGAAATCGTTAAGCCTTTCGGTGTGTGTTCTCGGTGAACCGCCTTAAAGCCCAAACGAGATCACGTTTTCGATTCGTAGTGTCTACGAGATTGAATGATGGTAAAAGAACAATAAATCTTGGATAAAAAACGGTTCGCTTATAGGTTGGGTGGTCAACGAGCTTCGCTCGACCGACTTAACCCTCTAGTGTGATGATGTATGCACGGGGTCCGGCAAGACTAAGCTACACCGGAGAACGGAGGGGTGATTCCTTCTTATCTCAATAGAGCTATCTTGACCCGATTTCGTCCGATATCACATATGTTCCAACGAATAGGGCGGGTAGGCTTGCCTACGTTACCGACACCATTCGAATCCTTGATTTGATGTGCTTTTATGTTAACATCAAAAGACGTGGTTAGTTAACCCACCACCACTTCCAAAATATTGAGTGGGAGCGGGGGGCGACAGTACCAACCCACGGCCTCTACTATAGATACAAGTAAGTGAGAGAAGGGTGGCGCCTCGCGGCGCTTTGATTTCATCCCCTACGGATGGTGTTCACCCTATCAACATTCATGGCTTGGTCTCCGAAAGGATAGGATTTACAGGTACTCGTCGGGTCACTTTGACCTATCCTACGACGGCATACTCGGGGCGTACCTAAGAGATCCGATATAGTAGGTCACACTCATCATGGGTATTTTTGGTAATATCTAGGCTAAAAAAGGAAGGTAGTCAATGAATAAAGGGATGTTCGATTCTCGTGGGATGTTTGATTCTCACAAGTTATTCATTGATGAGATTGTCTCGATTTAACCGTCATCTCTTTGACCTACCCTACGGCGGCACTGAGATGCGAGGTTAAAACCTTGGAATGGTAGAGTAGACTTACTTTTAGTTTACAATTCCTAAAATAAATTAATATAGTAGTGTTAAACTTGAATTAATATATGTCATTTTATTTACAGCATTATATCCCTTACTAAATTGCTTAAAAATTTATAATTGACTAGTATTGACTTCGTTAAAAAGTGGAAAGTAACTAGGACGTTGAACTAGTTAATTGATAATGCAATTATTTTTCGAAAGAGATATTTTCTCTTAAGCCTTTTAAAACCAGTGACATATGGGTATGTCACTTTAGTGTCATTGTGTTAAGCGGGAGACAAACTTAGTTTGATCAAAGGTGATTTCGGACTTTGAAATTCTTCTAGTGAATTTTAAGTGTGTAGTAATTACACGAGTAAATTTTCTAATTGAAAAATCGGAAAATCATGAAGTGTTACTAGTTGGACGATATTTGGAATCGATGAACTAGTGGGAGTTCTATGATTTGTTGTTTTTCTGGAAACATTAGAACTGTGTAAGTGTTTACACGAGAGATTTTCAAATTGAAAAATTGGAAAATCATAAAATAGAGCATTCTCTGGTTAGACGGTATTTGGAACCGATAAACTAGTGGGAGCTTTAATGTTATGATTTGTTGTTTTTCTGGTATGATAGAAAATCCGAGAAGTCTAACAAGTAACAATCGAAATAGACATCCCACGGTTCAAGAGTAGTGTCTACTCAAACGAACCGCTGGTTCAAGACTGTTTCCATTCACGGAAAGTCAAGAATGGGAGAATATGTCTAAAAGTGTTAGTCATCTAAAACTGAGTTGATTTTAAGGCTAAAAACGAAAATTAACAAACTGAAAGTCATAGGATAAGGATAGTGATTTCGGATCACCAACCTATGAATCCTTGGTGATTTTCTCTTAGGCTATGTTCTTTGGAAGAACGAGATAGTTGTGCATTAACGATTAATAGACAACGGGCAGTAATTTTAGCAAAATAGTGGGAGTGATATGAGGAAATGAATCTCAGATTCAATCCTTGGATATCGCAGAAGATTTATTTTTCTGTTTAAGATTCGTTGGAACGAATGGATTTACCTTTTATTCGATAATTTGTTTGTCTTATAGAAAGTGAATATACCATTTGTAGTGCGAATCTAAGACTCGGACTTTTGTTTGATAAAGTCAAAACCACTAAGAAATCTTTGAAATCATTATATGTACCATCTTAAGAACTATTAAAAGCAATTGGTTTCTATATTTAGATAAACGCTTCTTCATATTCCATAGTTAGTGCATAGTCCCTAAAAGACAAGACCTGAAGACTGGCTCAGGGTGATTCCTTTCTCCCAGTCTGGTTATATTGTCTCAAAGGTTCAATGACTAAGTTTCCTTTCAATCGGGAAAGGATAATGGTTATAAAGAAGTAACATAGCTTGTTCATGTGACGACCTTCGGGTCTCGATGAAAGATACAAGCTAGTAGGAGCTTCCGAGTAGTGACTTCTTGTCGATAACTATTCAAACACTCCGGTAAGTTTATCCAAAATATTTTAAGGTGTCACGGATTACATCGCTGAGATGGAGTATTCTATACTGAAATGGGCCATCACATAGTCTAGAGGCGATGTTCGGCTGCCTCATAGTGAAATGCTTTCACTAAGGAAGAAACCATTGAATTGCCTTACATAGTTGTAGATGTGCTACAATACACTGCTTAACTCAATAAAGATATTGGAAGTGAAATAACGGTTTACATTGAAATGTAGAACCGAGAAGTCTACCTAGAATGTGCTTTGGAATTAACGGATAATGAGTGGATTCGGTTCACCCAAATTCCGTCAATATAAGCATTTAGCACATGATGCTTGATGGTAGGGTAGAATTTCACGTACACGTTCGGTCGATGACCAAATCGTGATATATCTTGAAGAATTGAGAGAAAGGTTTGTTATAAGATTCTTGAAATCGGGAAGGGACGATTTATCTTTGTTGCATCCTTTCGATAGAATCCATGAGCAGATAAAACCTTGAACCTTGAAGTACGATTACTCAAGGTAGTTACTAAGCCGATTAAAATCGCACCACATCCAACATCGGTTGTTGGTGATGACACTAAATACTCTTGAACTAAATCGAAATTTCGATCCACCAAGAAAATAGTGGGAGTATGGTTTATCCATTACCCATTATGGGTTCTGCGGGACTTAATAGTCTACAGATCGACCGATGACCTATGGCTCTTTTGTGAGTGTATAGGATTCTCGATAATAGAGGTTGGTTTACAAGCCATAACCACCTGTGAATGGAGTTTGGTACTCAGGAGTTTGTTCATACTCTTGTAGAACCACCTGAGTGTCTCGAGCCCAGTGGGAGTAATTGGATCTACATGGAAAGAGTAGAATGAATAGGAAAGTTTATCTTTCAGAGCAAAGCTTGAGTGGTCTAGGGTAAATTCCTAAGAAGTAGAGAGTTAATCGGACCGTGGACTCTCTTACCACTTAGTATAGCATGATTTCGTTCAAAAGCAGAAAATAGGGGTGATTTCCCTGAGATTTTCTTGCCAAACAAACGGAATCTGGATTCATTCGGAACAGAAGGGTATTGCCTTATGAACTTATGACAGGATGACTGTCAAGGCTTATGTCCTTTGTGGATAAAAAGCAAACCTCTTGGTCATTGGAAGTCATATATTTCTATAATATATGGATTTGACCGAATATTGATAAGTCTTGTGTAGATCGGATATCAATTTTAGTACATTAGTGAATATATACATATATATTAGTGTTTGTGAAGGATAACGCCGCACTGAGTTGGACTCAACATGGGTGTGTTATCTCAAGTCGAATCGACAATGCCACAATTCTCTATATATGAGAGATTTGGACAACATTCTGCAGAGTTTGACTCGGTCGAATTCATTAGAATCGATCCTTGGTTTCCCATCCATCTTATTGGTTAAGATGATGCATCTGTGTATGCAACATTCAACGAGGAAGTTCTACCTATGCCTCGGGAATGACTCTCTAAATCTTCGGATAAAGAGAAATGGGATGGATTCTCTTTGTGACAAGAGATGGTCGAGGTTATTGAGCGTCAATTTTGATCGAATCTTAGATTCGGCGGTTAACGAAGCAAGTTTAGTATGTCCTTTAGTATCTTGAGAGAACGAGGAATAATATGCGGACATCTTCATGTATGAGCTTGGATATGTGTGATACAATCGATTTTGACTTTAAGTCGATTGAGGATGATCGTTAAAGTCGATCTCGGGCTCGATGTTTACTCTTGTTGAAGCTATTGCCTGGAGAAATCCAGCAACGCCAACTCGACTTTAACTAGTTGGGTGATTAGCGAAGCTTCATAGTAGCTAGAGGCGATATAGCTTAAGGATTTCCTTTCCATATCTGGGAGTCATTCTAGATTTGGAAGCGAGATACTACATCATTGTGCAAACAATAAAGGGTAGCTTATAAGGATTTCGAAATCATTGGAGTTCAAGAGCATATTGGGTAGGTACCACATGATCGATGGACCGGCGACGTTTGATTCTACGGATCGCCTCGAGCCGACAACTTTGACCGATCATTAAGACCCATGACATTCAGATATAGGTGCTCCCGAGTCAACGACCTATCCTACGACGGCATACTCGGAGTGTACTTTGGAATCTGAAATGGTTATGATAAGTTTTATGGGTACTAAAATACGGGATGAGTCTCCATTGCTTTAGAGCAAGTGGGAGATGTAGTTTCTTTGTAGTTTTAAATAATAGGGTGTGCTCTAAAACAATTAATCACAAGCTTTCGTGCAAGTGGGAGATTGTTAGGTGTGATGCCCGAAAGACAATTTTGTAATTGTTTTATTTAATAAATGAAATGATATTATTATTCATATTTATTATTCTCATAATCACCGATGTGACAATAGTATTTACACTACTGAAAAAACCAGAGTATATCGTTTATGTAATCACTTAACTCGGTGTATGAGATATACACGGGAGGATTGAGTTAGTGAAGATGTACTTAAAATACAATTAGTCCGTAGTAAAGTTAATCGAGAGTATCGGGTCTCCTTTAACGCATTACTATTAATGCGCCCATAACACGATAGGTGTGATCGTCTTATCCGGACTTTCGGTTAAGGGGAACCTAATGGGGCATTTATATATGATAGATATATCATATAGTAATTTGGACCGATTTGATCCGAGTTCTCAATATAATTCCGTAATTGAGAAGTCTTATCGAATCATTAGATGATCATATTATGGATATATCTTAATCTGAGGTGATCACGATCATTTGCTTGAATCGGTATGAGGTTTGACTTGGCGGTTAAGGATTACACCGAGTGCGTGATCCGAATTACCCCATCTTGGCATTGTCTTTGGATTGAGTGAGTAGTCCGTGTTATCACGGATCACGGAATCCATTCCTTCCATTTATGGAAGTAGATAAACGATTCCTTATATGAGTTAATCCAGACATTGATCGATCCATGGGATTCATATTACACGATTAGCTACGGTGAGTTATTTGAATTATTGATCACTGTGGGGTTAATGGTAAGTAAGGACAAGATGTTACGAAAAGGGTTAACGGTAACTTCCCGATTTAGAATGAGCGATCTATGGAGGATTAATCCATATGAAATGATTATATCAAGGACACTTATTACTTTCGTGAGAGAGATAAATATAATCTTATAATCGGAGGAGTGCGATCACGGGATTATGGTGGCATATTCCGTGATTGATTTATCGAATATAATTATTACATTCGTAAGATAATTATTTATTTGATTTATCGGAGCCGCGATTATTAGTCCATGGTCCCCGACGTGCCTCCAATATAGCATAGATATTCTCGGACGTCGAATCCTAATAATATTAATTTAGTTCATGTTGGACTTTATTAAAACGATATGTGAATTAAATGTTTAGTGGACTATTAAATTAGTTGGGCTAAATAATTAAATATGTGGAAAAGACATTTTCCATAATCTTGCCCAAATTATTGTGTAATGGCAAAATTAATATTGACTAGGTCAATAAAAATTGTGGCGCCTCATATGTCTTTTTTTGACAAGGAATTAGTTTTCTTGTGTGTTAAAAGACATGTGCATAAAATATTTATTGGATAAATATTTATGGTAAATAATAAAGATAAAAATATTCTTGATTTGTTCTAGAATATTTTGAGATTATCTTTTATTTAATAGGATTATTATAATTGATTTTGTATTAATTATAAAATCCTTGGAGACAAGATTACTCTCCTATATAAAGAGAGTTCTCCCAAGTCTAAAACAACACAATAAATTTAGACTTCTCTCTGAGAGAAGAAGTGATAATTTCGGCCAAGGGGTTTAAGGGAAAATCTTGGAGATTTTTCCGGTAGCATATCGGAGGGTTCGAGTCGAGAATTCCTTCCACCGGGAATTGCTTGGATCACACGTGCGGAAGATCGTGGTGCTCTTCACATCATTGTTCGATCATCCTAATAGCGGTTCTCCAACTTGGATTTTGAGATCCAAGAGGTATGTTCTACAACTTACTTGTAGATGTAGATTTAATGTTTTATTACGTGTATTATATAGATCTAGATCCTTAAATCGCTTCCGTTGCGGATGATATTACTAACAGTGGGTAGGGCAGGGTGGGAAGAGAGGTAGGGTGCAATGGGGTATGACGTAGGGCTACCGCACCCCTTCGCCTATATCATACCTTATGAACCATATCATATCATAATCAAGCCAACCTTAATTCACTACATTGCTCTATCAATCACTCAATTTGTCACCTTTTATATAATTTGTTTCATTTATTCAATTTAATTCATGCGTAACAAATATGCCAATAAAATCTTCTTTTCATCATTCAAAAAACTTCTTCTTTTGAAATATACTTTATCCCGTGCAGTGCTAAAAGCAGTAATATAACCATAATTATTGGCATCAGTATAACTTTTGGACATATTGTGTTGTCTGTTTTTTATTCTATCTGAAGGTAATCACATTGTCATACGTCCCCGTGCAATGCACGGGTTTATGACTAGTATATATATATATATAGTAACACGTGAAGTAACAATACAATAAAAATGATAATTTCCAACATATAGTAAAAATTACAAGTAACAATGCAATAAGAATGACAATTTCCAACATATAGTAAACTTTACAATAGAAGTAACAGTAACACGTGAAGTAAAAATTACAAGTAACAATGCAATAAGAATGATAATTTCCAACATATAGTAACAATTACGAGTGAAGTAACACTAACACATGAAGTAACAATGCAATAAGAATGATCATTTCCAAAATAGAGTAACAATTACGAGTGACTACTTCTTTGTATATTGGTTATAACTACTTTTTTGTATATGTTACTACATTTTTCTAGTGTTACTACATGTTTAATGTGTAACTACATTTATTTATTGTAGCTATATTTTATTAATTGTTTAATATTTCTTTATATGTTACTACGTTTTTTTCTTGCAATGTGTACAATTTTATGTGTAATTACATTTTTTGATGTGACTACATCTTTTTTATTAGTAAATTTCTTTTTTTTTTTGAGGATTTTTTTTCCCCCTTATTTTTAGATTGTTGATTTAATTAGTCAAAGATATTTATGACTGCAATAAATTCAAATAATGATTTCCGCATTTATTGGCGCAATTATGCCAATTTGCAACAACAACAAAAAACATGGGTACTTTGTCCATCTATTTTCATTTTGTCATTTTTAATTATCCAAAATGAGAGATTTCCTTGAATCCCCATTTTCTGACATTCTATGTCCTTCTGGCCTCTTCCCCCCTATTTAAAAATACATAATTTTCCATCAAAGTATCAATTATAGAGATTCTAATTCATTTAGTTTTAATTGAATTTCACAACTCAACAACTGTTGGTCGGAAAAACAGTGAAATCGACCTCAAACCCACTATTCGTTATAGTGACAGTGGAAATAACCAAAAATACACTATTCGTTATAGCGAAACAAAATCTCATGTTTCGCTACAACATACCTTCCGTTAAGAATTTCACTGAATCCACTAATTCATTATTTATTGAAAATGACGTTAAAAAATATCAAATAAAATATTAAAATAAAGATGACGAAAAAAATATGGTAAAAAGTTATGCTTAAAGCTTTATATTAAAAAATATATTTGTTATTGTGTGCCAAGATTTAAAATGCTTCTGGAAAAGTGTGCTAGCCACTATAAATTAAGGGAAATTCTTCCAATTTCTATTGGTTTGCACTTCCCTTATGTGTCTATTTGAGTGATTTTTTTTTTGTTTTTTTTATTTTTTGAAAAACGATCCATTTTATTCAAGACTCTCTCCTGTTCCAAAATAACTGAGACAGTAACATTTCTAATACAATATTTATTGTGTTTTTCCTACATCAACTCTTATTTATTAAGGAATGAGAGAATAAATACAACATTGTATTCATTATAGATTAGGTTTCTTTAGTCATTTTAGCATTCAATTTAAAGCATTAACTCACATTCTTGATATTCGTGTTTTTGACAACTGACTCTGTTATTTCGGAACGGAGGGAGTAGAAGCATAGGGACAGTCCCAATAATTTACATCAAGTGAGGAAACAAGTAAACAAAATGCTCATAAGAGGCAAAACAATAGCAGAACAATTAGATTATTCATCTGAGCACCAAGCAAGGCGTAGATTTTTTGCTCTTTTGATGGCTTTCGAAATGAACACTTCAGTAGGAGGTCGAATCACCCGAGGATCATGAAGGCTTTTATTCCTCCAATGCCATTTGCCATAACAAATGTCTCGAAACAGATACAACCAATTTGTTATCTTTTTCAAATTACTATTGATCCAACTCTGGGGATTAGGCACAGTGAAGAAGGAATTTCAGTCGGTCGTTGGGACTACGTTTGGGTGATTTTTAATCTCATGTTTGGTGGTTATATAATGTGAAATCAGTGGTATGCACGCTTATATGCCTAATTATTTTAATATTTCACAAATAGGTATCGTTTTGTGAAGCCATGACATGTAAATGAACAAAATTTACTACAACACAAACTCTTCCGAACACCACATATGATAATTTGTTGAACTATCATCTCTCCTCAAAACTTAAACTGATGAGGATACATATAATTAACATGGCTCCCTCAAGTGTAGGCAATCTCTCCCAGCATTTGCATAATTTTTAAACATTTCAATACTCCCTTCAAATGTGGGCAATCTCTTCGTACACTTGCACAATATAATACTCCCTTCAAATGTGGGCAGTCTCTCCGTACACTGATTGGCCTTTTCTAAGTGTCCAATTTTACCGGTAGTGTACCGGGTCAATTGTAGCCTAGAATTGGTGAGTCAAGGTCGTATCCCACGGGGAATGCAGTCGAGTACCAAAGTCGGTCTCTGTTCTAGTTTAGGTCAACACAAAATCGAAGACGCCCGACTTGTCGGATCACCGGTTCTAACAACTAAATATACAAAACAAAGATTTAAAACTATATAAAAGAGATAGCCGAGCTATGATCCAACCAACTACTTTCTAACCCTAGCTCGATCCGGAGGTGTTCTTGACTCACCTAAACGTCTCGATGTCACTCGAAGGGTGCCGTTTCCTAATTCCGAGAACTGACATTAATTCAATAATCTACCCTCCTATGTCAGGTACAACAGTCCGCCTCGATGTCACTCGAAGGGTGTCATTTCATAATTCCGAGAATAGACATTACTTCAATAATCTACCCTCCTATGTCAGGTTCAACAGTCCGCTGACCGGATTTAACTGACCTAACACGGTCTACGCCCGATGAGATGCTCATTAACAATGATATAAACCTCACACACGAAACTGAATATGAACAACTCAGTCGGTTTTACAAGGTGATCCTAGACACCCGGTTCCCGTATCCTCTCGTAAAATACATCTATAAAGAAGATACGTGAAATACGATTATCGAGTCACAAGTTCAATAAAGGTCATTAAGAATAAGTTCTAGAACTACGGTAACATCGAGAATCAACAATCAAACATCAAGAACACCACAAGAACAATCTAAGGTTCGATTTCGAAGATTTTCACATAACACGACTAAAAACGGATTAGCTACTCATTCTATCAACAAAATAAAAGAAATCAACAAAGCATAAAAGTTAACAAAAATCAAGATCGAAAGCAAGAACAATAAATGAATTTGATATTACCGAGTAGAAAGTTGATTTTCTGAACGAAATCCCTGTCAATAATGCGTCAAGCTATCACCGAGATCCTCCGGATTACAAAAATCTACGACTAAACTAAGCTAATCTATCTATAAACCTAATCTAAACTAAGAAAAACACAGAAAAATGATGAAAAACGAGTTGGGGAAGAAGAGCTAGCTCTATTAGATCCAAAATTGGGGTATTTATAGTGTTTAATGAGTTCTGAACGCTAGGCCTGCGCCTAGGAAAATGAAGTCGCACGCCTAGGATGCTGAAAACATGGACTGAAACTTTCTGGACCAAATTAACTCGTGGCGTCGCGCTAGCATTTTCAAAGCACGCCGCTGTGACCATTTTTCAGTAAATCGGCCATAACTTTGTGTGTAGACCTCCAAATCAAGTGATTCAAAATGCATTGGAAAGATGATTCCATTGAAGATGTCCAGCCCATAAAATGCCTATAAGGTGGTGTTGGAAAGGTGTCCTAAACCCAATCGGGTCGGACCGGATCCGACCGGGTCGGGTCATTTACAGTCTATTTAGTTCATGTAATAACTTTATTATGATTAATAAAAGCACTTATGTTATTATATATTGTTTGTCTTCATATTATTTGTTGTATATATATATAGTAACGTCCCTAGTATCGATCTGTGATAGAGAAACCATGATAGTGATTATGGTTGATGAGATCTCTAATCACTATAACAAGGTTGGTACTTAAATGTCTCTAGTCTTACATATTATCAAATGGGACATTGATAGTATAATCAGACTAGCACGTATTGGATGTCTTCTACTTTTTAGAAGGTAGGGATAGATCTCGTCTATCGAAGTGTAGGGACACTTGGACTGTACGTGGACGTGTATTAGAGAATGCGTACGTTAGACTGACCCACTTACATTAAGTGTCACACTATGTGGCGGTTGTGTAATTATCCTTTTGACCGGAGTCTTCATGGCATCACGGTGTGGATTGTCATGCTTTGACACTATTGAGATTTCTCCTAACCACGGGCGATCATGCGGTAGTGATTGGGTATGATATTGAAGCATCACGGAGTATACATGATTGGTCGTCCGGGAATCGCGTATCCTATGATTGGGATTGAATATCCGAAATGGCCTTCTTATAAGGAATGTCTAGCTCTCGAGAATCTTTGCAAAGTGGGAGTAAATGTGTTATTCCGAGAGAGCATGATATCCAGATTATAAGATACGATCGTCAATGTATTGACACTCGAGATACGATCGTATGGATATTATTATAGCGATAGGATTATAATCTGGATATCATTTGACACTCGAGATACGATCGTATGGATATTATTATAGCGATAGGATTGTAAGTTACACGGTAACTGCTTCACATGAAAGGTAGTAGTCATTGCTTTTGACTCTTCCGATAATTGGGGGTCACGGTGTGTTGCTAGACGCTATCCCGTGATCGTTAGGTATAAAGGGCATTTTGGTAGATTGCACTTTGTGTCTACGGCCAACATATTCGGAAGCCTATCGGGTCACACACATATGAACATCGAGTCGGATTAAAATGCGGTTATAGTTGATAACCAAATAAGGAAAGTTTATCTACAGACTATAAAGGTTATAGTGGTAAATTAATATGGTGGTATTTATTTATTATGAATAAATAAAAATACAAGATATTAATTATATATAAATTATATTAATTAAAGAATATTCCGAAGTCAATTTGTTGACTAATGGGCGCCACTTTTATGTGTATAAGATACACTTGGATTGTGCTTGACTTTAATTAATAAATATTGCCATAATATTAATATAGGATATTAATTGATTTTGGAAAAATAGATTTATGGTAATAAGATAATTATAATCAATATATGATATTGACAAAATATTATAATTAAAGAGATAAATCAATCTAATTGATTTTCCTTATTTTATTGGAAAAGGTTTTCTTCTCTCCACACTACATATGGCGCCACTTGCTCTATAAAAAGGAAGTGGGTGTCAAGCTCTTTTGTACAACACAATTGCAAGAGAGCTCATAGTTCTTGTGTAAAATAGAGAGCTCTCCATAGTGAGTTTGTGAGGAAGAAAAGGTCGATCTAGCGGCCGGAGTTTTTCCGATAGCAATCAAGGAGGATTCGGCGGGGTTCGTGTGGATTAGCGATAGAGGCCGGACGCGTGGGCGGCTTGCGCGTTGAACTACTCTCCGTTGGCGGTCAAAGCGGCGATCTTGTAGATCATCTAAGGTATAACCGTCAAACTACTTAACATGTTTATTGCATTAAACGAAGAACGATCTGAAAAGGAAATCAAAATTTTAAATTCATTGCGTTAAACTAGTGATTTCCTAACGGTGGTAGCGAGCGGACTTGAGCTTAAGCAATAAGCATAATTTAAATGCGTAGTATTTAATCGATAGATGCAAGATTTAAATCGCTAAACGTTAAAACAAAAAAATATATAGGTTCATGGGGTCGGCCGATTGGCGGCGCCCCCTATCCTCGGCGCGGCGGCGTGGCCTTCGGTCGCAGTCCGTCGGCTCTCCTCTTCCTTTGGGGAGATCAACCCTTTTCGTTTTGTGATATTTTATTGTGCATAGATATCTCGTTTGTTTAGTTGTGTCATATGGCCAACCAATGGTTCAAATAGTTTGGACCATTGGGAAACCATATGGGACATTAGCCTTTCCAAATTTTGATTTGGAATAGCCTGGCCCTTTCCAAATATTTGATTGGAATAGCTGGCTTGCCACTTCCAAAATTTTGATTTTGGAAAGTGGCGAGCCTAAACCAAAATTATTTGGCCTTTCCAAATATTTGATTTGGAATAGGCCTGGCCCTTCCAAATATTTGATTTGGAATAGGCTCAGATTGCCAGCCACTCCAAAATTTTGATTTTGGAAAGTGGCCGCCTGAACTAAAATAATTTGGCCTTTCCAAATATTTGATTTGGAGTAGGCTGTGGCCTTTCCAAATATTTGATTTGGAATGAAGCTGGCTTGTGCCACTTCAAAATTTTGATTTTGGAAAGTGGGCAAGTGCTGTAAGCTAAATTTAGTTTTGGAAATGAAACAAATAGGAGACTTTATAATTTTAATTTTATTTTGAATAGTTCAAATTTAATTAAAATTGAAATCGATTTAAAATTAAATGTTAATTTTAATTTTGGTTAAATCATATAATTAATTAAAAGTTATTTAATTATTTGATGTGATAAAATAAAAACGCATGAGTAGTAGTAGTTAAAATTAGAATTTAATCTTTTTCATAAGATAAAATTGTATGGATTAGATGTGTAGATATAATGTGATTATATGGACCCGATTGATCATGGACTCAAACCAATAGGATAGATGGGAATGTTTTCTTTATGTTGGTTTTTTGAAAATTGTCTGAGCCGTTATGAAGAACGTGACCTAGTTTACTTTTTGCACTTATCCCATTCCTCGAGTTCCCCCGTGTGCGGCGGGTGTAATTATTTATTATGTAACAAGAATGGAGCAAGAAGTTCGAGACCAAGGAGAAATAAAGAACCCATTGGCGTCTGACAATAAAGATCCTATTGGCGGTTCGCGAGATACCCTTAGTTTGTGACCAGCGGTTTCGCTGGGTTTGTATTCAAACCGCACTCAGAAAAAAAGTCCATGATCATACCGGTTATTTTATGCGCGGAATGTTGTGTATGTTTTACTTTATATGATATCGTAGTAATATGCACATAGTAGATGAGACCATAATTAAACCAAATTAATTAAGTGAATTAATTTAAAATTATTCCCACATCAAAATCAAGTCGAATTGCCTCCCATATTATAACGACGGTGAAGAGCCCTTGTTGGACCCAACTCACCACCAAAGCGGGGTTGACCTACCTCGGGTATATCGTCGTTATTGAGATATGATCGAAAGAGATCTCATGAATATTGGGGTTAAGACTCGACTAAAATTCTCTCGCCACCACCAAAAGCGGTCGTTTGGATTTTAGAGGCAAGGGGTTTGGCTAATTTCATAAGATGAAATATTGTCAAAGAGTTGACTGGTCAAACAACAAGAATCGTATAAGATACGATCGACAAATCGTTGTCCACCTGCTTAATTATTTTCGCCCATCACCCAAAGTTGGGGTCGGGTAGTTCGATGGGATCTTGCCCACTAAAGGAATTATTTTCTTGAAAGCCAATAGGAATAGTTGGCTAGTGGGAGTAAAACCTTATAGATTCATTAAGTGCAAATTTAGGGTTTTTTATACATGAGCTTTTACTTATTCTATCTTTTATTTATTGTTGTAGAAAATGTCAAACAAATTGAACCTTCGTTTATCATCGATAACAAGCTTGACGAAACTAATTTTCTCGATTGGGAAAGAAACCTCAAAATCGTTTTGAGGCACGAGAGATTGGTGTGTCTTGGGCGAGGCCCTACCGGAAAAGCCCGCCGAGGGGTTCGGCCGCAGATGTTGTCGAAAGTACAACAAGCAATGCTTAGAGCGATCTCGATGCTACATGTATCATGCTTGCTTCTATGACACTGAATCTGCAGAAAGCGACATGAGTCCATGGGCGCCTACTCTATCATGGTCCACCGGAGCTTTATGCTTCTCGGTCTCAAATCTTGAGAGTGCGAGGTCTCGAAGGCCCTGTTTAGTTGTAAGATGGCATCCGGGGCTCGCTTTGTGGGGTCACACGTGCTTAAAATGATCGGGTACATAGAGGCTTGGGAAGTCGGGCCCACAAGTTGGAGCGAGTTGAGTATTGACTTGATTCTCGCAATCTACTGCCGACTCATTCTCGCAGCTTTGTGATGAACTATCACATGAACAAGATAGATTGCTCCTAGAGGAGTTATTGAACATGTTGAAAAGCTACACGAAGGCACTTTGTAGGGAAGGGAAAGCAAGTGTTGCTTTGTCACTTCAAGCAAGGGCAAGGCAAAAGCCAGAAAAAAGTCCAAGAAGGCGAAGGTTGCACCTAAGCCAACGCCTAAGATAGCAAAAGACAAATCCAAGGATGCTTGCTTCCATTGCGGTGAGACCGGACATTGGAGGAGAAACGCAAGGGCTTCTTGAGTACCAAGAAGAAGCATTACGATGCTTCGACTTCGTATATTTATGATTGAGATCAACATTACTTCTTCTAAGTCTAACCACTTTGGGTATTAGATCTTTGGTTGTGGTTCTCATATTTGTCTGAATATCATGCAGGCACTAAGAAGAACTAGAGATCTGAGGAAAGGAGAGGTGGACCTACGCGTTGGAAATGGAGCAAGTGTTCTTGCTACCGCGTAGGAGTTTATTTTCTTTCATTGCCCGAAAGGGGCTAGTACTAGAACTTAATAATCATTATTTTGTTCCCGCTCTTTACGAAGAGCATTATTTCTATTTCTGCATTAGATGTTGATGGATTTTCTTTTACGTTTGAGAATAAATGTTGTTCTTTTCACGTGATGGAATCTTTTATGGTCTTGGCATACTTAGCAATGGTCTCTATATATTAGATATGAATGTTGACGTTCTTAATATAAATAACAAGAAAGCCAAAACAAATGACTTAAATGAATCCTACTTATGGCATTGTAGACTTGGCCATATAAATAAGAATCGCATTTCCAAACTCCATAAAGATGGAATGTTGGATCAATTCGATTCACGAATCGTTTGATACATGCTGAAGCTTGTTTACTTAGTAAGATGACAAAGTCACCTTTCGGTGGCAAAGGATAAGATCCAATGAATTGCTTGAGCTCATACATACTGATGTGTGTGGCCCAATGTCAATTCAAGCCAAAGGAGGATACTCTTATTTTATCACCTTCACTGATGACCATTCTCGCTATGGTTATATATACTTAATGAAGTTTAAATCAAGCCTTGAAAAGTTCAAGGAATTCAGAAGTGAGGTGGAGAAACAACTAGGTAAAGAAATCAAAACACTTCGATCCGATCGAGGCGGAGAATACCTAGATGGAGAGTTTCAAGATTATTTGAAGGAGAATGGGATTCTACCTGAATGGACTCCTCCCGAACGCCACAGGATGAATGGCGTGTGCGAGAGAGGAACCGCACCTGTGTTGGACATGGTGCGATCCATGATGAGCTCTGTGATTCTTCCAAAATCATTTTGGGGTATGCTCTAGAAACCGCATCCTATACACTGAACCGAGTTCCATCAAAGGCGGTTGACTCTACGCCATCACGAGGTATGGACTAAGAGAAAACCGAGCCTAGGTCATCTAAAACCTTGGGGTTGTCCGACTTACGTGAAGCGGATGATGCCTCGACAAATTAGAGCCAAATCGACAAATGTCTATTTGTGGGATATCTAGAAACCAAAGGGTACCAATTTTACCATCCCGAGGAACAAAGGTGTTTGTTGCCGGGGTAGCCACTTTCTGAGAAAGAGTTTATTCGGATAGGGTCGGTGGGAGTAAAATTGATCTTGAAGAAATTCGAGAACCACTTACGGATAATAGTCAGTTGATGGAAGTAGAGGACTTGCCACACAGGATGTGACACCGGCCTCTACCGTGGACACACTAGCACCTCGAAGATCCACCGAGGAACGCCGTGAACCCGAAAGGTACAACAAGCGTGTATCTCATGGAAGATGAGGACCACTAGAACTTATGAGGAAGTGCTATTAAGGCATGACAAAGAGAAATGGCTGAAGCCATGAATTGAAATGGAATCCATGAAAGACAACCAAGTTTGGAACTTAGTTGATCCGCTTTGAAGGAATAGTTCCCATAGGGTGTAAATGGGTCTTTAAGAGAAAGACCGACATGGACGATAACGTGACCACCTACAAGGCTAGGTTGGTGGCAAAGGTTATAAGCAAAGACAAGGAGTTGACTATGATGAAACCTTCTACTTTGTTGCCATGTTAAAATCCATTAGAATTTTGCTTGCTATTGCAAAGATACCATGATTACGAAATCAGCGGATGGATGTGAAAACAGCTTTCCTTAACGGGACTGTCTGAGGAAGTGTATATGACACGGCTGAGGGTTTCACAACCAATGACGCCGAGGATGGTGTGTAAACCGCAAAGATCCATTTATGGATTAAAGCAAGCTTCTCGGAGTTGGAATCTTCGCTTTGATGAGATAATCAAACAGTTTGATTTCATCAAGAACGAAGATGAGCCTGTGTTTACAAGAAGGTTAGTGGGAGTGCCATTGTGTTCTTAGTGCTTTATGTGGATGACATATCGCTCATGGGGGAATGATGTGCCTATGTTACAATCAGTCAAAGCTTGGTTATCCAAGAACTTCTCAATGAAGGACTTGGGTGAGGCGACTATATTCAGGAATAAAGATCTATAGAGATAGATCTAAAAGGTTGCTTGGTGCATCACAATCCACCTACATAGACAAGATCTTTGAAGAGATTCGGCATGGAGCGATCAAGAAAGGATTGCGCCCATGTCACATGGGGTCTACACACAAAAGGAATGAGTCCTAAGACAGAGAGGAGGAAAGGGCACAAATGAGTAAAGTCCCTTATGCTTCGCAATCGGGTCCATCATGTATGCCATGTTATGCACAAGACCAGGCGTCTGTACCTCTTAGTATGACTAGTAGGTACCGGTCCAATCCAGGTGATGGTCACTGGATTGTCATCAGAATATCCTTAAGTACTTGAGACGTACTAGGGATATGTTCCTGGTTTTCGAGGAGCGATGATTTAGTATTACGAGGTTACACGGATGCGGTTTCAAAAGCGGCAGGGCGATTTTAAGTCGCAATCTGATTTGTTTTCACGCTTAACGGCGGAGCGGTGGCTGGAAGAGTTCCAAGCGAGGAGACTCTGCGGACTCTACAACGGAAGCCGAATACATAGCGCCTCGGAGGCGGCAAAAGAAGCGATTTGGATGAAGAAGTTCATTCTCGAACTTGGTGTGGTTCCTCCATTGAAGGTCCAATGCCTGCAGATCGTGATAATAATGGAGCGATATCTCGATCAAAGGAACCAAGGTCTCATCGAAGTCCAAACATGTGCTACTGGCGCTATCACTTGATTAGAGAGATAGTAGATAGAGGAGATGTAAAGATAGAAAGTCCACACGGATGATAACATAGTGATCCGTTAACCAAGGCATTGTCTCAAGCTAAGCATGAGAAACATGTTCACTTGCACGGGCTTAGGCTTATGGGTGATTGGCTTTAGGCCAAGTGGGAGATTGTTGGAAAGGTGTCCTAAACCCAATCGGTCGGACCGGATCCGACCGGTCGGGTCATTCTGATCTATTTAGTTCATGTAATAACTTTATTATGATTAATAAAAGCACTTATGTTATTATATATTGTTTGTCTTCATATTATTTGTTGTATATATATATAGTAACGTCCCTAGTATCGATCTGTGATAGAGAAACCATGATAGTGATTATGGTTGATGAGATCTCTAATCACTATAACAAGGTTGGTACTTAAATGTCTCTAGTCTTACATATTATCAAATGGGACATTGATAGTATAATCGAGACTAGCACGTATTGGATGTCTTCTACTTTTTAGAAGGTAGGGATAGATCTCGTCTATCGAAGTGTAGGGACACTTGGACCATGCGTGGGCGTGTATTAGAGAATGCGTCGTTAGGACCGACCCCACTTACATTAAGTGTCACACTATGTGGCGGTTGTGTAATTATCCTTTTGACCGGAGTCTTCATGGCATCACGGTGTGGATTGTCATGCTTTGACACTATTGAGATTTCTCCAACCACGGGCGATCATGCGGTAGTGATTGGGTATGATATTGAAGCATCGCGGAGTATACATGATTGGTCGTCCGGGAATCGCGTATCCTATGATTGGGATTGAATATCCGAAATGCCTTTCTTATAAGGAATGTCTAGCTCTCTAGAATCTTTGCAAAGTGGGAGTAAATGTGTTATTCCGAGAGGCATGATATCCAGATTATAAGATACGATCGTCAATGTATTGACACTCGAGATACGATCGTATGGATATTATTATAGCGATAGGATTGTAAGTTACACGGTAATCGCTTCACATGAAAGGTAGTAGTCATTGCTTTTGACTCTTCCGATAATTGGGGTCACGGTGTGTTGCTGTACGCTATCCCGTGATCGTTAGGTATAAAGGGCATTTTGGTAGATTGCACTTTGTGTCTACGCCAACATATTCGAAGCCTATCGGGTCACACACATATGAACATCGAGTCGGATTAAAATGCGGTTATAGTTGATAACCAAATAAGGAAAGTTTATCTCTAGACTATAAAGGTTATAGTGGTAAATTAATATGGTGGTATTTATTTATTATGAATAAATAAAAATACAAGATATTAATTATATATAAATTATATTAATTAAAGAATATTCCGAAAGTCAATTTGTTGACTAATGGGCGCCACTTTTATGTGTATAAGATACACTTGGATTGTGCACTTTAATTAATAAATATTGCCATAATATTAATATAGGATATTAATTGATTTTGGAAAAATAGATTTATGGTAATAAGATAATTATAATCAATATATGATATTGACAAAATATTATAATTAAAGAGATAAATCAATCTAATTGATTTTCCTTATTTTATTGGAAAAAGGTTTTCTTCTCCTCCACACTACATGTACGGGCGCCACTTGCTCTATAAAAGGAAGTGGGTGTCAAGCTCTTTTGTACAACACAATTGCAAGAGCTCATAGTTCTTGTGTAAAATAGAGAGCTCTCCATAGTGAGTTTGTGAGGAAGAAAAGGTCCGATCTAGCGGCCGGAGTTTTTCCGATAGCAATCCAAGGAGGATTCCGGCGAGGGTTCGTGTGGATTAGCGATAGAGGCCGGACGCGTGGGCGGCTTGCGCGATTGAACTACTCTCCGTTGGCGGTCAAAGCGACGATCTTGTAGATCATCTAAGGTATAACCGTCAAACTACTTAACATGTTTATTGCATTAAACGAAGAACGATCTAGAAAAGGAAATCAAAATTTTAAATTCCGCTGCGTTAAACTAGTGATTTCCTAACAGGTGGATCAAAATTCAGATCAATTGAAGGTATGGTTGTAGTACCAATGAGTTTTGATCCGTTTGAACGTTTAAGCTTTGGGCACACGCTTCTACCTTCGTAACTCGCATTCCGGCTTTCTCGAACACCTAATACCTGTACAAAATCACAACAAATACCACACGTAACCCCTACAGGACACTAGGGTGACCGAGAGTATAGTAAATACACCGGAAAAGATCGAGAATCCCGGACTTTACGTCCTAGGTCTCGAAATGATACCAAGGTGTAAATACATCAAAATACAACCAAATGTCTCCGAAAACATATAAAACGAGGTATAAACGGGGTATAATCACTTAGTGTATGATAGCCAATTTGACTCTCATCAACTACCCCCTACTTAGTGTTTGCTCACCCTCGAGCAAAGATGAGCGATTCAAAAATAAAGATGAAGTCAACATTGCTATCATACATCAAGTCTAAGTATTGAAATGGTAACACAAGTAATTGACACAAATGCATAGGATTTAGGTTCTACCTTGCATTGAGAAAAGAATGTGTGTGTATAGCTTCTCCAACATTTATCACCAACGACCGGTTGATTATAGACGTATAATGTACCGAGGTTACAACATAGGCTTATACTTCATAAACATCTCCACTAATCGAGGTCGATCAAAGTCTAGTACGGTCGAGCAGGACTTGAAGGGTTATAATGTTACGCTAGGGTCCGGGGCTAACGAAAGAGATATTTACGATAAAATAGAAAGTAGAAAGTGCAAGTGAGCTTTACCGAACATCAAACACTAAAACCGAAGCTCTTCCTTACGTAGCTCCGGAAGACTCAACTCTTCATAAGGATGCTCGACTGAATAGTACATACCATCAATCGAGCTTCAACCTATAATTCACCCAATCTTCCACTTCTCCACATCATTCCTCAAGCCGGAGACATACGTCACATCCAGGTCTAATTCGTACCTAAGCTCGTCAACCAGGAACAAACCGCTACAGGACACAACAACATCTCAACTCCTACTAGATTAGAAGAAGTACCCATTCACCAACAGCAACACAACAAAAATCAAACCCCAAGAAATGGCATTCCATGAACTCTTATATATGTATATATAAACAACTTTTTTTCTTCTTTTTTTGTTTTCTTATCTTCTCATTTTTTTTTTTTTTCAAAACCACAAAAACGATCAAAAGCCAAAAAGTCATATAATTCCACCTTCTCCAGGATACACTCATTTTTACCATCACCACTCGAGAGACACGTCACTCCACCACCCCACGACATATCAGAAAATTTGAAAACAATAAGCTCAATCTTGCAAGGTGGTCAAGGAAATGTAGACCGTAATAAAAGCTAAGGGCATTGGTAATTATGAGTTAGTAACACAAAAGGTTAGTTCGGGTGGCGGTCTAACCACCCTAGAAAAAGCTTAGAGGGGGAACTGGGGATATACACGTAAAGGATGACATTTGGTTCTGATCGGGTCAAAGAAACGCCATAACCGTCATCCCCTACTTAACCAGGAACGACCTTTCTATTTCGCCTCGAAGTTACTAATATAAGTTCTAGGTAACCGGGTCATTAATAGCTACCATAATCGTTCACTAGTCAAGGTGATTCGTGAAGTCAAATCTAACGTGATAGAATTATTCCATTCTCGATACAAGATCCCAACTCAAATGAAATGCATTCGTATAATCACTATATGTTCAATCAAAACAATATCAAAAGGCTCAATGTATCAAAACCAATGTCAAAGACATCAAAATTTCTAAAAACCGACTCATTTACACCAAAGGGATAACAATCGCTAACTATAAATAGTTCCACATGAAAACAAAACATTGAAGCTAAACCAACCACCCCTACTTTAAAACGAAACACGAATGATAAGGGTAGAAAAGTTAGCTTACAACCGGAAAAGGCGCGAGTACGATCATGTGGCATCCGTAAATGTCCTCCCAGATACCTGTGCTAATATCAACAAACAACACGACATCCAAGAATACACGGGACTGGAGATAAAGAAATGAAACTAGACGGATCACCACAACTTATCAAAAACCAAAACACCACACTAGCCCCTAATACACACTTTTTCGGGTTATATTACAACAAAACATACCCGAAGTATTGATCGACATTTTCTAAGTGTCCAAAATCACCGGCAAGTATACCGGGTCAATTGTAGTTTAGAGAGGTGAGCAATGTCGTTTCCCACGAGAATGCCGGTTAAGTACCAAAATCACTAGCACGTTTGGTTTAGGCAAAACATAAAAGATGAGTTATAAAACTAAGGTGAGCCATGGTGTCACTCCGTAACTCACCACCTAAATGCCACAAAAAGAGAAAAGAAGAGAAATAAAATCTAAGGTAGCCAAGGTAATGGTCAAAGTGATAAAGTAGCACTTATGATTCGTTAGGAAATGATTCGGCCTACCCACCATCCATTTGTGACTTTGTGATAAATTATTGGTGCGAACCCCCGCTTTAATGATTGCCCGCTCTTGCGTGATACAACCACTCTATATCTCGTCAACGGCCTAATTGACTAAATTAGGTCTAGAAGAGTCGATATGCATTACACTCATTGGGTTGCCTAACCACGATTAGTGAACCCCACTCTAGAAACCGAATCTATCTCTAGTCGATTTTACTAAGTGGTCTCATTACCCATTTTCCCACACTAAGTATCTTCTCTCGATCTCAACAAAGTGTGTTAAATCATGTATTAGGTGATTAATCTAACACAAGCTTTAAGGTCAAGTAATGAGAAATAATTCCATAAAGTGCTTGAAATCTAAACAATCATCCTCACAAATCACAAAAAACTACAATATCACGATTCACATTTCTTGGGTTAGATTTCTACACTTCATCTTTATCTTCTCCAAATTGGACTTCACCCCATTCCAAGAAGATGAAGAATGCAAGTAAAAATCTAACTAAAACTAACACAAATCAAGATGAAATTAAAGAACAATAAGCTAAATAAATGATTACCCATGAAAATCCAACTTCATTGACTCCATCTCCTCAAAGTACAAGCAATCATCTTACACTCATGAAGAAAAGAAGAAGCTTGAAGAAGAACACCATGTGATTCCAACTATCTAGCTATTACAATTCGTTAATTACATTGTTTTTGTGTAGAGTGACCTCCCCCAAGGTCTCTAATGGAGGAATTTCGGCTCTAAGGGTTTGGGGGAAGGGGGAGATGAGTTTCCAGCTGCAAAATCGCGTTTTTATGGTGTAAAACGCGTAACGAGCCGAGCTGCCCGAAATTCGGTCCGACAGATGGTTCGATACTAGATTCTCTTCAGTAAATTGATCATAACTTTGCGTGTAGATCTCCGATTTGAGTGATTTAAGATTCGTTGGAAAGCTTGTTCACAGATCTACAACTCTTGTGAAGATGTCAAAACCGAAATCTGTCTCTAAGCTGGGTCAAAAGTCGATTTAAGTCAGTCATGAGTAAGTATGCTTGAGACGATTGACCCGTAACAACTCCGTGGCTTCGGGTACACACTTTGCACCGTACAAACGTGTCTTATCAACATCAAAAGCATCTCTCCCGAGGCTTGGTCAACCTCAGACCCTGCAATGACACGCCAAAAATACCAAGCGTAAACCCGCCTACAAAAAATTGGTCCTAATGACCCAAAAATACTATAAAAACTATTTTATTTATTACTACCTACTACTTATTGTATCCTTATGAAAATATGCAAATCGGTGCCCGAAGATGCAAAAATACTATTAATATCAGGGGAAAACGGGGCTAAAAACATAGTGAATGCATCATAAAATTGACTTACATCAAGTATCATAATACACATTAAAGAAGCACGATGAAACACGAGAGAAAAGAAAAAACAACAAAAACCACATTCTGAGTATAGAGTCATCAGCTTGACTTTCTACCCCAACTAGGTCAAGGATAGCTATACCAGAGGAGAGCAAACCGTTGCATCTCCCTACAAAAATCGTAGGAATTGAGCACCCCCTGAAAATGAAACAATAGAAATATAAGGCTCAATCCCCACCACCACGATTTGTTCGATGAGTCTGTTGCGGAGATTTTGCATCAATAACAAAAGAAAATTTATAACCCTAACCTATATGCAAAACTAACTCCTAACCGACCAAAACATCGGGTTGTTGCTAGTAAAGCGTAATGAGTAAGGGGTCGATCCACAGGGAAAAGGTATGTAGAATCTAATCCTAGTAATCCTCCCAATTGCTACTCAACAAAAACAAATAAACGAAAAGCAAAAGCATAAAAGCAGAAAAACATAAAAGAACAATCAAAATAAATCTAACCTAAGAAACATGGGAACAACCAAAGTACAAACCTAAGTGATTTCAATTCTAGTTATTCTCATGATTCTAATTCAGGTTTAATGGTTTCACCTTTCACGAGACACAAATCCCAATCTCTTAGTGAACTTATCTCTCAAGCTATGAAAGCCTACTTTAGTAGTGAATTCAATTATCTATCTCTCATCTTTCGAGTGTTGAGGCGATTTACCAAACAAAACTCGGTGTAGATTCAATTAACTCTCGTTTTTAAAGAACCTAACAACCTAGGAATCTAACTCATTAACTTGTCATCATTAATGGCTAAAAACCCTATCTTTACATGGTGATCTAGCGTTTATGCAACTTCCGTATTATAAACATCAATCGTGAACTAATCTTTCGATTCTAATTCACATGGCATACAAATCGCATAAAAAATACAAACGACTTAAAGCTCATGAAGATAAAACTGAATTAAATTAATTGGAAGAAATCAAACTCACATAGTCTTGATACAATGGTTGAACTCCATGGAAACGAAAAGAAAAGCTACATAATCTACTCTAATCTAACCTCGGTTCACCCGAGCACAAGGCTCGGGTGACCGGCCTTCAAACTCCCAAGTCGGCTTTGCTCCTCGTCGGAAAATTCGAGTATATAAAAGTATATCCTTAGGGGTTGAGGATATGGCTCTATTTATAGAGATAAGAGGCGGTTCGCTGAAAGTCGGCGGCAGACGGGCGTTCATTATCATGGACGCTCGTTCATTTCTTGAACGGAGACTGGACGCTCGTTCAGCTCACGTCTGGAGACTCTGAATGTAAAATACGATTATGGATGCCTGCATGGGCGCTTGATCCACCTTGACGCCGCTCGTTCACTGACGATCAAATCTTGATTTTTCCATCTTTATCTTGATTGATTTCTTTCCTTATCTCTTTTAATCTTCCATAAATTCAATTGATCCTTCCTCAACTCGAAATTGGCTCTTTAGGATCACCTTTTCCATCATTAATTGGGTATCTACAAATATCAAAAACATACCAAAACGTAATAATTTCCAAAATAATATAAAAACACAAATTAACACTTAAATTGATATGTTTTCATATTTAATCATTAAAAACACCATTTACTCAACATTTAACTATATAGCTCAATATCTATGAAAATAATCCATATATGGGGAAAATTGATATACAATATATATATATAAAAATCACTATAATTTGGCCCTAAACAACACCCCCACACTTATCTTTTTTGCTCGTCCCGAGCAAAACAAAACATAACCAAACTCGAGATAAATAAACATCTATGCAAATATGAAGTATATTCAATAACTTAGAAGTTCACCCAAGTGAGTGTGTGCATAGCCATAATAAACTTCCACTAAGTTCCACAATTTGAAAGTTATTCAAACCAAAACTAGCCCGGTTTCCCATCCGAGTTAGAAATATTCAAAAAACTATAACAGGCACTTTACAAAACATACATATCCCAAAAAGAAATAATAGAGAATATCTAAAACATTTACGTGATTTCGAGAGGATAATCCCTACAACATATCCTTGATTTATACTGGGGTATAAGATTAACGATAACTAAGTCCTTACTTATTCATAATAATATATTTCAATATTTTCACTTTTTCCACACTTTTCCAACACACATCGAATAAGCTTTTGCCTCATGTGAGAATAGGACATTTCAAGATAATCCCTACCTTACTCCAATCATAAGGCGACTATAAACTGACGGTATCGTGAGCTTTTGGTCATCATAGTGGAATAGGACATACGTGGTACACCCTACCGCACCCAAATCATAAACCACTTCCGACACACACAATTACAATTATGTTTACTTAGAGATTTACAGGTGGCGGTGGAAAAAGATTATTTTCTAGTAGCACGCACCAATTGAGCATAACACCTCAAGTAAACATTTTATTACTATTGCAAAGACTTAATCACGTTTCACTTATCACATTCAAACTTATAGATATTCACAAGTATGTCATACTTTAATCTAGAATACAAACTACTAAACTTCTCAAGAATTGTACATAAGCAAAGAAACATGCTATAATCATCAAAAATCTCCAACTAAAATGGGGTAGGCTTTCAACATTTAGCTCATCATTTACTATGGCATGTGAAAAAGAGTGTCGGGTGAAACAACTAAAATTACTAAATATACAGAATATAGCAAAAATGATATAAACTCAAGCAAAGATATGCCTTTGTCTACTCGGGATAAAACAAAAATTTTAAAATTAAGCACTTTTCATAGAAATACTATAGATTAAGCAAATGTATAAATACATAAACCCTCCCCCACACTTAGATTACAACATGTCCTCAAGTTGTACAGAAATAAAAGAAAAGAGAACTTAGCTGATTGTAGTTCTAAAGAAGCAAGCCTGGAATGGGTGCACCTCACCCAGAAATGCTTGACGAATCCAGTAGACTGTGGACCATCCACCGGAAAACTGATATCGTCTGAAACGCACAATTGCTAACGAAAACATCCTGCACACTTGACAAACATGAAATACCTCGGGGCTAGGGGAGTAAAACATATAAAGCACAGGAAAAGAAAGGTCGAAGAGATTTTTTTCAACTTAGGCTCATTTAAAGATGGAAAACATATACATGAAATATTACAAAATAGTAGGCTAGGTGCAATTACATGAAAATGCAATACGATGCAAACTACATGAAAAATCCTAAAAAAACCGAGGTAGTATTACGAAACCGATGCTTAACTACTCTCAAGAAAAATAAAAGAAAAATAGAAAAACAATGCAACTATATGAAATGCAACTAAATGAAATGCATTTATATGACATGCAAAAAGAAAATAAAATAAAAGAAAGAAAACTAGCCCACTATATGCAACACGACATATATATAAACGTCACCACATAATGACAAAGTTACGATAAACAGCAGTCTCTGTCACTAGTGCCGACGCCGCCTTAAGACTTATCGAAAGTGATAGACTTATGAAACCAACAAATCATCTATCTAAACAGTATAACTCATATGGAGAAAGGGCGTAGCATATGGAAAACCGACGATAGCTACCCATATGAACTATAAAAACAAAGGAAGCACGTAAGTCTTAAAAGCTTAAAAGATTCATCGGAGCGGTATGTAGCATACGGAACCGACATTAGCTACTAATTAACCATAAGAACGATTATAGCTTACGAGAACCGGCGGTGACTATAACATGCCTAGATGAATCATATATAAGGAATTGATCAATTATCTAACATGGATTCATAGATGGAAAGGTAAAAACATATAAGTTCGGGGCATCTATGTAAAAATCAATTAGCCACGAAGCTCGAATGAAAAATCCACATCAAATAAAAGCATTGAAAATAAAATCAAGAAATTTAGAACCTTGATCAACCCCGGACGAACGTTCACTTAGCGTTCAGAACTGGACGGGCGTTCCACCTTGCAGACGCTCGTCTGCCTTGAAAACCGACCGGACGGGCGTTCAGAAAGTATAGACGCTCGTCTGGTCCTCTAAATCGAATGAGATTGAAAATATTTGAGCGGACGGCGTCCAATACTTCCTAACGCTTCGTTCACTGCGCAGATGAAGAATCGGGCGGGCGTCCAGCGTAATGTACGCTCGTCCATACAACAAGAATGCACGCAGGCGGCAAGGAAAAACCACAGCAAAACCCTAAATACTTATGAACACAACACAAAGAACACGAGATCACAAAGACACAGCGACCTTATCAAATTAAGCACGAGGTTAGACTAGGTAACACATAAACATATAAACTTCACGTAAAACAAGTTGAGTAAAAACTTTTGCACATTCTTAACCTAACGGTCATCGAAACACGGCAAAATAAAAACTCTCAACTTGGTATACGCTACTTTTATTAAAAACAAAAATAAAACGTAACAAAATCGAGAACTAACAAAACTAGATTCAACATGACACCTATTCCCCGGCAACGGCGCCACTTTTGTTGCGGAGATTTTGCATCAATAACAAAGAAAATTTATAACCCTAACCTATATGCAAAACTAACTCCTAACCGACCAAAACATCGGGTTGTTGCTAGTAAAGCGTAATGAGTAAGGGGTCGATCCACAGGAAAAGGTATGTAGAATCTAATCCTAGTAATCCTCCCAATTGCTACTCAACAAAAACAAATAAACGAAAAGCAAAAGCATAAAAACAGAAAAACATAAAAGAACAATCAAAATAAATCTAACCTAAGAAACATGGGAACAACCAAAGTACAAACCTAAGTGATTTCAATTCTAGTTATTCTCATGATTCTAATTCGGTTTAATGGTTTCACCTTTCACGAGACACAAATCCCTAATCTCTTAGTGAACTTATCTCTCAAGCTATGAAAGCCTACTTTAGTAGTGAATTCAATTATCTATCTCTCATCTTTCGAGTGTTGAGACGATTTACCAAACAAAACTCGGTGTAGATTCAATTAACTCGCTTTTAAAGAACCTAACAACCTAGGAATCTAACTCATTAACTTGTCATCATTAATGGCTAAAAACCTATCTTTCTATGGTGATCTAGCGTTTATGCAACTTCCGTATTATAAACATCAATCGTGAACTAATATTTCGATTCTAATTCACATGGCATACAAATCGCATAAAAAATACAAACGACTTAAAGCTCATGAAGATAAAACTGAATTAAATTAATTGGAAGAAATCAAACTCACATAGTCTTGATACAATGGTTGAACTCCATGGAAACGAAAAGAAAAGCTACATAATCTACTCTAATCTAACCTCGGTTCACCCGAGCACAAGGCTCGGGTGACCGCCTTCAAACTCCCAAGTCGGCCGCTGCTCCTCGTAAAATTTGAGTATATAAAAGTATATCCTTAGGGTTGAGGATATGGCTCTATTTATAGAGATAAGAGGCGGTTCGGCCCGAAAGTCGGCGCAGACGGGCGTTCATTATCATGGGCGCTTCGTTCATTTCTTGAACGGAGACTGGACGCTCGTTCACTCACGCCTGGAGACTCAATGTAAAAAATACGATTATGGACGCCGCATGGGCGCTTGATCCACCACCTTGACGCTGTTCACCGACGATCAAATCTTGATTTTTCCATCTTTATCTTGATTGATTTCTTTCCTTATCTCTTTTAATCTTCCATAAATTCAATTGATCCTTCCTCAACTCGAAATTGGCTCTTTAGGATCACCTTTTCCATCATTAATTGGGTATCTACAAATATCAAAAACATACCAAAACGTAATAATTTCCAAAATAATATAAAAACACAAATTAACACTTAAATTGATATGTTTTCATATTTAATCATTAAAAACACCATTTACTCAATATTTAACTATATAGCTCAATATCTATGAAAATAATCCATATATGGGGAAAATTGATATACAATATATATATAAAAATCACTATAATTTGGCCCTAAACAGAGTCCATTGCACAGAACAACGAACTCACTTTCCCCGAAGGATCCATTAACTGCAAACCAGGAAAACAACACGAACACAATCACGGTATCAAGTCACTACCACTGAGAAGATGGTGTGACACTTCAACAACAACAAAATAAAACAAACTATACATAAAAAAAACAAACAAGAAAAACGACCTAATCCTAAAAACTCAACTAACTTACAAGATATCAACTGGATTCCCCGGCAACGGCGCCAGAAAGCTTGATCGGCCTTTTCTAAGTGTCCAATGTTACCGGCAGTGTACCGGGTCAATTATAGACTAGAATTGGTGAGTCAAGGTCGTATCCCACAGGAAATCTAGTCGAGTACCAAAGTCGGTCTCGTTCCTAGTTTAGGTCAACACAAAAACTGAAGACGGTGACTTGTCAGATCACCGGTTCTAACAACTAAATATACAAAACAAAGATTCAAATTATATAAAAGAGATAGCTGAGCTATGATCCAACCAGCTATTTTCTAACCCTAGCTCGATCCGGAGGTGTTCTTGACTCACCTAAACGTCTCGATGTCACTCGAAGGGTGTCGTTTCCTAATTCCGAGAACTGACATTAATTCAATAATCTACCTTCATATGTCAGGTTCAATAGTCTGCCTCGATGTCACTCGAAGGGTGCCGTTTCCTAATTCCGAGAATAGACATTACTTCAATAATCTACCCTCCTATGTCAGGTTCAACAGTCCGCTGACCGGATTTAACTGACTGTTTAGGGTGATTTTATACGATTTCTAATGTTATATTTTATAACAATTTCCTCCATATTCGTATAATTTGCATAGAAATCAAGGGTTTAATCGAATTATTGAGCAAATGAGTTTTAAAAGTGGTTAAGTGCAAATTTGTGTTAATTATGTGGTTTCATTGATAAAAATCTTTGAATATGAGATGTTACATTTTGCACGATGTTATCATGAATGTAGGTACGCTTGCATGTTAAATGAGGAGCTTAAACGAAGATCAGATGAAGATTAAGAAGAAAGCTCGATTCGAATAAAGAAAGCTCGATTCGATTCGGCCCAAACTTGGTGATCAAGTATTTCAAAATATGCCACGTAACATTATATTTTGAGGCCTAAAAGATGGATTTTGAGGAAAAGAAGAAGATGCCACGAGTTTACGAGATCAACGGATCAATATTTTCCAACGTACTTCTACCGTAACCTGTTTTTCGATGGAAATTTTACCCGACATAGAGGCATTTTCAGGGGAAGAGTTCTTGACGAAAGTTGTAGATACTAAAATGAGCTTTCCAACGCATTTTGAATCACGTCAATCGGAGGTCTACAACTCAAGTTATGATTTTTTACCGAATCTGCTTGGATTACGGACGAACCGGAGATATTTTGGCCAAGTTTGATGCATGTTACTCCATGTGCTCCTTAATGATGATGATGATGAGTCATAACAAACTCCACATGCTATTTTAGTGACTCATACCTTCACATGCAAAGTCATTATCACCTCCCACATGCTTATAACAAACTTGAGAATATTCCTTAGCATATTCTCCCAAAATATCTCCTCAACTACAACCTCTCCCTTATACACCTCCCTCAACTCTCCTATAAGAACTCCCTCATTTCCATCCATAAAGGCGCCCCTCCTTGGTCACTTTTGGCCAATCTTTTACTTTTCCGTCTTTTATGTAAATAATCTCTGTGGCGTTATGCCGAGAATAAATTAGAATAGTAATCTTGTTGTAATCTTTGAGCTACGCCCTGATTCTCAAATCATAATCGAGGATGATTGGCTAAGGTCTCTAAGCTAGAACCACCTTTGTGAAGCCACCATCACCGGAATAAATAAGGATTTCGCTTTAATTCATTTTAAGTAAGTTATCTTGTTCTTCCTTCATGTTTGAATTGTTTATGTGCAATTTGTATGATCTATACTTATGTTGCATGCTAATCGAATTTAGATACGATAGTTGATAAATTCGTAGATTACCGTGAAGGAGAATGATAATATTCTTCCAACATACGTAAGTTGAGGGTGAATGTTGTCGATTAGGATTTATATCCATATCTTTGATCCGTAAATGCTTTAGTTGTACCGAGAGTGGTGAACTAATTAAAAGCGATGAACCGAAAGGAAAATGCCTCTTTAGCGAGATAATAATCCAAGAACTTACGAATGAATATGTGTCTTTCTTTGTTATTTTCGGTGGGGTGGTGGATCATCGGTGCGTTCTAGTTGTTTTAAATTATAAATTTTATTATCGTAGTTTTATTTATTTTCACGTTTGCTACCTTAGTTTGTTAATTGAAAATCCGAGATCATAATCATCAACTTTATAAAAGAAATCGAAGGAAAAAAACTCTTTTTCGTACAAGTCCCTGCGGATACGATCCGGTTTCACCACTATAGCTGCGAGCCTTCGCACTTGGGGCTGACATCGGTTTTATTTTATTACTTGTTATCTTTTGCTTTGCATAAAACCGCGAACACTGACCTAACACGGTCTATGCCCGATGAGACGCTCATTAACAATGATATAAACCTCACACACGAAACCGAATCTGAACAACTCAGTCGGTTTTACAAGGTGATCCTAGAACCCCGGCTTCCGTATCCTCTCGCAAAATACATCTATAAAGAAGATACGTGAAATATGATAATCGAGTCGCGAGTTCAATAAAGGTCATTAAGAATAAGTTCTAGAACTACGGTAACATCGAGAATCAACAGTCAAACATCAAGAACACCACAAGAACAATCTAAGGTTCGATTTTGAAGATTTTCACATAACTCGACTGAAAACGGATTAGCTACTCATTCTATCAACAAAATAAAAGAAATCAACAAAGCATATATAAGTTAACAAAAATCAAGATCGAAAGCAAGAACAAGAAATGAAATTGATATTACCGAGTAGAAAATTGATTTTCCGAACGAAATCCCGTCAATAACGCGTCAAGCTATCACCGAGATCCTCCGGATTACAACAATCTACGACTAAACTAAGCTAATCTATCTACAAACCTAATCTAAGCTAAGAAAAACACTGAAAAATGATGAAAAACGAGTTGGGGAAGAAGAGTTAGCTCTATTAGATCCAAAATTGGGGTATTTATAGTGTTTAATGAGTTCTGAACGCTAGGCGTGTGCCTAGGAAAGTGCAGGCGCACGCCTAGGATGCTGAAAAGACGGACTGAAACTTTCTGGACCAAATTAACCCGTAGGCGTGCGCCTAGCATTTCTCAGGCGCATGCCTGCTGACCATTTTTCAGTAAATCGACCATAACTTTGTGTGTAGACCTCCAAATCAAGTGATTCAAAATGCATTGGAAATTTGATTCAATTGTATTCAAATTTCATGAAGATGTCCAGCCCAGAAATTGCCTTTAAGGTGGATCAAAATGCAGATCAATGGAAGGTATGGTTGTAGTACCAACGAGTTTTGATCCGTTTGAATGTTTAAGCTTTGGGCACATGCTCCTACCTTCGTAAATCGCATTCCGGCCTTCTCGAACACCTAATACTTGTATAATATCACAACAAATACCACACGTAACCCCTACAGGACACTAGGGTGACCGAGAGTATAGTAAATACACCGAAAAGACCGAGAATCCCGGATTTTACGTCCTAGGTCTCGAAATGATAACCAATGTGTAAATACTTCAAAAACAACCAAATGTCTCCGAAAACATATAAAACGAGGTATAAACGGGGTATAATCACATAGTGAATGATAGCCAATTTGACTCTCATCATACACTTTCACAATATAAATGAGGAAAATAATGTTCACACCAGGGTTCGATCTCGTGACATCTGGCTCAAATACTATGTTGAACTACCATCTCTCCCAAAAGTTTAAGCTGGTAAGGATACAGATAATTAACATGTCATACACTTTATCATAATTTCATTGTTATACATGTGAGAAAACTGTATTTTTTTATTATTATACCACATGGCTTCTTATAAAATCAATTGTTTTTTAATCCTGGGTCTGATAACTCTAAATGACTCATAAATGATCTGGTTAACTAATTAATTAGATTATCGTTCTCGTTTGGTCTAGAAAGATTAACATGAGTTGACAAGATATTTATGTCTCATACCTATGTGGAATGAGAATTCTAGAATTTTAACTATGTGAGACATTACAAATGGTACCAACAACTTACACATGAATAATGATTGATTTTCTGAAATGAATATGTATTTTATGTGAGAGAAACCAATGTTAGAGCATCTCCAATGCTGCAAACTATTTTTTTACACCAAAACATCAAAATAGTGTAAAATTACATCATTTTTCTTCAAACCATTCTACACCAAACTTTACATAAAAAGAATATTCCATATTGATCTTTTTTTTTTATAAAATAAAAACTAAACAACAAAAAACTAATTAAATGGGATGAAAAGAGGACCATTGGAGCATACACCAATACACCATTTTGGTGGAATGGTGCCGGGTCATGAGCCGCTGGAGATGCCTTAATGCCAAGACCAAAATCAGAGGCTAGTTGCAAGAGGTCTCAAGTTCAAACTCTTGTGGATATAGAAAACCTTGTCGGGAGATGTCCCCACTTTGATGCTCAACAGTATCTCGAAAGATTAGTCTCAGGTAATAGTTTTGGGATATCTTGCCAAAGGAAAATACAAAAACATGTACCTTTGTTGGGCTGCAGTTCATAACAATACTTAACATTAACCATATCCCATTATTAATCAATTTCATAACCATATCCCCTAGATATGGCCTAGTGGTAAGTGGTTGGGGTGGTGTAATGTCACGCTGGACCGAAAGCCGGAGTGTGGGGGTTCGAGTCCCGTAAAGGGTCGGCCCCCTTCGGTAAGCGGAAAAAACAGCAAACCTCTTTCCCGAGCTGCTAGGTCCCTGATTAACCTCTTCTCGCAGTCCTGTAGGATCGGGGGCGAGGGGACCCTTCCGGTTAGGGTTTAACCGTTTTTTTTTCAATTTCATAACCGTATATTAAAAATTACTCCTGTACTTGTAATAAAATTATTGAGGCTCAAATTAAAGAGAAATTGGAAAATCAGGCCCTTTTAACCTCTGACATTTTTTTTTAGGTCGGACAGATTCTGACATTATTTTTCAGGTTCACCGTCCAAATTTGGAGGAAATCGTCCATATTCAGTCAAAACCCTCCAAATTTGGATTAATTTCGTCCAAATAATTTGAATGGACTAAATGGACGGAAACCGTCCAAATGTTGGACGCACCGTCCAAATTGGGAAGAATTCCGTCCATTTTTGGACTGTGCGTCCAACATTTGGACGGTTTCCGTCCATTTTGTCCAAAGCTCTAAAACCGTCCACATTGGGACGGAGCCATATGGTCTCTCCGTCCAAAAAGAGGACGCACCGTCTAAATTTGGACGGTTTCATCCACATATGGACGGATTCATCCATTTTGAAACCCTTATCAATATCTTATTTACTCTCTTCACCTACTCTTTGTCTTCACCGTTTCATGACACAAAAAAAATCACCATTGCTACACCAAAATTCACCATTGATACCCAAAAAAAAAAAACAAACCATATTTGTCCTTTTGAAATTTGGGTTGTTTTATTTCACCGAGTTGTATTTTCAAACAAAATGGGTAAGCATTTACTTAAGTTTGAATAAATTTATTTATTGTGTTTGTTTTTATTGTTATGTGTTCACATGAATTTTCGATTTTTATTAATGTTATAAATTTTCGATTTTTAGCGTAGTGTAGTATGTGCATTTTCGATTGTTAATGTTTCGATTTTTATTAATGTTATAAATTTTCTATTTTTTATTAATGTTATGATTTTTCGATTTTTTTATTAATATTGTTAATGTTATAAATTTTCGATTGTAAGCGTAGTGTAGTATGTACATTTTCGGGGTAGAAAATGATTAATTTTGATTATATATTTCGATAATGGAATTGACATTCGTTGGATAATTAGGGTAGTCAATGATACATTTTATTTTGATTGATATATTATGATGAAATATTTGGATAACGATACAAATATATTTTGGTTGATGTCAATGTGATCGCTTGTAGTAATAAACGAAACTTGTTTACCGAATGTGTTTTATTGGTTTGGTACAAAGTTGATTATGTTGTTGTTGTAGTGGAAGATGAAAATTCAATTCAAATATATGGTTTTTGAATTACGTATTTTGTGATAGTATGAGAACATCCTTGAAATTATTGGTAACAAGAATGTGATTTAAAAATTGAAACAAACGACAAATTAATGTCGTTTGAAAATACAAAACGAATATTTGGTCGAATTCCATGGTATGCGCCGCGGCTGATGAGGTTCTTAGAATGCATGCTTTCCTAGGGTGTTTTCGAATCCTTCGATCCGCCATTGTGTCACGCTTTAATCTCAGGCTTTGTATTGGGGCTCGGTAGGTAGCTCGTAGAAAATTTCATTAGATGTCTGCTCAAGCAGAGCATCTTTCTGTCTCAGCGACTGGTAAATCCTCGGCCGGAAGTGAGGCACCCGCTTAGATTGAAAATATAAGTTACATTACTGCCGCTCCGTCCGGCATCCGTTCTCCTCGTCATCATCATCAAGTACTTCTATGACGTTGGTAAAAACACTACTCTCTCTTCTTCTCTTACCCCCTAACGTTACAACACAACACAACACCACAACACAACAACACAAAACAAAGATGGTCCGATAAACAAAAAAAAAAAAAGATGATAAGACAATTCGGTTATATATATATATATATATATATATATATATATATATATATATATATATATATATATATATATATATCTTTATTTATTTATTTATATGTGTGTGTGTGTATATATATATATATATTTATTTATATATATTTATATATAAATATTACACTGGTCACACTCGTTAGGTCTGACAAGACAATCATAGACACACATACACAAACAAATATATATATATATATATATATATATATATATATATATAGACACACACACACATATATAAATAAATAAATAAATATACATATATATATATATATATATATATATATATATATATATATATATATATATATATGAAATGTCTTATCATCTTTTCTTTTGTTATTCTAACATCGTTGTTTTGTGTTGTTGTGTTGTGGTGTTGTGTTTGTGTTGTGTTAACGTTAGAGGGTAAAGAGAAGAAGAGTAGTGTTTTTACCAACGTCATAGAAATACTTGATGATGACGAGGAGAACGGATGCCGGACGGAGCCGGCGTAAACGTAACTTATATTTTCAATCTAAGTGCTCTACTCCGGCCGAGGATTTACCAGTCACTGAGACAGAAAAGATGCTGGCTGAGCGACACTAATGAAATTTTCTACGAGCTACCTACCAAGAGCCCCAATACAAAGCCTGGAGATTAGGCATGACACACATGGGATCGAAGGAATCGAAAACACCTAGTGAAAGCATGCAATTCTAAGAACCTCATCAGCCGAGGCGCACCATGGAATTCGATTCGAGATATTCGTTTTGTATTTTCAAACGACATTAATTTGTCGTTTGTTTCAATTTTTAAATCACATTCTTGTTACCGATAATTTCAAGGCATTTATACTCCCGTGATCACTATACTCATTGTCAAATTTAAATAATTAGCAATACTACTATCATAGAATCTAACATTATACTATCATAAATTACACTAGAACATCAAATAAAAAATCATAACACTATCATACATATTCTTACACTATCATAAATTACTTCTAAATGCCCCATCATACATTTAATCATACCATACATGAATTGTATTCAAACTCAACAATAAAATAACACACTATTGTTGAGTTTACATGACGATCTCTAAATTATACATGAATTTTCGAATTTTACATGAACATAGAGAATACATAAACCCTAAGCTATTAATTACATATTACTAATTTTCATACATATCCATTCGAATTATATCTATGTCATTTCGATTTCTAAAATCACTTCATCAAACATACATATAATCATACAATATATGAATTTGAATCTAAACCCTAAACCCTATAACACCGTTGAATCCCAATCGAACAAATAACATGATATTCATAGTGACATAAACCGTAAAAATCTGTCACAATCAAATAACAAAATTTAATAGGATTAATTCGAATCAAATAACAAAAATAAATAGGATATGAATTAAATTCGAATCAAATAACAAAATTAAATAGGATATGAATTCAAATCTACAATCTGTATGATTACCCAACAAAATCAAATAACAAAAACAAAATACAAAATGAAAACGGAATTGGAAAAATCAGTAAAAAAAATAATACCATAAACACTCACATTAGGTGCTTCTTGACTCTCGAGAAGGCGAAGGATTAGCCATTGTAATCGTCCAAATTTGCTCGAGAAATGGAAGAATTGAAATCTCAGTAATCGTCCAAATTTGCTCTGCTTTTGCGGTTTTTTCTTCAAACGGCGGTGAAATGGTTGAAATGAGGAAGAAGGGGCGATAAGGGTTTGAAAATGGACGTTTCCGTCCAAATGGATGATCCTCCAAATTTGGGCGGTGCGTCCTCTTTAGACGGAGAGACCAGATGGCACCGTCCCAATTTGGACGGTTTTAGAGCTTTGGACAAAATGGGCGTAACCTCCCAAATGTTGGGCCGCATCATTCAAAAATGGGCGATATTCGCCCCAAAAATAGACGGTGCATCCAAAATTCGGACGGTTTTAAATCCATTTAGTCCATTCAAATTATTTGGACGAAATTAATCCAAATTTGGAGGTTTTGATTGAATATGGACGATTTCTCCAAATTTGGACGGTGAACACCGAAAAATAATGTCGAAATCATCATCCACCTAAAAAAATGTCGAGAGTTAAAAGGCGCGATTTTCCAATTTCTCCAAATTGAGTAAATGGTCTTATTGAAGTTGCCGTGTTAGTTAGGGAGTGCTGTAACAGTGTAGTTGATGATGTGCTGCCCCCTTTGGCTTTTACTACTCCAATTAATAATTGTATATCAAATTTTTTTTTTAATAATTATATATCAAACTTTTGTCGTTTTTCTTTTCTCTTAAAAGTTTGGCCCACGCGCTTCTTCACCGTGAGTCGGTGACAGGACCATATGAGATGATGCTGACTCAATTGCAGTGTCATTATTTTCTATGAGTAGTGATACATCAACTATTTCTTTTATCACAATATTTTACACAACACAATCAACATCACATATTTTATTGGGACCCATCACAGTAAATAATTTATCACTTTAATCAATGATACACAGCATGTTGTGATTTGTGCCCTACACAAATGTGTAGTGCACGTATCATTTTCCTATTTTCTATAGCAGATTTTTAGGTGATATCTAAAATAATCAGAATCGCACAATTTACATCTATGATATAGACGGTGTGTTCTGATCACATCAGCCATCACTTGTCTTGTAGGGTAAAGCATTATAACATGTAAAGTGATACGATAATGATACATGCACAATACATTTAGCACAACATGTGCACCACATGTTATAAATATTGTCCCTTTAGCTCAACATATTCTTGTGCACAACTTTAGTATGTTCGAAAAAGACACTACACTAGCAACTTAGCAATTTTTTACGGGACATTCTGTAATATACTGATTCTCGAGAAAGGACAATCGTGTCAATTTGCGAGAACGAAATATTATATTTATTTCTTTCATGAATTTAAAGTTTATAAATGATTATAAGTATATATGTATATATTTTCGATATATATATATATAATGGGTCTGTTTTGCAATTAAAGGAAAGTTAAATGAGTTAACTAGGTAGTTAATGAGAGGTTTTATTAGGAGAGATAACCTCTCCACTAATTTCCAAATCATGTGAGAACTTTGAAAGAAACGTCTCTACAAACTTGAGAGCATAAGAAAGGGTAAAGCGTACTTCTTCAGTTTCTAAGTCAATTCTTGACGGATTTCATATTCAACTAGAGCATGAGCATCGTGAAAAGGCAAAGATCGTATTGATACTAAGATTTTTAGATTTTATCAAGGTATGAAAATAGCCCTAATCTTGGATTCGTCACGTTTTGATCATGTTTGGCTGAAGAAAGTTGTGTAATTCGTAGTTCCGAGTAGTTAGAAACCTTGTTCCTAACTAGTTTGTGAATTGGTTGTGGATCAAATAGGTTTTTGTTAGAGTTTGAGAAGTGCTTGCAGAATTTTTGAAGTTTTGCTTGGAGTTGTGCATTGCTCAAGTAAGGAAATCTTCTATTGTGCTAATTATGGTTTGGTGAAGTTAATGCTTTGTTTTGGGAGTGTTTTGATGTTGTGTTATGATGGATCGATCAAGAAGTGATGGTGATTGTGAGTAAAGATAAAAGATAAACAAGCAAACAAACACAGAAACAAGAAGAACACAGATTTAACGTGGTTTCCGGCAATGTGCCGACTACTCCACGGACAAACGAGGATATTTTATTATCACTAGAAAGTTACATCAAGTTACAATTAATACAAAGTGTATTTATAGCCTTGGGAATCCAACCCTAACCGACTAAACACCAACCCCCAAGAAATGACCGAAATACCCTGTAAGTGCTCGAACAAACATGCGATGAGCGTGTTACAAGTCTGGCACGAGCATCGCAGACTTGTCTTCAGTAGACTTGCAATCGACAGGTTGATCAACCCTGCTGATCCTGCCCCAGCTGAACACCAGATTTCAAAAGATGCATCATACATTGCTGACCTGAACATGTTTCCATACCAAACCTCAGTAGCATAAGTTTAAGTCATCATTACAAATCTTCACATTGACTTCAACTTCATGCAAACTGACCAGATGCACAACCAAGTGCTAGAAATCCTCTTTGTCTTCAGATTTGAATACCTCAGCAGACCTCCACCTTCAGCTGAGTATTCCCAGATTCAAATTAACAGCTTTGATTTTCAGCAAGTCCAGACACAACTGAAACTTGCCCCTTGGAACTGGTTTAGTGAACATATCAGCAGGATTCACATCAGTGCTGATATTCTCCACTTTAACCCTCCCCTCATTTGACTGAACCCTCTAGCAAACAAACGTGCCTTATATCTGATATCCTCAACATATGCCATTCTTTCCTTTTTCTTGAATATCCATTTGCAGCTGACCACCCTCATATCCTGTGGTTGTTTGACCAAATCCCAAATCTCATTCTTCTGAAGTGACTCCATTTCTTCTCCCATGGCAGCAAGCTAATGGGATGCCTCAGAACATGTCACAGCTTCCCTGTAAGTGTTAGGTTCAAAACCAACCACTTCTTCAGCTACCTGTACTACATATCCAACCATATCCTCCTCAAACTCATATCTTATTGGAGGTCTGATATTGGTCCTCCTAGCTCTACTGAGAGTTATACCCTGCTGACCAACTTCAAAGAGGTTGAGTGTCTCACCGACCCTTGTTCAAATGATCGGCTTGATCCAACTCTGGATCTGGCGATTGTTGACCATACCTGCTTTGAGTCTTTTGATTCATGAGCTCTACTGAAGCTCCACCTGCTTGTCAACCTTCTCGCCTCGATCCAATTTCAGATTCAGACGTGGCTCTCACAGTTGAGTTAAGCATAGAGTTTTCATCAAAGACTACACTCCTGCTGAGTATAACCCTATTTTCAGCTGATGACTAGATTCTATACCCCTTTACTCCATCTCCATATCCAACAAACACACTTTTCTTGGCCCTAGGTTCCAATTTACCCTCACTGACATGATAGTAGACAGTGCTTCCAAAAACCCTAAGTCCAGAGTAGTCTGCTGACTTTCCCGACCAAACTTCAAGTGGTGTTTTAAGTTTGATCCCAGTGTGAGGCCCCCTATTGATTAAGTAGCAGGCTGTATGAACAACATCCCCTCAAAATCTCCTTGCTAGACCAGAATTAGAGAGCATGCACCATGCCCTCTCCAGAAGAGTTTGATTCATTCTTTCTGCAACACCATTCTGCTGTGGAGTATCTCTGACAATATGGTGCCTAGAAATGCCTTCATTCTCGCAAAATTCATCAAACTCAGACCAACAGAATTCCAGTCCATTATCAGTTCTAAGTCTATTGATCTTCTTCCCTGTCTGATTTTCAACCAAAGCCTTCCACTGTCTGAAGTTCTTGAATGCTTCACTCTTGTGCTTCATCATAATTACCCAAACCATCCTTGAATAATCATCTATAAAAGACACAAAATACCTGTGAACACCCAGTGACTCCACCCTTGATGGTCCCCAACAATCAGAATGGACATAATCAAGTGTCCATTTTGTGATGTGGATTGATTTTGGGAACTTGCTCCTATGTGGCTTCTCAAACACACAGTGTTCACAAAATCCAGCTCCTTGACCTTATGTCCCCCAAGTAGATCAGACTTAGACAGAATTCACATCCCTCTTTCACCCATATGACTTAATCTCATATGCCACAACTTAGTCAATTATGACTGGTGAACCTCTGATGATGCAACAACAGCAAAACCTGATACAGTAGACCCTTGATAGTATATACAATGTCCCCTGCCTGATACCCATTAGAATCACACTTGAACCCTTATAGACGTTGACCACTCCACATTCACCCCTGAACTTGAACCCTTTGTTGTCTTGTAAACTAAGTGATATCAAATTATTGGTCATTTGTGGAACATGCCTAACCTCTTTCAGTGTGCAAAATTTACCATCATGTGTCCTAAGTTGGATTGATCCAATCCCAACTATTTTGCAGACTGATGTTCGCCATAGCAATATGACCTTCATCAACCTGCTGATAATTTGAAAACCACTCACTGTTTGGACACACATGATAAGATGCCCAGTGTCCAGAATCCACACATCTCTGTGCCCTACTGACTCTGAAACTGCTAAGGCCAGATCTTCTTCAGAGTTGGTGTCTTGTTCTGCCAAAGCAGATGTACCTTGCTGCTTATTCCTTTTTGGACATTCATTTTTCCAATGTCCCTGCTTCTTGCAGTAATTACAGATATCCTTAACTTTAGAACCCTTGGAATTCTTCTTGAATTTCTACTTTCCAGAATTGCCTGGCCCCCTGCTGACTCCAATGGCCACCAACCCAGCAGACTGACTATCTGTCCCAGATCCAGATGCCTTATGGCGTAACTCTCGAGCATGGAGTGATGACCTTACACCATCCAATGATACTGAGTCATTCCTAACAATAAAGGACTGCACAAAGTTCTCATATGATGCAGGAAATGATACAAGTTGAATCAATGCAACATCCTCATCTTCAATCTTCACATCAATATTCCTTAAATCAAGCAATATTGTGTTCAGCTGGTCTAGACGATCCCTCAGCTGAGTGCCCTCATGCATCCTTAAACTAAACAGACGATGTTTCAACAACAACTTGTTGGTTAGGGACTTAGTCATATACAGACTCTCAAGTTTGGCCCACAGCTTCTCACAAGTGTCCTCCTTAGCAACCTTTGTGATAATATCATCTGACAAGCAGCAACATAATTGTTGAATGTGCTTTCTCCTCTAGATTGGCTCTCTCAACAACACTTCCTTCTGTTGATTTAGACAAGGGACCCCATAATCCATGTTGCTTCAACAAAGCACGCATCTTGATCTGCCACAGACTAAAACTGTTCCTTCCTGTAAACTTGTCGATCTTAACATTTAAAGCAGACATCTTTCTCACCATAAAAGCTTGCGTAGATCCCGAATCCTAACGTCAATTATAACCTTGGTGAGAATCTACCTTGCTTCAAACAGATAAACAGATTTCTTGATGAACCTGAACACTTTGATACCGGTTTGTTATGACGGATAGATCAAGAAGGGATGGTGATTGTGAGTAAAGATAAAAGACAGACAAACAAACAAATACAGAAACAAGAAGAACACAGATTTAACGTGGTTTCCGGCAATGTGCCGACTACTCCACGGACAAATGAGGATATTTTATTATCATCAGAAAGTTACATCAAGTTACAATTAATACAGACGGTATTTATAGCCTTAGGAATCCAACCCTAACCGACTAAACAGCCAACCCAGTAAATGACTGAAATACCCCAGAAGTAACTCGAACAAACATGCAAAGAGACGTGTTCTACAAGTCTGGCCGAGCATCAACAGACTCGCCTTGATGACTTGCCATCGCAGTTGATCAACCTGCCGATCCTCGCCTCAAATGAACATCGATTTCAAAGAGACGCATCATACATTGCTAACCCGAACATGTTTCCATACCAAACCTCAGTAGCATAAGTTTAAGTCACCATTACATGTTGAAATCATGTCTAAACGTGGTTGTGCAAGTGCTTGGTGCTATGTGATGTTAAAGTAGAGTTTTTCTGCTGTTATGATGTTTAGATGGATGTTAAACTTGGTTGGTTTTGGGTAGAAATCGGTAAAATGCAGAAAAATGCTCCAGGTGTCGTAGGCCGTGGCCTATGATTTATAGGCCGTAGCCTATCGGATACTGAGAGTTCGGAGTATTCTGTAGATGTCGTAGGCCGTGGCCTATGATTTACCGGCCATGGCCTATCTGTTTCAGAGAGTTCTGAGAATTTTGCAATGCAATAGGCACCGGCCTATGTTTTACAGGCCGTGGCCTATGGCGCAAAAATGCTGTTTTGACCGCTTTTGCGTGTTTTCGAGTGTAGTAAGTTGGGATTGGTTCCTAACCTTATATTAATGATATAAACAAGATATATGAACTGTTGGAAAGGTGTCCCAAACCCAATCGGGTCAAACCGGATCCGACCGGGTCGGGTCAATTACAGTCTATTTAGTTCATGTAATATCTTTATTATGATTAATAAAAGCACTTATGTTATTATATATTGTTTATATTCATATTATTTGTTTTACATGAATAGTAACGCCCTAGTATCAATCTGTGATAGAGAAACTATGATAGTGATTATGGTTGATGAGATCTCTAATCACCAAAACAAGTTTGGTACTTAAATGTCTCTAGTCCTATGTACTGTCAAATGGGACATTGATAGTATAATCAGACTAGCATGTATTGGATGTCTTCTATCTTATAAAAGGTAGGGATAGATCTCGTCTATCGAAGTGTAGAGACACTTGGACCGTATGCGTGGACGTGTATTAGAGAATGCGACGTTAGGTCGACCCACTTACATTAAGTGTCACACTATGTGGCGGTTGTGTAATTATCATTTAGACCGGAGTCTTCATGGCATCACGGTGTGGATTGTCATGTTTTGACACTATTGAGATTTCCCCTAGCCACGGGGCGATCATGCGGTAGTGATTGGGTATGATATTGAAGCATGCGGAGTATACATGATTGGTCGTCCGGGAATCGCGTATCCTATGATTGGGATTGAATATCCGAAATGACCTTCTTATAAGGAATGTCTAGCTCTTGAGAATCTTTGCAAAGTGGGAGTAAATGTGTTATCCCGAGAGAGCTTGATATCCAGATTATAAGATATGATCGTTAATGTATTGACACTCGAGATACGATCGTACGGATATTATTATAGCGATAGGATTGTAAGTTACACGGTAACTGCTTCACATTAAAGGTAGTAGTCATTGCTTTTGACTCTTCCGATGATTGGGGGTCACGGTGTATTGCTAGACGTTATCCCGTGATCGTTTGGTATGAAGGGCATTTTAGTAAATTGCACTTTGTGTCTACGGCCAACATATTCGGAAGCCTATCGGGTCACACACATATGAACTTCGAGTCGGATTAAAATGCGGTTATAGTTGATAACCAAATAAAGAAAGTTTATCTCTAGACTATAAAGGTTATAGTGGTAAATTAATATGGTGCTATTTATTTATTATGAATAAATAAAATACAAGATATTAATTATATATAAATTATATTAATTAAAGAATATTCCGGAAGTCAATTTATTGACTATTGGGGTGCCACATTGATGTGTATAAGATACACTTGGATTGTGCACTTTAATTAATAAGATTATCATAATATTAATATAAGATATTAATTGATTTTGGAAAAATAGATTTATGGTAATAAGATAATTATAATCAATATAAGATATTGGCAAAGTTAATTATAATTAAAGAGATAAATCAATCTAATTGATTTTCCTTATTTTATTGGGAAAATATTTTCTTCTCCTCCACACCATATGAGGCGCCACTTTGCCTATATAAAGAAAGTGGGTGTCAAGCTCTTTTGTACATCATAATTGCAAGAGCTCATAGTTCTTGTGTCAAATAGAGAGCAACCTATAGTGAGTTTGTGAGTGAGGAAAAAGGCCGGTCTAGCAACCGGAGATTTTCCGATAGCAATCCAAGGAGGATTCCGGCGAGGAGTTCGTGTGGATTAGCGATAGAGGCCGGACGCGTGGACGCTTGCGCACTGTACTACTCTCTGTTGACGGTCAAAGCGACGATCTTATAGATCATCAAGGTATAACCGTCAAACTACTTAACGTGTTTATTGCATTAAACGAAGAACTATCAAGTAAAAGGAAATCAAATTTTAAATTCCGCTGCGTTAAACTAGTGATTTCCTAACAGTGGTATCGGAGCCAGGTTTCGAGCTTAAGCAATAAGCATAATTTAATTGTGTAGTAATTAATCAATAGATGCAAGATTTAAATCACGAGACGTTAAAACAAAAAAAGGGAAACGATTGGGGGCTCGGCCGACTGGCGGCGGCCCCCATCCTCTGCTACGGCGGCGGCGGCTCTAGGGCTATCGTCGTCGGCTGTCTTCTTCCAACGGGGAGATCGACCCTTTTTGTTTTGTGATATTTATTGTGCATAGATATATCGTTTGTTTAGTTGTGTCATATGGCTAACCAATGGTTCAAATAGTTTGGGCCATTGGGAAACCATAAGGCATATGGGCCTTTCCAAATTTTGATTTGGAATAGGCCTAGGCCCTTTTCAAATATTTGATTTGTAAAGGCGCAGCTTGCTAGCCATTCCAAAATTTGATTTTGGAAAGTGGCCAGGCCTAAACCAAAACTATTTGGCCTTTCCAAATATTTGATTTGGAATAAGCCTAGGCCTTTTAAAATATTTGATTTGTAAAACGCCTAGGTCTTGGCCACTTCCAAAATTTTGATTTTGGAAAGTGGTCAGGCCTAAACCAAAATTGGTTTTGGGAGATGCATTTTGGTTTAGAAACCAAATGCATCCCTTTTGGTTAAGAACCAAAAGGAAAGGAAACAAATTGGAGACTTTATAATTTTAATTTTATTTTGAATAGTTCAAATTTAATAAAATTGAAATTAAAATCGATTTAAAATTAAATGTTAATTTTATTTTCGATTAAGTCATACAATTAATTAATGTTATTTAATTATTTGATGTGATAAAATAAGACGCATAAGTAGTTAAAATTAGAATTTAATCTTTTTCATAAGATAAAATTGTATGGATTAGATGTGTAGATATAATGTGATTATATGGACCCCGATTGATCATGGACTCGACCAATGGATAGATGGGAATGCTTTCTTTATGTTGGTTTTTGAAAAATTGTCCTAGGCCGTTATGAATAACGTGACCTAGTTTACTTTTTGCATTTATCTCATTCTCGTTAGCTCACCCCGTGTGCGGTGGGTGTAATTATTTAATAGATAGATTATTATGTAACAAGAATGGAGCAAAAGATGAAGACCAAAGAGGGATAAAGAACCCATTGGCGTACAACAATAAAGATCCTATTGGCGGTTGCAGATACCCTTAGTTTGTGACCCGCGGTTTCGTCAGTTTGTATTCGAAACCGCACCTAGGAAAAGTCCATGATCATACCGGTTATTTTGTACGCGGAATGTTGTGTATGTTTTACTTTATATGATATCGTAGTAATATGCACATAGTAGATGAGACCATAATTAAACAAAATTAATTAAGTGAATTAATTTAAAATTATTCCCACGCCAATAATCGAGCCAAAAATTGTCTCCTAATATTATAATGACGGTGAAGAGCCCTTGTTCGGATCCAACTGATCAGCCCTCGTCGGGAGTTGACCTACCACGGGTATATCGTTATTATTGAGATATGATCGTTACGAGATCTCATGAATATTGGGTTACGACTCGACTAAAATCTTGCGGTGATTGGCCTCGTCAGGGACCGTCGATTTTAGAGATAAGGGGTTGACTATCACATAGAGATGTGAAACGTCAAAGAGTTGACTAGTCGACCACTCGGGAGTCGCATGCGATCGATCGGTAGAGTACCTACCTGTAGAAATTATCTCGGTTGATCGGTCCTCGTCGGGAATCGAGGTAACTAGATAGGATCCCAGCCACTAAACAATTAATTAAATTCTTGAAAGCCAATTGGAAATAGTTGGCTAGTGGGAGTAAAACCTTATGAAATTTTAAGTGCAAATTTAGGGTTTTTTATACATGAGCTTTTACTTATTCTATCTTTATTTATTGTTGTAGAAAAATGTCAAACAAATTGAACCTTCGTTTTATCATCGAAAACAAGCTTGACGAAACTAATTTTCTCGATTGGGAAAGAAACCTCAAAATCGTTTTGAGGCACGAGAAGATTGGCTATGTCTTGGAGGAGGCCCTACCGGAAAAGCCAGCCGAGGTTCACCGCAGATCTTTGTCGAGAAGTATAACAAGCAATTGCTCGACAAAGATCGATGCTACATGTATCATGCTTGCTTCTATGACACCTGAACTGTAGAAACAGCATGAGTCTATGGACGCCTACACAATTATGGTCCACCTAAAGAAACTCTATGCTTCTCAGTCTCGCACTAAGAGGTATGAGGTCTCGAAGGCCCTATTTAGTTGTAAGATGGCATCTGAGACTACTGTGGGGTCACACGTACTTAAGATGATCGGATACATAGAGAGGCTTGAGAAGCTGGGCCATAAGTTGGAACGAGAATTGAGTATTGACTTGATTCTTCAATCTCTACCTGATTCATTCTCGCAGTTTGTGATGAATTATCACATGAACAAGATAGATTGCTCCCTTGCGGAGTTATTGAACATGTTGAAAACTCGCGAGGGCACCGTGGGGGAAGGAAAGCAAGTGTCTTTGGTCACTACGCAAGGCAAGGAAAAAGCCCGTAAGAAGTCCAAGAAGGCGAAGGTCGCACTCTAAGCCAACGCCTAAGATATCAAAAGACAAATCCAAGGATGCTTGCTTCCATTGCGGTGAGACCGGACATTGGAGGAGAAACTGCAAAGGCTTCTTGAGTACCAAGAAGAAGCATTCTGATGCTTCAACTTCAGGTATATTTATGATTGAGATCAACATTACTTCTTCTAAGTCTAACCACTGGGTATTAGATACGGTTGTGGTTCTCATATTTGTACGAATATGCAGGCACTAAGAAGAACTAATGATCTGATGAGGGGAGAGGTGGACCTACGCGTTGGGAATGGAGCAAGTGTTGTTGCACTAGCCGTAGGAGTTTATTTTCTTTCATTGCCCAGTGGGCTAGTACTTGAACTTAGTAACTGTTATTTTGTTCCTGCTTTTACGAAGAGCATTATTTCCATTTCCGCATTGGATGTTGATGGTTTTTCATTTACGTTTGAGAATAAATGTTGTTCTTTTTCACGTGATGGAATCTTTTATGGTACTGGCATACTTAGCAATGGTCTCTACATATTAGATATGAATGTTGACGTACTTAATATAAATAACAAGAAAGCCAAGACAAATGACTTGAATGAATCATACTTATGGCATTGTAGACTTGGCCATATAAATAAGAACCGCATCTCCAAGATGGAATGTTGGATCAATTCGATTACGAATCGTTTGATACATGCGAAGCTTGTTTACTTGGCAAGATGACAAAGTCACCTTTTAATGGCAAAGGGATAAGATCCAATGAATTGCTTGAGCTCATACATACAGATGTGTGTGGCCCAATGTCAATTCAAGCCAAATGAGGATACTCTTATTTTATCACTTTCACTGATGACCATTCTCGCTATGGTTATATATACTTAATGAAGTATAAGTCTGAAGCCTTCGAAAAGTTCAAGGAATTCAGAAGTGAAGTGGAGAAACAACTAGGTAAAGAAATCAAAACACTTAGATCCGATCGAGGTGGAGAATACCTAGATAGAGAGTTTCATGATTATTTGAAGGAGAATGAGATTCTACCTGAATGGACCCCTCCAGGGACTCCACAGATGAATGGCGTGTCTAAGAGGAGGAACCGTACCTTGTTAGACATGGTGCAATCCATGATGAGCTACGCAGTTCTCCCAAAATCATTTTAGGGGTATGCTCTAGAAACCGCATCATATACACTGAACTGAGTTCCATCAAAGACGGTTGAATCCACACCATACGAGGTATGGCATAAGAGGAAACCGAGTCTAGCATATCTCAAACCTTAGGGTTGTCCGACTTACGTGAAGCGGATGATGCCTGACAAATTAGAAGTTAGATCTGACAAATGTCTGTTTGTGGGTTTTCCTAGAGAAACTAGAGGATACCAATTTTACCATCCTGAGGAACAAAAGGTATTTGTTTCCAGGACTGACCACTTTTTAGAGAAAGAGTTCATTCTGGATAGGGTCAGTGGGAGTAAGATTGATCTTGAAGAAATTCGAGAACCACTTACAGATAACAGTCGGTTGATGGAAGTAGAGGAGACACCACATACAGATGTGACGCCAGACTCTACCGTTGACACACTAGCACCTCAGAGATCCACCAGGGAACGCCGTGAACCCAAAGGTACACTGGCGTATATCTCATGGAAGATGAGGACCCTAGAACTCATGAGGAAGTGCTATTAAGGCATGACAAAGAGAAATGGCTGGAAGCCATGAATTCTGAAATGGAATCCATGAAAGACAACCAAGTTTGGAACTTAGTTGATCCACCTGAGGAAATAGTTCCCATAGGGTGTAAATGGGTCTTTAGGAGAAAGAACGACATGGACGGTAATGTGACTACCTATAAGGCTAGGTTAGTGGCAAAAGGATATAAGCAAAGACAAGGAGTTGACTATGACGAAACCTTTTCACCAGTTGCCATGTTAAAATCCATTAGAATTTTGCTCGCTATTGCAGCATACCATGATTACGAAAATCTGGCGGATGGATGTGAAAACAACTTTCCTTAACGGGACTCGTGTCTGAGGAGGCGATATGACACAACTGAGGGTTTCACAACCAATGACGCCAGGATGGTGTGTAAACTGCAAATATCCATTTATGGATTAAAGCAAGATTCTCAGAGTTGGAATCTTCGCTTTGATGAGATAATCAAACAGTTTGATTTCATCAAGAACGAAGATGAGCCCTGTGTTTACAAGAAGGTTATTGGGAGTGCCATTGTGTTCTTAGTGCTTTATGTAGACGACATCACGCTCATAGGGAATGATGTGCCTATGTTACAATCGGTCAAAGCTTGGTTATCCAAGAACTTCTCAATGAAGGACTTGGGTGAAGCAACCTATATTCTAGGAATAAAGATCTATAGAGATAGATCTAACAGACAGTTGCTTGGTCATGTCGCAATTCACCTATATAGACAAGATCTTTCAAGAGATTCGACATGGAGCGATCAAGAGAGGATTGCTTTGCCCATGTCACACATAGGGTCTACCTATCGAAGGAATGAGTCCTAAGACAGAGGAGGAAAGGGCACAAATGAGTAAGATCCCTTATGCTTCGGCAATCGGTCTATCATGTATGCCATGTTGTGCACTAGACCAAATGTCTCGTACCCTCTTAGTATGACTAGTAGGTACCAGTCCAATCCAGGTGATGGTCACTGGATTGGTGTCAAGAATATCCTCAAGTACATGAGACATACTAGGGATATGTTCCTGGTTTTCGGGAATGATGATTTAGTTTTACGAGGTTACACAGATGCCGCCTTCAAATCGACAAGGATGACTTTAAGTCACGATGCTGATTTGTTTTCACGCTTAACGGCGGGGCAGTGAGCTAGAAGAGTTCCAAGCATGAGACTACTACAGACTCTACAACGGAAGCCGAATACATAACAGTCTCGGAGGCGGCAAAGGAAGCAGTTTGGATGAAGAAGTTCATTACTGAACTTGGTGTGGTTCCTCCATTGAAGGTCCAGTGCCTCAGATTTGTGATAATAATGGAGCGATATCTCGATCAAAGGAACCAAGGTCTCATCGAAGTCCAAACATGTGCTACGGCGCTATCACTTGATTAGAGAGATAGTAGATAGATGAGATGTAAAGATAGAGAAAGTCCACACGGATGATAACATAGCTGATCCGTTAACCAAGGCATTGTCTCAAGCAAAGCATGATAAACATGTTCACTTGCACGGGCTTAGGCATATGGTTGATTGGCCTTAGGCCAAGTGGGAGATTTTTGGAAAGGTGTCCCAAACCCAATCGGGTCGGACCGGATCCGACCGGGTCGGGTCAATTACAGTCTATTTAGTTCATGTAATATCTTTATTATGATTAATAAAAGCACTTATGTTATTATATATTGTTTATCTTCATATTATTTGTTGTACATATATAGTAACGTCCCTAGTATCAATCTGTGATAGAGAAACCATGATAGTGATTATGGTTGATGAGATCTCTAATCACTATAACAAGTTTGGTACTTAAATGTCTCTAGTCCTATATAATCATTAAATGGGACATTGATAGTATAATCGACTAGCACGTATTGGATGTCTTCTATCTTATAGAAGGTAGGGATAGATCTCGTCTATCGAAGTGTAGAGACACTTGGGTATGCGTGGACGTGTATTAGAGAATGCGTACGTTAGACTGACCCACTTACATTAAGTGTCACACTATGTGGCGGTTGTGTAATTATCATTTAGACCGGAGTCTTCATGGCATCACGGTGTGGATTGTCATGCTTTGACACGATTGAGATTTCCCCTAGCTATGGGGTGATCATGCGGTAGTGATTGGGTATGATATTAAAGCATGCGGAGTATACATGATTGGTCGTCCGGGAATCGCGTATCCTATGATTGGGATTGAATATCCGAAATGGCCTTCTTATAAAGAATGTCTAGCTCTCGAGAATCTTTGCAAAGTGGGAGTAAATGTATTATCCCGAGAGAGCTTAATATCCATATTATAAGATACGATCGTTAATGTATTGACACTCGAGATATGATCGTATGGATATTATTATAGCGATAGGATTATAATTTACACGGTGACTGCTTCACATGAAAGGTAGTAGTCATTGCTTTTGACTCTTCCGATGATTGGGGGTCACGGTGTGTTGCTAGACGCTATCCCATGATCGTTAGGTGATGATAAGATCAAGTGATAATAAAATACTTGATCACCATAAACCAATACTAGCAAGAGGACTAGGTCCATCGTAGTATAGCTATAGCGAATCAAGGTCGATCCCACAGGGAACCAATTGTGGATCATTTATATACAAACAATTAATCATTCATGCCAAGCACACAGAAGCGGTCTATGACCAACAAAAGACAAGAAAGATAAAGGACTCGACACGACACAACAAAGACAACGTAACTAACCTCCCCAATCATTAGATTATCGTTTGGATCTAGAGATTCTATATAATTAAGCTAGACTCGACAACTATTAATCCGATTCGTATCTATTTTATATTGGCTACGAGAGTCATCCCCTAAACTTGACTTAGTTCCGGGTAGGACACTAGATCACTGTGCTACATTACGTGACTTCACATTTTGGGTCTCTATCTCATATAACTTGCATGCTTACAATACTAGGGATGCCGATATTAACCGTATTCCTCACCTAGGAAACATTCCTGTGGTTAGGCGTACTTCCTAAGTGATCGCATCAGTCTCTGTCCCATTAACACTAACTTTGTAGGTATCATGTTAATATACGATTTACGTATAACTAGATGATCTCAATTCCCTAATACAAAACAGATCTAGATCTCGCTGAAAGTCCCGAAAGATCAATTCATGAGCCGACCTAGGAGCCCTATATTGGTATTTTCTAATCATACGCTAATTAAAATAGACGAGCAACGTAGCCGTAGCCATACCTACTAAGATAAGAAATTCTATGTGGACAATCACACCATAAAGACGTGGCTAGATTGACGCGGCGAAAACCTAAATCTTAGTATTTCTACATACGTAACGGATAAAATAGAGATTCATAAAGCAATTATATAGATCTATTAAAAACATGATTGTCGATCATACCAAAGTCATCTATAGATCATCGGATAACAGATCTAGGCGTGTGGATCTTTATAGACAAGGAATCCCCACTGCCTCATATCGTATCATTAGATCTACATCGTTTGGTGAAGAACGAACAACCTCAAACGATAAACAATAATTGGGGGGGACTTAATTACAAAGAACAAAGAACAAATAAATACAAGAACTCACATAATTGCTGCTGAACTTGTATTAAAACTGCTCTGAGAAACTGAGAATTTGTGTTATGAAAAAATGATATTCCAGATGATACAATGAAATAAATATATATAGGCCGGAAAACCGACTTAGGATAAACTCCAGCCGACCTAATTTACGTTTCCTAAACCTTAAAGGAGTCTAAAACGCGTTGAGATAACTCCGAGCCGATCCGCTGACTTTGCCCAGCTCGCTCCCAAAGAAGCTCATTGTCACGCCAACGAGAGTCCTCTCTCGCTCGATTGTTCGGCTTTTTCTTGTTCCACACTCCACTCTTCGTGCTACTTTGATATTTATCTTTAATGCAATCCGATTCCGCTCCAATTTATCTTGAGATTTACTTCCTTCGTTGGTAGATATCCTCCGATTCACCGTAATCTATAAAATCAATAATTATCGCACAGTAAATCATATAAAAATAGATAAATACCAAATTATATTCTATAAATCACATAACATTAAATAATCATTATAAACAAGTGATTTAATATAAAATATATATTATTAAGCTCGATTTAAGGATAACGTTGATGACTTTTACGGGTATAATTTGACCGTCATCATTAGGTATGAAGGGCATTTTAGTAAATTGCACTTTGTGTCTACGGCCAAAATATTCGGAAGCCTATCGGGTCAAACACATATAAACTTCGAGTCAGATTAAAATGCGGTTATAGTTGATAACTAAATAAGGAAAGTTTATCTCTAGACTATAAAGGTTATAGTGGTAAATTAATATGGTGGTATTTATTTATTATGAATAAATAAAATACATGATATTAATTATATATAAATTATATTAATTAAAGAATATTCCGGAAGTCAATTCATTGACTATTGGGGCGCCACATTGATATGTATAAGATACACTTGGATTGTGCACTTTAATTAATAAGATTACCATAATATTAATATAAGATATTAATTGATTTTGGAAAAATAGATTTATGGTAATAAGATAATTATAATCAATATAAGAGATTGGCAAAGTTAATTATAATTAAAGAGATAAATCAATCTAATTGATTTTCCTTATTTTATTGGGAAAATGTTTTCTTCTCCTCCACACCATATGTGGGCGCCACTTTGCCTATATAAAGGAAGTGGGTGTCAAGCTCTTTTGTACATCACAATTGCAAGAGCTCATAGTTCTTGTGTAAAATAGAGAGCAACCTATAGTGAGTTTGTGAGGGAGGAAAAAGGCCGGTCTAGCAACCAGAGTTTTTCCGATAGCAATCCAAGGAGGATTCCGGCGAGGAGTTCGTGTGGATTAGCGATAGAGGCCAGACAGCTGTGGGCGACTTGCGCGCTGTCAGACTACTCTCCGTTGACGGTCAAAGCGACGATCTTATAGACTATCAAGGTATAACCGTCAAACTACTTAACATGTTTATTGCATTAAATGAAGAACGATCCAGTAAAAGGAAATCAAATTTTAAATTCCGCTGCGTTAAACTAGTGATTTCCTAACATGAACATGAACAAGCCTGGATTAAGTTTCTTATGCGTTTAGTTCCGGCATTGAATGTACTCTTCCATAGAGTTGAAGTTCGGGACCGTCGGAAGGGTAAGAATGGCTTGTGGTTTGATGAATTAGTATTCATCAATGTCTGTGTACATGATTAGGTTGTTGTGTCTAGAGTCTAAGCGAGGGAGTAGAGTTGTTAAGTGAGCTTCTACCTTGAAAACACTTAGGTGGATAGTTAATGATTAATAATTTACATAAGTGTGTAGTAAAAGACTAAACATCGTAAACATTCTTGGTAAGACACTTGTCTATATCGCGATGTGTGGACGGTCAGATAAAGTGAATAACTCTACTGGCCTATAAACGGCTAAATGGTAGGGGGACTTTGCCGAACGTGTACATTATCGGGTCTTAACCCGTGGCTATTGGTGTGATCCACTGATAGGTTGCAAATGATACCTCGTGGTGGGTAGCACCATGCGTAGTGCCCTTGAGTGCCGGTGTAACAAACTTGAGTTAAGTTAGAAACGTTTAGTCACAACATGTTGATGAGCATAAAGTGAACTCTATAATTGAGTCGGTCAAATAAAGATAACTTAAAAACTATGTAAATCCTTCTTTGTGAAATCTAGTTGATGCAATAGCTTCTCTTTCTTGCTAAGTACCTTCATACTTACCTCAAATGCATGTTTGTTGTGTTTGGGGTTGAGAAGATGAACGGGTGAAACAGGAGTTCTACGAGAACTTCGAGGATGATGTTTGATGAATTGTCATGCTATGCTTTTATCATGCTTTATTTCTATTAGACTATATAATGTACTATGTTGCACTTTACTTTTTAAGACATGTTGTATTTCTTTGATATTTTCTTGTAAGATATTTGTTGTACTTTCTTTCTTTCTTTAAGAAATTCGTACGGTTGTAAGACTTATGTATCGTTGTTGTAAGATATCTTTCTATCTTTAGTATGTTGTGTTTCTATTCTTATCTTGTATCTTGTGTAAAAAAAATACACCCGAGTCTTTTAGCTTCCGTAAATGCGAAACTCGATACGACGTAGTAGAGGTTTACGTATAATATAGAATTTATTTTATATTATACGTGCCGAACGTTCTATTTCCGGGTAAGGACTCGGTATCCGGGAACGGGGCGTTACACATTCGTGCTCACTCTCATAGTTTTCTAGTTTTTCAGTTAAGGCTCATGGTTATGGGAAGGCGCATGAGCGACGTATGAGCCACGCACTAGCCACGTAGCGACGCACGAGCCACGTAGAGCCGACGCATGCATAGTTTTTCAATGTTAACTTTTGGAGCATATTTTCAGGGATGTTATTCTTTTGAAGCATATTTTCCCAAGTTTCCCATATAAAAACGTGATAGAAATTATATGACTCGGTCAAATACGGTCCAACCCGATTCAGTGTAAGGCACAACACTAACAACTTAGACATTTCTTATGGGACATTTGTGTCCACTCTCATAGTTTTCTAGTTTTTCAGTTAAGGCTCAAGGTGATAGGAAGGTAGATGATGACTCTCTTGCCCGTTACTTTAGCTAGATTCGTCAAATAAGATGCGTGGACTCATGTTTACATGTAGAACAGAGCATTGATTGTGATCTTCCACAAAGGAGTATTGCTAAGAGTAGGTTTTTTCTTTTCTTTTTCCGAAACAAAAACTTAAACGCACACACCATTTTTTGCCCCAATAGAGGCATGAAATCAGGACCTTTTGGTTTTTGGGTATCAACTTTTACCATCATGGTACCTCATTGACGCTAATGTGAACAATCATTAATTTATGACTTTTGAGATGTTAATGACCATGTATTAGTTAAGGCATGGACCCCGTGAGCAGTTAATTATTATGACAATAGATTATTATTGTTATTAATATTATTGAAGATTTCAATTTCAGATTTCCAATGAAAGACTTCGTGATTTGAAATTCTTGTTACGAATCTACGTAATTGAATAAAATTTGGATCGGGTCGATACATGAATCCGTTGGAGTGGAGCTATAAGCGAGAGCTCTGCTATTATGTAACATCGAAGTTATTGTCTTGTGTGGTATATATGCTCCTTCTTAAATAAATACTTCATTCATTTCGAAATAACTGATGCAGTTGTCAAAAACACGTATATTAAGGATGTGAGTTAATACTTTAATTTGAATGACAAAATGACTAAAATACCCTTAGTCTATAATTAATACTACAATGTTATATTCATGATTCATCCTCTCACTCCTTAATAAATAAGATTAGATGTAGGAAAAACACAATAAATGTTGCATTGGAAATGTAACCGTCTCAGTTATTTTAGAACGATTTTTTTTTACAACTGCTTCAAATATTTCGAAACGGAGGGAGTAAATAAAAACTTTAAATAAAAAAAAAACACCATTGTCCATTAAAGTTTCTTTACAATTAGTTACAGGGAACATTTGCTCTTTTGATTACCCCTTAACTAAGTAAAGACGTAGTCAAGTAGTGAGAATAGAATCTTACTTTTTGTGCTTGGAGAATAAAAATGAATAGCTGTCAGAAAAAAATGTAATTTATTTTTCTTGTTTTGTTAATTATTAGTATAATAAGTTTTACCCGGAGCAAACAAACCGATATTATTGAAGTAAATGAGAAGTACAACTGTACAAGCAGTAAGAACACGTTCATAAAATAAAATACTCAATCCACAAAGCCTAAATTAGTTAAGTCCGTTTGGGCCAAGAGATGTGCCGGCTTATTGTTAGTCCTCTTAATAACAAAAATGTAAGAAAACAAAAAAGCTCTGCCAAATGTAAACAATCTCTCGCCAGATGTCCAAGAGACGTGAGGTCATCCGCAAGAGACTAAAGGCATTGAACAACAGAGATAGAACCGGACTCCAGGCAAATGCTATAGTAAACTCGAATACGAGCAAAGAGAAGAGCACCACAGATGGCAAAACGCTTTGCTGACTCCACCTCTAAGTTCCTATCTAACCTACCCGAACAAGCACAAAGCATATGGCCATCCGGTCCTCGAATAACTTGTCCAAAGGCTCGGGTTTCCACTTGAAGAGATGAATTCACATTAACCTTAGCCCGGTCACCCATAGGCGACTGAAACTGGAGGACCGCGGCGAACCCCTCGGCTGACTGAGGAAGTTATCATTAATCACTAATATATTACTAGAGTCTCTTGGGTTCGGCGCCTCGTGGATCAAAGAAACTTGTTCGGAGAGGACCCCACCTTGATGCATGTGATGTCTCGAATATTGATACCGAATAATTATGCTAAATACATTGTATAAGCAAAAATAAAATAAAAATTCACATCATTTATCAATGATAAATGAATAACTAATTAATTTTGAAACTTTTCAAAAGTATATTTTAAAATTGAAAACCCTTGAAAAGAAAAGAAAAATATACTACAAAGAAATACTTTTAAAAGTATGTTATTTTAGGAAAATATTTTCGTTTTTTCGACCTAGGAAAATATTTTCTAAGAAACTACGTATTAATCAGGGAAATTATAATTTCAGATCACTGTAGCAACACATATTTCATATCCGGTCGGATCCGACTTGACTTCTTTTTTCACAGGTTACGGGTGCAATTTTTTGGGAGAGTCCGTGTAAATTTGTACGGGCTGAGCACAAGCCACGCACAAAATCCCACGTTATCCCTCCTTTGTATTTTTTTTTAGTTACCTTATTCCCCCACGTGCAAACATTAAGTGCCCCGTTCAATTTTTTCAACATGGCTGTGTTTTCAGCCCATCCAATTTTGCACGGGCCGTGTAATTTTGCACGGATAACCTGAAAAAAAATAACATCTTAATCCGACCTGAAATAAAATATGGAATGATGCAGTGACCTGAAATTTTTAATTTCTCTATTAACCATTGTCTTCCTAGAGACATTACCTTTCAAAATAATAATAAAAACAATCATAGACATTCTGTCTTCATGGACCCATGTAATCAGACTCTATAAAGTAAACTCGAGAGTGTTTCAGAACAATATATTTCCCTATATAAATATAGGGAAATGATATGTCTACTATATTTTATGTAATGAAACTTCCACTATATGAGTGATCCATATCGATGAGAATGATAAACCATTTATTGTTATGTGCCCAAACACAATCCTTTTTTCCGCGTGTTTATATTGTTGTATATGTTGCGGATATATATATATATATATATATATATATATATATATATATATATATATGGGGAAGTTGGAAGTAATAGGGTGTCACCTGACATATATGAGTGCATCGTGTAGTAAGTAATCAGACCTTTATTTTTAAACGAATTAAATGTGTGAGTCAGATTTGTTTACACGTCGATTCGGTCTTGGCGTGAATATAGAATACAAAAACTTCCATATAAAAGGTTCCACGACCCAAAACCCGAAGATTTCGGTTTCGAGTCATTGATCCAGTGGTAATTACTGTAGCCTCAAGACCCAGATGTTTCGAATTCGAATCTTGTGAGAGCAAGTTGTACTACCGTTTCCGTAATATATATAAGGTCGGATGGTAATACAAATCATTCTTCTTCTTTTTTTCACACATTTGCCATTTGGTTTGGATCACAAGCGGTTGCTATAAATGAGGTTATCGGAGTCTAAAATTGTATTTTTTAATATAAATTTTTTTAATGACAAAGCTATATCGCTATAATATGAAAAAAAATCAATGAATCTTATCTTTTAAAAGCAAAAATACATCATTTTTAATATAAATATAAATCCAAGATATCAGTATAGTCACATGACATGGGCCGGATCCGTCCATGAACTCAAGTGAAAACGCATATTTCAAAGGATGAATGAAAAATAAACACATTACATGACGTCACACAATATGAATTGTGGCGATGACAAAGCGGATCTTCGGACCACCACATGATGAAAATATGTGGTTTAGATACGTCATCATGTGGAGACCATATGCGGCTTCATGATCTTTTGATACACGCATTGATTTTTTTCTTACTCTTTATATTTTATACTTAGGGGCTTAGGCTTATAATACATTATAACTTATTATGGGTCAATATAAAATAATGCCGGATCATTATACAATAATAAGTGGATCAATTTTATAAACATACACATACATTATTGTTTTAATCTATGATGACGTGTTTTTAAGGGTCATTTGCCCCCACCTTCATGCGGAGCCATCCCTGATAGAGACACTACCGGAAAATTACTTGGCTTAATTATTGTATCGTAAAGTATGAATTATTTATTTATGAACTATGGGTTAAAAGTATTTTGCTATGACTTGTTTTAAAACTGTAACTTTTTTTTTTTTTTGGTAAATGAGTCTATGTCTCGTAAAGGAGTTCGACTGGATTCATTTTTTTTTTTCATGTTCAAGTTTGAGTCAAACCAGTCAAATAATTAACTGAGCCGGTCCTAAAATTTAAAATATATTAATCCAACACTCGCGAGTTAATCGATACATATTAAATTATTATTTAAAGAAATATATTTATTTTTATTATTAAATAATATATTATATAAACCATTAATTAATAGTCGAGACGAGTGTTAATCGAGTCGAGTTTGATTTTATAGTTTTATAAATAAATGAATTGTAAAATTAATCGAGCTGACAAGTTGAATCGAGTTAGATGAAATATTAATACAATCTTGTATTTTTATAACTCGTTCGAGCTCGAGTTGAGTTTCATGCTTGGATATTGACAATCATGATTTTTTTGTCTTTTCTTTTCAATCTTATCTTACGCTTTTTACATGGCATTTGCTAGTGCTTGCCCCTTTTACTTGTTCCTATTGAAAAGATTCGAAGAAAACATGTGATAAATGAAGTGAAAGAGTATGAAGAATGTCACAGATTTTATTTATGTTGAATATAGTAGGCATTTTTTTTTAAAGTTGTTTTGAAAATTTGTATCTTAACATGGCCGAAGCGGTGGCCACAAGATCCAGATGATTTGTTTTTCTAGTTTCGTTCTTGTCTATGTTTTTCTCGCATGATAGTATTATTCGTTTTGACGTCAAATTGATGTGAATATTGGAGTTTATCTTAAAAAGCACTATCAAGCGTTCTATTTTCGGTTCATGACTCGGTTTTGAAATGGGGGTGTCACAATAATTCTCTTTGCTATCTTTACTTCTGCAACTTTTTGTGGAGACATTCATGTTGGGATGATTACGGAATATCAGCTGTTAAGGTGTTGATTTCTTAGTGGAAAAAAAGGGGGGGACGTGCTATATCCGAAACATACGAGATATAATAAATATCGTAAAGGCAGATGTAGTAGGCGTTGCAAACCGGACGGTACACAACTTGGTTTTGGAATATATGACACTAAAAGTTGTAGAGCTGATTGTCTTTCATATCGAGCCATTGAAGCAGCGCGTCAGGCTATAATCGGACACTTCTATCGTGCAGATGGAGTTTTTGAAAATTTCACCTACAAAGCTTCTCATGCGGCTCGACTTTGATATAGTAGCGAAGCCTGATATCTTTAATAATAATCATAATAATAATAATAAAAATAAAAAGATCACATTTGATATATATGCTCCAAATAATTTCGTAGCTAAAACGGCATAAAATTCATTTGGAGCATATGTCTCAAATTTTATCTTTTGAGACATTATATTTTCAAATAATAGCCAGTTAAGGCATATTTATTCAAGTATCCCTTAAGAAAAAGAAAATAAAGTTTATAGTCATGTTAACCGGTAAGTAAGGGTATTCATATCAATCACCCTATCTCTATCCCCACAAATACTATTAAAAAATACATATCCCTACTTTACAAAGAATTAAATTCACAATACTTACATCAAAGATCCCTATCTCTATCCTTACAACATTAAAATATTCATTTTTCAACTAATTTTTAAATTCAAATTTTACTTCAACTATTATATTTCAATGATTTATATTTCAACTGGCTATATTCGAACACACACATTTTTCCAAAATTATTTTTAAAATTTAAAATTTTACTCCAAATTATATTTGAACACACACATTTTTCAAAACTTACTTTTTAAATTCAAATTTTACTCCAAATTTTTATATTTCAATGGCTATATTTCAACAGAGAAAAAAATAAAATCGTTTCAAAAAAAAATAATAATAATGTAAGGATAGCTTACAATGTCACCCTGGATTTGGGGTGACATCGCTCATCCACCCCAATGTAGGGTGGGGATAAAGTATCTCGATGCAGGAGAGTTTTTACTTTTCCTATTTTTTTTTACCTACACGTAGGATAAAGGTGGAGATAAAGACTACGATCTAATACTCCTATCATATTACCCCTTAGAAAATTTAAGGGAGCGGTCAACCACCAATATTGTCCTTTTCTTCTTGTCAACTATATTATATTTTAATAATCAATCACTAACCGTTAAAATTTGGTTTCACATATAACATATATTTTCATGTAAGTAAAAAGTTAACAAAAATATAATTTAATCAATTCACAGTTTGACTCAATTGATTATACTCGCTTAAGAACACATAGTAATATCTTAAATTTTATTTTAGTCTGCGATATTATGTTAAAAATGCTTTGTTTCAGACATTTACCTATGAATATTAGTCCGGATATACATATACCAATCCAATCGAACTCAAAATTAGTGAGATTAGTGACCGTGAACATTAGATTTTTTTTTTTTTTTTAAACAAAAAAATTAGAATAAATATAATATTGTAATTCGGTCACAAAAGATGGATTGATTGACCATATGAACTACTAGTATGAAGTCAAATGAGCATGTCAAAGAAAATAGGCCCAGGAATTTGAGTGGGGGCAAATGGTGGACTAATTGTGCATCAAAGTCCACGAGATATGGACTTTTGTGTTACAATTATCAATTTCAGGATAAGAATTAGGGACAACCGGAAATAATGACAAAAATTTAAGAGAAATTGTCAAAAAAGACAAGTGGAATGAAAAATGGTGAAAAAAGATAAAAAGACATTTAAAATGACTAAATTCACAAAAAGTGTCTATTTTTAAAAATGAATTGTCCTATAAACAATGTTAATGCAGAAAATCAATACATTTTTAATGAGTTTTTTTCCAAACATACCCCTTATCATAACATTTAATGTTTATATATTCATTTCATATTTCAAAAGAGCATTTATTATTTGATAGGGTATATATTTCTATCACTACTTAAAATGCAACGCATTAATTATTTTCTTAATCTCTGTGAACCACAAAAAGTGGACATATTTTATGGGACGGAGGTAGTATTATTTTTTATCATTTGATTTTATTTTTTACAATTGGAAAAGAAAAGAAAATATAATCCCAAGCTTTGGGTTTCCATTGAGCTCGACTCAAAACATATTGTTTGGCCCATTAGATGTGCTTGTGATGAGATTGCAGGCCCTTCCATGACAACTTGAGCAATTCTTTTTTTTTGACGGGAACTTGAGCAATTCTTGTAACTACATTACATATTGAGGTTTTTAATTCACTTTTATTTTATTGAACACGGCAAATTGGACCATAGAGTTGTCAAGCGATTTTTAATACAAAATTCATAGGTAAATATCATTTAGTAATTCTTCTACTTTTTTTAATTTTTAATTTAGCATACATATGCACCTCGTCAATGAACAATCATACAAATATCCACTTGTATTTCAGGTGAATTTGATATATTTAAATACATAAAATACAAAATTATCGTTATTTATAGATTCTGGTGTAAGTGCCAGATAAAGTCGAAATTATCACGGTGTTAAAAGCGATGTTTTGTGGTGGATATCCGACTGTAAAAGTGAGTGTTTGCCGGTGGTGCACGGCGGTGAAATGGAATTTGCGGTGGTCGGAAAATAATAAAAGTGGCAGTGCTTTGCTCAAGAGAAAATGACAGAGTTTGCCTACCCTTTATAATATCGTGTATATGTTGTGATTACATTGAACCTCTATTTATAGGCAATGTACTGATTAGGATTTAACTAATGACAATTAGACATAATTAAGTTCAATTTAGAACCGACTAAGCTAACGATTATCTGGTGGTCCGATATGGAGCGGACCCAAACACTTAGTCATTTCTTGTGTCTTTGTCTTGTCACTTTCTTGTGGTTGTTTACTCATCTGATGTTGCAGGCTCGGTCTTATTACGGACTTTCCTTGGGCCGCAGGGGCTAATAGGAAGGCTTGAGGCGTGGCCGATGGCTCGTGGTCCCATGATGACTTATACGCGTGCGGACTATATATAATGACCGGATGCCTTTGTCCATTGTTTGAGTGGCCGGACAGATCCGAATAAGGATCCGCGGCCGGATTGCGGTCTAGGCATATCAGTGCCCTAAGATAAGCATATTTTCTTTGAATTTTCCTCACATTGACGATATTGTATATATCTTAATTTTGAGCCACATTTTCTTTGAATTTTCCTCACATTGACGATGTTGTATATATCTCAATTTTGAGCCACAAATTGTTAAATAATTCCTTTTTTTTAGAACCAAATAATTCCTTTTTGAATAGCCAGTTATCAACATGTGATTAAATGTAAGCCACAAGTAAATATAATTGATGTGCTAAGTGTAATCAACGTCCATCCGATTTAATGTTTGGTGGAGGTGCCTTAAAAAAATAAAATAATATGACCCAAAAAAAAAAACTCTTTTATTGCAGATGTATGTAGGGCTACTGCTGGAAAAAAAACTTGTGAGGAAAGAGATTTTGAGGTGAAATGACGGGTGAAACGATCAGAACCACACAGTTTACAGACAGAAAGAAATTATGTGATGTGTATATCTCCACACGATATCTACACACCGTGTGAAAACACTATACAAATACCTGGGGCATGAAGATGGCTTTAGGAAGTCAACTAACTTTGAACTAAAACCAACCACCTGTCATCAATATATGATTTTGATATATCCCGGAAAAATATATATTTGTCTTTTTATGGATATCTAATTAAGGCTAGATTTTTAGGACATGACTACCTACACTCAACTTTTGGGGTGTTCACGGATATGGTTTTTCCGAAAATCGAACCGATTCGAGTTTCGAAAATCGAACCGATCCGAGGTCATTCGGTTAATACTCGTTTTCGGTTAATAATATAGAGAAACCGAAAATTTCGGTTCGGTTACGGTTAATGCTACAAATTATCCGTAACCGAACCAAAAACCAAACCGAATTAAAAACCGTACAATTAACCGAACCAAAAACCGGACAATTAACCGAACCAAAACTGTACCAACCAAATACCTTAGCCGAACCGTTTATATCCAACATGTATACTTAGCTTTTATAACCATAAGATTGTATTTTTTTATTATAAAAATTGCTTATAACCGAACTGTTTATAATTGAATGAAAAAACCGAACCGTTTATGACAAACATAATTGTTTAATTTTACTTCGGTTTTCGGTTAACCGAACCAAACCATAAATTTCGGTTCGGTTCTATTCCCTAAAGCAAACGGTTCGGTTTCGGATAATTACTAACCGAAATTTTCAGTTCGTTTTTCCATTAACCGTACCGAACGGAACCCTGAACACCCTTTTGATTATTTATACCTCACGCTCTGAGTGTATCTTTTTGTAATATCTCACGTTGCTAAGATGAAAGAATCATTTTCTTATAAGTGTGAGATATAAATATATTTTCAACTCGAATTAAACCTTTTAGATCAAGCGATGACGACGGTCTAAGCCGTTGACCAGATCAATTATTACTCAATTACTACTACCAGCGTCACAGTTATATCATCATCTTAGCCTTAAAGCAAACATCTTTGGACTCAAGTCAAAACGGTTACAACATCTCACGTCTTTCTAATATAACTCGTGGTGCCTGGCCTTGCACCGCAAGGCCCTTGTGTGACCTTGGTTGTATTAATAGGTCAACTAAATTTCGTTGAAACGTGATGTACTAATTGGTGGGAATCATGAAATTAGTCTAGTGTAAAGTGACCTGCAAGGGAAACTAAGAAAGATGCAGGGAAAATCCAGAAATGGGTGGATAATTACAAGGGAAAAGTAATGAAGGGAAAACCAATGAATTTGCAGGGTTAAAAACCTTAATACATAAGAGTAGAAAATAAAAGTCTTACAAGTTTAGGAGTGGTGCAACCTTACATTACATACAGTCAAAAGATATTAAGAAACCCAACCTATTTTATAGTTCCACCAGTCTCTTCATAAGACGACTTATGGAAAATGCAAAAGCTGAAATAAAACCAAGCATATAGCAGGTTGGTAGCTACAATATATCACAATCAAAAGGTGTTCATATTGGATAGGATTATTAACTTAGTCTAAACATTCTTTCCTTGTCCTTTGTTCTTTTTTTTGGGGTCTCCACAATGTCGGTAGGCTTTGGATTAGGGACTTCTAATCCAACATCTCCCAGGTCCTCCGTAGTTATTGTACCAAAGTTAATGCTTCTTTTGGCAGCAGGAGAGTAAGAGCTGCTAGATGGTAGCTGGGCACATGTTTGGCTGACTTCTTCAAGAGTTTTTTTTTTGTAGTCGGTGTGAAGAACCGAGTTTCTGAGTCATTTGTTATGCTTGAATCAGTTGAGAAAAGCTGGTTGGCCTCAGACACAGCAGCATAAACTTTTGGTCCAAGGATCTGCGGGTCAGTTGCTTCTCTTGTTTTGTCTGTAGTAAATGCTTTGATTTCTTCAACAATATATGTTTTAAGTATCACGTATCTTCGAAGCATTGTATCATTGGTTGGCGTGTCATAGTACTTGACAAAGCAAACAACTTCTGTGTTATCCATTGCAATGGAAATATCATTCATGACAGACTGTCCCTGTGACAATATGGTCAGTATAATGTGAGTAACAATTCATTGTAAGTAAACACAGTAATTTTATATATATATGAGGAAGCGGTCAACAATAAGATGGTTAACCCAACATGAGAAGGGAAAGCTGTGAGAAGAGAAACACTCCATAAAATGAGAAGAGAAACACTCTATAAGATGACAATGAAGCAAGTATGAACATCATTCATAAGGAACAACACATGTAGAAAGGGTTGCAGACATCATTGGATAGCTTTATACATTTCTTTGCAGCAAAACCAAGTAACTAACCCGGTAATGAATATTGACATCCAAGAAGTTGATCCATTGAGTTACCATTTAAAAACTGTGAATTTAATGCAATATAGTAATATTGTTTTGATCAATATGACAGTCAAGAATTCATTAACATCAACATGGTTTTACCATCTTTCTCGTGCTAATGAGGCTAGTAGTAATATTAAAAAAAGTCAAAAATCTAGCTGGTAGTGAAGAGTGAGGCTGTTACTATTAATGTTGATGTTATTAATTGTTTACTATATTTCTGTTACTAATAAGTCTGTTAGCAACATCAACACAATGGTTTACTATTACTAACATCAACATGGTAATTTTCTACATGGTTTGTCTATATTTCTGATAAGCTTATGAATTTCAATCTAAACAAACCATTCTAAACCTGATCACCGTGAATCTAGCTGAAAGTGATGTAAGTTAAGGAAGTCAGGAAGTAATATAGTAAGCTAATCTTCAGAATTGAAGGCACTGAACTAAGTTAACCCCTAAAAAAATAGACAGAAAATCAGGAAAGTGGTAAAATTTGTGAAATCCACATCTTGATTAAATTCAAGTTGTGCATTAAAAGAGACGGACGAACAACGGGAACTACATACACTCACCAAAGATCAAATTGACTTCTCAATGTATTGCTAGCATTAAAAAGAAGTCATGATTCAGCCCATGAGAGGTAAACAAACAACAACAATTGACAAAATCCAGAAAGTGCTGGGGAGAAGAAGGTTACTGAAAAAAATAAAAAGGTAAAGAAAGTTTGACAGCAAAGTGATCGGCTAAGCACGGTGAGCCATAACAGACTTTGATTAAGTATATATAAAGCAAGGCATTCATGATTATATTGTAATGAGTACCTCTTCTTGCATCTTCATTACTTCAATACAATGGAGTTGCTTATTCTGGATTTTCTCATGTTGATGGAGTTGCTTATACATTGGAGTTGCTTATTCATGATTATATTCGGCATGTTGATGGAGTTGCATCTTCGAATTCAAGTTGTACCTCTTCTTGACAGCAAAGGCATTCTCTAAAAGTGTTTGCTTGAACGCCATTGTAAATTTTCAAGTCCTCGTAAGAGACTGGGCATCTTACATTATTTAACAGTAGTCTCATATAGTAGCGTTCGCCTTCAGAAGGGTGAGCATTCACTATTCGACCTATGGAACCGCCTCACTATCTAAGTTTCCAACGCCTATCACTTGCAAGCCAGACGAAGTGGTTTGGGAATTCTGCGTATGTACAATTTAATCTCCTAGCAGCTGAAGAGGTTCTATTCATATGGAAATAATCAGTAAGCATTGTTTTCCGTTGAACGGGATTGTTTACAATATTTGTTAGCCTGTCCTTCTTCTTAAAGATAAGTGGTTGATAGTTCTCTAGATGAAGCGGGAGTCTGACAACTGCAGGTCTCATATCACTCATGGCAAACCTAAAAATCCTCCACAACGCCTCTGGAGAAGATATCCACCTTCCGGATACAAATCTCTCAATTTCATCAATTGTTTCCGTTTGTGTACTCTCCTGCAACTCTATACAGAATTTTGTCATTACCTTTATAGATATACTTGTATATGTATTTAACTGCTTTGATGGTAGAGCATACCTCAAGGTTGATATGACAATCTAGCTTAGCAACTAAATAAGGAGGATAAGAAACCACCCACCGGTTATCAAGGTAAGCACCCCTAACTTTTACTTTTTTCCCATCATTACGACGTCTATATTTAGGATAAGCATCGTTAGAATCTGTTGTTTGATCACAAAATTCTTTAGGGTAAGCACTTCTACAACCGCCATCATCTGGCTGCATACATACATTGGAAGGGTTAAGTTGTCCGCATGGTCCGTGCATCATATGACGCACTACCAAGTCGTGCAAGTAAGGGTGAAGAGTTTTATCCGGCAACTCAGCTGAGACAAGTCTATCATACTCCTCTGGTCTAAACAACTTCGCATGAGGTTTTAAGATGATCAGAAAGTGTGCATGAGGCAGACCCATTTTTTGGTATTCTATGACATATGTATATGCTGCTACCTCCCCGAACACATGCTTATCTAAAATTTCATGTTTTAATTCTTCTAGCTTTGCATGGAAGACCCGAACAATTAAATCCGGCCTGTTTTGGGCTTCTTCTGAGGGTAACAAGTGCTCTTTTATTTCTTTCCAGTTTGAGTTACAAGTCATTGCCAAAAACAAATCCGGTATCCCATGTTTTTGGACTAAGGCCATGGCATCAATATACTTACGTCTCATGTTTCGGGGGCCGTGTGTAAAACCTACAGGTAAAATTATCTGCGCCCAATTTTCCCGAGTTTGTTTCTCCTGATCCAATCGCATCGGCAACACCTTGCAGGTATTCTTGCCTTATCTCGTTTTGTTGCGATCGATAGAAATCTAATCTTTGGGTTTCTAGCTTAACATACATATCTACTGCAAATTGTTGGAGTAGACGTCCGAACCTCTATGTACTATGTACGATTCATCCTTTACTCTAATATGGAATTTGTAAGAGTAATATTCCCTCATAGAAACACATGATTCAGGTTCTACATGTGCATTTAGAGCTGCCAAGGAACACGAAGAACTTAGTCGAAGAAATGTGTTCTATACAAAAGAGAACACAGTGCAGGTTGATGCAATCACCTTCTTCTTCATTCCTGAGAAGCTCATCGGCAGTTTGAACCACTGAAGGATGTAGTTCAGTATCAGTAAACCTTTTCCTTTTCTTTTTGTTCATCATCCTAACACCGTTTCTTGTTATTCATTGATGCCACCCTATTTCTCCGTAAGGGAACATCAAAGGGTATTGCAAGGGGTCATAACATCCATAATAATAATTAATGGATCTTACATTCCCCCATTGCGTGTAAACTCTAATGTTTTGTTTTGAGGAAGCTTCACAATCATTGGGTTCGTTTAATATGACACTAACTTGTTCAACTGTTGGTTTGTTATACACTTTTTGGTTAAGACGTGGATTGGTCTGCAAGAAAAGATATCTATTGTCTATGTCAGGTATATTTCGAAGGCCTCGAAAGAAATGTGCATACGGGTTTCCCTCAATTACTTGAAGGAGAGAGTGCAGAACAGGCTCTGACAACCTAGAGCACATTTCCAACCTAGCAGCCACTTCATAATCCGTATCGTAGAAGTAGAGCTGTAAGTTCTTATGATAACTGTCAACAGGCAGCAAGTCATCTAAAAAATGATATACTTGGCCTTGCACCCTGAAGGTGTAAACACCTTTGTTTCTCCGCGACAAATCTTTGTCATACCTTACACCTAAGGATGTAAAGGCCAAGTGATTGTTGTATGTTCGAATTGAACATCTAAATGTCTTTGCATCCGACGTACTATCGGTAAGCAATTTTTTCATTTCATCAGGTATGCTGTTATTAGCAAGTGTTACATCTCCATGAGAACAACACATGTGTGTTGTTTCATGTTTAAAATTTCTAGCTCCACAGTAGGAACAATCTTTTGGTTTTTTTAGTTCAACCACGGAAGTGGCAATGTTTTGCAACAACTCTCTACCCTTATTTATTGTTGGAGGTTTTTTACCTGCTCTTTTGTTTCTGGATGTTTTTTCTTTCCATCTTGAAATGGCTTCTTCCCTATGCTTATTATGTATGTCTCTAATCTGTGGTGGAGAGGAAGGTGTTTCATGTGTTTTGTTCATTGATACGTCAGCCTGTCCATCAGCAAAAGAAGGAAGTTGATATAGCAGCCTACGTTTTTTTGGGTTTCTTTAAGGCATGTTGACCAGCCTGTTCAACAATCATGTTGTTACAGACGAACACACTGTGTTGAGGAGAAGGGCACATGTTTGGGGCATAAGGTTTATGTTTATTAGCCCGAAGACCATTAGTTTTTGTGGGTTCTTTTAATTCAACCATTGAGGTAGTGATGTTATCTAAAGCCTGTATACCCTGGTTTACTGTTAGATTTGAAGGAAATGTTTTAGATCTTGTTTTGTTTTTGGATGTTTTCTGTTTCCAGCATAGAATGGCTGCCTGTCTATAGCTATGGTTGTCCCCAATATGCCGTGTAAAGGACGACGGCTGAAGAAAACCACCCATAGATATGCCAACCTCTGCATCACAAGACAAAGGAAACCCAGAAAGTAGTTGCCTCTTTTCTGGGTTGTGTAAGGCATGCTGACTTGGCTGTTCAACAGCCAAAATGTCGTGAACATGCTGTGCAGGGGAGTATGTTGGCCTAGGTCATGCACTGCCTTTAGTACGCATGGAACTGCAAAACGAGGGTTGGTAACCATAATGTTTGATTTTTCTTACAGGCTAACAAGTACACAAAATGATTTGTTTCACCAGAATTCCAAGGATAGTACGACTGACAAAAGCCAACACAGGTCACAAATGAAGATCTAAACTAGCAGAAAAGAAACATATCTAAAGACAATGATGAATACAATTATGTTAAGCAGAGCACATGAAGTACATACTCTTAGTGCAGACAAACCACACCTTGGTGTACACTTGTAACTTGGACAACCTGCATAGAGAAAACATGGTACAGGTTTTTAGGTAAACCAGAAGCCAAAGACAAATATTTTTTAAAATTGATCCTCCAACACAACATACATAAAATTCTGACAAAGGCATATCATCAACGAAGAAATTGTTGGTTAGAGAAGGAAACAATGGTATGGAAGCAGATAAGCTTTCCAACCCTTCTCAATGAAGTGACTGTAAACAGGGCGGATAATGTACAGAAACAGCAGGCATTCTGTTGCAGCAGTCATTTCAAAAGCAGATATTGTAAACATAGCATGCATAAATGCGTAACAACAACAACATATCATGAACAAATCAAGTATTGGCAGTAGCAGCAAACAATGATGTGGGAGTAGAGAAGCATTTCCAGGATTCACAATGAACTGACTGCTAATAAGTTTGAGAGTGTAGATAAACAATCTACATTCTATGTGTCAACAAGAACTTCAACAAAACACATCAGGAATAATACAATTAGGGCCAAACATGCGTCAACACCAGGAATAATACAATTAGGGTCGAAAAGTTGTTTAAACATGAACACAGCAGGAATAATACAAAAACCCGTAGACATCAACTAATCAAGGGCAAATACAAATGCATTCCCTAAATTGACATATTCCACTCTAGAATGAGAACAACCTTTTTCATGTTTAGGCCTAACAACATCTGCATCAAAGTTATTCAATAGATTGAAAAGCTTTAACAATTGTGTAGCTGTTTATACCTCTTGGTTTAACCTAAAAATGGACTCTACAAACATACAACTGACCATCTGAAAACTATCATGAAGAACAGAGGAAGAATAGTTGCTGCAACTCAAGTAAATCTTCTCACACTCAAGCGCTCAGCACAAATAAATCTTCCGTCTCAAACAAAAAATTAGATAAAGAAAAGGTCAAAATATCTGTGGTAGTCTACACTTGCTGGAGATAATTGACTTTTTTTTGTGTGTGTGTTGGTCAATGAGAAATTTACAAAATGTTCAAACATTCATATCAATGTAAATCAAACAAACACATATTCATGTTATTGCTGTTATGGACATAACACTAATGTCTTATAGTAAATGTTCCTCTCAACTCAAGTATCCAGCAACTATTAGCTACAAATAAATCTATAAAGTATCCAGCACAAAACACAAATAAATCTCATGCAGCAACTCAAGTAAATCCAAAACTCTTAATCTATCAATCTAAAAAAAAAACAGCACATCAACCAAAGAGGCCAGGCTTCCTAAAATCACCATAATCAAACAAAGCATCATTTTTTCGAGCAAAAGTTGAGTGGCACACATCAAGACATGATTTTCTCAAATCATTTAGTATGAATATTAGCCTAACAATCTCATTACATAACAACCTTTTAATCTCCTACCCAAAAAAGGCCAAGCTAGACCCCCAAAAGACAGCACTGAAGGTGCATCAACACTGAAAAGAACACCCAAAGCTTCAACACGCATGAGAATATAAGAGCTATATACATACCGAATGCATATCTAACAACATAGATCGTTTGTTGCAGAAGGACAAGAGCGTGAAAATAATTTACCAGTTGTTTATTGCAAGCACTCGGTTTTTTTTTTCCTTAAACCAAAAGAAAAAGAAACCCAATGCATGTATATAATAAATAAACACAAGAGGGGAGCATGTAGGTTTTTTTCCAGAGATTATTGAAGGAGATAGGGTAGGTTAATAACAAATGATGAAAGTCATTTAGTTGGATTTTCTCAAATCATTTAGCATGAATACCAGCCTAACAATGTGATCAAACAACAACCTTTTAATCTCCCAGCCTAAAAAGCCCAAACCAAAGTCCCAAAAGACACTACTGAATCCGCACCAACAGGCAGAAGAACACTCAAAGCCTCAACCCGTATGACAACACAAGTGTTATACACATACCAAATGCACATCTAACAACACAGATCATTTATTGCAGAAGGAGATGGACATGAAAACAATTTACCAGTTAATTATTGCAAGCTCTCGTTTTTTATTTGGGAAAATTCCTTATCCTTAAACTTAAACAACCAGAAAGGTAATGCATGTATATACTTAAAAACGGACCAGTGTAGCAGGTGGGATTTTTTTTCTAAGATTATTGGGGGAGATACGGCAGGTAAGCAGAGAATCATGAAATTGTCAGGAGGTAGAGAAGACTTACGAAGGCAATCTCCACAATCCATTCAACCTAACGGGTCGTTCTACTGTAGGGACTAACTGCCTACGTGGCAGGATCTGGACCACACAGTTTCCTGATGTGGAATACACAGTGCCCCGTGTGTGGAAATTGTGTGGTCCCAGATCTTTGCAGCGTAGACGAGTTCCCTAGTAGGAAGTCCATATGATAAATTTTCCCAAACCAGGGCGGGTCCTACGTTTTGAGAGGCGTAGGCGGAGAAAAAAAAATAGAGCTTATTAACACGAAAAAAAAATCGACCGAAAAATGATTTTTTTCTAGTATTCAAATTCATTTCATCATTTTCATACCCAAAACATACATATATATATATATATACATATTACTAAATATTAATTCAAGTATTCAACAATTCAACAACGCTCTTGAAGCGCATTTGGAAGCGAAATCACTAATCAAAGTATAATCGTCAATTTCATCAACCGATTTCCGCTCAATCGATATTATGGCCAACCCATTCAAGCGTTCTTGAGTCATCGTGCTTGAAAGATGGGTCTTTATTAGCTTCAACTTCGAAAACTCCGTTCACTGAGATGCAAATCATTCTGAATAGTCAACAATATCCGTAAACAACTTGTGTGTTTTCATAACTTAGAGGACATGTCTTCAAAAATTCAAAATTTCGAGAGGTTCATCCACATCTTTGGGCAAAACATGTATAAGAAGTTGTAATTCATAATACAACTCTTCCCAATCAATATCCTCATGTGCACCTTTTGTCAACATTTTATTGGGCTTTTATTGGGCTTTTTTTTTTTTTTGAACATTGGGCCTTTTATAGTTTTTTTTTTTTTTTTTTTTTCTGATAAGCAAGAAACATATATGTCTTTGGGCCCCGCATGTGCGATTTGGGCCTGGCAGCGCTTGCTCAGCTTGCCTAAGGGTTGGGCCGGCCCTGCTCCCAACCTAACCCTGACCTCACCGCCACGACACCCATTTGCAGAAAATTTATCTCTGGGACTTCCTCTTGAGGGAATCAGTCTGCGTGGCGGATCTGGACCACACAATTTCCACACACGGGCACCTTGTATTCCACCTCGTGAAATCGTGTGGTCCAGATCTCTGCCACGTAGTGCGATTCCCTCTTAGTGAGTCCTCTGATAGAAACGACCCCATTTGCATGCCAACAGTCGTAAAGGCTCTATTCACCCTGACAGAGAATCAACAACACCACTTGACAAATGAGCCCACCGGACGAACCTTGAACCGCCGGTCGCCACCGTACGGGAGCGAAGGAGAACATGATTGGAAACCTGAAGGAGCAGTGGGAAATGGAGATATCACCCAGGTATACCATTTTTTTTCGGTTTGTTGGGCTTTGTATTTCCACACACCGGCCCACAATACACAAAAGAAAAGGGCCGAGTAAAAATGCCAGCATCATCAGCTATTACATACATCTAATAATAATAGAATAGACAGCAGGAACAAATTAATTCAATTAAATAGAGTGTTATAGGTTTTTGGTTGAGACAAGTGTAAGAAGAGGGTTAAACCCTTACTTCTTCTAAAGTAGTGTAGAAGATACGTACTACCCCGTATCAAAAAAGTTACAACACATCACATCTCTCTGATAATACATTATATATATATATATATATATGTACCGCATAGGGTTAAGATAAAAAATAAAATTAAATACCTTTGATGCCTCAAAAGTGTATTTGCATCTAACTGTTTTTTAGTTCTTTAGCAAGAACTTGAATTCGAAAGCGACCATGTCGGATAACCAACTCATATAATCATAATATGCACTACACTCGCCACTACAAGAAAAATAGGCTATTGTGTCAGACTTTTAGCCGCCCTATAAAACCGTTGGTATAAATACCCTTTTGTGGCACTTTAACATTATCCGTCACTAAAACCTACAATATCTAAAAAAATAAAAATAGAAACAACATTTCCGGCCGGTGGCCCGCCAGAGCTTCAAAGGATTTTTTTTTCTTCTTAAAACCTCCGATATCCGGAGCCCATTGATCCGACTAATTAAGGTTGAGAAACATCATTTGAATTTGAAGCATCACATTTAACATTAGATAACATGAATGGATTAAATTTTGTTTGCTCGAGATTCGACTTTATTTATTTGATGTTTTAACTTAAGATCTATAGATAAACCTTGATTAATTTTCGGATATAGAGTAACGCACCGATGAAGATTTCGATGTTGTCTTGCTCGGGAGAGAGAAGAATTCAGAGAGACAATTGTCAAGAAACATGTTTTTAATCTGTTCAGAGATCAATACCAGAAACAATTTTTTTTAGTTGTTCCAGCATTACTTGTATTTGTTTTGACTTTCGAGAGTTTATGGAAAAAATGTTGACGACTTTTGTCCTTCCGAGGAACGTGGGAAATAAAAGTCCTACATCGACAATCAATTGTAATTTGTCCCCTTTAATTTCTAATATAAATAAGGTCTTTAATCTTTTGTATTACATGCACCATTACCATTGCCGTAGCCCATTATCTTGGCTTTTGTTATTTAAGATCCACAACAGTTTTTATTGTATACTTTACTATAATGATAGAGTACCCGTCTTAAAATTTAAATCCGTTTGACCTTTTGATTTCGTTCCAAAATATAATTCCGATTCGTTCAGAGTATAAGTCCGTTTGGTTTTTTGACTTCGTCCCAAAATATATATGTCCGATCTGTTTAGAATATCAATGAAGTATCTATTTCAGTATTCTTCATTTTACCCCTACTTTTTTCCGTCCCAAAATATAAGTCCGATCCGTTTAGAATATCGATAAATCATTTATTGCAGTATTCTTCATTTGACCCCTACCTTATTATCAGTTCACCTAATTTTCAATATCTTACGATTATTGCATTAACGGTCGTCAAAGGGTTTTTGAGATTTTTATGTCAAAATTTTAATTATAACACTAATCCAATTTCTTATATTTTGTGAAAAGTCCACGAACTTATATTATGAGACGAATTGAAATTAGTACATTTCATTTTGTTCGTGGATGTCAATATATGTGACTTCTGTATCACAAAGTCTAAACCTAGAATAAACAAACAGAAGTACAGATTGAATCACACGTGCTAATTAACTACTTAAATGAAGTTATCACACACGAATCACCCTACCATAGAAATTCAAGCACAAAACAAATCATGTAACATCTAGGGGCAGGTTAAAACTTTGATTTCATTTCTATATTAGTGAATGTAGTTTATATGAAAAAGTAACAATGACAAGTTAAAAAGTATGTTGAATGCACATCTATATATAAATATCACGGAATCTCCAGCTTATTATTCACTAGCTACTTATTACAGCGTTTGAAAGCTCAAATAAAATGGACCACTTTCACTTTACAAAATTGTTGAGTTATTAAAGACCTTCACTTAATGTGTCAACTGCCCACTTTGTCATGCGTACACATTGCCATGAATATGATGAAGATTTATTGATTATTTTAATGTACATATACTTACCCTGAACACATCATTACATAAACATCATATATAACAATCTGAAGAAAATTATAGATGGAAAATGGGTACATATATATGATAGATATATACATATATTTAGAAATCAAGCAATAAGATCTTCAAAAATTAAATAATGACAAACTTTACAATTGAAGTAGAGAAATTGTTTGTGTTACTGGATTTCGCCCACAAAACGACCTCTTTTAAGCTTGTCAAATGCTCACTTACAAAGGGCAATATAGAGAACATGTTCACTTTTTCTTTTTTTCTTACTGTTCTTTTAATCACACAACATATCAATAAAAAAGAATAACTATTACTGCTACCACCATTTTGACACAACAAACGCAATAACCTAATGTGTTAATGAAACCACTCATTATATGACACCGAGACATTTCTTCAGATAAAGAGAAATGCTACTACGTACGTACTACAATGGTTGTACTACAAAGAGTAAAACAACGCACTTTTGCACGCTTAATCACGTTGGAAGCCGACCATAATCAAAGACACAAAAATGTGTTGTGTCACGCTCGTTGTGACACAATCATATATTGTGGTAATGGCAATACCTAGGATATAAAATGTCTCACTGTCGTATCATGTTATGGCATTTATTGTGTGTCATTTATCGTATCAAAGTGGTCGTGGACAGGATCATTACTTTTAAAAAGAAAGGAAAGGGAAAACATGAAATGAGAGGAGGATATGTATGAAGTATCATGCCATGTCATGTTAAGTAATGACATAATCATCAGGGATATGATCCTGATTTTGGATCCAACCAAACTTCTCCAAGAAAGGGTTGGCTAGTGTTTTTGGTGGGTAGTTATCAATGCAATCTTCCCACACTCCTTTTTTACCATCCAAGTCCCTCACAACTTCCCATAGGCAACTATTACACTTAAATCCAGCCCCAAAACTTATCATAAAAACAGTGTCACCTTTCTTAAGTCTTTTCTTAGCTTCCATATATGCTAATACATACCATAAACTACTCGCGGAAGTGTTACCAACACGATGCAGTGTCATTCTTGCTGGCTCTAGATCATACTCATCTAGCTTCAAGCTCTGCCCTATCCCATCGATCACAGCTTTACCTCCGGTATGCAAGCAAAAATGATCCACCCCGGTCTTGAAATTGATCACCGGGCGGGGCCCGGCTCCGTCTTTACTCGACTCTTTCTTTCTCTTATACAAGAATGAGACAACCATGAACCTAAACACCTCTCTAATGGGCAAGATCTTAGGGGCTATGTCCTTAAGATTGTCCACGAATGCCCGAGTGGCGGCCTTGGGAAGATTCTTACCGAGATGAAACCCTGTACGCCCCGTTTCGTCCTCGGTCTGTAGGCAACAACCGTAGGCCTCGTCCCTCGCACCGTGGTGCGTACGGACAAGGCACTTCAACTTGAACATCGATTTTTCTTTCAAACTATCCTTGTTTGTCAAAAGAATTGCACATCCACCAGATCTAAACAAGCAATTTGCAAGAATCATAGATCTATCATTCCCTGCATACCAATTAGGTGTCAAAGATTCAGATGTCACAACAAGTGCTAACTTATTCTTTTGTGTCTTAAACACATTTTGCACAATATTAATAGATATCAAACTAGCACTACACCCCATCCCAGTCAGATTATATGTCTTGATATCCTCCCTCATTTTATAACTATTTATAATTCTTGATGCTAGTGAAGGTGTAGCAGACAACATTGATACATTCACAACAAGAACATCAATCTCCGAGGGAGACACGCCTGCGCGTTCTAGAACCTTCCCGACGCTATCTTGGAAAAACTCGTCCATTTCATAAACGGCGTCGTTATGAGTAGGGCATTCTTCTCTACCATCAAACATCATTCTTGGCCCATATGTGTCTTCACCAATGCCAGAACTAACAATGGCTTTCAAGAGGAATTTGTATTCGTTGAGGCCGAGGTTTTTGTTCCTTAATATAACCTCCCCACAAAACTTAGAAGAAAGCTTTCTATCATCACTTGGCTTGTAACATTCATAGTCCAAAATGTAACAATCTTGATGTTTTTTTCTAGCAAAAAAATTGTAGAGGAAAATGAACAAGTACAAAAGAGGAAGGGAATACAACAACAAGGGAACAAGATCCATGATAATAGGGAGAAATATATAAACGGTTTTATAATAAATATAAAAAAAAAAAAAATGAGAGATAAGATAGAAACAAAGAAGAAGCTAGGGGAAGAGGGGGGATATTGTGATATGTTATGGATGAAATAAAATCATAACAAAGTGTAGGAAATATAAAGAGTTTCCAAATCTATGCATGTGACTGAGCCTTAAAACATCTTTCCATCTCTCAACATCCACCAACTACTTGATAAGTGACGTGCAAAAAAATAAATTATACTATAAATCTTTATCAAATAATTTGAACATCAACAATGACCAAGTCATAGATATTTCATTTGAATAAAAGATAAAGGAAGATTGTTGGGAGTTTCTTGAATAATAATAAAAGCACCTGTAAGTTATTAGCTCTTTTTATTGTGGTTGGACATTGATGATGAGGAAGGTCCACTATATATAATTCATCATTGTAAAATTAGGGGGCTGTGCATGCAGTAAAAGCCAACTTATATAGATATATATATATACACACACACACAAAACTCAAACATTATTAGGTAAGTGACCTCCCTCTGTAGATTTTACAAATCCAAACTCAGACAGTAAAGCCAATGAATTCCTGACAATTGTGTTCTAAACAAGACAGAATGGGAAGCACAAGTTTGAAAAGAAGCCCATGATCGAGTTGACCTGATCAATATTCGATCTCCCATCACAATCATTGTTCATTAAAAAAAAAGGTAACGCTTCTACCTCTAACACAACAAATGTCATAATACGATGTGGCAGTAGACCTTGTATTATGTAGCATCTATTTGAAGAAGAGCCTCACTACCACATCATCACGAGAAGTACTTCTCATGGGGTTCAAGATTAGACCGTTGAATCACAACCCCTCTCAAAACTTAAGCTGACTGAAAGGTAGATAATTAACATTTTATACACTATAATACGCCATCTCGAATGTGGGCCTATATCAAGATTTGGAGAGTCCGACACTTGAAACAATATATAAATGAGAAAACTATGTTTGCAAAAAGATAGTTGAACCCATGATCTAATGCTCTGATATCGTGTTGAATTATCATGCATCTCTCATTTCAAAAACTTAATTTAGTTAATTGGTAGGAAGATAATAAAATGGGTAGGAAGATAATAGCATGTTATACAAGAAAATATATACCTCTTTTGATGTGGTAGTGATACTATGCTTTAAATATATACCACATCCTCAAAATATATACCTCTTTTGATGTGGTAGTAATTCATTTTAGATCATAAAATCTAATATATTGTTGAACTGTCGTCTCTCCCAAATGTTTAAGCTGATAGGGTATGTGGTAGATAATTAATATTATATCTCTATACGCCCCATCAAATGCGAGTCTATAGAAGAGGGAGAGTGGGCCCAACACTTGGGGAATTTTAATTTTCTTTTTTGGAAAATTGTCTTAGAACGGGGTTTGATCTCAAGATCTTTTGCTCTGATACCATGTTGAACTACCGTCTCATCTAAAAATTTAAGCCGATGGGAATGTGACGAATTCTAAGGTAATATTAATTGAAGAATCATTTTGTTTAAACCGATTATTACTTAGAAACGAATGTGATATTAATCAGAATGGTTGTAATGATATCACATTCCCCTTGTTATGACCCAAGGCTCAAGCTATCATTATTGAGGAGGGATGGCCTGGCTTTAGAATTAATGGACAATATTTTCATTTTTATCTAAGAGCTAAAATAATGGATAACCCTAAGGGCAAGTCCAATGGTAGGGGTCAAAATCAAATTTTGACCCCTTATAAAATGATAAGCATCTCCAATGAAAAAATTAATAGGTATCGAAATTAGGTGTGATCTTAGGAGAGTGCAATATTTGAACCTCTGGCTAATACCTTCCCATTCACTACACGCCAGGTGGAAGGAATTTAGCTAAAAAGGTGCTGCTAACTAAAGCGTAGAACTTCCTCCTTCCGTCCCCCTTGTCCCTCATTTGTTCTTTTTTTGATTGGCTAACACATATTTTTGTAACGGAAATCTTTCCTCCGCTTTTTTATCTCACGCATTTTATAATTTACTCCTTTTTATTTACTCGTTATCAGACATTTTAATCATTATTTATTCTTTTTCCTCCTTTCTGAATAAAATATTTTATCTTTAATTTATCCAACCAATCATGACACGCTTTATGGCGAATTGACTAGTCAAGAATTTATTTTATAAAATTTGGATATTATTTTACTTCTCGTATATAGTTTTTCAAAATTATTGTTAGGTTATTTAAAAAATTATGGTTAAGTAAAAAATAGGTTAATTAGTACGACATTATTTTTTTTTGAGTTAAGACAATATTTTTATATTATTGAAACATTCATAAATTTAATCAAAATGGATAAAAAAAAATACTACTAAATTTTGATATTTTGGGTTGGAGATATTGTTTGTAGAGTATCAAACTCAAATTTTGATACTTTGGATTGGAGATGAAAATTTGATCACTATCTTTCTGTCGTTTATATGTGTATCAAATTTTAAAATTTGATACCTATGGGTTGGAGTTGCCCTAAGAAAAATAAAAAAAATAATGGATAGATATATAGATACACAGTGACGGTGGGCAGGACATGTCCCTGCTGTAAACACTTGCCCATACAAATAGTGTATGTATGTACTCCTTCAACACAAATTTTCACGTATATATACACTGTTCCTTCCTGCTAAGATTTTCTAACTTCATGATTTGGCTGTCAGGAGGGAGGGGAGTTCCACTTCTCTGTACCCCTGATTCCTTTTTGCCATTTTTTTTTTTTTGTTTTTTTTGGCCCATGGCTTTTTGGGATTTTGGGTTTGTGTCCCAATAGCCCGGGGTAGACGTAGCCAGTTCCGGGTCTCTGGCACGACCCTCCGGTTCCGGGTCCAAAATGGAACCGGAACCGCCGATTTCAATTTCTAGCCGGTTCCGCAGGGTCTCGGGAACCGGCGGATTTGGCGGTTCCCCGGGTCGGTTCCGAGTCCGGACGGTTCAGATCACGGTTCCAAAAAAATCAATATTTTTTTTTACAAAATTTGTATAACTTAATTTAAATAAATAATAAATTCTAATTGGATATTAAACTACATATAATATTTAATTTCATAACTAAATTTTTAAAAAAACACAATGCTTGTATAATATTTAATTTCATATTTATATATAATATTTAATTTCATAACTTATATTCTAAATTGTTAGATATTTTTTCATAAAGTAAATATTTTATAATCGTTTGCATTCGAGTTGCCGTACGAATTAATGTTATCGCAACGTAACAGGGTTCGACATAAACGGATACATGCGTACATTCATGAATGGTTTTACGCATTTTCAGTTTAGATTCATGTATTTTGAAAGTAAATTAAATAATAATGCATAGTTTTCTAATTGTTTATTTTTTATGATTAATTTGTAAGTAAATTAAACTTACATTTTCTTTTCGAAAAGCAGACACAATGATAGACATTTCAAAATAATATATTTCAAATGCGATAAAGTAAACGAATTTATTCAGAACAACTTCAAATCACTATCCGAAATATATTATAATGGTAGATAATATTATATTATGAGAGTTAGAAAATGAGAGTTAGAATAGAATTGTGGGTAAAAAGTGATGAAATGGATATGTATTTATAGTGTGATGAGTGTGTGACATTTTAAAATAAAATAAATTTATTAAATAATTTTGAAAATATATACGTTGGGAGTGTTGGGCTTGGAGACTTGGTCCACTTGGAGGGAAAAAAAAAAATAGAAAACCGCCGGTTCGGGTCCTCTCGGCCGGGATTCAAACTTGGTTCGACCACCGGGTTTTTCATCCGGTCCGGTCCGGTGGAACACAGAAAAGGGTAGGGCCGTGAACCGCCGGTTTCTCGGGACTGTGGACCGGGAACCGTCGGGTCCGACCCGGAAAAAGTACCAGATCCGGCCACCTCTAGCCCGGGGCCTATTTATGAAGCACATACACGGACACGACATGCGGCACGCATACACGACACGGCTAATTTTAAAATTAAACGACAGGCCAATGACACGTGTGTGTGTGTGTATATATATATATATATATATATATATATATATATATATATATATATATATATATATATATATATAATAACATTATATGATGTAAATAAGATTTATAAAAATATGAAAAATTCTCCAAAATAAGATATACAATACGTATACTCTATAAATATCTAAAATAGATATTCGACCTTTATATGATGTCAAATGTAAAAACGAAATTGTAATTGACCTTCAAAATATTACAAAGTGTAAAAATAATTATTTATCAGCAAGATACATATAAACTAAATAAATGTATTTTTGTGAAATTATAATCAATGTTGAAATCGTGTATTTTAAAGTTTCTATAGAAGAAAACTTAAATAAAGTATAAAAAAAAACAAAATTGAAAAAAATTGGGTTGAGGAGTGTTGGGGAGTGTCTGCGCCGTGTCGACAGCATGTCGGATATTAAAACTTTAAATAAAATTAATTTAATTAGCCGACACGTGTCGGACACATGTCGAAGGCTTGTCGATTGCGTGTCGTGTCAGAAATATGTCGGACACGGCGCCCGTCATACAGATTGAAGTGTCGGTGCTTCATAGCCCGGGGCTCGTTGGTCATAATGAAGAAAATGTTAAGGGGGATTCTAATGGCACCACACTTTCTATTTTTGACACATTTCTCTTCCGGCACCACGGTTTATTACTTTCATCACCATAACAATATTTTTATTATCTTTTTACTTTTTTTTTGATGGGTAAAGTAATTTTATTTAAACTGCAATGTCAGAGGTACATGCCATAATAACGTGGGAGGGAGGGGTGGAACCCTAAACGATACACCCAGCTAACTTAAGACCTTTTTTAGCCAAAAAATGAGCGGGGACATTACCCTCTCTTTTGACGAAGGAAAAAGAAAAGTGACTGAAACACGATAGTAAATCGCGACAATCCTCAAAATGCTCCCAAGAGGCGAAATATCTTCAGCTTGCAAAAGAAATCTCTGATAAATGGTGTAAGAGTCTCCTTCGAAAGTCACTGCAAAAAAACCCCATGTGATGGCATAAAATATGGCGTGGTACATAGCAAGAGCTTCCCCGACTAGCACTTCATAGGCACCGTCTAATTTTAAGGAAAAGCTGTTAATAATCTTTCCTTCAGAGTTTCGCAGGACACCCCCAACTGCCGCAACTCCATTCTCGAAACCCACATCCACATTGAATTTCATGCATCTTTGGTCAGGAAGGGACCATTTTGATTGATTTGAGGTTGCAACATTTGAGCTTGGACTTCGCAGGGTCGTCACGGCTTCACAGTAATTATCAGCCTCGGCTATAGCAGAATTTAGAAGGATGCTAACCCGAGTATCTTCCTCTTCGTGAATAAAAGCACATCATGCTTTCCAAATGTTCCACATTACACAAATGAATCTTGTTATTTCTGTCTTATCATTTGTCTCAAGCAACATGGCGAAAAGATAAATAAAAAAAAGAAGACCGCAATCGCCCGTCTCTTAATGAGAAATCCGAGTGGTATTCCTTCCAAACAACATGAGGAATAAGACAATCAAATAAGCAATGCCAAGTAGTTTCTTCATACCTGTTACAGATTTGACATATACCGTTTCCAAGATTTCTGTTGCGGAGGGCACAAGCCACTGGTAAAGCGTCCTGCAAAATTTTCCAGATAAAAAACTTGATTCGAGGCTTTACTTTTATATTCCATATACGTTTCCAAATGTTATATCCAGAAGAGGAAGATGCCACATTACTGCCAGTCAAGTTAGATTTTATCTCCTTAACCAAGTGATATCTAGTCTTTACGGAGTAAATGCCGTTGCTCGAAAAATGACATTAGGGTATCCTGTGATCTACTGGTGGACAAAGGGATACTTAATTTTTTTTTTTTGCTTCATATAGATTAAAATGCTCCCTTACCAGCTCTACACGCCATCTTCTGGTGCATTGATTTACAAGAGTGCTAACCTTTTCTTGCGAGAGAACGTTCTTGACAGGGTGAGCATGGAAAGATGGGATGCATGGTAGCCAAGGATCTTTTCCAATTATGATTACTTCTTATACCACTATTTTTTTTGAGTGATATACCACTATTTTCTAAAACACTCTTTTAGTTCAATACTTTAAAAAAACAATAAATAACTACATCACTTATCCCAAACCTAATTTTTCTAATAAAAAAAACCCTAATGCTCTCGGCCCCATTTCCAACTGCCACCACGACCTTCTTCCAGCCCCCACCACCTTATTCTCACCAGCCTTCCAACAACCAGCCGTTATCATCTTCTTCCCACCACCAACCACCATTAACCCGCCACCCTCCACCATCATCAACCATCAACCCGCTGCCATCACTACAAAAAAAAACCTTTTTGCTACACTATTGTTTGCCACGCCACAAAATAAGCGCCGCAAAAGGAATCTTTAGCGTAACTTTTTGTGAGCGTCGCAAAACAGTAGTTTTCGCGTCACTTTTTCCAAAAAAATTGTGTCGCTCGTAAAAAGTGACGCAAAAGGTAACTTTTTGCGGCGCTGTTTCATTAGAGCGTGGCAAACAAAAGTGTGGCAAAAAGGTATTTTTTTAGTAGTGCATCAATTTCTTCCCACCATCATTTCGTGATTTACAGGTCCATAGGCGTGGGAGGAGCGATTTACATGTGGATGACGTAGGAGACGCGATTTACCGGTGAGAGGAGGCACGATTCACCATCTTCTTCCCACCACCACCACCATCTTCCTCCATGCCCACGTTTTCGAATCAAGAAGGTTCAGCAACAAAAAACGTGGGTTCAAAGCACCTGCGAGCTGCGACTTGGGGGCTTGATTTACAACATGGAAGCTAGGGTGGCTTAGGTAGGTCCGTAGGAGGAAGAAGGGAGCGGTGAAGCTAAGGTGGCTAAGGTAGGAGGAAGAAAGGGACGGCGGCTGGAAGGTAGGGAGGAGTAGGGAGAAGATTAATTAGGGTGTTTGGTTTGGAGTAGAAAGGAGAAATTTGTTTTTGTATTAATTATGGACTAAAGTGTAATTGTTTAGAGACTAAAATGTTATTGTTTTATAGTTATAATATTTATATGGTGGGTGTAAGTGTGTAGTGTGTAAGTAAAAAAGAAATAATCAAGAAAATGATGTCGAAAGTAAAAAACCGTGGTGGCTTTAGAACACTATGTTAATACTCGAGGAAATACTATTTTTTTATTTAAAAAAGAGAGTAAATACTATTACATGATTAATTAATAATAATAGAAAGTTGCCTCTTTTTTTTCTTTTTCTTTTTTTTTGCCGGAAACGAAAGGAGGGGAGGGGGTTCGAACCCTGAACCTCCCACTGAGGGCAAGGTAGACCCTAGTGGCTAACCACTAGGGCGTGAGCTTAAGCTCATAATTGAAGGGTACTGTTAAGGGTGAATTTATACGATTTATAACGCTATATTTTATGATATTTTCCCTCATATTCGTATAATTTGCATAAGAAATGAGTGTTTATTGGAAGTATTGAGTAAATGAGGTTTTTAACGAGTTAATCGCAAAATAGGTTAATTTTGTTGTTTTAATGGTGATTTTATGATTATTTGGATGATATTACATTTTGCGATGTTTTGATGTGTTATAGATACATATTTGAGGCTCAAGAGATGATCAAAAGAAGATAAAAGACGAATTTTATGATGAAGAAGAGATAATGATGGATTTGGATTGAATTAAAAAGAGATAGAGATGAGGCAATCAAGTTTTGAAGTCACCGAATCAAGGCGTCCAAGTCCCGTCCAGAGTGGACGGGCGTTTTACCATTCAAACGGGCGGCCAGGATGATATTTTTGATTCGAGTTTGGATGAAATTGCTGGACGAGCGTCCAATTTAAAGAAGGACGGGCGTCTGGATCATGACTCGCCCGATTCAAGTTTGTATGGAAGAGTGGGCGGGCGTTCAAGGATTCAGACGGGCGTCCAGTAGCCGACTTAGCTAAACCGACTTGAAAATCTATATATAGGCGGCGGTTTCTCAACCACAGGGATACCAATTACACAATACTCAAAACCCTAATCCTGAAGGGCGCATAAGGCATGCGTTTTTACCAGTTTTCATCAACTTTTATGTTCTTAAATTCTTAGATTAGATTAGCTACTTTTTATGTCTTTCTATACAATTTGAAGCTTCAAGAGGATGCTAAGAGGCTAGACCTCCATTGAACGAGCGTTGTGAAGCCGTCCGATCAACAATTCAGTTTCTTTTCGTGATTATTTTGTGAGTATCTATTACGAGTTGTTTCTTTTATCATGCTTTATGTTGTTTATTGCAAATTTATATCGAAAGATGTTTGCCTTGTTGATCGTTTATTTGATGAAAATCATGTTAGACTTTAGATCACCATGATAAAGAATAGATATTTGATCTAAGTAACGAAAGTTATTAGGTTAGATTTCTAGGTTATAAACGTTTAAAGTTTACACCTTTGGTTAGAAAAGCGTTAATCTTTAGATCGAAAGATAGAGATTAATAGACGAACTTGCCTGAGAAATTAGGGTTCATACCTTTGATCAGGTGGATCACAACTTGATTAGTAATCACGAAATAATCTGAATTGAAATTGAATGTTGATAGGATAGGTGGATCAATTGCTTGTTCGTTCGTAACCTTATTGATTTAAAACCCCTTGAATTTGAATTGTTTAGCTTAGTTAGTCTTTTATTGCATACTAGGTTTAGTTTAGTTTAAATTGGTTCGAAACTATCTTTCCTGGCTTTAGGTCATTGATCTTCTGTCCAATTTACGTTATTGTTATCTTTCTCGTGAATTATTTACTGTTTTCGTATCTGTTTAGTTTAGTAATCGTGACATAGTTAGGCTAGAATAAAGACTAGAGTTAACAACCTCCGATTCCCCGTAAGATCGACCCGGTATCAACCTCTTTACTACGATCCTTGCACTTGAGATATATCGGATTATAAATTTATTACTTGTTAATAAAATCCGTGACAGGTACCACTAAAAGTTACATTATCTTAGGTATATACTTTAAAATTTATTAATTTGATGATTATAGTTTATTAATATATACAATTTGATCATTATAATTTAAAAATATATTCACTGATGACGATGTATCTTTATATTATTCTAAAACTCAGCATTCGAACTCGCGTATCAGGTATAGTGTAACCATGCATGCAACCCAGGATTTTAACCCATCCCCTCCCCTCCCCTCCTTCTGAAGGGTTTAAATGAACTGCAGCCTCTTACCAGCCGGCCTCTTCTTTAATGCTAGCTGGCTAAACCGGAAGCTACCCCGGCCCGGCCCGTGTGGCTCCATTTATATTATTTTTGTCTAGTAGCTTATAATAATAAAAATTACAAGTCCCAGCTCCACAACACGACGCATCAACATTCAAGTAATTAATCTAATACTTTCATTTGCCATTTCATTGTACATGCGAAGGAAACAGTATGCGAATTCAATGTATATACGTACTAAAGAATAAAACAGGTGATTATCATAAACCATAAATATATATATATAAGAGACATATCGATCAAGTTGTTAATTAGCAAGAGTACGTACGTACGTACGTATTACCGTAAAAAGTGCTACATAATTCAATTCTTAATTGTCATGATTATTATTTTTTATTTTTAAACCTTATTCTCTGGTGTAGATTGATATGCATTCATTTACTTGGTGGGTAGATAGATATTGATAACGGGAAAAAAAAAAAAGTACAAATTAAAAGCCAAGGGGGATCGAGGGGGGTGCAAAGTAGATGGGACTATATAAAGGAAATTAATGTCATTACCCAATTACTCAAGGGGGTGGCTAGCTATTACTAGTATTTAGCTGTTTGTCTTTATTATTTTTGAACTCATTCATTCACCGTTCACGTGTAAGAAAAAGACTTTTAACTTCAGTTTTAAATAAGATAGATAATTAATTGCTTTTTGCTAATTTCCGTAACTAGTTTTTTTTTTTTTTTTTTTTTTTTTTTTTTTTGCATGTTTAAATAGTATTAACTCATTCAATTCTAATACTCCCTCCGTTTTTTTATCCGTCACATTTTACAATTTACTCAATTTTATTTATCTGTCATTGTACATTTCCAATGCATTATTTATTACTTTTTTCTCCTTTACCAATAAAATATTTACATCTCCACTAAAAAATACATTTCCAATACTAAAAACATATTTACCAGCAAAGTATTTACATTCCCAATAACAAAAATATATTTCCAACACTATATTTCAAACATATTAATTACATTCTTAATCTGCGTGAATCTTATCTCTGCGACAGATAAAAAAAACCGGAGGAGTACAACTTTAGCCTTCTTTTTTCACTAATGGCTGGCAACTGGCACATGTTACAAGTGTAATACTCTCACGTTTTTTGTGTGTTAATTAAGAAATTTGTACTTATAAGCAAGAAAGAAAGGAAAAGTCCTTCAACTTAAGTCTTGAGATGAAGAAAGTCAATTTCTTAATTGGGCAAGGACGGAGCCATGATTTTTTACCTAGATGGGCTGGACATTTTATAATATTACTTTATGTCGTATGTTTTTCTTGAGTATCAAAATTTGAGGAAAAAACATGGTGGAGAGGGAGGTCCCCGACCCCCACACCGCACGTTTTCATTGCACAAATGATAGAGAGGGCAAGAAACATCCGGCTAGCATGGGGTTTAGACGATCAATAGAACATGTGTACATAGTCGTTTATTTCTTCTTTTGCATAAACTTAAAAATGTTTGTTTTTTAAGGAATGCAATAAAACATATCGCTTTTCGAAAATATAAAAAAGAAATCGAGGAAAAAAAGTCGCTCGATACTCTGAAGATATATTTATATTGTTTACAACATCGCAACCCTTTTTTTTAAGTTTAAAATTTAACAAAAAGTGACACTCAATAATCAGAAGAACAAATCAATCAGAAAAACTGACTTAAATGAAATTTATTCTGAGGTTGATTGAGAGAAATTATGGTGTAGCATATATTTAATAGTTATAGTTATACCAAAGAAAAGGATGTAATTAACTCTTATTTCACTCTCTCACACATGGTAACAATGAATGTATCACATTTAATCACTTACAGTTGTACCATAATTTTTTGCGGGTTGATTAGAGTAAAATTACTAGGTGGGCTTAATTAGATAGAACATTAAAACATAAATTCATATAAGTATTTATTTAAGTAAAAGAAATAGGGCTGGGTGGGCTTAGTATCCCCAGCCCTCAATATAGCTCCGTCCTTGATGATGAGTGATACAATAACAAGTTCTAAACGTGGGACAACATTAACATATACTCAAGGGGGAATAAATAAACTTCTTATTAACTGCCATCCGCCAAAATGATTAGATAAATCCGTGTAAAAGGAGTGCAACAAGGTTCCGTTGCGTACAATCTTGAATTAGCCCGGGTGATTTAGCATCTTTATTCCGTACATGCAATGACCAATAATATCTAGGGAGAATGACTTATATGACCCATTTTTACAAAGTATCGGCCTAAAAAGACTTTGACCATTTGGGGATTAAAAAAGAAAACGGAAAAATGTAAAAAGTATTAAAAGCTTGAACTTCCATATTTGCCCTTACATTATAACCCATTATTTCTCCTATTTTCCACCACTTTACCAATCCATTTTACTCAGATCGAGAATCCGGTAGTTCCCAAAATCGAAGGCTCACAAATCGAATAGCCCTTATTCATCTTCTTCACGGTAAAAACCGTTCTTCACCTGAAAACAAACTCAAACTTGTTTTCAACCCATCTGATTGACGACCCACCGAAGACTCTAGGCTTTCTTTTGCAACTGATTTCCGACGGTCAGTGGTGGAATTGGTTGATTTCCGGCTGCAAATCGTGTAGATTTAGTTCAAACCATCGTCTCAATTCAGGATTTACCGTCCTAATTCCATTGCAAAATCTGAAAAAGTTCCTGTTGTTATCTACTTCCATGGCGGAGCCTTTTGCATCTCATCCGCCTCCGACCTGCTTTACCAAAACGTTCTCAACATCCTTGCTGCATGATCTAAAATCATCATTGTTTCCGTTGATTACAGTGTGGTCCCGAGCACCTCTCTTCCCACTGCTATGAAGATTCATGGGCGATTACTTCAACGGGTAATTTCACATAATTCCGGCGATGGCATCGCCAGCCCGGAAGAAAGATTGGTGAAGGAGAATGTTTATTTTGACCGGACGTTTTAGCGAGGGACAAAGACACGGTGCCAATATTTCACACCACATGGCTATCCGTGCTAAAAATTCTCAAAACCCGGCTATCAAATTCGCGGCGTTGTAATGATCCACCCTTTTTCTCGGGGAAGACTCGATCGGATTGAAAGCTAATGATCCAATCGTAAGGAATTGTTGATAAGTGGTGCAACTTTGTTTCACCTTCGATAAAGGAGGCTCGATGATCCTTTATTCAATCCTTTTACGAATTCGAATAATTTTGAAGGCTTTAAAAGCAGTTGATAGAATCATAGTATGTGTTCTTTGAGAAAGATATATTGATCGAAAGGGAAGACTTTACTATGAATCGTTAGTCAAAAATGGGTGGAAAGGAAAAGCGAGATATTGGAGAGCAAAGGATCATGTTTTCCATTTGTTTAATCCCACCTCTCGAAAGGCTCGCTTTCTCTTCAAGTCCATTCTTCGCTTTCATTAACCAAGACTAACCAAAACACCGGCTTGGTGGTTTCATCTTGCTCTTAAAGCAAGTTCTAAGTCCTTTTTGTTGTGTTAAAGAAAAGGAAATAGTTGTTTGTGTTTTGTTTTGTTTTTCTTTTCTTTTCAAAAAATGATACATGAACTTCGTTTCGTTTAAATAAAAGATACGTGAAATGATTTGAAACAAAAAATCATAAATACTCTTTCGTTGACCGTGAATCAAGTATCTTTTATGTACACCAAATATGGTCTAAACTTGTCGTTTTTCTTTATTTTTTTCCATGGATTTTGTATCGTTTATGTATCCTAGATTGATCATTGATTTTTGATGATTGACTCCATTACGGAGAAGTTAATGTTCGTTGATCAGGGTTGATTACACATAATAAGATGTTAGATCGAGGTTCGATCAAGGCGATTACTGTGATCAGGGTTGATTACACATAATGTCACAATAGATCGAGGTTCGATCAAGGCGATTACTGTGATCAGGGTTGATTACACATAATAAGATGTTAGATCGAGGTTCGATCAAGGCGATTATTGTGATCATGGTTGATTACACATAATGTCACGACAGATCGAGGTTTGAACAAGGTGATAACTGTGATCAGGGTTGATTACACAAAATGTCACAATAGATCGAGGTTCGATCAAGGCAATTATTGTGATTAGGGTTGATTACACAAAATGTCACGATAGATCGAGGTTCGATCAAGGCGATTACTGTGATCAGGGTTGATTACACATAATAAGATGTTAGATCGGCGTTCGATCAAGGCGATTATTGTGATCAGGGTTGATTACACATAATGGCATGATAGATCGACGTTCGATCAAGGCGATTACTGTGATCAGGGTTGATTACACATAATAAGATGTTAGATCGAGGTTCGATCAAGGCGATTACTGTGATCAGGGTTGATTACACATAATGTCACGACAGATCGAGGTTTGAACAAGGTGATTACTGTGATCAGGGTTGATTACACATAATGTCACGACAGATCGAGGTTCGATCAAGGCGATTACTGTGATCCGGGTTGATTACACATAATGTCACGGTAGATCGAGGTTCGATCACGGAGATTACTGTGATCAGGGATGATTACACATAATAAGATGTTAGATCGAGGTTCGATCAAGGCGATTACTATGATCAGGGTTGATTACACATAATAAGATGTAAGATCGAGGTTCGATCAAGGCGATTACTGTGATCAGGGTTGATTACACATAATGTCACGATAGATCGAGGTTCGATCAAAGCGAATATTGTTATCAGGGTTGATTACACATAATGTCATGATAGATCGAGGTTCGATCAAGGCGATTACTGTGATCAAGGTTGATTACACATAATGTCACGACAGATCGAGGTTCGATCAAGGCGATTACTGTGATCCGGGTTGATTACACATAATGTCACGACATATCGAGGTTCGATCAAGGCGATTACTGTGATCAAGGTTGCACGACAAATCGAGGTTCGATCAAGGCGATTACTGTGATCAAGGTTGATTACACATAATGTCACGACATATCGAGATTCAATCAAGGCGATTACTGTGATCAGGGTTGATTACACATAATGTCACGACAGATCGAGGTTCGATCAAGGCGATTACTGTGATCAGGGTTGATTACACATAATGTCACGATAGATCGAGGTTCGATCAAGGCAATTATTGTGATTAGGGTTGATTAAACATAATGTCACGGTAGATCGAGGTTCGATCAAGTCGATTACTGTGATCAGGGATGATTACACATAATAAGATGTTAGATCGAGGTTCGATCAAGGCGATTACTGTGATCACGGTTGATTACACATAATAAGATGTTAGATCGAGGTTCGATCAAGGAGATTACTGTGATCACGGTTGATTACACATAATAAGATGTTAGATCAAGGTTCGATCAAGGCGATTACTGTGATCATGGTTGATTACACATAATGTCACGACAGATCGAGGTTCGATCAAGGCGATTACTGTGATCAGGGTTGATTACACATAATGTCACTATAGATCGAGGTTCGATCAAGGCGATTATTGTTATCAGGGTTGATTACACATAATGTCATGAAAGATCGAGGTTCGATCATGGCGATTACTGTGATCAGGGTTGATTACAAATAATGTCATGACAGATCGAGGTTCGATCAAAGCGATTACTGTGATCCGGATTGATTACACATAATGTAACGATAGATCGAGGTTCGATCAAGGCGATTACTGTGATCCGGATTGATTACACATAATATCACGATAGAACGAGGTTCGATCAATAGCAAACAAACCAATCTATATTGACTATTCTTCAAAGAAATCTTTACAATCACCTGCTTCCAACCGAATTCTTCATTTGAAGCCATATTCATATTCAAATTTTTTCTTTTCTTTTCTGTAACTACACTAAAAAGAACTAGCTAAAGCAAGAAAGACAACTAGCTAAAGCAAGAAATTTGAAACTGTAACCATTAATATTATTATGGGCAAATACACCAAGAAAACCAAGTTGCTGGATCTTTAATTTGAGCTCCGATAATTCAACGTAATCAAAATAACAACGTCTACAAGGCGGCAACATCCGCAACATTCAAGACACCACCATTCAACGAATCCACATTCTGGGGGCCACCATTCAACGAATCCACATTCTGGGGGCCACCATTCAATGATTCCTCATTCAGGGCATCGTTCGGGGGGTCTTGAGGTACTAAAATTGCATCCGCACCCAAGGACAACATGAAACTATCTTCACAGTGATGAACATGAACATTTTCTCTACTCTCAAAATATTCATCGATCCCGATTCCATCAAATCTCTCATTAACCGCATCGTTTACACCAACATCCTTTTGAACACTTGTTTCTTGGGTTCCAAAATCAGGTTCCTCCATTTGAACACTTGTTTCTCCCTCAAATTGTGTTCCGTTTTCCTTTGCTTTCAAACTTACCAATATCACATCTTTCTTTGGATCACAACCACTTAAGAACGATGCCACAACCTTATCACAATCAATTACCATTGGTGAAGCTTTACTAATAGGAGCCATGACTTTCATTTCAAAATCATTCAACCCTCAGATCAATTTTCAAATCTACTTTCACCATCTCATACAATTCGTTATATGGAATCATTATTTTCAAGCTTACAAGCTTGGTCACTTGTTCCTTTTCATCTCCTACATACTTCCAAACCCAATCACCAACGACATTCTTCTCAAACTCAACAGGATAACATACAAATATCGAAACTTTGTGTATCCTAACCATGACGAATCAAAAAATGTCCTGCAAAAATCCATTCAATACAATCATTACGGGCAAAAAAAACAACAGAGGGATAACAACTTCAAACTTGTTTTTGTATAAACCAACAACAGGGGTGTAAGAATAGCAGGGGACTGGTGTGGTTGAAGAATAGCAATATGGGAAACAACAAATGTCTAACAAAGTTAGTCAAAATAGGAATTTTGTACAAGCCAACATCCTAATTTTAGCTACTCAATTACTTTCAATGCATCTTCTTCCCCACTTCATTACATACAATACTAACATCTACTTCAATAATCCTAAAAAAACTAATAAAAAGAAGACATACCCGTGACGGATTTTGGAGGGATTCTAGATTCGTTCACCTCTTCAACCGATACACGAACTCAAACTTCAACTTCGCTTATCCAATCGACAATGGAGCTTCAACTTCACTTTTTCTTATACACGAACTCATCTTCAACTTCACTTCTAATCCAGTCCACGATGGAGGTGTGAAAATGGGAGGTTCTAACGATAATAATGGAGGAGCTGTGGTCGCCAATTGAGTCATTAAAAATGGGGAAATGGGGAAATACGGGTCGGTTTGAGAGGAGAGTAAATTAGGGACGATTTGGGCGGGAAAATTGAAAGATTAGGTTAGGGTGGCGGCGGTAGGATTCTGAAGGTAAGAAGTCACCATGTAGCATTTTAAATTGGGCTGTAAGGGTAAATTGGGTATTCAACAGCCTTATGGTAATATGGGTCATTTTTGCCAAACCTTTGGGACAACAAGTTATCCCAACCATAAACTTTGTCAAGCGTCCCTCTTTCACCAACCCCCTAATATCTAACTAAACTATAAAAAATTAGACCTAATACTAGTACTATTTTAAATGAATAAAAAAATCAAATAATTTTCTTTTATAAGAGAAAACTTCATTAAAATCAAATCAGAATTTTATAAGAGAAAACTTTATTAAAATCAAATCAAAAGAACAAACTGCTACAACTCGAACCGGGAGGGAAAACACATAGTTTACCTGACCACTAACTAACAAGCATTCCTTTGCTCACACACAACAGCGCATCACTCTCCAAGTAGCTAGACTGAAACCCCAACTCTGCAACTCATACATGATAGCCAATATTTCCAAAGCCTCAATCGAATATAAGCCATCTAGGTTGCACGGATACGGATACGGGGACACGGAACACGTGGATACGGAATTTTCAAAAAATATAGGATACGGATACGGGAGTTAAAATGTAAATATTAAAAATATAAGGATGAAAATGTAAATATTAAAAATATAAGGACCAAAATGTAAATATTAAAAATATAAGGACTAATAATGTAAATATTAAAATATAAAGACTAACAATATAAATAACAAACTATAAGCACAAAGAAAATGCCTTATGCATTATAATAGTTCCACATTAATGTTCCAAAATACAAATAATGATAATACTTTATCATACTTAAAGTTCAAAATAGTTCCAAAATAGATCATACTTGAAAGTTTAAACTCATTTTAGGAAATACATAAAATACATAAAAGTTTTGGTAATGAGACAGCAGCTGCGCTGTGTTACCTTCAGCTTTAAAAAAAATAAAATCGTTTAATAATTTTTTTGGAAAAAACGTATCCGCCAAACAGATACGTATCCCAGCCGTGTCCAACTTTTCATAAATTCCGATTCGGCCTCGATACCGTATCTGGAGCCGTATCCAGCATATCGGTGGCGTATCCGTATCCTATGCGTGTCGGACACGGATACAGCCCCAAAATTGGCGTATCGGTGCATCATAGTAAGCCATGAATGGATCGACTCATAAACTGCATGCAGAACTTGACCATCATGGTCCCGAAAGATCAATCAAATTGCCTGCTGGCAAGAATTAAGAACCGATGCTTCAACATTACATTTAACCATACCATATGAACCCCTCACCTTCAACATGTGAAGCAGAAATAATTCGACCACTATCAACAAGTGCATGATAAAAAATCCACCAACATCGAGCCTTACAAATCTGCCACATACAGTTAAACCTCGATAAATGAATACCCTCGAGACCAGAAAAAAATATTCGTTTAGCAAGGTTATTCATTTATCGAACATTATTTTATACCATTTTGCCAAGTCAAGACCAGAGAAAATTATTCATTTGACGATGTTATTCATTCATTGAGGTTTAACTGTAGTAGTACGTAATTAATTAAATAGCACACAGGACTGTTATATGTTAAAATCTATCTCATTAGTGAGTGATCTATCTATTAATATGTTTTTGAAGTTGTTTAAATCAATTACCCAATAACCCGCTCCAAACCCGCAAATAGCCGGACCCAAACCCTTTCCATATATTAATGCATGGAAGTTTTTCCTAAAATAAATTCATGTTTTACTTTTAATAAAAATATTATTACGTGTTTGACTTTCTAAAATTAAGCCCTCACATTTATTATTCCACAAGAAAAGCTACAATCTCTCAGAAAAAATTATATTAAAGTTAATGTACACATCAGTTATTCTTAGACTGAAACCGATTACCCAACATTAAGCAATCACATTCACTCATTTTGACTCATCTTGAAAACGAAAAAAAAAACGTGACAAATCTTATTCGAATTCAAAAGCCTCATCAGCGGATATTTCGATCAAATCTTACTTAAATTCAAAATTCGTTACTACTAAAATTTCAGGAGATGCCAAATCTCATCACAAATTTCATATATTTTTTAATTTCAATGGTGACCACACTGCAACAAGTGTTTCTTCTCAATTCGGGGGAAGAACCAGCAACACGTATGCTTTTTGCCATGAATAATGCTATTTTATTTTTAGAATTTCTTTATTTTTTTAACCATTTCCACCCAATTCCTTTAATTTCGGCCATGATTGTTACGATTTGAAGTTTCACACATTTTTCTTTACTACCGGAGTAATTGGATTTTAAGCGAACCCAATTTGTTCTATAGGCTGATTAATTGGCTTTTGCCTTGACAAATGACAACTATATATGTTGATTAATCCTACTATTTTAGACTAGAAAACTAGAATATAACCTCTTAATATATACTATCACTGATGACGCTTTTGTTACTTTGATAGAATGCTTCTATTTATCTTTAACTACTGCATCTTTGTTAATGGTGTTTGAGCAACAAAGCATTGTTAGGTTGTTATATTTGGTTGTCGAATGGTGAAATGCCTTTCTTTCGAAACACTTTTTCAGGAAATGACGTGGTTGGATATAAGATGATTGTTATCAACTTTGAGGTATATATTTGTTGTTTCTGATTGAATGATTTTTTTTTTTTTTTTTTGAGGGTTGAATGAATATTTTGTTCTTTTTCGCAGAACAATGTCATCTTTTACGTTCACGAATTCGACTGGTGAGTTCGATTTTTTTTTCTTTTCGTGATCATATTTTCATGATGAAGAAGCTTATGACGATAGAATGAGATATAATGCTTCTATTTTTTCTGGTCTTTTTCTTTTTATTTCCGGCATTCTTCTGTTAGTGGTTTTTGAACAACAAACCATATTGGTTGATAATATTTATATTCCAACCATGTGGACTTTATTTTTCCCTTTTTTATGGCCATTCTACATTGTTTATAAATAGTTATTACAAGGAAAATTCCTCTATAGTTGAATGTTTACGTATTATTATTTCTAAATAATTCAAGGATTTCACAGGTAATTTTATCCCAAGTTTTTTTCAATATATGATTATAAGGATCCTTTTTTATTTCATATAGGATGTCAGAGAGATTGAAAATATGTAGTTCATTGGATGTTGGTTCAATATAATTCTTTTTTGATGGTGTTTGTTTCTTACATTCAAATGGTAAAAATGAAATCCGATTATCAGTTGTTTCTTTGATGATGGTGCTTCGACTGTTCTTTTTTCTAAGATCAGTGATTGGTCTTCCTCCGATCGGTGCTTTAGGTTGCTGAGGTTTTAGGTTTGTAACTTTTTTATGTTGTCACAGATATCTCTAGATTGTGCGGTTTTTCTGAATGTACTTTTTTGTTGCTTATACCGGCATCTAATTTCTATCAGGTTTGTTGAGTTTTCTGGTGTAGGGCGGTTGCTTTTGGATTTTTGTGTGCTTCGATTGGTGTTGCCATCCTTTACCTCGGAGTTTGAATCAGTTCGGCGCATTAAAACGCTTTTATAATCATTCTGTGTTGGTGTCTTTTTATCGATGTGTCGGCTGCTATGGATGTTTTTTTTTCTTGCACTTTAATGCCTAACGTGTTTGGAATGTATGTCCGAATGAATATGTCTTCGGGTTTAAAATTACAATGCATTCGATATTTGGTTCCATAGGCACATGCATGCCTAATGTATGTTGGTTGTGTATACGTGTAGTGTATTGTACTCATAAGTGTTGATATTTGATTATATTGTATTATCGTAGGGCCGTTATATTCTACAAACTTGAATCGTCAAATCGTCCCGTGCATGATGCACGGGTTTTCAGGCTAGTTATCTTATATTTTACAAGTGGTTATGACATAATGTTGTAGTATGATTTATTGTTATATTTTCAAATTGGACAATGCTACAAATTAAACACAATAAAATTGACACAACATAATTATTTTCAGACAATTAATTACTATTTTGTATGAAATATCGATTGTTCTATGTCCGGTATGATCAATAATGTAGTGTCATTAATTAGTTGTGCTAATTCTATCTTAATTTGTTATTTGATCAAGTACGTTGGGCCAATAGAAATTACTCACATAGTCCAAAATAATCGATATACTACAAATTAAATTGAATTATTTTTTTGAAGGGAATTAAATTGAATTATTGAGTATCTTAAATTATGTGGCTCCGCTAAATTGACAATTATTTTCCACTTGTCCATATCTTATTGACGAGTGGTCAACTACTACGTTTTACTAGTACTGGTGGCCAGTAAACACTAAACACCTTTGAAATAATCAGAGCATGATGTATACACACTAATGTAAGTACATCAGCTAAGGATATATCGAATACTACATTATATGGTTACTGTCTCAAGGATGTATTATTAATTGTTGATTAGAATTTTTTTTAAAACTAATTTAAATTAATGGGAGATTGAGGGAAAAGTAAAATTTTAATTACAAAATTAATAAATATGATACACTTATTTTTTTAGTTGTAAAAATGACAAAAAAAAGTTTCAGACGGTCAAATTTACCCTTATTATAACAGCGCCGCCGGAAATTGAGTAAAAGCAGCGCGCCTCTTCTTTCAGCCGTAATGTTTTGTTTGTTTGTTTGTTTGTTTTTATTTTTTTATTTTTAAACAACCGTAACTTTTGATTTAGAACTCCGATCATCGAAATGTTTTCACCGAAATTCATATTTTTTTTTGCTCTTTAATTTGAGCTATCATACGATACCCTTCCGACGTAAATTTTGAAAGCCGATTTTTTTTTTGCATTAACCAGAGTGTTTTTCTTATAAACAACCGTAACTTTTGATTTAGAACACCGATCATCAAAATTGTTTCACCAAAGTTCTTTTTTTTTTATCTTCATTTCAAGACCTCAATTGATACCCCTTTCGACGTAGTACTTGAAAGCCAAATATAATCGCAGCGTTTACACTAACACAGTAAGTAACACATTTTATTAACAGACAAAATATCACCATTAACATTGCGTAATACAACAATCTATCAAAAAATGTTTCATATCGCAATGAAACAATCTATCAAAGCATTATGGAGAATCGGAGATGCAGCTCCTGGGGAAGCAAAGAGAATAAAAGCCTAATAATATTAGATATAATCAAAAAGCCTATCAGGGGAACTAAAACACTTTTCAAGTTCACTACAACAAAAATAAGATATTGCGACATCAAGAAACGCCACAAAAAGTATGATATGAAGGCGTTTGCATCTAGTTGTGGCGTTTTCCAGTGTCGGCTTTATTTATGTCAGTATATCTAAAATGTCCAAACAAGACACTTTAAAACGTTCTAAAAAGCGCCCAGTACATGCTTTTAAAAGTGCCTTAATAGATGTCCAGTAGATGCATTAGAAAGCGCCTCAACAGATGAACATTCGATGCATTTTGAAAGCGCCTCAACAGATGAACAATAGATGCATTTTGAAAGCGCCTTATTAGGCTTACAATAGAGACTATTCCAAATTTACATTGTAATCAGCCTCCTGCATATTAGACTAATGTCATTCAAATGAAATAAATAGATTTGGTGCCATCTTAGCTTAAGGCACATATTAACAAATCTTACAGCATATACAACTTCTGAGTCAATGCCGAAATTGACCAGCTTTTTCTTTTCCAGCATGGAGTCAAGAAAAAGAAAGGCAAATCTTAGAAATTGCATCAGCATGGAGATTCTGTACACTACAAAAAAACAGCAGTTTTGCGACGGAATTTTCGCGACGGACTTTATTTCCGTCGCAAATTTACGTTTGCGACGGATGTTTTATTGTTTGCGACGGACATTTGGCGGGACGATTTGGTACCAATTTTTCCACTTGGCGGGACATTTTGCGACGGAATTTTTATTATTTTGCGACGGAATATTTAATAAAATTTTATAAAATTATTTTATTATTCAATTTAGATTTTTGCGACGGAATTAAGGTTAGTTTATGACGGACATTAAATTCCGTCGCAAAACGGCGGATATCACCGACTAATCCCTTTTCTTCCTCATTTCTCTTCTTCTCCCCTCTTCTCTCCCGCCGCCCCCCTGAAGTCATTCTTCCGGCGCCCTCCTTCCACCACCGCCCGCAGACCACCCACAGGTAACCTCTTCCTCCCTCCCACCCCCTCTCCCTGCACCCGATTCCCCCCCTCCCCTCCCCACTTGCCACTTGGCATATATATATGTATGTATATTTTTTTTTTTTATATATATATATATATATATATATATATATATATATATATATATATATATATATATATATATATATATGTATGTATGTAATTTTTGTGTATTTTTATGTATATATTTATATATATTGTAGTATATAATAAATATATTTTTTTTTTCAATTTATTTTTTCCTTTTGTTATAAATATATATATATATATATATATATATAGTGTATCATATGTAGTATATATTTATAGATATATATGTGTAGTAATTATAAGTTAGGAAAATGCTTACTTATGTGTATTAGTTAGATAAGTTAGGAAAATGCTTACATTATTGAAATGGTTGATATGGTTTGTTGAGATATTCTTGATATTGCACGATATTGAAATTGGGATAGATATGTATATTAGTTTAGAAACCGGATGTTGGTTGAATTGGTTTGTTGAATTTGGATTGAAATGATGATAAGTATGTGCTTACATGATAAGCATAACATACATAAGGTCCTCAAAGGAGTTGTTCCTACCCGTTTGGAAAATGGTACTTGGGGGTACTTTGTTATCCGGCAAAGCCTCCGAATTATTTTGACGTCGAACCTTTGACCATGAATTGAAAATTTAGGTTAAAGTGTTGTTAGTTTCATAGTAAGTTGAGTAAAACTGAGTTTGCAAAAGTGTTGAGACAACCTTCAAAGACTATTGTTAGTCTCATATTTTGTATGATATGATGTGTAGGATTGAAAATGAAGAGAATAGAACGTAGTTGGATGTACGAGAGGTTGGATGCTAACAAGAAATTTAACTCGGTATTTGTGAATGGTGTGGAGGAATTCATAAAACATGCAAAGCAGTTAGATTCGTTTCGGGCAAATAATGGAATGATGAAGTGTCCATGTAGTAAGTGTAAGAACACTAAATTTTCGATCGAACATGACGTGAGATTACATTTAACTAAATATGGGTTTTATGCAAACTACTATGATTGGGTGTGTCATGGTGATGAAGAGTTTCCCATTCGATCAACGTTCAAAGAAGAACGGAATGTGAACCCTTATCGAGGACATGGTTAATGACGCATTACGTGATAGGATTGATCACGTAAGAGAAGAATTTCTTAACCAAGAGGAGAACAATGAGACACCAAACCCTGAAATTGCATCGTTTTTGAAATCTTTGAAAACGCAGAGAACCTCAGATGTGATGGAAGCAGTGTCTCCGTCTCGCAGCGGCTTCTAGGTTGCTCACTTTGAAATGTGATCACAACCTCTCTCTACAAATGCGTTGACGGGGTTACCGGTTTGATAGGAGATATTCTTCCGAAGAATAACTTAATGACCTCGAACTTCTATCAAACCAAAAAGTTGTTAAAGGCATTATAGCTACCCCATGAGAAAATACACGTGTGTCCCGCGGGGTGTATGTTATTTTGGGAGGAGGACGCGAATCGGACAAATGTCGGAAGTGTGACCATGATCGATATAAACCAAAACGAACGCAAGAGGTCAACGTGTGCCTAACAAAGTGATGACTTATTTCCGATTGGACCTAGACTCCAAAGGTTGTGCGCCACGAAACATATAGGCAAGGAAATGAGGTGGCACGCGAAAACCCCAGGACAAGCGGTATAATGGCCCACCCAAGTGACGCCGAAGCTTGGAAGCATTTTGACCAAATGCACCCTGAGTTTGCTAAGGAGCCTAGAAATGTGCGGTTAGGACTTTGCACGACGGTTTTGCACATTTTGGTAATTTTGGGAAGAACTACTCTTGTCGGGCGATCATGGTTACACCATACAATCTTCCGCCTCGTTTGTGCATGAAAAGACAGTTTATATTCTTATCGATGCTTGTACCGGGGTCGAAAAATCCGAAAGGAAACCTCGATGTTTATTTGCAACCATTGATTAAGGAGTTGAAGCAAATTGTGGGAAACATGGTTGTTTACTTACGATGTATCCACAAAACAGAATTTTCATATGAGGTTGCACTAATGTGGACTATCAATGATTTTCCTGCGTATGGCATGTTATCCGGGTGGACTACGGTGGTGTGAAAGCTTGTCCCTATTGTGGTGATGGAAACAAGTCGTTCGGCTCAAACATAGTGGTAAATGCACTTGGTTTGATTGTCATCGCGCTTTCTCCACAAGACCATATTTTTGCACTCGATAAAGGTTTTTTGAAGTCCAAACAAGATAAACACGCGACTCCACCCCGTAGATTGAGTGGTGAGGAGGTATGAGAATTTGTACAACACCTACCAAGCATCATTGATGGGATCTTCCGTATTGGATGGATGTATCCATTCGAAAGGTTTTGGTAAAAAAGCATTTTTCAAGTCTTCCGAATCAAAAACATTGCTGCTTCGACATTGCCTGGATGTGATGCATATTGAGAAAAACTTCTTTGAAAAACTGATTGACACGGTTATGGACGTTAAAGGCAAAACTGCTTGTGGTCCAAAATCTGCTAAAGATTTGAAAGAGCTTTGCAGAAAGCGCCCCGATTGTACACTTGTTCTTGACAAGCAGAAAAGAAAAGTGTTGTGTGAATGGGTCACCAAGTTGAAATTCCCTGACGATTATGCTTGAGACCTGAGTAGGTGCGTAGATCATGATCAATACATTCTACGTGGTTTGAAAAGCCATGATTGTCACGTTTTTATGGAACGTTTGTTGCCAGTTGCCCTTCGAGAATTGATTCCGAAAAATGAGTGGAATGCATTGACTGAGATAAGTCAATTCTTTCGAGACTTGTGTGCTGCTACCCTAAAAATAGAAGACGTGATTCGTTTAGAGAATAACATTGCTGAGATTATTTGCAAGTTAGAGAAGATTTTGCCTCCAGCTTTTTAACTCGATGGAGCATTTACCGGTACACTTGCCGTATGAGGTCAGAGTTGGTTGTCCCGTGCAATATCGATGGATGTATCCATTCGAAAGGTTTTTGAATCACTTAAAACAAAAGATTGGTAACAAAGCTTTCGTAGAGGGATCAATATGCAATGTGTATTTGTTGGAAGAGATTTCAAACTTCGTTCTATGTATTACGATGATCATATTGAAACAAAATCAAAGAATCTTCTTTGTTGGTGAGACTTCGCATCATCAATCGTTTGATTTACCTGAGTTATTCCGTGATCATAATGGTACAACAACTGGGAAGTGCAAGACGAGGTTCTTGGATAATAAAGAATATGACTTTGTGCACAAGTATGTATTGTCTAATCACAAATCATGAAACCGTATGAATCTGTAAGTACCTCATTACTACATATATACAATGCTTAACAGTTTTTACGAACAAATATACATTAATCGACAAAATGATTCATTCTTAGATTGTTCGAGCAATTTATTCGTGTTCAACGACCTCAATTGACCTCGGCGGATATTTGGAATAAACATGAAAATGAATTTACCAAATGGTTTGCACAACAAGCATCATTGTTGAATGATGATTTGCTAAAAGCTTTGGCAAGTGGTCCTTCTCGTCAAGTCAAAACTTGGAAACGTTATTCGATTAACGGCTACAACTTTCGGACATTCAACCGGGCAACTGATATTGGTAAATCTTCACCAACAACGGAGTTTGTGTCGGTTCCACGGAAGGTGCCGACTATTATAGCACTTTAAATGAAATCATTGAGTTGGTGTATTATGGACATTCGATCGCCTACAAAGCCGTATTGTTCAAATGTGATTGGTTTGATAATTACGAACGGGCATGAATGTCCATATAAGATTATAAGATAGTTGAAGTTCATCGTGGTAGGAAATATGGCGCTTATGATCTATTTGTTCGCTTATCAAGTCGAGCAAGTCTACTATGCTCCATATCCAAGTTTGAAAAAGACAAAGATCAATGGTCGGTTGTTTTCAAAACAAAGGCAAGATCGACTATCGATGCTCCCGCCGAGGAAACCGTTTTCCAGAACAAGTGATCAATGATGTTTCCGATTATCTCGATCCTCTTAACATTGTGCACCAAGATCTTGATGTCGATGTTGACTCCAATGTTGGGGATAATGACTTGGATGATGATGAGATGGCGGATTTCATTCAACAAGAAGTGGATGTTGAATCCGAGAATGAAGATGGAGAGGAAGAAGAATCGGTTGATGATCTAGATCTCGATGAAGAGGAGGAAGAACTCTTCCATTCTAGTAGTGATAGTGAATAATAATGTATTAAATATTTTATTTTGTCATTATAGTGAATAATAATGTATTAAACATTGTAATTTATTATTAATTAGTATAAACGCCTTTTTATTATAATTGCATTTAGATTAGTATAAACGCTCATTTTCTCGTGTCAAATAGATGTCAGGTAGAGGTAGAGGTAGAGGTAGACGCGGTAGGGGTAGTTCCCCCTCCCTCGGAGCGTCTTCCTCCACACAGACTCACGGTTTGAATGATGAGATACACCAAATGACCGAGGAGGATTTGGGTGTCATTGTCAATGGTGACCTTGGATTGCCGGTTTTGGATCCCGAGGAGATGGTAAGTTAATACATATCTTGCTTTAATTTGTTTGTATTTTTATTTATATTTTGATTTACCAAATATATTAACAACTTATTGTTTTCAATATGACAGTTTACCGACAACTATGTCAAGAAAATGGCCAAGACCGCCATAATCGGTGGCTTGACACTTTTGCCACCACGTGGCATAATGCCCGACCAGAGCAAGCAGCCGATATAGGTGGTGGCACGCATTTAGTGGTACGTTGTTCATATAAATATAACTATATATAAATATAACTATAATTATAACTATACATATAACATATATATAACTATGTTGCGAGGTCATTTCAAAACGAGTTACGCCACGGCGCCTGGTTAGGGATGCTTTTGAGTGGTATGCTATCAACAGGGTCCGTGATTATATGTATCGGGCTCAAACAAACCCCGTGTGCTCGGCTTTGGATGACCCCGGATATTCTCCGTCGATTCGAGGAGTGGATTGGGAGTCCCGTAAGCAATTATTCAATATTTAATTAATAATACTTGTGTTTATATATATATATATATATATATATATATATATATATATATATATATATATATATATATATATATATGTATGTACTAACTTGTTTATCTTATGTCGGAATAGGCATTTAAGGAAACATCTGCAGAAAAAGAAGATAAACCGAGCTTGGATCCGGTGAGGAAGGAAGATCCACAGGACACATGCTATGGGCGACGCGCGCGTTATCGATTTCGCCGGGCCATGGAGGACAATAGAGAAGTGCCCTATCAATCGGAGATCCGGTGACTAGTTCGAAGAAGAAGAAGTCGGGCAACTTCGCCTCGAGGAAGTTTGAGAAAATCTTGCACGTTATGTATTCTAAATATTATATATACATTATATATATCATGTAATTATTGTTAATAACAAATTTATATCATACTTTGCGTGACGCCTTCACCTCGAAGAAGGCGAAAGCCTAGAGACGACGACACCCTGCAGTCGACGAGTCGCGTCTTTATTACGGCTTGGCCGGTGGTTACGACAAGAAGGGAGAGTTTTTGGCATGGGGTCACCGCCTCCATGTACTACGACAGCAGCCTTCTTGCTCGACACTCATCCGCCGAGACATACTCTCCGGGCATACTCACCCGTCTCACCCAGAGATGGCGAGAGAAAGACATATATTCTGCAGAAAACACAAAGGCGAGGTTGGAGGAGCTAGAGAGAGACAGCGTCGGGGAAGACAGACTAGCGCAGATGGAGGAGTGGATTACCCAAATGGTTAGCAAAGATCCCTCCGGAGGATGCAACCCGGTACGAGGCAAAGACAGAGATGACCGATCGATCACGGACCCTGATGGAGGTGACATGGGTTTAGGTAGTACACCGGTCCGACTGGGTGACATATTGCTTTATACATTTTATTTATTTTGGCTTATCGTATCCCTTTGACATATCGTTTTATCCCTTTGACATATCCTCTTTGACATATCCCTTTGACATATCCTCTTTGACATATCCCTTTGACATATCGTTTTATTTATTTTGGTATCGTATCCCTTTATATTGTTGTTGTTGATAGCCGGTAGCAATTGTAATGCTACCGGGAAAATTATGGTGTTTTTGGCGCGGTGGTTTGTTTGGCTGTCACCAAAAAATGTACCATAATTTTCGATTAATTTTAATTTTGCGACGAAATATTCCGTCGCAAAGTTGTATTTGCGACGGAAAAAGTGTATTTGTGACGGATATGTAAGGATCTAAAATAAATAAATTATTTAATAAAAAATATTTGTGATTTGATTATACAATTTTTTGCGACGGGTTATACAATTTGTGCGACGGATTATAAATTTTTATACAATTATATTTTGTGCGACGGATTATACAATTGTTTGCGACGGATTATACATTTTGTTGCGACGGAAATTATATTTAAAAAATAAAAAATACGTTATTATCCGTCGCAACATTCGTCGCAAATAATTTACGACGATAAACCGTCGCAAAAACTCAGTTTTGCGACTAAAAAAATGCGACAAATAAAAACCGTCGCAAATCCGTCGCAAATTAGGGTTTGCGACGGAATAAGCCTAGTTTGCGACGGTAACCTTCCGTCGCAAAAAGTCCAGTTTTTCGTAGTGGTAGTTTATTGAGCATAAGTACGTGCAAATCACTAGTGTCACCGGCCCTGACGTCTATGGAAAAAAGCAAAATAGAAAATTCAGTATCAAGATTTAGAATAATCGTAATTCATTGAATAATATTGATAGTACAATTGTTCTTATATAGGCATCATCTAACTTAGCCACCAAGACAACATTAATAATAATAATAAAAGACAACTAAATACAATTATTTATGCCTTATTTATAATATCCTCAACACGCCCCCGCAATCCCGTAGGAAGTGGCTGAACACGGATATTGGACTTTAAACTGGCAAAACGAGGCTGGGCCAAAGGTTTGGTGAGGACATCGGCTAACTGATCTTTTGAGGAGATAAAAGAGATGCCGAGCTTGCGAGCTGCAACTAATTCGCGAACATGGTGAAAATCGATCTCTATGTGCTTCGTGCGGGCATGATACACCGGATTGTGAGCAAGGTAAGTGGCGCCAATATTATCACACCAAAGAGTAGGTGGAGAAGATAACGGAACCTGCATCTCACGAAGAAGACTGCAAAGCCACTACAGTTCGGCGGCAGTGTTAGAAAGGGTCTTATACTCGGCCTCAATGCTGCTCTTCGAAACGGTCAAGTGCTACTTACAACGCCAACTAATGAGATTATCACCAAGGAAGACACAATATGCCCCAACAGAACGACGATTATCACTATCGGCAGCCCAATCAGAATCAGAATAAGCCCGGAGCGAAATAGATGACCGCCGGTAGAAGAATAGACCATCGGAGACCGTGTGCTTAAGATAACGTAGAATCCGTTTAACTGCAACCCAGTGAGCTTCGGTAGGAGAATCCATATACTTACTAACTTTGTGGGCCGCGAACGCAATATCAGGACAAGTGAAACTGAGATATTGGAGACCGCCAACAATAGTACGGTAAAGCGAAGGATCGGCCCAGGGAGGGCCGTCGTCCAGAGTGAGACGGGTGGATGCCGACATAGGTGTCTGACAAGGCTTGGCTTTGTCCAGAGAGGCATGCTGGAGAAGCTGGAAGATATACTTGCGCTGAGTGAGAAATAGGCCATCGGAGGTAGGAAGCACCTCAATGCCAAGAAAATAGGACAGAGAACCAAGGTCCTTAATCGGAAAGTGTCGACCAAGATAAGAGATAACCTGCTCAACAAGAGAAGGCGACGAGCCAGTAATAACAATATCATCCACATAAATCAGAACATAGACACGAGCACCATCACGGGAATAAATATATAAAGAGGTGTCAGCTTTAGAACCGACAAACCCAAACTAAGTTAAGACATCAGTGAAGCGAGAGAACCAAGCACGTAGGGCCTGGCGGAAGCCATAAAGACTATGGCGAAGACGGCATACATAATCAGGATAATCGGGGTGAACAAACCCCTGCGGCTGCTGCATATAAACGGGTTCAGATAAATGCCCATGCAAGAAAGCATTCTGAATATCCACCTGGCGAAGAGACCAACCCTGCGAAACCGCAAGAGACAAAAGAAGACGAATAGTGATCGGCTTGACAACCGGACTGAAAGTGTCAGTGAAATCAACCCCTTCGGCCTGATGAAAACCCTTAGCCATAAGACGGGCCTTGTGACGTTCAAAACGACCATCGGCATGACGTTTAGTGTGAAACGCCCATTTATTACCCACAATGTTCATACGAGGATGCGAGGAACAAGATCCCAGGTCTGGTTGCGCAACAACGCATCAATTTCCTCTCTCATAGCATTACACCAATTCGGGTGTTTAGAGGCATCAGTGTAAGAAGTAGGGTCCACGGATTCGGTAGAAGCAACAAGGGCTTTAGGAAGCGGGTAACGGATAAAGTCAGGCCGAGATATAGGTTTGAGGGAGTTGGTTTGGGTTCGAGTAACCATTGTATGAGTGGGAGGAGGTGGGAAAGGAGACGACTCTGGAGAGGCCGAGGCCGAAGTGGACGCAGGAGAGGTGGGTGGTGAAGGCTCGAGAGCTGGAGCCGGAGGGGGTGGAGCCGTGTTGGAGGGAGCCGGCATGAGAGGTGGATGTTGCATAGGTGCTGGCAGGAAGACAGAAAGTGGGACAATGAGATTATCAGGCGTAGGTTTTATGGGCGAAGGTGTATAGGGGAAGACGGATTCATCGAAAACCATGTGGCGAGCAATATAGATACGGCCAGAGGCAAGGTCCAGGCATTTGTAGCTGTGGTGGGAAGGACTATAGCCGAGAAATATGCAAGTTTTGGAGCGAAAATCGGTTTTATGGTGGTTGTATGGACGAAGATAGGGCCAGCACACACAGCCAAAGACACGAAAGAATGTATAGTCAAGGGACCGATGGTAAACCATTTCGAAGGGCAACTTATCCTTGAGGACTTTGGTAGGAAGACGGTTGATAATATAAGTGGCGGTGATGAAGGCATCCTCCCAATAGGAGAGTGGAAGGTTAGATTGGGCAAGAAGGGAGAGGCCGACCTCAACAATTTGGCGGTGGCGGCGCTCAATGGCACCAACTTGTTCGTGGGTATGGGGACAGGAAAGGCGATGTCGGATGCCAAGATAGGTAAGAAGTGTAGAAACGTGACGGTACTAACCACCCAGTCAGTTTGGATGGATTTGAGTTTGGTATTAAATTGGTGTTCAATCCGTGCAAGAAAGTCAGGGAATATAATTTCAACATCAGATTTATGTTTCAGGGGATAGAGCCATATGTATTTTGTGAAGTCATCCAAAAAGCTGACATAATAACGGGAACCGTAAATTGAGGGTTCAGAGCTGGGGCCCCAAACATCGGAGTAGATTAGGTCCAAATGAGTAGTTGAGGTGAATTCAGAAGTGTATAACGGGAAGCGGTGGCTTTTAGCCAACTGACACGGGGCACAGACAGAAGGCGACGGCTTAGTAGGAGTGAAGGTAGGAAGACATTTTAAGGCTTGACGGAGTACAAAATAAGAACAATGACCGAGATGCTGATGCCACGTGGTGGAGGAGGTCAGAGAGGAGGCTAGAGCTTGAGCAGGAGAAAGAGGAGGGTGAAGTGGGGTGGAGAAGTGATATTGGCCATCTTTTACAAATCCTTTAAGGTGGGTGTGACCGGAGTAATCTTTGACAAGGAAGTAAGACCCATGAAATTCAAAATATACGGAATTATCCGAAGCAAATTTATGTATAGACAAGAGGTTTCTGGTGATGGAAGGCGTAACAAGAATATTAGATAAATGAAATGACTGGGAAGGGGAAGAAATAGAAGAAGAACCGTAATGAGTAATAGGTAAACATGAACCGTCGCCTACATGAACTTTGTCGGTCCCGGCATAAGGTGTAGACGAAAGAGTGAGATGGCGAAGATCACGAGTGAGATGATGAGTGGCCCCTGTATCCACAATCCAATTGGGGTCGGTAGGCGGGGGCCAAAAGGTTGTGTTTGCCTGTGGTGGTGTTCGAGAGGATCCGTATCGGTAGGGACATGACAGAGCAATATGGTTGGCTTGAAAGCAAATTTGGCAAGAGAGGTTCATAATACCACAATTGTGTCCGGAGTGGAAAGGGTGGGGAGGACCGAATCCTTGGTTGCGCCCCCGTTCTCGAAAAGGATGACAGATGCGCATCATTCCGGAGAAGCACTGTGCTTAAATATAATTTTCTTGCTCTCCTTTTTTTTTTTTTTTGAGTGGCGGGAAAAGGAAGTGGCGAAGGACAATTCGCCGTCGCCGGTTTACTTAGGTTTGGAAAGCTGTTGCTTTATTTTTTTTTTTTTTTTTTTTTTTATTTTTTAATTGATTACCTTTTTGATATTGGGGACATCATAATTCTGAGCAATATAGATTCCGGAGACAGCTCCGGCTATGAAAGACAATTGTTTGTTATGAATCCCATCAATCCGAGCTTTAGTTGGCGATGATGTGCTAAACCGGAGCTATGGAATGTTGATCGAGATCAATTACGTGAATTTCTAGTAGATGCTGGATATATAGAGCCACCGAGGAGATGCAGTTTTGCTAGCTGTTTTGGAATCTAAACTTTAGATGGGGTTGGAGAGGGAAGAACAGGTTGCACCGGAGGAGGGAAGAGAACGACGGGGAAGAACCTGCTGATGGTTTTTATTTATTTATTTATTTATTTTGGTAAAAGAAAAGATTAGGATTTAGGGAGGAATTGACATAACGTGAGAGAGAAAATCAAGTGCTCTGCTACCATATCAAGATTTAGAATAATCGTAATTCATTGAATAATATTTATAGTACAATTGTTCTTATATAGGCATCATCTAACTTAGCCACCAAGACAACATTAATAATAATAATAAAAGACAACTAAATATAATTATTTATGCCTTATTTATAATATACTCAACATTCAGCAACATGGCAGTTTAGGAATCATATATATATATAGGCAAAATTAGGATTTTAGTCCTGTAACTTGGCCTCTATTTTGGATTTTAATCCTGCTCTTGCTTGGGTGAGGAAAATTGTCCTCTAACTTGGTTTTTTTTTTTGAATAGTCATATCCGCGGAAATAAATGACTAAAAAGACCTAATCTTTAAAAACGCTACACATGTAGGCATTAAAAGTCACATACATTGAATCCTATGTGGCTATGGACCCATTTTACTTTAAAAAAAGGATTTTTCCTTCCAATTTCATCCATCCAATATAGACGGGAGATGCAAAGTAGTAAATTAGGAATTAGATTTGGATGAATGAAATTGGAAGGAGAAATCATTTTTATGTCTAGCTTTTGCTTGATCACAGCCTTTGCTTGATCAGAAATTCCTATGTCTAGCCTGAAACAGTCTGCATTCCCATTACTCTTTTAAACTTGGTATGAAAGAATTGCGTTATCGGGAAAAAATTGCTTGTTCTCGTACACTAAAGGGCATTTATGGGTTCTGTTGTTGCTCCTATGGCACAGTGCTGGAACCTTTTACGGCATTTGTTAATAAGTTATTGTAATGTCGTGCTTCAAATTTCATGTTAGGAGCTCTCCTAAAACCCTTAGACTCTTCTAAGGTAATGTGCGTTGAAATAATTAAGTGTTGCATTAACTGAATTCCTGCACCCCCAAAAGGTAGAAAACGGTAATGAAATGTGTAAGAACTTATTGTGTTTGATCGGCAAAAATGTTTTTGAATGTTTGTCATGTGGAATGGATGAAATTGGAAAGAGAAATCATTTTTTTAAAGTAAAATAGGATCCACAGCCACATAGGATTCAATGTGGCAGCCTAGTGGCTGCCACGTAAACGTTTTTTAAATATTCCGTGCCTAGTCAGCTATTTCCGACGGATAGGACTATTTTTCCAAAAAAAAACAAGTTAGAGGACCATTTTCCTCACCGAAACAGGAGCAAGACTAAAATCCAAAATAGGCAAAGTTGCAGGACTAAAATATATATACACCACCATAAAAAGGTGTGCTGCTTGCGAGGTGCCAAGATTGGAATAAAAAATGCATGAGAAAACGCAGCAGCTGCAAAAAAAAAAAAATTTACCTAGCAAAGGCACTGTGATATGGCTTATAGCATGTCCAGTATGAGAAGTCGATCAGCTTTAGCAAAGTCACGATTCCAAACAAACGATGAAATTTCTCCTATTCATCCAAAATCCCGATATCCCTCTTCCGATTCCCGAAAATGCCGTTGTTCTGCCTTATGGTTGTCTGCAAGAGTAGACATGAAAAAGAAAGCGTAAACACGTGAATACTTTTAACTCACTTCCATGTAGTAACCGGCTCGTAAAGCACACAATGAGTGAAAAGAGGTAGCACATTTGGGGCATTGTATGCAGGAACCGTGAATTTGGTTGCAAACAACACATTCCTATGAATTTGAGAGCACACAAAAAAACTGTTTTAGACACCGTCAAAAGAGTGCGCTAAAGAGAAATATGAATATCAGATCAACAAAACAAAAGGCAGACAATTTATTGGACTCAAAGTAACTAACCATCATAACATGATAGCCAACAACATAAGGTGCTGAATTAGTACCTTGGAGACAGTCATAGTTCTCGGCTTCCCTCCTAACAACATCAAGCACAGAATCTTATGTTCTGTTTTCGACAAGATGCCCTTATTACTTGACAGCTTGCTCCTTTTTGAATGTGTGAGGCCCTGTACACATTCTGGTTCTGCTCTTTCATCTTCCAACTCTGGTTTAGTACAAGAGCTCTGCATGATTAAAGTAATAGTATGTCATGAAATGTCTTGGCTCATAATCTTTTCTTCTAACTAATACAATGCCAAATGTGTTAATTTGGATCAACAACCTTTCTTAGATTAAGCAGACTGAATAACTAGTTTTAGAATACTTGAGGACTATTTCTAATTAAAGTAAGGAATACGATCATCACATAAATCTTCTTCTACAAGAATAAAAGTCGAAAAAAATTACAAATTCATCACAGGCATACATCAAAATGCGGTCCTGTCTTCAGCAGCAGAGTACACCAACAAAGAGGATACATAAGGTTGAGTTCTTGCAGCAAATTTAACAGGTTCATACAAATGTGGAACAGATAAACAATGAAGGACCCCAAAAGATACAAAACAGAGAATAATGCACCTAATAAGCATTAAAAAAAAGGGGGGACACACACCTGATGAGCATCATTAACAAGGATGGTATACTAATATTTCAAGCGGGGGCACACCTGCTTCCAGCACCTGCAAAAGTTAAATAATTCAAGGTTCACATAAATATTTCATTCCTTGTCTTTGTTGGGCGAATGGAGAACTTTCATTCAAATATGTGCAAGTCCATAACTAATTTCCAGATGGCATATATGATTTATGACAACAAACACATGGCAACATGCAGAGTAGCATTTGCTAATCTTAGCTTGGAAAGTGGAACTAAATAAAGCTTACTCAATAATTCAAAAATTCAATTCCCACAAAATTACTACAAGAATATGCATCTTAGAAATGGCACAATAGCCATAATGCACTGTTGAGATTAAAAAGTCAAGATGATAAATTTTTGGCTATTAGAGGCATTTCAACAAACACTTAAGTAGGTGGTTAGTTAGTTAGCGGTAGTTATAACCGATTGAGCTTGTGCTTCCTATATAAATGTAAATTGGGATCACAAAAACTCAATTAAGTAGCTTAATCATGTTTTGATGTAAGGAATTGCTGTAATTCATTCTGTTTTGATTTCCCGCCATTTTTCATTTCAAATTTGGGGAAGAACATCATTTGAATGTTCTTGATCAATTCTTCGTTCGGTTTCTGTTTTGATCAATCTTTCTGTTCAATTCAATGTCATTCATGCTTTTCAACATGGTATCAGAGCACAATTAGTATCCGCTGTCGAATCTCGGATCATTATCTTTGATTCTTGCGTTTTCTGGAGATTTCTTTCGATCTTCTTCAATGGCAACTGCAAATTCTGGAAGTTCGCTTGATAACCCGAGTTTAATTCTGGTTCAACCGCTACTCAAAGGAGTAGACAACTATAATCATTGGAAAAGATCCATGACGAAGATGTTATTATCACGAGGAAAGATTGGTTTTGTGGATGGTTCTTCAACCATGCCAGAAATTACAGATGCTGGTTATTCAGCCTGGATGCAGTTAAATGATCTGGTGCATTAATTCTTGGCTAGTAAATTCTATGATTCCTACTGTGGCAGAAAGTGTAATGTACTTCGATACTGCTAGGGAAATATGGATGGATTTACAGGATCGATTTGAAAGAGGAAATGCTTACAGGCTTTCTAATCTTGAAGAAGAAATCGAAAAAACCAAGCAAGGTAATCTTACACTGGCTGATTACTATACAAAATTAAAATACCTATGGGATCAATATCTGATTCTTAAGCCTATTCCTCCTTGCGTTTGTCCTGCATTGCAAACTTTTAGAGAACGGTATGATAATGCTTACACTACCATATTCTTGAAAGGTTTGAATGAGAATTTCAGTACTGTCAAATCTCAAGTGTTAATGACTTTGTCTCTTCCTGACATTAAGACTGCCTTTGTTATGGCTTTGAATCATGAACAGCAGCTCAGTTATACTACTGGTACAGAATCTGTGATTCTTGCTTCTAAGTTTGATCAGGCAGATTGTAATCAAGCAATGGGAAATTTCAGACCTCCAAATCCAGAAGAGGACAAGGTAGAGGTTCTAGTAGTGGTGGAAGAAGTTTTCAAGGTAGTGGTGGAAGAAGTTTTCAAGGTAGTGGAAGAGGTTTTCAAGGGAATTCCAAGAAGCCTTATTGTACATACTGCGGCAAGGAGGGGCATACCATAGACAAATGCTACTAGAAATATGGTTTCCACTAAATTTCAAGGGATATGGCAGAGGCAATGCAGCAGCAGCTAATCATGTGGCTTGTGATCAAGATTCTGAAGAAATGACACCATGTGAGAATTATCAACAAGATCAGAATTTTGGTGACACTGTAATCACCAAAAGTCAATATTTCTAACCTGCAACCTTCGAGCAATCAATGCAATTTAGTGGTTATGGCTGCAGGCAGTGGTTCACAAGGGCAAGGTATCAAGGGGAGATGGTCCATTGGATCATAGATTCAGGGGCCACTGACCACATAACTTTCACCCTTAATAATATGGTTAATATCAAAAGCACTAACAACCTGCATCTTAATCTACCAAATAGTACTTATGTTCCTGTCACACATGTAGGAAATGTGCATGTCAATAAAGATATCACTTTATATAATGTCTTTTGTATTCCCACATTCAGCTATAACTTGATATATGTAAGGAAATTAATTGTTGATAGTGGTTTGTCTCATTATTTTTAGACTAACAATCATTGTATGTGCAGTGTGCACAACCAACTATGAGGAAGATTGGTACAGCTATGCTTCAAAATGGACTATATATTCTTGAATCACAAGGACTAGATAAAAGCATTATTCATGTTCAGCATTTTCCTGTTGCTTGCAATTCTGTAACAGATACTAGTTTGTGGCATTATAGATTAGGTCACCCTTCAATTGATAGATTGAAAACTTTGAAAGTTTAAGACAATAGAATAAAGATTCCTGATTGTAAATACACTGTTTGCCCTTTGGCTAAACAAAGAAAACTTCAATTTCCTGTCAGTCAATCTTCTACTATGAATTGTTTTGATCTTATACATGTAGATATTTAGGGGCCAAACAGGATACCCTCTGTTGATGGTGATAGTTATTTCCTTTCTATTGTGGATGATCACAGCAGATATCAGGCTGCTGGTTTTCTAAAGGATTTTTGCATTCTTGTACAAACACAATTTGACAGATGTGTTAAAACAATCAGGTCAGTCAAGGTGCAGAATTTGGTATGAAAAACTTCTATAGGCAGAAGGGTATAGTGCACCAAATGGCCTGTGTTAGACCACTACAACATAATGGTTTGATTGAAAGAAAACATCAACACATTCTGAATGTAGCAAGGGCACTCAGAATTCAGTCTGATGTTCCTATAGAATATTGGCATTATTGTGTTCTACATGCTGTCTATCTAATCAATTTACTGCCTACACCATTGTTGAATAATAAAACACCTCATTCTATTCTGTATAATAAGGAACCTAGTTGTGATATGCTCAAGGTGTTTGGTTGTTTATGTTTTGCATATACTACTTCTCACGGTAGAGGTAAATTTGAAGACAGAAGCACTAAATCAGTGTTTCCAGGGTTTGAAAATAACATCAAAGGGTATAGAGTTATGAACATTCACACCAGGAACATCTTCATTTCCAGAGATGTGGTTTTTCATGAAAACTCTTTTCCTTTTTCTGATAATCATTCATCTGATAATTCATATGATCTTTGTCTTCCATTACCAGTGCATGATTCTGTTGGCATGACTGATCAAAATATCAATACAAATGATACTTCATTTGGTGATTCATCACATCAATCTTTTGACACTATAACCATGCCACCACAAAGAAGATCAAACAGAAAAAGATCTGTGCCATCTTACTTAACAGATTATATCTGTACAAATCAAGTGAAGAGGACTTCACCTCACACTTTAGATCATGTTGTATCTTATACTAACTTGTCTGACAAATATCAGGGTTTTATTGCGTATATTTCTGAAGATAGAGAACCAGCATCCTACAATGAAGCAGTTGAGGATCCTAGATGGCAAGAAGCCATGAATTTGGAGTTAGCAACTCTAGACAAAACAAATACATGGTCACTTGTTCCTTTACCAAAATGAACCAAACCAATAGGATGCAAGTGGGTTTTCAGAATCAAAAGAAAGGCAGATGGATCACTGGAAAGATTCAAGGCAAGATTGGTTGCAAAAGGCTTCACACAGATATATGGCATTGACTTTCTGGAAACTTTTTCACCTGTGGCAAAACAGACAACAATCAGGTTTTTTATGGCTTTAGCAGCACATAAGGATTGGCATTTACATTAACTGGATGTAAATATTGCCTTTTTGCATGAAGATCTAGAAGAAGAAGTATATATATGAGGCCACCACCTGGTTTAGCAGCAAAAGGTTTGGTATGCAAACTTAATAGGTCATTATATGGATTGAGACAAGCAAGTAGACAAAGGAATGCAAAATTAACCAAGAAATTATTGAATCATGGTTATAAGCAATCTCAGAATGACCATAGTCTCTTCACCAAAGGTCAAGGGCATAAGTTTGTGGCTTTATTGGTTTATGTAGATGATATTGTTGTTGCTAGCTCAGATCTGACAGAAATCCAATACCTAAAAGATTTGTTGCATTCTGCTTTTACTATAAAGGATCTTGGAACACTAAAGTACTTCTTAGGCTTTGAAGTGGTAAGGTCAAAAGATGGCATAGTAATCAATTAGAGAAAATACTGTTTGGACCTCTTAACAGAATTTGGTTTCTTGGATTGTAAACCAGTAGCCACCAATGGATACCTCACAAAATTTGACAGAAGTTGAAGCTCCACTCTTGGGATCCAACACTCTTTACAAAAGCCTGGTTGGCAAATTGTTATATCTAGGGAACACCAGACCTGATATAGCATTCCTAGTCCAACTACTAAGTCAGTTCTTGGCTACACCAAATGAAGCTCACTTAAAGGCTGCTCACAGACTTTTAAGATTCCTGAAATCATCACCAGGAAGAGGATTATTCTTTCCTAAACAGGGCTCAGTCACATTAAAAGCATTTAGTGATTCAGATTGGGCAGGATGCACAAAAACTAGAATGTCCACTACTGTTTACTGGTCTATCTTGGTGATGCCCTTGTTTCATGGAAATAAAAAAACAGCCTACTGTTTCTAGAAGTTCAAGTGAGGCAGAATATAGAGCCATGGCTATTACAGCATGTGAAATCCAATGGCTGATCTACTTACTTAAAGATTTCCAAAATACATACTCTCAGACAGTGCCTCTTTATTGTGATAGTCAAAGTGCTTTGGACATTGTGGAAAATCCTGTTTTCCATGAAAGAACTAAGCACATAAAAATAGACTGTCATTTTGTTAGGGAAAAATACACAGCTAAAGTCCTTGTTCCACTGCCTATCAACACCAAGGACCATCCTGCAGATATCCTCACAAAACCTGTTGACAGCAAGACATTGGACAAGCTGATGCAGGCATTCCCATTCAAAGACATATACAAGCCTACACATTCAGAGTGTTGAGATTAAAAAGGCAAGATGATAAGTTTTTGGGCAAGCTTCACCTGGATTCAATCCATGTTCAGCTTGACGGGGGGTGTTGAGATTAAAAAGGCAAGATGATAAGTTTTTGGCTATTAGAGGCATTTCAACAAACACTTAAGTAGGTGGTTAGTTAGTTAGAGGTAGTTATAACCGATTGAGCTTGTGCTTCCTATATAAATGTAAATTGGGAACACAGAAACTCAATTAAGTAGCTTAATCGTGTTTTGATGTAAGGGAATTGCTGTAATTCATTCTGTTTTGATTTCCCGCCCTTTTTCATTTCAAATTTGAAGAAAAACATCATTTGAATGTTCTTGATCAATTCTTCGTTCTATTTCTGTTTTGATCAATCGTTCAGTTCAATTCAATGTCATTCATGCTTTTCAACATGCACACTTAAAAAAACTGGAAATGCCATTATTAACCTAAAGGAAAAAAAACCAACTAAGAACTCGTACCTTTGGTGCTAGGGTGGCTTTGGTTTCATCCTGTACTACTGCATTAGCTTTAGCCGATTCGTCTAAATTTTGAGGCAAGCTCATCCAATAGAAGTTAAGCTCCAGCAAACAATTTTAAATTCTATCAAAATAGTTCTGAAGGAAAATGCAAACTGCCAAAACTTGTCTACACAAATTTTTTCCTGAAGCAAGTGACAAAAAAAAGTCTGAAGATGATTTTCTTATACTTCATATCTTTAAGATCTTGAGCTTATTCGCGAACGCTTCTTAGCACACATATTTTTTTTGTCCCAATTTTAACTTTCAAATTTCACTCTCATTTATTCTGACACAAATTTAAGTTGAATTTTTTCTGTCCAAATTAAATTTAGGTCAGAATGTATGAAGTAGGCTTTCTAACTAATATTGGGTCTAGAAAACATTTAACTTTTGACTGAAATTAAGTCAGAATAATCAAGCATATTCTGATTTATATTAGTTAACATGTGTTGTGTAAAAAGATGCTCCCTAAAAATATGTTGGAGGATGTCTTTCAAATCCATATAATATGATTGTTATGAAGGAGCGAAACAAACAAAACAATGCACGACGGGATCCGGGTCGGTCTTGATCCTCCCAACTAAGAATATATATATATATATATATAAACATATTTTGATAAAGGAAATTAACAGAAAGATGATATCTCCATCGAAAGAGGGAGAGTACTTTTCAGATGAAGATTTTCTTCATTGAGAATTAGATTTGCTGATACATCCATACATATAATATCTGGGTACTCTTTCCTATGTAACAGAATTTAGTGTACCAACTAAGAGACTGCCAAGTGGCACTACTAGACATTTACACTTGGACATTATTATTTTCAGCCCCTCTCAAACGAAACTGTGAATCAACCACATTGAGTTTGCCCTTGAACTTGTCAAACACTGAAATAGACAGAGGTTTAGTGAATATGTCAGCAACTTGTTCACTGGATGGTATGTAACAGACTTTGACCTTCTTCTCAAGAACCATGTTCCTAATAAAGTGCACATCCACTTCAATATGCTTTGTCCTAGCATGATATACTGGATTTTGTGCTAGATTAGTTGCCCCTGTATTGTCACACCACAGTATTGGTACAGAAGGCATCCTGAATTTCATTTCCTCCAACAGTTGAATTATCCACTGAATCTCTGCACCTAGATTGGACAGAGCTCTGTACTCAGATTCACAGCTGGATCGTGCTACCACAGACTGTTTCTTGGAGCTCCAAGTAATTAATTAACTCCCAAGATAAACACTGTAACCACCTGTTGATCTTCTATCTGTAGGGCAAGCTGCCCAATTAGCATCAGTGAATCCATGTAGATGCAGCTTCAGATCATTGCTGGGGATGAAATGTAAACCATGAGTCAGTGTCCCTTGAACATATCTCAAAAGTCTTTTCAAAGCATACCAGTGGCTTGTGTAGGGATCTTGCATGAATTGACTCAAGGCATTCACAGCATAAGCAATGTCTGGTCTGGTAGATGTCAAGTACTGCAATGCACCTATAGCACTTCTATACAGACTAGGGTTAGCAAGAGGTTCACATTGTTTAGGAGTAAGTTGTTTTCCAAGCACCATAGGTGTGGGGCATGGCTTGAGATACTGCATATTCATTCTTTTTAGAAGTTGTGAAGCATAGTAGGACTGGTTCAGATATAGTCCAGTAGAGTCTCTAGCTACCTGCATCCCTGAAAAGTGTGACACTTGCCCTAGATCTTTGAGTGAGAACCTTGAGTCCAACAATCTGATGAACTTCTGGATCAAGGATGAGGAATTCCCTGTCACAAGTATGTCATCAACATACACCAACACAAAAAGGAGTTGATCTTTCAAACTGAACATAAACAGAGATGTGTCTGATACAGACTGAGTGAAACCCCACTTCAAAATTTGTGTCCTCAATGCATCAAACCAGGCCCTTGGGGCCTGTTTAAGCCCATAAAGTGCCTTCTTCAGCTTACACACATACTATGGCTTTGTTGTGTCAGTAAACCCTTCTGGTTGATCCATGTACACAGGCTCCTGTAGAGGACCATTAAGGAATGCATTGTTTATGTCTATCTGATTCACTGGCCAGTTGAAAGAAACAGCAAGAGTAAGTATGACTCTTATGGTGGAAGATTTTGCCACAGGGCTAAAGGTTTCAGTGTAGTCCATTCCATAGTGCTGATTGTACCCCTTTGCAACCAGTCTTGCCTTGTATTTCAGGACTGTTCCATCAGGCTTCAACTTAACTTTGTAGATCCACCTATTTCCAACTACAGATCGTGACTTAACCGGTAAAGGTACCAACTCCTGTGCCTCATTTTTCATAAGAGCCCTAAATTCTTCATTCATGGCATGTCTCCATTCAAGATGATCCAAAGGTTTCCGCACATACTACTTGGTTCTGTAGGGAAGGAGTGAGCACTGGTAATGGCTGCTGAGTACACTTTTGGTTTAAATATCCCACTTTTAGACCTGGTCTGCATAGGATGTTGTTTTACTAGTGGTGATGGTGAGACAGGTGACTCAGATGCATCAGTGTGTTCAGTATCAAGGCTTGTCTGGTTTTGTGCACTGTGATCTTGTGCAACTGGTGAGTGCTCATTCATAGTGAAGACAGATATACTTTGATCTTGTGCTACTGGGGAGTGATCATTTATAGTGGAAACTGGTGACATATAAGCTGCAATAGAGACAAAAGGAGAAGGATCAGGAGATACCTGACTGTCTGCATTCTCAGTTGTCATCCTCAGGATATCAGTGGTGTGCCCCTCAACCTGACTGGATGAAAGAGTTAAAAGGGGAAGAGCAGAAAGAGAATCAGTGACAACTTCCCAAGAAGGACCCTGGTTAAATCCATGAGCAAAAGGAAACAAGGTCTCATCAAACACCACATTATTAGATATGTAAATCCTCCCACTGGTATCTAGACATTTGAATCCTTTGTGACAGGAACTCATACCAAGATTAACACATCTTTTGCTGTGAAACTGGAATTTATGTGTGTGGTGAGGTCTGAGATTGGGATAAACAGCACAACCAAAGGTTTTGAGGTGTTTGTAATTTGGAGTTTTGTGATAAAGGGCTTCAAAAGGTGAGCTGTTTTGGAGAACGGGTGTAGGAAGGCAGTTTATTAAGGACACAACAGCTTGAAAAGCATGCCACCAATATCTCAGTGGCATGGAAGCTTGAGCCATAAGAGTTAAGCCTGTTTTCACTATATGTCTATACTTTCTTTCTACCCTACCATGTTGAGCATGGTCATGGGGACATGGGTGCCTAAACCTGATCCCTTCCTTATTCAAGTACTCATGTAGAGGTCTATACTCTCCTCCCCAATCTGATTGTAAACATTTTATTTTTCCAGAAAATTGAGTCTCAATTAGGGCTTTAAACTGTAAGAAAGCAGAGAAGGTTTCAGATTTAGTTTTAAGGGGGTAAATCCAGGTGTGTCTAGAGTGATCATCAATAAAATGAATGTAATAGCTATAACCCTCAACATATTGCATAGAAGAGGGTCCCCACAAATCAGTATGCACAAGTTCAAACATAAATTTAGCATGTGAATCAGATAGAGGATGATATAAATTATGAGCTTTGCCAAATTGGCAAGATTCACAAAAGGATAAGCTGCTGTTCAATCTGACATTACAAAGGTTCAAAACAGTACTCAGAACTTGGCTAGATGGGTGGCCTAATCTCATGTGCCACACATCAGCATTAGAGTCTAACTTATTACATCCACTAGATTGACTAGACACCAGAAAACAAGTAGAGTCTGAAACAGATGATTTGAAGTGAAGGAAGGTCTGTCTGTTGTGATTATGGGGCAGACTGATCTGATATAGCCCATCCTGAAGTTGATCCCTGAGAAGCAGTGTCCCTGTGTGTTTGTCCTTGACATCACAAAACAAATCATTAAACTCAATCATAACAGGATTATTAGACATCAGTTTTGAGACACTAATCAGATTTTTTGTAATTTGAGGGACATGTAGAACATGTTTTAAGTGAAGACATGTGGTGTGTGTATGCAATAAGACAGTGCCAATATGTACTATTATGAGTTTTTCACCATTGCCTACAACAAGGGTATCCTCACCATTATAACCAGATTTGATACTCATTGATAACGGTCATTTTGTGCCCATTATTCTATGACCTTTATCCCCGATTCTAGTTTAAAAGAGCTATAATAGAGTAATAATAAGTCGTAATACGCTTAATTTACATATGTCGAGAGTTACGATTCATTATTATGTATTAAGAGGTTTTATTATATTATTTGATATTACAGACTATATTTCACGTTATATTTGTAGAACTCATTTGGGAGCACAAGGATGGACTTCGAAAAGCTTTGATGGATCACGCATAAGTTCGGAGGCCCAAGACGTAAAAGAGGAGAAAGCCAGAGCATGTAAGGCTCGGTCGACCGAGCCCATGCATTCGGTCGACCGAGTGGGCCTCCTACAATCTGTAAGAAGTTCGGCACATTATTTGAGTCGGTTAGGGTTCAGAGTGTTGGCATTTTAAGTCGGTTTTCTATGACGGCTGAGGCTCTATATAAACACAAGTCCTTTGTATTTTTTAGGAGGCATTCACCAATACTATTTCATATTTACAAATAAGCAAATAAGGATTCTTTAGGCTTATGGAGGTTGCTAGGGGTTGCAAACATGTAAGCCCTAGTTTATCTTCTTGTTTTCTTTTAAGTAATCAATTTCCCAATTATGCTTTGATTGTTTGAGTAGTATTCATATCTAGATGATGTAGATCTAGGATATGACGTTAGGGCAATGGTGATACCTTGTCTATAAGGATCCCAAACCCTACGCCCTCTACCTAACATCTACGGATGAATCTGTGTGTTTAATTTACGTGCATTTAGATTAGTCTATATGATGTCCTGATGATTCGCTATATAATCCGATTCGTATATGAAACGCTGAGAAATATGTTCGGGGATGTAAATCTGGGGAGTTAGACTCTCGGGTGACCGAGAGGTGTCACTCGGTCGACCGAGAGCACCTATTCGGTCGACCGAGAGTTGTCAAACCTGCTTTCATCCGTTAATCACCACGCCTTTATGATTAGGTTAGCTTAATTGAATCATATCTCGCAGGTATGGCTATGGCTACGCCACTCACTTGATTTAATTAAAACGTGTAAAAAGGAAATACCGTATAAAACTCTTAGGTAGGCTCATGAATTGATCTTCGGACTTTCAAATTATTCAGGTAGGTTATATTAGTGGAATTGCGCGCGCACTTTTTATACGTAGATCGTAAACTAGCATGAGACTATAAAGTGGTAATTGTTAGTTGGACGAGAGTTTGAGTGATCGTCTAGGAAGTACGCCTAACCAAAGGAATGTTGCCTGGACGAGGTGTACGGTTAATATCGGCATCCTTAGAGTCGTAAGCGTGTGAGTTATATGAGATGGAGGCACCAAAAGGCGAAGTCACGTAACAATATCACAGTGATCTAGTGACCTACCGGTGCTAAGTCAAGTTAAAGAGGATGACTCCCGTAGCCACTATAAATGAATATGGACGGATTAATAGTTGATAAGTCTTGCTGTTATATAGATTGTCTAGATCCAGAGGATCACGGTTATAATTGGGCAGTTGATTACGTTATTTGTTTATGTGTTATTTATATGTTTGAGTGTGTCTTTCTTTTCTCGTACTTTATGCTGGTCATAGACCGTATTTGTCAAACGAAATAACTAGTTGACTATTTAAGTTAGGATCCACAAATTGATTCTCTGTGGGATCGACTTCGACTTTATCTAGCTATACCGCGATTGAACCTAGTTCACTTGCTAGTGGTTATTTAGGCATCGAGTTAGTAATTTAACTTGACCGCAATCAAGTTTTTGGCGCCGCTGCCGGGAATCAATGGTCCAACCGCTTAAATGATCTACTTGCTTATTTCGCTTTTTGTTTCGCTTTCTTTACAAGTGAGTAAAATAAATAAATAAAAAATAAAAAATAATATATTTATATGTTCAGATGTTCGGTCGATCGAATAATGCCGCTCGGTCGATCGAGCCCTTTCATTGTTCTATATTATCCGACGGCATTGTTTTCCTTCGCTTCGCTTTTCCCGTTAGTAGGTTGTAAGCTTCTAGCGCAGTGATGAGCAATCGTGATCGATCGTTAGTTTATTGACCGCTTGTTGTTTTTCTCATGCTGCGTATAATCGTAACTAAATCACTCGTAAAGATTGTTCGTGATAAACAATATGTCATCAAAACAATTCTCCAAGGTTAAGGAAGAGGATGTTAACGCTTTACTAACCAAGACAACACCAATGAAGCCGATGACGCAAAAGTCAAGGAGAGAATAGCAAAATGAAAGAACGAATTCGAAGCCGTGAAGTCAAGGGAAGCAAGTGAAGCGTATGTAAAAGAGGTATGTGTGCTTTAAATCCCGGTGATTTCTTCGGATTCGATTCGATTCAGATTCGTATATTGATTATATGGATTACATGTCGGAGATAGAGTCCGGTTCGAGAGTAGCGTAGATATGGAACGACCTATAGTCACCTGTAAGCGGAGGCAAAATATGTTGAAGATGAATCTCGTTAATGCCAAAGTTAGATGACCCTGGGGCATTCCTTGTAGATGTTACCCTAGAACAAGCACACTTGGGATTGGCTTTAATTGACTCGATCAAGCTTAAACATTTTCCTAAAAGCCTTTGCGATAAGAATATGATTCGACTCCTGACAAACACCCCGCTAAAAGTGAGATTCGCGGATAGTACTAGAACCATCATGTCTCGACAAATGAATAACATGATCATTGGTATCGGACAACTTCGGTTTAAGATAGATTTGGTCGTAATGGACATGTAGGAGCATCCGTATAGCCCAATTATCTTGGGTAGGTCCTTTATTAATACCTCTGTGAGCTCTTATTCGTATGACTAGGCATGAGATCACATTGTTTGATGCTAAAGGTTCCGAGACTTTTGGGATAAAGAACCCTGAGTTCCTATTCCGGTAAGTTTAAACATTATAGAAGTCGTTGGTTCTAAACCGATGTGATTCCAAGTTCGTAGGAGTGTGATGATGACAATGTTGACGATCGAGATGAGAAAGAGGTCCTTACAATCCTAAGCCGAGATAGAGCTATTCACCGCACTGTAGTTAATAAGGATGATGCCAAGCCTCGCTTTTGAAACCTAAGGATAGGAGGAGGAGAGAGAGTCGTCGCGAACTCGTAGAGTTCAAATCAAGAAAGCTCATCGAAATCAAACGATCCCGCAAGTCGGTGCCTGCTTAGATGGGCCAGCTTTGATTGTCTTTTCGCCGACGACATCCCACGGAAAGGCACTCGTGCAAAGGAATGGCAAGACGCTTTCGTGAAGGTTAGTCGGGTGAAGACCGGCAAGTCAAGAACAATTCTTAGAGAGTGATATTTTGGGAAGTCGAGCTACCGACTTAAATCAGTAGAACTATTTCTATCCTTCATTATTTTTATCTCTATTTTTATTTTTCTTTTTCTAAATAAAAGTAGCATGAAACGAGAAGAAGTTTTTTTCTATTTTACCATGTTCAATGATCGTTGAGTTAAGGATGTGCAAAATAATTTTTTTTTATTCGAATCGCTTTTCATGTGAAGTGAAGCGCCTGCAATTGAATCTTTGTAAAAAATTGTTGATTAAGGAAATGATAATGCGTTATTTTACAAATGCTTAGACCAGATTGTTTGATTTATTTATGATAAAAATGAGGTGGCTTTTATGCTTGTGACGACCTATTGGTTAGAAAATTCTTTATGTAAGAGTGAAATAATACATTTTGACATCATTATATATTGTAGTTATTTTACGGTATGTGTCAAATTTATTAAAATGGTCAACACCATTAATTTCTACACATCCCCACTCACCTTTCCCTCTTCCCAACCATTCACCTTTTTCTCTTCCCAACTTCTTTATTATCCCAATTCAAATTTTCAAATTCCACCTTTCCACCTCACCAATCCCCAACAACTTTTCTACACCAATCACATTCCATTTCTTCAAACTCCATTTTTCTATTTAACCCAACATCCTCTCTTTCATTCTCCTCATTCCTATTCCCCAATTCCTTCATCCCGAATTCTCCATCCACCTTGTTTTCTCAAACCCTCAGAGAAATCAAATGGAAATGTTCTCAAAATCTTCATCCATTTCACCATTTTCACTCACCTTGAAAAGCCTATCGAAATTTTTTTTCCGATCAATAGATTCACCACGGGAAGGGTAGAGGACCGTGAGGTCAAGCTTCTGCCGATTCTCCACACTCGGTCAACCGAGTGATTGCTCTCGGTCGACCGAGAGTCGGGCCGCCTTTTCGTCTGCCGCCGCTACATGCTTATCTCGCCAGGATGCCACCAAGAAGACGCAGAGCCGCTTTCGCTTTGTGGTCGTGGAGGCGCGATATTCCAATGATCAACGGGTCCCACACCGCGAGTCGGGAGGTATATTCTTCGCTTACTAATCATTTCGCACGCCCCGCACATCGAGCTCGGGTCTAGATTTGGACAATTGTGGGGATGAGCTTTTGGAGTTGGTGGAAAGTTATCAATGGCGTGATGTCGCCGCACCCCAGGCCGGGTCAACGCCAATTGGGTAAGAGAATTTTATGCTTATTTGCGTATACACCCCGACACCAATGTCGTTATTATTCGTGGGACGACCAATTATCATTTCTCCGGCACGATTAATGCTTATTTTGGGTTGATATCTCGGAGGACGGGCCGTAGTATATGGCGACGCTTGATGGGTCCGATGCTTGGTTGGAGGAAGTTGGAGCCTATCTAGAAATAGAATGGACTATAGGGGAGGTTGCCCGCACATTTGCGGAAACAGACTTTAGAGAGATGGGAGGATAAGTGCCTTAATCGGCTTATCCGTCTAATATCTTCCCGGCTAAGCATGTATCTACGGTTTACTATACTCATGCCACTTTGATCTATTGGTTGTACATGGGATGGCCTGTGAATGTGGGGCATTGATACGCAAGGAGATGACAGACGATGCTCTCAAGCCTCGGCATACCTTACCTTTTGGTTCACTAATCACTACATTCTCGTGAGGGAGCCGAGTGCCCGTGTTAGGCGGCGATTCCTATGTGGAGCCAATGCCTATCCTATCTTTGAGTTCTCGTCCCACCGCTCGCTGCTCACGGCCACGATCAAGAAGGGAACCCGAGGAGGATGTCGACGGGCTTTAACCCGAACAATTTGCAACTAGCACCATTCAATCCAGGATGGGATTAAGTATTTTAATTTGAGTGTTGGCATTTCCTATAGTTAACGAGTTTTTATTTTGATTCATTTCTACTAGTATGTCGTGTTATATAGAGCAAGTTTCTCTGCTTCCTAAATTCGAACTTATGTAATGTTTTGGACTTGTTGCAATGTATTGAAATGTAATCATTAATTAATGGACTTAAAAATGTTTAAGGAAATTGTTATACCTTTTAGTCCCATTTTTCCGATTATTACAGCTTGGACTAATCTCAGAACGAGTTAAGAGCCTTGTTTAAGATATGTGTTGCAGTTGATTATTTTTCCGCCTCTCGCTATGGAGCCAATGCCTGTGCTGTTGAATCTGCTACCAAGTCCTAAGACTTGTTCAAACTTCCACACTTATCCGAGCTAAGTTCCTTTTGAGTTTGTTCTTTCGCTTTTTTTTTTACATTGAGGACAATGCATTGTTTAAGTGGGGGTACAAGTCACTTAGCTCAAATGAGTAATTCCATATGTTCCCATATATCAAATAGTAAATAAAATGAAAAAAATTTTAAATTTAAACTTAGAATCACATTTACTTTTGTGAAGTCCTGATAATTATATCTAATAAGAAGTAAACCATATTTCATGAGTACGTGATCACTTTATACTCCTCGCGATTTCTTGATTAGTAAACTTAATGATATTCATATTGTCCGTTGCAAGTAGTTGTTTATTATTCACTTATTCAATAATTGAATCGAGATGTACTACGCTTGTTATAAAAGGTAAAATTATAATGTGTACATTGCATGATGATTGATTATGCTTACCTAGTGTCAAATTTATCGTCGGATGTGTTCCTAAAACTTCTAGCCACAAAAGCCGAGTAATAAGCTTGAGACGCACTGTTTTGACAATGTTAAAACACTGGGCTTGTAGTAAGTTACCAAAGTAGCCTCGCGCTTGTGGTAATATTCGATGCTAATATTTGATCTAAGATAGAGGAAATTCTAAAAGTTTTCCTTCTTGAGATTGATAGTATCTCAAAAAATATGAAGATATGAAAAGAATATTCAACTCTTTAAGAGGCTTTGAGTAGTACTCGGTCTCCAGTCCAAAACCCTATATACGCTCTTGCTTATTATTCTAGTGCTTGAAAAATTAAAAGGCTTGAGAAATGGGAATACCGGGTTGGTAGGTTAAGACTACGGTTTGCATAAGCTCTAATCTTGCTACGAATGTTTAAAAATCAATGCACATGCACACAACACATCAATTCATGATGGATAAGTGGATAATGGATAACTCGATGAGCATAGAGGATATGAGTTGATTCGAGTTTCTTGTGTCAAGATAATCGTGACCACCTGAGAGTAGTTTATGGGATATAACTTGTTGATATTTTGATCGACGATCAAAGGCTAAGTGGGGGTAGTTGATAACGGTCATTTTGTGCCCATTATTCTATGACCTTTATCCCCGATTCTAGTTTAAAAGAGCTATAATAGAGTAATAATAAGTCGTAATACGCTTAATTTACATATGTCGAGAGTTACGATTCATTATTATGTATTAAGAGGTTTTATTATATTATTTGATATTACGTATCATATTTCACGTTATATTTGTAGTAACTCATTCGGGAGCACAAGGATGGACTTCGGAAAAGCTTTGATGGATCACGCATAAGTTCGGAGGCCCAAGATGTAAAAAAGAGGAGAAAGCCAGAGCATGTAAGGCTCGGCCGACCGAGCCCATGCATTCGGTCGACCGAGTGGGCCTACAAATCCGTAAGAAGTTCGGCACATTATTTGAGTCGGTTAGGGTTCAGAGTGTTGGCATTTTAAGTCGGTTTTCTATGACGGCCGAGGCTCTATATAAACACAAGTCCTTTGTATTTTTAGAGGCATTCACCAATACTATTTCATATTTACAAATAAGCAAATAAGGATTCTTTAGGCTTATGGAGGTTGCTAGGGTTGCAAACATGTAAGCCCTAGTTTATCTTCTTGTTTTCTTTTAAGTAATCAATTTCCCAATTATGCTTTGATTGTTTGAGTAGTATTCATATCTAGATGATGTAGATCTAGGATATGACGTTAGGGCAATGGTGATACCTTGTCTATAAGATCCCAAACCCTACGCCCTCTACCTAACATCTACGGATGAATCTGTGTGTTTAATTTACGTGTATTTAGATTAGTCTATATGATGTCCTCGATGATTCGCTATATAATCCGATTCGTATATGAAACGCCGAGAAATATGTTCGGGATGTAAATCTGGGAGTTAGACTCGGGTGACCGAGAGGTGTCACTCGGTCGACCGAGAGCACCTATTCGGTCGACCGAGAGTTGTCAAACCTGCTTTCATCCGTTAATCGACCACGCCTTTATGATTAGGTTAGCTTAATTGAATCATTATCTCAAGAGGTATGGCTATGGCTACGCCACTCACTTGATTTAATTAAAACGTGTAAAGGAAATACCGTATAAAACTCTTGTAGGCTCATGAATTGATCTTCGACTTTCAAATAATATTCAGGTAGGGTTATATTAGGGAATTGCGCGCACCTTTTATACGTAGATCGTAAACTAGCATGAGACTATAAAGTGGTAATTGTTAGTTGGACGAGAGTTTGAGTGATCGTTGCAGGAAGTACGCCTAACCAAAGGAATGTTGCCTGGACGAGGTGTACGGTTAATATCGGCATCCTGTAGTCGTAAGCGTGTGAGTTATATGAGATGGAGGCACCAAAAGGCGAAGTCACGTAACAATATCACAGTGATCTAGTGACCTACCGGTGCTAAGTCAAGTTAAAGAGGATGACTCCCGTAGCCACTATAAAATGAATATGGACGGATTAATAGTTGATAAGTCTTGCTTGTTATATAGATTGTCTAGATCCGCAGGATCACGGTTATAATTGGGCGCTTGATTACGTTATTTGTTTATGTGTTATTTATATGTTTGAGTGTGTCTTTCTTTCTCGTACTTTATGTCGGTCATGTAATCGTATTTGTCAAACGAAATAACTAGTTGACTATTTAAGTTAGATCCACAAATTGATTCTCTCGTGGGATCGACTTCGACTTATCTAGCTATACCGCGATTGAACCTAGTTCACTTGCTAGTGGTTATTTAGGCATCGAGTTAGTAATTTAACTTGACCGCAATCACTCATGTTGCTCAGTGTCTGCAGTAACATGGTTTGTAGCTCCACCGCCCGTACTGCATTTTCATTGACATTCTGGGGTAGCTACATAGGCGGATATCCTGTTTGGTGCTCCGGTGTTGTTTGTTATTGTTGGATGGACCTTGAAAGTCTTCTTCAAACCTATGCCAACACTCTGTAGTCAGATGCCCATTTTTCCCACAAAGTTGGCATGTCATGTTACTCCCGCCACCGCCTTACGCCTCGACCTCTTCCACCTCGACCTCTGTTACCTCTGGAATTTCCTCTTCCTCTGTTACAGTTATTGTTGGACCTTCCTCCTCTATAACCTGATCCTTGAACATAAGTAGCAAGGTGAGCAGCAGATCCTTGTGATGTTATATTTCCAGTAGATACAGAGGGATTAAATCCGCCAAAGAATCTTTCATGGGTCGTGAGTCGAGACTGACTTCCGGCCATGTAAGAGAACCTATCCTGGAAATTATGTTAACTATGACAAATTTCATAGTCCTTATCCAAACCTCCTAGAGCTGCCAAAATCAACTCAGATTTGGAGATTGGGTAGCCTGCTGCTGCAAGTCCATCACTATATGACTTCATCTGGGCAAGATAGTCACTCATACTCTTTGACCCTTTATCAGATCTAGTTAAGGCATTCTTATACTCCAACATTCTAGCCTCAGATTGATTGTTAAACAAAACCTCAAGAGTAGACCAAATTTGATGTGAAGTTTCACAACCCATAATTTCAACAATCACTTGTTCTGTGATAGAACTTAACAGCCAACCAGATAGTAATTGATCTCGTGGCATCCCATTCTTCTACAAAATGGATTAGGGATGTACAAACATACATGTATTAGTGGCTTGTGTTTAAGTGCCAAACAGAATCCTTCAAGTTTGTGTCCATGCACACAGGGAGAATGGTATATCGCCAGAGAAGGTAATTGTCCCTTGTCAATTTGACATTACAGTCCCGATTGAGATGACCATGAAAGGGAACCATTGCAGAATCGAAGCTAGTGGACGGTGACCGTACGGTGAAGGAAACGTAGGTGGAAGCGTGGTTCCGTGATTTGACTGAACGGAAAACCAGAGAGAAAGTCTGGCCAAATATAAGGAAAACTTGAGTATAAAAGGGCATGGTTGATGGCCTTGTTTGTCCTATCGGATTAGCCGAGCTTCCGTGACCGATGCTGCAGATAACGACCGGATTTACGTAACCTCCGTGATCGCCCACCGTGACAACCGGAGGAAGAGATCATGAGCTTGCAAATGGTGACATTAGCTCCGATCGCTGCCGAACACTTGGGGATGACGAATCCGAGCTCATGGTGGCTCCGATACCAAGTTTGATAAAGGAAATTAACAGAAGATGATATCTCCATCGAAGAGGGAGAGTACTTTTCAGATGAAGATTGTCTTCATTGAAAATTAGATTTGTTGATACATCCATACATATAATATATATCTGGGTACTCTTTCCTATGTAACAGAATTTAGTGTAAACATGAAATGTTTTTCATCATCATCAGGTGGTCCTTTGTCTCCAGAATTATGTTTTCAAACTTTGAAGGATTTGTTCCTTTTCCATATTCAGCTTATATAATTTGGAACAACTTGTAGTCCTTTTTTTTCATGTATAAAAGATATAAATCCGATTTCAAATTATTTACATTTGCATTTTGTTATCTAACTCTGCAAAACAGTAACAGTAGAACTCGAATCTTATAAAGCAATTGCAAAATTCTCTCTTATTTTTTTATTTTTTTTTTTTAGGGTAAAAAATTCTCTCTTATTACAACCGGAAAATCATGCTAAAGTTCAAACTTTTTTTTCATATTTTTTATTTTGTGTGTGTTTTGATTGGGTGTGGGTTAAAAATACAACTCCGTCACATGTCCAAACTCTAGGTACCGTTGGGAGGCTAAACAACCTTAACATTTTACTCCGGCTCGAAATATAAGTTATCTTACACTTTTAATTTTGTCTCTCAATATAAGTTATTTTATATTACCAATGCAACGTTTATTGTCTTTTTTTCTATCATACCTCTAGTTTATTATTAATCTAATCACTTTTTATTAATTAACAACTATCAGATTAATAATAATCATAGGGCATTTTGCATAATTAACCTTCAAATTTACGTTATTCAACCACTTTTTTAATCTTTGTGACGGATGTAGTAACTTTTACAAAAATTAGGAGCAGTTTAGTTTCGACCACTTGCAAAAATCCAGCTAGTTTCACCTTTATAAATGCCTGATATATGAGAAAAGTTATACAATAAATGTTAAAACTGAAAGTATAACTATATTCCTTAATTATCGTGTTATTTTAGGCATGTTCTTTAAATGATGGACAACATCTACAATGCGATGATATATTTGCCATAATTTAACTATTGTATTTTTGTTCCTCAAAAAAAAAAATTGTATACTATTGATACACCTTTTCTTCAGTATTTTTGTTCAATAAAAAAAAAGGAGGTGAGTAAAAGACATTGAACCGCGTCCATCTTGATATGCTATTGAAACATAACTAGTAGATGAAAATGCATGTCTTGTTCAAAACTTATACCAATAACTCCCTTCCAAATAAATAACTAATAATACCAATAACGAGCATGAGTTTTTATTTTATTTTATTTTATTTGAAAAACGAGCATGAGTTTATTTATCCACTTTATGTTTTTTTTTTTTTATTCATATGGTGTGATTATAGTTTGGAGAAATCTGAATTAAGGGTGTGACATGTTTATTATTTATTAAATATAATGAAATATTTTAAAATTAGCAATATTACTGACGTAAAATATTTGGAAATGTACATCCCATCATTTAGAACACTTTTTTTTTTTTTTTTTTTTTTTTTTTTTTTTCATTTTGTGGCTTCTTACGTACATGAGTTGCATGGCTTTTTGTTTATTCAAAAGGGTACGTAAAATGAGTTTTTATTTTTATTTTAAATACTTTTACATAAAAAAAATTAAATTTATAAGCGTACGTAAATTAGAGATGAAAATATAGTTTATGATTGTATATCAAATGACTTAAAGAAAACAGATTGTATATCAAATAAAATTACTAGCTTAAAACCGTGGATCGAATAATCGATAGATTGATGTTATAAACCACACAAAATATTATTTGGGATAGTAACTTGAGTAAATCATTATTCTTTGATGTTATAATATTTACATGTTGTATAGTATTGGGTTAAACTTTCTCCTTTTTTTGAAGTTTTAACAACACTTATAAGTTATAACACATTTAACCTTTCATATTGATTGTATAAATGAAAATAAATTATGTTTAAATCTATGAATTGAAGTACAAGTATATAATAAAATTTATGGGTAGATAGAAGTGATGTAAAATTTGTCATATACATAGTAGTTCAAAAAGGACGAGCCGTTTGTAGGCTATTAAATGGCCGATTTAATTTGTACCCTCAAAACGTAAATAGTAAAAAACAGTGAGGCTGATAGAGACTTAATAAGGATCATGCCAAACCACAAAACAATGGTCACTGCATATGTTTCATGATTTCATGTTCAAAATGGTAAGCAAAATGTGGAGACCTCTTTTCTTTTTTTCAGTGAACCCTAAGTTTATCTAAAGTATAGATAACATTAAATCATATTGATAATCATGGAAGTCTACTGATTTCTTTTTCTTTTATTTTTCTAGAACGAAAGATTTTATTAAACCTACCAAAAGCGAAAAAATTAAAATACAATCAAAAGCTAGACAAGACCGCTAGACGAAGCCGGAGAAAACCCCGGACAAACAAAGGACCGAACTAAACAGGTAGAGGACGGACATTAAACCACAAAATACATAAACTGAACTATTGACATGTCAATAACAGGATCTCAAGAGAATGCCTTGACATAGAAGGGTGAACGAATATATATATGTTTGCGTGTAATATTTATATGTTCGCGTATTAACGAATCAATTAAAAATATCGCAGTTCAGGTACTGTTTTCTATTGTTTGTAAAATTCACGGTTTTTTAGTGTGTAAAAATTAGACCGTATAATTCATAACATGGATTATGCCGAATAATACTCTATTTAATCATGATACATTTATGCAATCATTCTCCTTAGTTTATAAAATAAAGAATTCGATCATTTGACCTTTTCATTCCAAAATTTTCTTTCGTACAAATGTTCAAAACAATCAAAATATGAGATGTAAGTAAGATAAAGTGTCTCACTCTAATTTTCTAGTTTCTATCAATGCTGTGAGGGTTCTAATTTTATTGTTAGATGGGGAAGTGAATCCGAAGATTAATGCATATCAGGAAGTGAAATGACATTTTTCACTTTGTAGATTTTACATATATCTATGCATTATTAAGTTATATTACTAGGGGAATGGGCTACAAGGACAAAAAAAAAAAAAATCTAAAATGTGTCCAGAAGGACGTTACTACATGTTACGTGATTAGAAATGATAAATTCATAATAAATGGACAAAAATACTCTTTTACACATTAAACACGCAGTAACACTGATAAAATGTAATGCTACCTACGAAAACATATATAATAATGTACCAATAAACAAGAAGAATGTACCATAAAATGTCAGAATATCCAATGGAAAAGTAGTATCACCAAACAAACAAATAAGAATAAATTAAAAACAAGGTAGTAATAGCCTAAAAACAAGTATTAATGTACCAGTAAAATGTAGTAACGGCCAAAAACAAGTAAGAATAACCCATAAACAGTTGTAATATCAATAATAAGCAAGGAGTAGCAGAATTTTAAAATAGATAAAATTACATAAAAATTGTAGTAAATTTCGAAAATTAATAGCAGAATAACCCTAAACCCTAAAGTTTATCAACAAAAAAAAAAAGCAGTCAAGAAACAAGATGACCATCACGTCCGCCACCATCACGTCCGCCATTAGCAATAATCGTCCCTCTTTTTTTTTTTTTTTCCGCTCTCAAATCTATGTCGAAAAAAAAAAAAAAAAAAGGAATAGCTTTTCATCGGATGCCATGTTTTCCGGCGTTAAACCTAATTCCCATTACATCCTCACAGTTGATGCCGCCTCCTTATTCACCCTAGAAGCAAAACGCCTTCAATCCGCTTGAATACGCCTTCAACCCTAAAGCAAGCGTCTTCAATCCGCCTTGGATGTTTTCGATCAATCACGTAAAATCCGTCATCTCTCAACGCCTCCCTCTCACCGCCATCAATTAGGTTTCGAACGCCGATGCCTTTTTTTTATGAGAGGGTGGATGCGGCTGGTGGTTTTGTCTGCAACTTCCGCGCCATGAATTTTCGTAACGCTGATGTTTGCCAATTATTGTTGCAGGTTGTTTTGTTTTTTTAGAAGGAAGGTTTTTTATTTTATTTTATAGATATATAGGAAAATGGTGTTTTTGGAAAGTCACATAGCTTTTGTTTCTAATTAAATTAAGATGCCTCAGATTCCTGCTTTTTTATTATTTTGTCATTTCGATAAAACCTAATATTACTATTATATACAGGGTGTCATTGTCTAAAATTAAGCTCGTTGTCAACTATTATTTTAGGCCATTCTAAGAAAAATGGTAAACCAAAAAAAATGCCTCTAGCAAGGATTAAACCTTGGCCACTAGCTTGTCAATGTATAACATAGTGCTCACTATTAAAGCAATACATACTTAGTTAAAATACAATATATATTTATCCTATTGAATCAAAATTTCGCGATTTTAGGGGCTCTGGCCATGGCCCCTTGGGCCCCCAAGGGACGCCCCAGATTATATATTATCCTAATTCCTAATAATTTTTGCCATTTTTTTAAACGTATTTTCGATATATATACGAAGACATATATTATAATGTGACGTTAATTGATACACATTGTTACCGTTTCTATTTTTATGTCGATTTTCTTTTTAGAGAATTTAATACATATTGTATGACTGTATGAGTAAGTTTCTATACGTATAATTTACGTACCAAATTTCATTTACTATACTATGGCATGATTTATGATGCAAGTGTATAGCATTTTTCCTTTGATGTATATCATCGTCTCCTAACTTGGGTCAAATTTTAAAAAATTGGTGAACAGTAAACTGTGGCGAAAAATATCCAGATTGGCGGGCTAAAACCTCGAATGGATATACATAGAACATGAGGATTGGTCCAGCGGGGGCAGTTGTGCCGGATAGTGGGCTTCGATAATTGGGCTACTATTTTGGGTATCTTTATATTTAGGCGATTCTACTGGCAACACGTATTTTATTTCAAGTACCATAACACATTCAAATATTCAAAAAATTACTTTAGTCTCTACGATTATTTTTCGTGAAAACAAAAAAAAGAAAAGAAAAAAAGAAATAGCGTCAATGGCACCAAGGACGGAACTAAGGGTGGCTAGGCCCATCCAGTTTTTATTTTCGATACATCTAATTTTTATACAATTCAATCATACAATCGTTAATGTCTTAATTGCTCCATCCGACTATATAAATATAATTCACCGCGATATCAAACATCAAATCTTTGTTCCGCCATTGAGTGGCCCTTACGTTATTTTTCATGAAAATAAAGTCAGCTGCATTTAACGTTATTTTTAAAAACAATGTCATCGACTTAATGACTCGACGCTCATAATATGATGTCGAAAATAATAGATATACAGTGTCGATGTCAAGTGTGGTGCAAATTAGAGCCTTATATTTAAAGATATTTGGGATTTTACTGAACATGGATGCCCTGCTGCTTTAATTGCGTGATCAAAGAGAACACTTATCTTTCCCCACACACCACCAAAGGCACCCAACCACCCCAAAGAAAAATACACCAAAACTTGAACGTAAAGTTAAGTTAACTACCTCTTTAAAATATATATATATATAAATATATATATATATATATATATATATATATATATATATATATTTGGCTACAAATTTGTACAAATCTTGTATCATGGCTAATTGGCTAGCAATAAGTACACTTTTAGGAATATTATAATCATCGCAAAACTGTATTCCGTATGTTTCTTTTTAGGAAAATGCAAAATCACACTACTTCTATCACACTACTCCTATCACACTACCTACATGGCATATTGGCATGTCCACATGGATTTTCAACACACATAACTAAAATTACTAAAGAATTTTGGTCTCTTTTTTTTAAATTTTATATATATTTCTAAAAAAAATACTAAAAAATTTCCGTCCTTTTTTTAATTAATTTTATATATATTACTAAAGAATTTCCATCCCTTTTCTTATTTTTAGAGTTTAGGGTTTAGGGTTTAGGGTTTAGGTTTCATGGTTTAGGGTTCAGGATAAGATTCCTTGCCTTTTTGGTAATATATATCATTTTTTTTTTAAAGAGACGAAAATTCTTTAGTAATGTTTTTTTGTTTGTTGAAGATCAAAGTAGTTATACTATAAATACTTTCTTGTGCAAATGTTCTTATGCGTCAATTTCCTACTATTCCACCATGATAAATGATTTATTAAAAGTATGCTTTGTGACTTTATTATGACCGTTTTATTGTGATAGTCACGGGTATTTTTACAGATATAAAGTATACATACGCATATATTTTTTTATTTTCACTGGTACTTAAATCTGAAACATTCGAGTTAAGAGCCACAATAATTACCACGTACCGAGTCAAGTCGTTGTTGGCGCACTAAAGTTTACTCTAATCTATATGATAAATGGGCAATCATAAAAAGGGACGCCAAGTACAATGTGACCCCATATAGTGAAAGAAAGTAGCACAATATCATGGTAATGATTACCCTGGGCCCTGAGGTTATTTACCTTGATTGACTATAAATGTAATTTAGGGGCAATTAAAGTATAAAAGATTCCTGGTTAGTTAGATGCTTTGTCATTAATCAACTTGATGCAGATTAGTATAATGCTAATTAATCTAGCAATATCAGATGTAATTATGATCTTTATCTTTTAAACAGTTTGGCTTTGCTTAAAGCATTCACTATTTTCAACCATGTCTTAAAAGTGTTATCATTGCTACCATATGCTTAACCCTAAAGTTTTGAAAATATATCATTATCAAACTATGATTTTGGTACAATATCCCATATGACTCACTTGTTTGAATCTGGGCTTGTCACTGGTCGGTGTCCGTGATGTCGATTATATATATATATATAATGTTAATTATTCATATATCTCTAATCAATTTAAGCATTTAGAAAAGATGATAATTGAAGAAAGCATATTTTCACACACAAATTATTCTAACTCAATTCAAATCGGAATTTCAAGTGCCTTCCATACCCAATTCCGGTGTCATAGACTTTTCTGACTAAAATTGAGTCAGAAAACAATCAACTTTTACCTAAAATTCTATTTAATCAAACAAACAAGAAAAACATAAATTTAAAGCAAAAAGTAAAATAAAACATTAGGTATAAGATTTTTGTGGTGTAAAAAAGACATTTGTTTTGAATGGCAACAAGAAAGTGACAAAATTAAAGTAACATAGAAAAAAATCATATAAAAATCTCCTTTGATTTTGACGAGACCACGTCTTTATCTCGAGTTGGGGATTCTCTAATTCATTTTCATTTTCATTTTCTTGAGTCATTTTAATTCATTGAACTATCTCTATCACATCTCCGTTTGTGTGATAACGAACTTTATTAATTACCCTCGGTGAATTTTGGGTTTTGATCAACTTGGACATCAACAACATCACTCATCTTATGTAATATGGCAAATTTTTTTACGCAAACAGTAAGTATACCCCTCATAATCATATATCGTCAGTAGGCCAGACATATGAAATAAAATCCATAAAATAAAAAAAAAATTAAAAATCGGAGGTCGGTCGCATTTGTGTAACTTTCTTTTTCCATCAAACTGTAGTACAAATTATAATTATACTCATATGATAACACTTATTTTAAGATATATTTCTTTCATGTCAATGACACTAATTTTGTTCAAAAAAAGGAAGGAAAAAAAAAAATAAAAAAAAAAATAAAAATAGTACTACTGAGAGGAGAAATGTGCAAATGGTTGTTGATTAATGAAAAAGCAAAGAATATTTAGTGATTCAAGAAAAATCAGAGATAAAAACACAGAAACATCACATGGTTTTGTTACAGAGAAACAACCAGAGAATATTGTCGTCTTTCTTTGTCTTATAGTATCTTTACCCTACTATTGTCTTTAATTTTTTTTTGTATTTTTAACTTTTTGACAATAGCTTTTGTTTTGTTTTGTTTTGTTTCAACAATGATTATTTTTTATTACTCCTGAAATTTAGGTCCCAAATCCGGGTTAGGGTAGTTCATTAACTACTCCCTTTGAACAATTTGATTTTATCATTCATTCATGATCATATTTTTCTCTTAATTAATTATATATATATATATATATATATATATATATATATATACTGATGATTGGATCTCAACTGCTATTTAAAACTGTACATATCATTTGCTTGCTTGTATTCTGCGAATCACTACCAGGTGACAAAGCAAAAAGGGTATCATAAATCGGATCACTCCATATTTTTGGAAAACAAATATTAATCAAACAAATTGAACATATATTCCTGCTAGCAACGTGGATTCCGTACGTACATATTCATCCAATGGACTAGGTTTTTAACGATGGCATAATCGGATGAGTAGGGCCACGACCACAACCACTTAGTCATAACAAGTGACATACAACCTATTCGAATGAATACGTGTTGCGTTATTCGTTGTTAATCAAAGCCGTGTAAATCAGATCACTACTTTAATCAGATTTTGTTAAGAATTGAATCTAGCTACATCGAACAAAGTTTCGATCAGTTGATTTTGTTGAATTATCATATCTCTCAAAAGTTTAAGCTAATGTATAAATACACAATTACATTTTAAACATTTCAACATGTTGTGAACCTATAACAAGTCTGAGTCAAATGACTAACAAAGACATAAATTAAAAAGGGCACTATAACGTCAATAAAAAGGCTCAACGGTTACACAATATAACTAGAAAGACAATGTTGACAATAAGGTTTGAACCTGGCCATGACTTTACGCTCTGATTTCATGTTGAATTATGTTTCAAAAACGTAAACTTACAGGAAGATAGATAATTAACATTGATGATACAGGGATTCGCTCCTCCACGTGGAATTATTCCATTTGGTCCAAATTTGGCGTGTGGAAAAGTCCAAGTATGTTATCTGTCTCGAGTCGGAGAAGAGACATACCTCGAGACCGTGGCCTGGGGGAGATACCACAAGTACTTGACTCGAACGCCACCTCGGACCAACTCGAGTCGATACCGTGATCCTTGGCCCGAGACCCCGGCCCACATCCACAGTTTCTTGAACAAGGAGGCAAGGCCCATTTAAGGGTATTTATGTCAATAGACCCACCGCCCATAATTTTAGGCGGAAGAAAGACATGTGCCTATAAATACATAGCTCCAGGAACTACGTAGGCTTGATTCCTGACTTTCACACGAGATACGTGAGGCAATCCAAGACACATTCTTGGACTCACCATATTACACCAAAAACACCACCTTTTTGTTCATATCTAGTCATCTTGATCTCTTACACCATCCTTAGATTATACGCGTGGCCTCATTTTACCGGTGGTGCATTATTTAGCATCGTTATTTGGCGCTAGAAGAGGGCCTTCTACCGGTGAGTTGGGAAAGAGATTGCAATGGTGCCGCCAAAAGAAGAAGAAACCGACGAACAAAGCAAGAACATGCAGATCGAAGAGCACACGGATGTAGATCCAAAGCAGGGTTCCTCACAGTCCAAGAAGTCCCCACTGGATCTAGGCCCGCAGCTCTGCAGATCCTCCCAGCCTCGGCTTCCCCTTAACCGCAAGACGTGGCGGACCACTTAGCATCTTTGGATGAAGACGCTTTGAAGAGGGTGGTAGCCTCGGCATTCATAGGTAAGGAATCTGCAATCCCCCGTTGAACACCGCTTAGACCTCCAGTCGAAAGGAGATTGATAATGCTGTGGGTAAAAGGCCCGTTGGGGTTGAAGAGGAGTGTGGGAAGCGCGCGATTGAAATCGCAGTGACTAACGCCCGCAAACGCCCCGAAAGGTGAAAAGCTTCGTCGTCGGTCGAAGATAGCATCGAAACGAGTTCAACCGCATTGTGGGAAAGATCAACCCACCGAATGGCTTGAGTCACCATTTAGTCCCGAGATCGAAATATATACGATGCCTGAATCCTTTAAGCCGCCAAAGATGGAGCCCTATGACGGTACTACGGACCCAGAGGACCATCTATATCGATACATATCTTTGATGAGGTTGAGGAACGCCAATGACGCCATGAAGTGTCGAGCTTTTGATACGTTGCTTACGGGTCGAGCTCGGGAATGGTTTCATAAGCTACGTCCCGGATCGATCTCTAGCTTTCTACAGTTGGGACAAAAATTCCGAGACGCTTTCATTGGGAACAAGAAGTTCCATCTTAGTGCCACCCACCTTATGAACATTAAGCAAGAAAAAGGAGAATCTACTATCGACTTCATGAGGCGTTTTAACCTTGAAGCCATGAAAGTGCATAATGCCAGTGATGCGCTGCAAGTCAATGCCTTTGTGGGAGGACTGCGGAATATGAAGCTGTATGATAAGCTATCCAAGAAAATGCCGAAGGATATGGATGAATGTGTGAACATAGTCCATAGGTTCTGCCAAGGTGAAGAGGCGGTGCGTCTGCACACCATTTCACTTGGCCTCAGCTCGAGGAACGACTCCCGAAGCCAGAACAAGGGTCAGCCTAGGGGTCGGAATGAAGAAAGCAAGTCCAACGTCTTTGATCGATCGACACCCGATATCGGATCGATTGGGAAAGAAAGGGAATTTAAAAGACCGAGACTTTATCCCCTCAATCGATCTCGAGGGAGGTATTGGCAATCATGATCAAGAAGAACATCGCTAGACACCTAAGCCGATGTCCAAAGATCCGGAGAAAAGGAAAAACACTCACAAGTATTGTGACTATCATAGAGATGTGGGGCACGACACGGAGGAATGCTTTGATTTGAAGAGGGATATCGACGCTTTTGTATCCAAGAGGGTCGATTGGATGAAGTCGCTGATGTGTCGAAAAAAGACGATCCGAAGGGCGCCGGGAGTACAAAAGAAAGAGCTACAATGGGAAGAGAGATCGGTCTCACGCCGAGATAATCGGAATCGGCGGGAAAGGTCACCCGACCCAACACACAGAGACAATCGCCGTGATGACCGTCAAGAAATTCAGAACAAAGATCCTCATCGAGATAATCGTGCCGGATATGACGTTAACACCATCGTGAGCGAGCAGCATGAGTCGGATCGACCTCGATCAAGTCGACACTCATCCGACAGACGAGAGAGTCAAAGAAGATCAGGTTGACAACGGAAGTAGGTTACGGACCCAAGGACGATGTTCCGAGTTCCCACACCATAGCGCGAGGATTGGTGATCGAGGCGATAATAAGCGCGGGGGTCGAGTAAAGGGTTTGTATCAACAAAGGAAGCGCCGTCAATATCCTCTATTATTCAGCGTTTAGGGCCATGAGGTTGAAAGATGAAGACATTATTCCGTTATCTACCCCTCTTTTTGGATTCACAGGGCAGGCCATCCACCCTGTCGGGTCGATCAATTTGTTAACGACGGTCGGAGACGGAGAAAAGGGGCGGACGATGGAAATGACCTATGTCGTAGTTAAGGCCCCTTCAGGGTACAACGCGATATTAGGTCGACCGGCTTTATACGATCTCAGAGCTATTATCTCGACTTTCCACAACAGCATGAAGTTTCCCACCTGCTACGGTACCCATGAAGTCAAGGAGACGCTGAGGTGGCCCGGAATTGTAGTTTGGTTACGATCAAAGGAAAAGGGGTTGGGCAAGTGCTAGTTGAGGAGTTGATACCGAAGAAGAGGAAGATCGGCCGGGTTTCGCCGATCCGACCGAGGAAGTGCGAGTTTGGAAGGAGGAAGAAGGTCAAGGGTCCAGATCGGGAAGTGGATGCCACACCCGACATGAAAGCCTTGGTCGACCTCCTAGTTGAGTTTCGAGATGTTTTTGCATGGAAGGCGGATGACATGCCTGGCCTATCGGGCGGATATAAAGCGTGCACCAACTTAACGCCGATCCCAAAAAGAAGCCAATACGGCAAAAGAAGAGAAATCTTGCACCGATAGAAAGAGGCGGTGAAAAAGGAGGTCGACAAGTTGCTCATTGCGGGATTGTGAAAGAGGTATTTTATCCGGATTGGTTAGCCAACCCAAAGATAGTTAAGAAGCCGATCGAGTGGCGAATGTGTGTGTCGACTTTATCGATCTTAACAAGGCATGTCCCAAGGATTCTTACCGCTACCAAAGATCGACCAGCTTAGTCGATTCGACACCGGGCTTCGAGGTGTTCGGGTTCCTCGATGCTTACAGAGGTTATTATCGATCTTTATGGACCTCAAGACTCGTAAAAACCGCTTTCATCACAGAATTTGGCACGTTTTGCTTTGTCACGATGCCGCTTGGACTTAAAAATGCGGGGCTACTTATCAACGGGCCGTCAACAAAATTTTCGTGAAGCGATAGGTCGGAATATGGAGGTTTATGTGGATGATTTATTGATCAAGAGCAAGTCCTTGGGACAGTTTCTTGTCGATGTGAGAGAAGTTTTCGAAGTATTGCGAGCAACAAAAATGAAGCTCAACCCAAAGAAATGCACATTCGGAGTTCGATCAGGGAAATTTCTAGGATACATGATATCGAGAGATGGGATCGAGCTAACCCGTATAAAATCGAGGCCCTCAAAGCATGCCCACACCTCGAAATGTCAAAGAGGTGCAGAGGTTGACAGGTCGGATGGCGGCTCTCAATCGTTTTCTGTCGATATCGGCGCAGAGAGCTCTACCCTTCTTCAAGATTCTGAAAAAAGCTAGTCCGTTCCGGTGGAACGTGGAATGTCGTAAGGCGCGTCGACGATTTGAAAGAATATTTGTCTAATTTGCCAACGCCGCCTCACCCTCAAGATGGAGAGAAGCTCCTAGTCTATCTAGCGATCATGAGAGGCGGTAAGCGCCGTCTTAGTTCGAGAAGGGACCAGGGACAAATCCTACTATTTTGTCAAAGAAAGCCTACAGGTGCGAGAGATCGATATACCCCTGCGAGAAGTTAGCGCCGAGTTTAGTTCATGCGTCGAGGAAGTTGAAGCCATACTTCCAAGCACATCCTATTGTTGTGGTTACTTGACCAACCGTTAAAACAAATTTTGGCGAAGCCGAGACATCGGGTCGATTAACCAAATGGGTTGTCGAGCTAGCGGAATACGACATAGAGTTTTTACCTCGAATGACCATCAAGGGTCAAGCTCGGCTGATTTCTTAGCGTAAGGGTTGTCGATTCGGTTGGAGCAAGGAAAACAAATGCATCAGAGGAGCAAGCGGTGGACACTTCACGTCGATGGTGCCTCGAATAAAGAGGGGTGCCGGAGTCGTTTTTCTCGGTTAGCCCGAAAGGAGAAGAGTTTCCGTATGCACTTCGGTTCGAGTTCAAGGCTACGAACAACGAAGCCGAATATGAGGCCTTAATCACAGGTTTAAAGCTAGCATCGAAGTTGGGGGTCGAGAATCTTCTAGTGTACAGCGACTCTCAACTCGTGGTAAATCACGTGCAGGGAGAGTATGAAGCTAAAGAAGAATCAATGAAAAGCTATCTAAAGGTTGTTCAGAGGTTAATGTCGAAATTCAAGACGATCCTAATCGAACAGGTACCTCGAAGTGAGAACAAGCGAGCCGATGCGTTGTCTAAACTCGCGTCGAATTTCAAATCTAAGAGGAAAGTTCTGGTTGAGATGCTGGCAGAGCGGAGTTATGACGAGGTCGACGTGCAACCTGTGGTCCAAAGATCGACCTGGATGGATCCTATAGCACTATTCTTGAAAGATGGAACCTTCCCACCGACAAGTCTCGGGCCAGAAAATCCGACTTCAAGCCTCTAGTACGCTCTTTTCGATTATGTTCTTTACCGAAAATCGCTTGTAACCCCTTGGATGCGATGCGCATCGGAAGAAGAGGGGCTTATCTCGTCAAGAGATACACCGAGGAGTCTGTGGTAATCATTCATGGAGCTCGAATGTTGGTAAGGAAGTGCAACCGGCGTGATATTTCGCCGCCAATGCAAAAAGATGCGAGTCGATTGGTAATGAGTTGCGTGAGCTGTCCAGGTACACGACGTGGTAACTCATCAGCAAGCACGAGAAATGAATGCCATCGAGTCTGTATGGCCGTTCGATGAATGGGGAGTCGATATAGTCGGACCTCTACCTCGAGCTCCAGGGAATTTCAAGTACGTCGTCGTCGCGGTTGATTATTTTACAAAATGGGTCGAGGCCAAGGCTCTTCATCGACATCGGGGCCTGCACCATCAAAAATTTCTCGTGGAGAATATTTTATGTAGGTTCGAATTCGGTATCTCGTCTCGGACAACGGGACTCGCTTTCTGATGATAGAGTGCGAATTGGTTGAAAGAATTCAGGATCGAGCACGAACGACGCGCCGAGAGTCTTGACCTCGATCCTAATGGACAGTCGAGCGCATAAACAGCAGATCAAGTTTGGATTAAAGAAGCGATTGGAAGATGAAGGCCGAGATTGGGCAGCTCAGTTACCCAGTATATTATGGTCATATCGTACAGCACCCAACTCAGCAACCCAAGAAACTCCTTTTGCCATGGCCTATGGATGTGAAGTTGTGATACCTGCAGAGATCGGACTAGCATCGCCTCGGTTTTAGCTTATAACGTCGAAACTAATGCCGCGATCTAAGAGAAGAAAAAGACAATGTCGATGAGAAGAGGGAAATGGCGGCATATCGGATGGCCAGTTATAAAAGAAAGATTGCTCAGTACTACAACGCGAGGGTGAAATACAAATATTTCCAAGTAGGAGACCTCGTATTGAGAAAAAATGAAGCCAGCAAGCAGGACCCAATAGGCAAGCTCGAGCCGAATTGGGAAGGTCCATATAAAATCTTGAAGGTGCACCCTGGGGTCATATCAGTTTAAGCGGTCGGATGGAAGCACAGTCCCTCGAACTTGGCATGCCACCAACCTCAGAAAGTATTATGTTTAAGTTGTTTTATACTTTTCATGACTTTTGCAGTTCTATTCTCATCAATTGTAATAGGTCGATACGACGACATGTTTCGATTCCTTTTATTAAGCATGGTTTCTTTTCCTTTTTAATTACGCAATAATCGACCGCGACATCCATTATCCGACCTGAACAACTCGGCCTTGTAGGTGAAAAAAGCCAAGTCATGGACAATGCTTATATCACCTCGACACGACGAAGCTGGAGGAAATAGTGAATAAAGCCAAGTCACTGACAACGCTTATATCACTCCCGACATGCCAGTAAGCCACGATGCTAAGCAGTCGGCGAATTTGAAACGAAATAGTGAATAAAGCCAAGTCACTGACAACGCTTATATCACTCCCGACATGCCAGTAAGCCACGATGCTAAGCAGTCGGCGAATTTGAAACGAAATAGTGAATAAAGCCAAGTCACTGACAACGCTTGTATCACTTCCGACATGCCAGTAAGCCACGATGCTAAGCAGTCGGCGAATCCCGCGATGGATTCTTAACTCGGCTTGATCATAAGCACCACGATGTGCCCGATCAAAAGCGTAATAATCGAATCGAGCTCCGACCAAAAAGCCAAGTCAAGCCAACAAGGCAACGCAGTTGCTAGGTCGACTCATACTCAAGTGTACCAGAGTCATGAACTCCTACTACACTTCGAGGGCCAAGCAGGGAATTAAGTCCGAAGGACTACACCCCATAAGGCAACATTTTCAAGGGAATTAAGATCAAGAAGACTACACTTTGAATAAACGATCAATAAGAAACAAAAGACATTCAAAGAAAAGCATAAAATTCAAATACAAAGATCGATTGCAAAATAAAATGTGCAAAATAAAATGTCAAAGTTTACAAGATCGAATGGATAAAATGAAAGTTCGCATAAGTAAAATCATAAAAGTTATTACAACCAAATCGAATCGATCCGCTTAAAGTAATGAAAAAATAGCATCGTGCATCAGTGGTTCGAGGTCGGGTTGCGTTAGGATCGACTTGATCCCCAGACTCGACATTTTCGTGCCCTCGTCGCCAAAACGGAAGTCACGCATACTTTTATACAAAGAAACGCCAGTCTTGAACTCGGCAGTATCGCCCATAACGAGGAATGGCCTCGAGATCATATAGATAAGGCTTCGAACGGCGAGACACGTCGAAGTTTGGATCGACCTCTTTAACTTGGTCGATAGCCATTGTAAATCCACCTTTCATGCCCTGTGTCATGAGCAACGCCGATCGCCCTCGAGTTCCTTTGAGTTCAAAAAGTCCTCGCTTAGCGGTTTCAAATCGAGTCGTTAACTCGCCGAGAAGAGACGGACGGTAGAACGAGCCTTGACCGCCTTCCACCGCCGGCTTTAGTCCCTTCGAGCTCCGACTTCACCTCCGCTAATTCCGATCTCAACATCGCCATCCCCGCATCCCCGCCGATATATCTTTCGAGCTTGGGATAGATCGTCTCTAGCCTTTCTCGATCCGACTCCGCCACACGGCGTTCGTCTAATTTGTTTATCTTGGCCTTCGCTTCTCTATGTCATGAGTCAACTTAACGATGGTTTCCTTGTGTTCCTCCGAGCAAATTGATGGAGACACAATCCGCTGAGTGCGACTTTAGGCTGCGAGTCGGTCTGCAAAAGAGCACACTGATGATGTCAAAAACAGACCCAGATCACAAGTTTATAAGGAAAATAAAAAGAAGACTTACCGCTCGACTACTCTTCATAATGAAGTCATGCAGCTCTTCCGGAGTCATGCCATCCATCTCCGACATGCTCACTGCAGGAAGCGCATCGGTGGAGACAGGAGGGGCTAAGTTGCGGGTCTCCTTCCCAATCCCGTGCCTCACCTCCGTTGTCTTTTGACGCTTCCTCGGCACAAGGCTCTCCTCGCTTCGATCGGCCGAGCCTCGTCAGGTGATCCCTAAGGATGTTGGATGTCGATACAGTGTAGCGGATCGAGATGGCCCCTTTGATGCCCGTGTCGCAAAGACCAGACACTTGCCGTTTCGACCCGATACCAACCAAAGGCTTGGATTTTCTTCGGTCGGTGGTTTTGGGTCGCATCTTGCCCAAGCGTCCATCTTTGAGAAATAATCCACTGCGGACAAAGAAAATTCGGCGTTAGAATAGCAATTAAAAATACAAAAGTGTTATGGCTCGGCGAGAACGCGTAAAGTCCTACATAAAAGACGAATGTCCTCGTCAAGCTCGAGATAGGCGCCTGGACCGGCCGTCTCGATATCGGCATAGGGATACAGTGAATGCAGGTTTCGTGTGGCAATGTCAGGATGAACCACCTCGAGGGCTCCACACCCGTTAGGGGTGTCTGAGTCGAGTCGATCATGCGATTTCCGCGGCCTTTTGTACCAGGTGTGAATGTCGATGTCAACTAGCCCGTGCCGAATGAAGAAAAAATTAGGCTTCCAGTCGCCCTGAGACGAGGTCACCTTTCTCACAAATTCCGACGTCAAAGGACGCTTCTGAAATGTGTACCACCCCGCGTCCTGCAAGCTCGATAAGGCATAATATTGGCGGAAGAGTCGAACTGAGAACTCGACCTTGGCGATTCGACACGCCAAGATAAAACCCATTACGCTCGGACCCGTTAGAGCGAGCCGGGTGACACAGATCTTATAGTGTTGAAGAACAGCGATTAGGCACGGGTCGAAGGGAAACCGAAGTCCTTCCTTTAATTGCGCTTCGTAAATGGCGCAGAACAAAGGAGGAGGCTCACAGGCAAACTGGAACTGACCGTGTGACACCTTAATGTTCTCAGAAGAATACGGAATTCCATATCTCAAACAGATGGCTTTGGCTTTATCTTGGCTCAAGTTTGATTTGCATCCGTACGGACCCTGACCTAGCATTCTGGTCTTACGTTTGGTGGTAGGTCGAGAAGGGCCAACGGGTCGAGACGACGTTTCCTCCTCTCCTCCCTCCTCCCTTTCCGCTTCTCCTTCTTCTCCGATGAATCCTTCACCGGAAACAGTTGGGTGTTCAGAAACCGTCTCCTCCGTCGATTCTTCCTCTACGATTTCAACAACTTCCTCTCTATTTTGTGAATCACTAGTGCTACTAGACATGGAATCCGGCAAAAGATACGAGAAATAAAAGACAGAAAAAGTTGGAGAAATTAGAGCTTACTTGCAGTTTTCTGGTAGAACAAAAGCAAATAATAGCGATGGAGAAGCTTCTGTGGTTTTGGACTCCTTATATGCGAGTAAATCTTGCAAGTGATTTGAAAGGGTGGGATTTTGGGCAGTTATAGAAGCGTATGCTTGCGAGAATCAAGGCTAAATCTCCACGTGGCCCAATAAGGGACGCTTCGCTTTCTACACCAATTAATCTTTGGCGATGACGCGTCATCCTATAACCGGTTGTATCAATTGAGGTGACACCGCCTTTCCCGCCGTGAGAGAGACCGCGTGTCAAAAGAGTGATTCAAATTTTCGGACCCGACATCGAGTTCGAGACGATCGATCTCCGATCCTGGGGCTTATGATGATCTGAGGATTCGCTCCTCCACGTCCATTGGTCCAGCTGGCATGTGGAAAAGTCCAAGTATGTTATCCGTCTCGAGTCGGAGAAGAGACATACCTCGAGACCGTGGCCTAGGGGAGATACCACAAGTACTTGGACTCGAACGCTCACCTCGGACCAACTCGAGTCGATACCGTGATCCTTGGCCCGAGACCCCGGGCCCACATCCACAGGTTTCTTGAACAAGGAGGCAAGGCCCATTTAAGGGTATTTATGTCAATAGACCCAGCCGCCCATAATTTTAGGGCAGAAGAAAGACATGTGCCTATAAATACATAGCTCCAGGAACTACGTAGGGCTTGATTCCTGGACTTTCACACACAGATATATCGTAGGCAATCCAAGACACATTCTTGGACTCAGCCATATTACACCAAAAACACCACCTTTTTGTTCATATCTAGTCATCTTGATCTCTTACAGCTCATCCTTAGATTATACGTGGCCTCATTTTACTGGTGGTGCATTATTTAGCATCGTCATATTAATCGTTTCAAGAGACGTAGCTGTTGTGAATCTCATGCATCATGTGTAAGGTTCTGTAAAATAAAAATGTAAAATATAGTATCAACTCTTAAATACTTTATCGATATATGTAAATATCTTTTATTTGAATTGAACTTATTGTAATATTAAATTAGAATTAATATTTTGTTTGTTTGAAAGTATGACTTGAATTATTAGCAAAGCGTTAAGTAAAATGTTGCAAGAAATTTATAATCTTTTTAAGTAAAAAATATGATTTTGATATAGATCTATAACAAATAATAAATGCAAATAAAGATTAAATAATGATTTACATCATATCAGAGAAATTTGAATATTTTTGCAACACATGTTGTCTATAAGTAATATTTGGTATTTGTTGATATTTTTTCCATTCTATTCCCCAAGTATATAAGGGGTTCATTAATGTTTTTTTTTGTAACTAAGAAAAAAGAACAAGTCAATAAAAATATTTGTTTCCTTTTTTTCTCTTCAAATTGGGAAAGTTCCCTTTCCAGAAAACCCTAGTTTCCTTTTTGTTCATCCGATTCAGATTCAGAATCCACGATGTCACCGGCCATCGTATTACACTGATTCCATGTCGCGAAGTTCCTATCTTCTTTGTTTGGCCTAGGAATCGTTCCATCAATGAATCATATCTTGTTTTTCGCAATGAGAGCCATGCTCATTGATCTGCTCCAAGCGTGATAGTCATTTCCTTCCAAAATCGGATGAACTAGGGTTTGTCCTGAGTTTTCGTTCGGATGAATGTAAACAGGACTCGAAACCAGAATAACTTCTAGATCTGCCATGGATAAACCTTCGATATCAACAGGAACTCTCAAATCGACGCTCTGAGTATAGAGACGAAAAAGGAAGAAAGGGGCAAGAGTTGACCCCTGTTTCTCTATTATCCAGAATTAATGAGTTACAAGAATATTCTCCATTTATATACTAAAGGAGATAATGCTGAAAATAGAAATGTAAATGTAACTGTAACTGTAAAAAGTAAACTGTAAATGTTATGTAATAATACAAAATGTAATACCCCCCTCAAGCTGGGATGGTATGTATGTCCTTTGCATGAAAAGCAGCAAGAGCCTTGTTAAGAGCAAGACCATCAAGTGCCTTTGTAAAGCAGTCAGTTAGTTGTTGGAAGGTTGAAATGGGAAGCAATTTGACCAGCCCAGATTGGACTTTCTCACGAACCACGTGGGAATCAACTTCTGTATGTTTTGTACGCTCGTGAAACACCGGATTGGATGCTATGTGCACAACACTTTGATTGTCACAATACATGGCAATGGATTGGAAGACTTGTACCTGCAAATCTGTCAACAAGAACTTGAACCACTGAATTTCTACCACAGTTGCAGCCATGGCTCGATATTCACTTTCAGCAGAACTAAGAGACACCGTACTCTGTTTCTTCGCTTTCCAGGACACTAGAGAGCCCCCCAAAAAATAAACAATAACCAGTAACTGATTTGCGAGTGTCTGAACAACCTGCCCAGTCTGAATCAGTGAAAGCACATGGCTCCAAGGAGTTTCTTGCACTATAGAAGAGTCCCTGTCCAGGATGCCGTTTGATGTATTTTAGAACTCTGTAAGCAGCCTGTAAGTGGTTGACAGTGAGGGCATCAATGAATTGGCTTAGCTGTTGCACATCATAAGCTATATCGGGTCTAGAAAATGTGAGGTATAAAAGTTTCCCAACAATTTCTCTGTAAACAGAATGATCAGGCAGTAGAGGAGAGTCTCCATGCGGTAAATTGTGTCCTGTATCCATTGGAGATGCCACAGGCTTCACCCCCAGGCATCCAAATTCCTCTAACAGATTAAGAGCATACTTTCTTTGTGAAATGACCAAACCTGTGTGATTTCTAGCAACTTCTAGCCCAAGAAAATAATGCAATTCACCAATATCCTTAATCTGAAATTGGTTGTGTAAAAATGCTTTAACTTTGGTGACCTCAGACATACTACTACTAGCTAAGATGACATCATCAACATACACAAGTAAGGAAATAAAGTCTGATCCACAAGTTTTAGTAAAGAGACTATAATCACTCTTAGACAGCCTAAAACCTTGTTCCTGCAAAGCTGATGTAAGTTTGGCATTCCATTGCCTACTTGTCTGCTTAAGTCCATATCGTGACTTTGTTAACTTGCAAACTGGATTCTTGACAGTGGTTTGAAACCCTTGTGGCAGCTTCATATACACTTCCTCATGGAGATCTCCATGAAGAAAAGCATTATTTACATCCAGTTGATGTAAATGCCAGTTTTTTGCTGTAGGTACTGGGAAGTCTTTGTTTCTAGGGATGTGATTTTCCATGAGGAATACTTTCCTTTTCATGACTCCATTAAAAGGGGACCAAATCAGCTCTCAGAACTTATTTCTTTGCCATTACCCCACACTGGCCCTATGCCTTCTTTTCCTGAAACTTTTGAATCTCAATCCCCTCAGTCCACTTCTGACTCTGAATCGGATAGGGCCTTAGCCAATGCAACATGTGAGGTGTTGTGGTTGCAGTTTCTTTTGCAGGATTTGCAGGTTTTTGAGGGTCTTCCTACCAGCATTTATTGTGATAATGCAAGTGCTCGCCATATTGCACACAACCCAATTTTTCACGAGAGGACAAAACACTTGGAAATTGATTGTCATTTGATCCGGGAAAAGGTACAAGCTGGGCATATCAAGCTACTACCTATTTCGACAGTGCAGCAGCAGGCAGACATATTTACTAAAGCTTTGGACGCACCTACTTTCAGTTTTTTACTTTCTCATTTTAATCTTGTATCCCCAGCTTGAGGAGGGGGGGGGAGGGGGGGTGTTGTCTATATGTAATATTTGGTATTTGTTGATATTTTTTCCATTTTATTCCCCAAGTATATAAGGGGAATTAATGTTTTTTTGTAACTAAGAAAAAAGAACAAGTCAATAAAAATATCTGTTTCCTTTTTTTCTCTTCAAATTGGGAAAGTTCCCTTTCCAGAAAACCCTAGTTTCCTTTTTGTTCATCCGATTCAGATTCAGGAATTCTTCAACACAGAACCGGTTTGATACATATTTCTTCGTTAAATTTATTTGACCTGCCGGTTCAACCAGTGCCCATTGAGTCACTGGGTTAACGGTTGAACCGCCCGGGTTACCGGGTTTGAGCAGGTCGCTTGCTTAAACGGGTTGAAGCTTGAACCGGCCCGGGTCATCGGGTTGAGCGGTTGAACCGCCGGACCGGGCCGGGTTTGATAACTATGGTTAGGACAAATTAACGACCACTAAACTCTATGAAATGCACTTCAAGTCGATATAAAAAGATTTCCGGTTAACCAGATAACATAAGACTATTACACAGTATAGTTTTAATTATGGTGAGTTGAATAACTATTTAATTGATATAACCATACACTGTATCACAAAATTTGTCCTGATTGTATTATGTAAAAAATGATGAAAAATGATATATGTGATAATGATAAGGTCCAGAAATATGTGAAATATTGGCCATATTCCACACAATATTCGATAGTCAAAAGTATGGTAAAAGAAGAATACAGTAGTCTCTGTTTATATATACAGAAAAAGAAGACTAGTAGTAGTAGTAGAATCAAATGCAATAATAAGACATATAAACTGAAATGAACGTCGATTGATTCGATTCGATTCATTTGATTCGGCCGAAAAAAGCTCGATTCGAGTTCGATTCGAACCTTCAACGCCGAGCGAACGTTAGGTATTTGATATTCGTCTATCGAGCCGAATCAGATCGAACACGCTCGCTCGAACTATTGTATATTTAAAAAAAAAACTATATATATAAGGTTCGAACATGTTTCAACCGTTCGGCACATGTTCAACATGTCGAACATGTTCAACTTTCAACCCGAGCCGAACCTTGCTAAACTAAGGTTCGACCCGGCCGAGCCGAAATAACTCAGGTTCGAACCTTTCGAGCTGAACTCAACCCCGTATTAATGGTCTGGTTAGAGGTTTCGTTGCTTACACTAATAAGTACATAGTATATACTTGTAAGTAACAACATGAGATGTAGGAGCTGCATTAGCTGAAAGTAAAAGTTTGTATTTGTTTTTGTTAAAAAAGAAAAGTACAAATAAAGCAAATAAGACTGAATAAAAAGGTAATTATTTCACCTCTCCTCTCCTTACATTTTTCTTTTACCACCAATCTCATAAAATTTCAAAGATATTAATGTGGTGAGTGTAATAAAGTTTAATGAAATTGTTTAATGGATAATTGATTATGAGGTAAGACGAGGATTAATGTTATCTTACATGACATTCATGTCAAAAGCCATATTTTTTATCTTTAAAATAATATAATATAATAAATATCTCAATTTTTCAACATCTCAATTCAAAACACTCCACAACAGCATCCTTATCCCTATCTTTATATCAAATACCATTAAAATAGGGATAGTGTTCCATAAATAGGGACATTGACCTAAAAATAAATAGGATGATGCTTCTGCTGTGGAGGTATTTGATGAAAATTTTCATTTTTTTATCTTTATTTTAGGGATAGAGCATCGTATATGACTTCTAATGTGAATGCCCTTAATATTCTAAATGGCTAGATAATAAGAGACGTTTTTATAAACATCATTATTTTCAGCGAAGGTAATTTTATTTAAATCTGCCGATGCCGGAGAGTGACGGCCATAATAATACGTGAGAGGAGGTGGAACCTCACAATACACCCAGCTAACTTATAAACCTTCCTTAGCCTAAAAATGAGCGGTGACATTACCCTCTCTTTTGACAAAAGAAAAAGTGAAATGACTAAAACACGAGAGTAAACTGTGACAGTCCTCAAGAATGCTCCCAAGAGGCGAAATATCTTCAGCTTACGAAAGAAATCTCTGATAAATGGTGTGAGAGTCTCCTTCGAAAGACATTGCAAAAAAAAAATGAGATTTACGTAAAATATGGCGATTGTATATATGAGAGCTTCCCCGACAGCATTTTTTTTGGAACTTTTTCTTTTTTCTTTTTTCTTAGAACTTAAACAACATATTTAAGGGACAATATATATACCACACAAAATAAAATACTTTAATTTCTACATGCAGTGGTAATTAAAAGACCTTTAGCACTATTACTTTTTAGATCGATATTGCCTAATCGAATAAAACTATTCTCATTTCACATGTTAATGAGTAGTTGAAGACAAAAGTATCAGATAGAATATTGACATAAAAACATAACCCCACTCACATGTTTGATGTTTTCTGAGTACAAACGCATATATCAAAAATGTCCTCACACTAATAATAATGTAATCACGAGATTTACCTCTAAGTACTACTACATGGGATTGGGATGTTAGTAATCCTATCCTATATATGAATTATTTCAACATTTTTTAATGTGACATAACACACTATATATATAACAATGTGATAGATATTTGTCTATAATATATAATACAAGGTCACCTCACTTTAAGGGATTTACAGCCAAAATAATTGAAAGAGATGGCCCCATAAAGATAAATTAGAGGGCAATTAGAATACTTTTACCTTCTCCAACTTTCGGCGTACTATCAAGCAATGTCGTCTAGTCAATTAAAAAAAAAAAAAAAAAAAAGATAAAATAAATAATAATAATAATAATCAATCGTGAAAGGAGTTAGATTATCTTTTGTGATTTTAGGGTGTTACATCTAATCATAACACCCTAAATTTCATAACAAAGAATATATTTTTACCGTGGAAGAAGGAGAATACGATTCCATCGTAAAAAAAGACATAATTGATCAGGTTAATTGTTATGAATCATGATCAAGATTCAACCAGATTAGATAGTACAAATGATCCAACGGTTTGAAACAATAAAAGGGAAAATTTGTAAAGGAATGTAGATAAACATGAAAAACTTAGAAAAACAAACTAAGTCTATCTTGATGGCGCCAAATTTCGAACGATTGAAATTTACGCCAAATGGAGATCGAAGGCCTCGCGTTCGAATCTCTCTGAGGCAATTTGAGAATCATCCAGCATAGTTTTCTTTTCAGGAAGTTATACCCATATCATGCGGTGTGTTTGTCCACTAATGCGGTGGTAAATAGTTGTGGTATTCAGTTATAATGTGGTTTCTTTCATCGTAGTAAAAAAAACTAAGCCTATAATTTAAAATTTAATGTATGTGATATATCTTGTCAATAAAATACTTATATTTTTTTTCCGAAACAAAAGATGTTAATTAATAACAACATAACATTAGAAAGACTACAACCGGAAAAGCATCGGAACATCGGCAGTCAACCACCGGAACACTCAAACTACTGGACACAAATAAAATGAATGAAAAACATACTGAGGAGAACCCCATTAACACCAAATATTGTCTCGTTATTGAGATCTTGATTTGGTAAGAGATAAAAATGGAACGCATCCACCATATCACGGACGTCTATTAACGAAAGAAGTCCAACAACCACCCACCAGCAGCAACTGCAGTAACCGAGAGCATTGATCCAATCCGAAAACAAAAGACAAAAGACATCCACAAGAAATGGAAACTATAGCCCTTAAACACAAAAGGTTGCCAAAGAAGCCAACCTGCGCGCATACCCCCTGAGCAGAGCCACACACCATCACCGCCGTCGCCACTGATGAGAGATAAATTTATGATCGTTTTTATGACATTTCGCCCCATTTCTGATACCATTTTAAACATTATTATATCAAATCAAGTCATAAATGCTAAGTTTTATCTAAATGTATAAGTAGTAGTTATTATATAAATTATCGTATTTTTATAAGTTTTTGTTAGTTTTGTACCGGTTTTAGTGACCGGAGGTGTCGTGTCTGCTTTTACGTGGGTATTTTACGCTTTATTTCTTTGCGTAATCCTAAGATGAATCGAAATCCCGAGTATAGACACTTTTGAAATCAATTCGAGTCGTTGGAAGGAAGTTATAAAGCGTCACTGCTCAAATGATCAAAGGGTAATCATTTCTTAAGAATGAAAATCCCGAGTATCGATGGGAATTGCCTATCAAAACGGCATTTTCTCAAGAAGTGGCCTTAATGAAAGTCGAGATCTTCATATAAACGTTCCGACGCACTTTGAATCACGCCAATTGGACTTCTAGAACTCAAGATATGAAACGTCACTAGATCAAGTGGTCAATCCCAAAACGACACGTATTGGGAATGGCTCAATCAAAACGACGCTTTCGGAAAGTGTTCTTCGTAAAGTTGAAGATCTTTGTACAAGCTTTCCGATGCAATTTGAATCATGAAAATTGGAGGTCTAAAACTCAAACGGTGGTCAAGTGGCTACTTGATTCGTACTTCTTTCTTGGAAATTGCCGAAAAGACTCAGAATACAAATGGCTCATCAAAATGACGTTTTCTGAAGAAGAGTCCTTGATGAAAGTTGTAGAGTTTTCCGAGAGCTTTCTAATGACGTTTAAATCACGATTTTTAGAGGTCTACAACTTAAGTTACGAATTTTAGAAGTTTAATATATAATTATATATAATTATATACTCTGCACACGCAAAGACACGCAGAGAAATGATTAGCAATGATGATTTCAGGACCGGTCCGGCTCTTTCAAGGACCGGTCCGGCCTCCCAATTTTCTATATATATGAGGCATCATAGAACAGAGCCTCTGCCCCTTTCTCTTCCATCTTTCTGTTCTTTCTCTATCTCTGTTATTTTTATTTTTTTGTTGTAGATCTATATATACATATATATGATATATATATATATAGATCTATATCTTTTTTCTTTTTATTTTATTTCTACCAGTATATATATATACGCCATGTATGTATATATATGTTTTTATATATATAAATAAATTAGTGCCGTTGTAATGCTTTAAAATCTCGGAAGTTCTCGGTATTCTTTGAAAGTCGTTGTAATGTCCTAAGAAAGACAACCTCCTCGAATCAACAAATTGTAATCGGGTATTTTTCTAAAGTATTATGTTTGTTGTTTCTATATATATATATAAATAAAGTAGTTATAAGTATCGTTATAAATGGTAGAATAATTATCGAAGATTGTAGATCTCATGAAATGACTCCGATTCAACAAATAGTAATCGGTAATTTATTCTAATATTATGATGTTTATTATAACTATGTTAAGCTAAAAATATATCTAGTCAAGATATGAATCTGAATTAGTTAATCTTTTTGGTAAAATGGATGATCGACTCTGGTAATAATGATTAAAATCAATTATAATGAATCTCTTTCTTTCTGCGCTTAATGAAACGTTAAAATTGAAAGACCGGAGGGTAAAATTGGCCGAGTGAAAACGTGACAACGGAATCCGATTTCTACCGAGGCGATTTGTCCTAGAAAAACAAATCTTATTAAAATTGTGCTCAAGATCGTATTACGTTAATTTATCTGCTTTAATCGAAATTGAAACATTGCTCGTATGACAAAACGGGAGTGACTTATGCTTTGGATGACATTGGATCGATGACATTTGACATACGACAATTTCATACGCCAAAGTGAGGAGGAGTTGTCTAGCTTAGAGTACACCGATTCATATATAATTTACACCTTGAATAAAGCCGAAGATCTGTCTCTCATTTATTTCTACTAAAAGATATTGATTCAAGAAAGTATTCTTGGCTAGATCCAAAATATATATAATATTAGTATTTATTTGTTTTATTTTCTGCTTTACTAACATCTAACTCTAACATCTAACTAATCTAACTATCTAACCCGAGGAAACCCGATAAAACTGCGACTTAGATCGAGTTAATAATAGCTTCTTGGTGTTTAACCCCACTTAAAAGAATTACCATGTTTTCCTCGAGGAATACGACTGACTCACCGTACTAGCACTACAATTTGACCCGGTACACCGCCGTTAGGATCTGATAGCCTGTGTAATGTCTGCTACCTTCTCGCGCCGCTTTTCCAAGGTTAGGTTTAGGCTGTCAGTATTTTGGCGCCGTTGCCGGGGAAAACGTCGCTAATTTCTTTCTTTGTGTCTAGGCGTTACTACTTGTATTAGCTCAAAATTCTCGAGGATAAGTCAACACTCTTCTTATCACATTTCTATTTTTATTTTCCGTTGGTATCTACCTTCTTTTAGTTACCAATTTTATTCTTCTATAAAATTCGAGCATTTTCTATTTTTGTTAGTTGATGACCAGAAACGGTAAGACCCCAAAACGCGGTCATATCAGTCAGGGAAATCCTGACCAAGTATCATCTTCAAATCGAATACGAGAATGACTCAAATCGATAATGAAACACCGAACAAAGGCTTGATCATGCCCAAAGGAATAGAAATAATCGAAATCGAATAAGCATAATCACCCACCAAACCCGAGACTTATTTGTGATCGACCGTAGAAGGTACCGATTAATAATCCAATTCGCTTACCCAATAAAGGAGAAAATAATTTTGAAATAAAATCTCATCTTTTTGTTTTAATTGACACAAGAGCCCAATTTCTAGGAGAAGATGATGATGATCCACATCATCACCTCTATCTTTCGAAGAATTGTGTAATACACCCAAAAGTCATGGTGCTCATCGTGAATTAACGAGGATGTCTATGTTTCCTTTTCTTTAAAAGGAAGAGCACGAGATTGGTTTCGCTACTTCCACATCATTCACCGACTAGTTGGGAGGATATTCAAACCGAGTTCTTAAAGCAATATTTTACTCCTGGTAGAAAATTGGAATTAATAGTCGAAATTGCCAACTTTAGACAAGGATCTGAAGAAACGTTTGAGAATTCTTGGGAAAGGTTTAAAAAGTTATTAAGAGCTTGTCCCGATCATGGTTATTCCTTAGATATGCAAATCCAACTTTTCTGTCGTAAATTAAGGAAAGACTCACGTGCAGATGTAGATCATGCATGTGGTGGTTCGTTAATGATGAGTGAAGCCCAAATAGTTTACGATGCTATAGAAAAGATTTCCAAAAATAACAGAATGTGGGAAACCGGTTCTAGCACAAGAAAAGTAGTTTTTGCAGGAGAATACACACCGAATACGGAAGTTCTAGCACACTTGGAGAATTTGAGTAGGAAATTTGACGGCTTATTAGACAGTAAAAATATAAACTCAGAAACTATTATACCAAATAACTACTCAAATCATGATAATGTGTCATTAGGGATAGAAGAACCAGAAGGATATTCAAGGGAAAAGGTGAGTTTTTTACAACAAAGATAGAATTTGAACAATGCGTATTCAAACTCGTTTAATGCTTTTAGAAGAGATCACCCTACATTTCGTTGGTCCGAAACCCCTAGTAAGCCAGACAACCGCCAGATCCAGCTTCAATATAAGAATCCATATCAAGGTTATCAAGAGATACCTCTAATCGAAATCTACAATCATTACCTAGATCATATCCACAACATACCACTCAAAGCATACCAAGAACTCGTAGTTCAACTCAACCTGAAGGAGTTAACAAATGGGAGAAATTAATGGAAAATCTGATAGGTATGATATCTACTCAAGCTCGAATATGGAAACTATGATAACTTCTATAAGCACAAATCACTAAGGATATGAGTACAATCGAAAACGTCTATGAGTGAGACATGATACCGAATAAGAATTATAGAAGCTTCATTGAGGAATGCGGAATATCACTTGAGTAGAGAAGTAGAACGTAAAAAAGTAAACCCTCAGAAGGATTGCCAAGTAATATCGAAAGAAATCTGAGTGGGGTAAATGCTGTTATTACCAGAAGTGGAAGTAATGGATTAGAAAAATTCGGGAATAATGAAGTAGATGATGATTTAGATGGTAAATATAAGAAAAATATGGAATCTAAAGAGGAAGAGGACATTATTGAAGATTTCCTAAGACAGAACAGATATATTGAACCTGGAAGTGAGAATGAGGAATGGGTCAAGGTTCCTAGAATATTGAAAAATCCAAGAATGATTCGGACCTTGACCAATGATCATGTTGAGAATGAATCAAGTTTGGAAAGGCCATTTCAAACCGAACTTTATCCGGCTCAACCTAAATTCACATCGGTTCAACCTGGAAGGGCATCACCACATCCACTGCATATTTTGAAGAAAAAGGTACTGAATGATGACACACTATGTCTTCAAAAGGCACAATCATTCAAGGAAGCTTTACCATCTTCATCTAACGACAAGGGTAAGGGAGGTATTCATTCTAACCCTACCGATCTTGAATTACTCCCCATTCCCGAGAAATGAAATGAAAAAGATGAAGTTGGATAATAAGTATGCATGTTTTCTTGACACTTTTCGGCACTTAACTATTAATACCCCTTTCATCGATGTTTGTAAGGAGAGCTTAGTTTGGGAGTGAATGATGAGCGCGTTATCTTCAACATTTACAATTCATTGAAATATCCATACATTACACTAGAATCTAGTTCTTGTGTAGACACTTTGTGTTCTCTTGTGGTGGATCGTACTAACACGCAGTAATCAAGAAGATGACTCAGAATAATAATGTGAAAGCTCAGAAACCCAAAGCTCGAAAATCAAAGGAAAAGGTCAAGAACCGTTGGATTCGACGGCATTCGCCTAACATATGTTGGAAAGCGGTATTGATAAAAAAGACGGATGCAAAGCGTGAGGATGACCCACCACCAGTGCCTTAAAAGCCAAGCACGGTAAAGTCCGGCTATAGACTATAAATGTAGTCAATGACGGGTACTATCCTTCCTTTTTACTCCTTAAGCATTTATTTTTAGTGGATTATGTGCTTAATTGTTACGTGCTTTTGTGAGTAATTGTTAGAAGTATCCCGCTTTATTTAGTATATTATATTAGTTAATCCTTATCATTTTGGTCGAGCAAACGACGTTAACTAAAAGCGCTACCGGAGGCGAAATTTCGTAAAAATGTTAAATATAATAATTACTCATACTTTGGATGATACTTTGCTAATACTTCGGATTGATTTTCATTTTGTTTCACCAAGTCTTAGGATGAATGTTTGAATGACATTAAACGGGAACGATTAGGTGGTTATCCGAAAATCCTGAGGGAGAACAAAGAGAAAATTCAAATGCATTATTTCTTGGACTAAGGTTGTTAGAACGATTTGAAATAACCCTTGAGGATCTGGGTATAAAAGACTCGTGAGTTAATACTTTGTCACACATTTCATATCATGATCTAGATCGCTTTTAAATTTCAAATAATGTGTGACATGTATTAGTTCAACTCTCGTGGAATATTGTGTGTTTTAAATCAATAAAAGTTTATGTGGTGTGTTTATCTACCCTTTTGCATTACAATCATCACACTCCTCACACTTTTATTTTATTTGCACACACAACGGTCATAACTTTGACCCACCCACCCACCCTTTTTTATCATCCGAGTATTTGTTTTGACTTGTTTTAGTGTGCACCATTGCTTTCCCAACAACTTATTTACACTCACATTACATTGAGGACAATGTAAGTTCGTAAGTGGGGAGTGGAGTCGTTGGTCTAAAGAATGGAATTAATGTTTATTTTGTATCAATAAATCCCTTAGTTTTTGATTTTTTTCGAGCATTATTTAGTTGATTAAAATAAATCAGATAGGGTATATATTTCATGGATTTGAAGATGTAATGATCAATTTGGATGTGTATAACCAACGTGAACCTTAAGTGCATTGTAATTCCAAATATATTTGTGTAACATGAATTCCTTCACATAAGTCTTTGATATTGAAGCGAAAATTTTAAACTGTATCCATTCAATTGTCCTAGTGGTTTATCCTAGAAATAAGCGACAACTTAGTACCTAACTTTTGAACGTGTACTGTGAATATCTGAAGGTTTGAATGTGATAGAAAGGATATAAGTTAAGTGGAATTAAAATAAAGATGAACTATATATATGTCGGTTGTAGCTACCAATGATTTGAGTGCAGTGGGGCGTTATCACGAAACGCCCCATATCACTATGAGGTTTAAAAGCTCCCATTGCTGATGATAGTAGTCCATTAGGGTGTTATCACGAAACGCCCTATTGCTTTGGGAATGAAGGCATATGCTACACATGTGAAATTAAGTTCATCAAAAGAAAAAAAGAAAAATAAAAATAAAAATAAAAAAAAAAAAATTTTAAGCGTGGTTGAAAACTTAGCTATCTTCGACTATCCATCCCCAAAGATAAACTGAATGATATGCTTTAGGGATTATCCTAATAAGTACTCGGAAGAACTTTGTGTGGAATCATTACTTCTTATACCTAGGAAAGTCATTAGAAATTTTTCCTGAATGGATATTTGTGTTTTTTGCTTGATTTATTCAAGAGAGGATAGTGGAAATTGAAAAGCATCATTGTCACACACACACTCTGTTATACATTTATATTGAGGTTAACGCCTGGTTGTAATTCTAATGGTTGTATTATCTAGTTGTCCCTTATATCTTCTATCTTCATGAATTTATCTCTTATTCATTTTGTTTTATCGCTTGTTTTGATCGAGGACGACCAAAAGCTAAGTAGGGGGTTGTGATGAGAGATAAATTTATGATCGTTTTTATGACATTTCGCCCCATTTATGATACCATTTTAAACATTATTATATCAAATCAAGTCATAAATGCTAAGTTTTATCTAAATGTATAAGTAGTAGTTATTATATAAATTATCGTATTTTTATAAGTTTTTGTTAGTTTTGTACCGGTTTTAGTGACCGGAGTGTCGTGTCTGTTTTACGTGGGTATTTTCTGTTTATTTCTTTGCAGAATCCTAAGATGAACTGAAATCCCGAGTATAGACACTTTTTGAAGTCAATTCGAGTCGTTGGAAGGAAGTTATAAAGCGTCACTAAGTCAAATGATCAAAGGGTTAATCATTTCTTAGAATGAAAATCCCGAGTATCGATGGGAATTGCCTATCAAAACGGCATTTTCTGAAGAAGTGGCCTTAATGAAAGTCGTAGATCTTCATATAAACGTTCCGACGCACTTTGAATCACGCCAATTGGACTTCTAGAACTCAAGATATGAAACGTCACTAGATCAAGTGGTCAATCCCAAAACGACACGTATTGGGAATGGCTCAAAAACGACGCGCCGGAGAAAGTGTTCTTCGTAAAAGTTGAAGATCTTTGTACAAGCTTTCCGATGCAATTTGAATCATGAAAATTGGAGGTCTAAAACTCAAACGGTGGTCAAGTGGCTACTTGATTCGTCTTCACCGAAATTGCGAAAAAGACTCGTAATACAAATGGCTCATCAAAATGACGTTTTCTGAAGAAGAGTCCTTGATGAAAGTTGTAGAGTTTTCCGAGAGCTTTCTAATGACGCTTAAATCACGATTTTTAGAGGTCTACAACTTAAGTTACTTAATTTTAGAAGTTTAATATATAATTATATATAATTATATACTCTGCATATCTGTGCATGCAGAGAAATGATTAGCAATGATGATTTCAGGACCGGTCCGGCTCTTTCAAGGACCGGTCCGGCCTCCCCAATTTTCTATATATATGAGGCATCATAGAACAGAGCCTCTGCCCCTTTTCTTCCATCTTTCTGTTCTTTCTCTATCTCTGTTATTTTTATTTTTTTTGTTGTAGATCTATATATACATATATATGATATATATATATATAGATCTATATCTTTTTCTTTTTATTTTATTTCTTAGTAAAGTATATATACATATGTCTATGTATGTATATATATGTTTTTTTTATATATAAATAAATTAGTGCCGTTGTAATGCTTCGGGAAAATCTCGGAAGTTCGGTATTCTTTGAAGTCGTTGTAATGTCCTAAGAAAACAACCCTCTCGAATCAACAAATTTGTAATCGGGTATTTTTCTAAAGTATTATGTTTGTTGTTTCTATATATATATATAAATAAAGTAGTTATAGTATCGTTATAATGGTAGAATAATTATCAAGATTGTAGATCTCATGAAATGACCCCGATTCAACAAATGTAATCGGTAATTTATTCTAATATTATGATGTTTATTATAACTATGTTAAGCTAAAAATATATCTAGTCAAGATATGAATCAAATTAGTTAATCTTTTTGGTAAAATGGATGATCGACTCGGTAATAATGATTAAAATCAATTGTAATGAATCTCTTTCTTTCTCGCGCTTAATGAAACGTTAAAATTGAAAGAGACCGAGGTAAAATTGGCCGAGTGAAAGCGTGACAACGAATCCGATTTCCTACCGGGGCGATTTGTCCTAGAAAAACAAATCTTATTAAAATTGTGCTCAAGATCGTATTACGTTAATTTATCTGCTTTTAATCGAAATTCAAACATTGCTCGTATGACAAAAGCGGGAGTGACCTATGCTTTGGATGACATTGGATCGATGACATTTGACATACGACAATTTCATACGCCGTGTGAGGAGGAGTTGTCTAGCTTAGAGTACACCGATTCATATATAATTTACACCTTGAATAAAGGAAGATCTGTCTCATTTATTTCTACTAAAAGATATTGATTCAAGAAATTATTCTTGGCTAGATCCAAAAATATATATAATATTAGTATTTATTTGTTTTATTTTCTGCTTTACTAACATCTAACTCTAACATCTAACTAATCTAACTATCTAACCCGAGGAAACCGATAAAACTGCGACTTAGATCGAGTTAATAATAGCTTCTTGGTGTTTAACCCCACTTAAAAGAATTACCATGTTTTCCCGAGGAATACGACCGACTCACCGCACTAGCACTACAATTTGACTCGTAGATACATCGCCGGTTAGGATCTCAGATAGCCTAGGTAATGTCTCGTCGCCTTTAGCGCCGTTTCCAAAGTTAGGTTTAGTCATCGACCACCAACTAACTTTTTCAAATAAAAGAACAATTGAATCTACAATGACATCCCTTAATCGATGGAAAAATCCACATGCAAGCCGAATGAGCTTCCACAATATCTGGAGACTTCCACCAGAAAGACCATGATGTGATCAGTCTAAGAAGATGGAGGAAGAGCCCATGAAGTGTGTTATCTATGCTATTGGGCTTGAGAAGAGCAATTATAGTCTTTTTATCTATTTTTAGTGTCAATAGTTAAGAAGTAGGCAGCTAGGGTTTAATCAATGTTTCATTAATTGATCAGAATGTCTTGTACACAGTATTTATATGTGTACATAATAACAACACCAGTACAAACTTTAAGATAATTAAACTAAGGTCCTTAGGTTCTAACAGCCCCCCTCAAATGGAATGGGGTATTCACTACATTCAATTTGTGCCTGAAAGTGTTAAACAAACTGGAGCTGAGAGGCTTGGTGAGTGAATCAGCCACTTGATCACAAGATGGAGCTGCCTACTTCTTAACTTGGTATCGGAGCACCAGGTTCTATGGCGGCTAACGCCACCGCCACTTCCGGTGAGCCAACGCCACCGGTCGTTTCCTCTTCTGGTCCCAATGCTCAGTCTCCTGGGTCTCTATCTTCTATTACCACCATGACCACATCAACTCCTCAAAATCCTGTTCGACACGGTTCATCTCCGACTCCGACTGTGACCTTTTCCGGCCACATGTAGACCCGTGGGATCCCTGATCTTAATGTTTCTCATATCGATCCACTGTTTTCCAACTTTTCTCTTGGATCTCTACCACCGTTGTCCAGTTTTATGGTTTCTTCTCCAACAGACTGGGGGGGAGAATTCAGAAACTTTGAACCTTTGTTAAAAGATTGTGGAATTAACTTCAGACACTCCTGTCCCCATGCCCATGGCCAAAATGGAAAGGCAGAAAGGAAACACAGGGCCATAGTGGAAATGGGGCTAGCCCTTCTAGATCAGTCTTCCTTACCACTTAAATTCTGGTGGGAAGCCTTCTTGCATTCTGTCAGACTGATAAATTATCTTCCCACTCCTGTTCTGAATCAAAAATCTCCTTTTGAGTGTCTATTTGGTAAACTTCCAGATTACACCATGCTGAAGGTCTTTGGCTGTGCTTGTTACCCTTATCTTAGACCCTATCACAATAGGAAGTTTCAGTTCCTCACTCAAAAATGCACTCATCTTGGTTTAAGTCCTTGTCATAAAGGATATTTATGCCTTAGTCCCAATGGTAGACTCTATATTTCCAGAGATGTCACTTTTGATGAGAATACCTTTCCTTACTCTAAAAACAATATCTCATCCACTGCTTCCACAACTTCTACCAATGTGACAGTCAGAGATCCACTCATATCCTTGCCTGTTTCATCTGACCAATCTTCTGACATATCCAATCAAGTTGATACTGAGTTTACCCCTACTAGTCCTCAGGTGTCCACTCCTACTAGCCATCAGTCCCATAATAACTTATCTCCTCCTGCATCATCCCCTGTTGTCCCTCAATCTGTCTCTCCTCAGTCTAGTTCTCATGCTGAAGTCCTTAGATCAGGCTCTACACCCTTATCTCCTATAATAACTCCTAGTGTCCATCATGACTCCAGTCCATCTTCTTCTGTTTCTACACTCTCAACTACTCCTCTAGTTTCTGTTGTCAATCATCATCCAATGAAAACCAGATCCAAATGTGGGATTTTTAAACCAAAGACTTTTTCCTATCTTGCTACTTCTCATCCTTCTACTCATCCACCAGAACCTACAAGAGTGTGTGAGGCCCTGAATAATCCTTCTTGGATGCAGGCTATGAAAGATGAATATGAAGCCTTAATGAGAAATCATACTTGGGATTTGGTCCCTAGGTCTCAAGCTCATAATGTAGTGGCCAATAGGTGGGTTTACAAGCTTAAGTTGAATCCAGATGGATCTGTTAACAAATATAAAGCCAGGCTGGTTGCTAAAGGTTTCAATCAAACACCTGTAGTAGATTACTCAGAAACCTTCAGTCCTGTTGCTAGAGCCTCCACCATCAGAATTATTCTAGCCCTTGCTGTAGCTCTAGATTGGCCTATTAGGCAAATAGACATTAATAATGCCTTCTTTAATGGGACACTATATGAGTCTGTGTTTATGGAACAACCTGAAGGCTTTGTTGATAAGTTCAGACCTGGACATGTCTGTCATTTAAAAAAGGCTATATATGGTCTAAAACAGGCTCCTAGGGCCTGGTTTGATGAATTGAGAAAACAGATGCTTATGTGGAATTTTGTTCACCCAAGTCCGATCCTCACTGCTTTGTTCTTCATCTCGGTAGAAATCTTCACTTGTATGTTCTTGTGTATGATGATGACATACTGATTACTGGTAATGATGTGTCCAGAATTAGAAAGTTTGTCAGTGATTTAAATTCCAGGTTTGCCCTCAAGGATCTAGGCAACCTGCACCATTTTCTGGGTGTCCAAGCTGTGAGAAACCACAATGGTTTGTATCTGTCTCAACATGTGTATGCTCAGCAGCTGTTGGAGAAACTGAGGATGGAGAATCTGAAACCTTGTCCTACTCCCATGGTAGTTACCTCAAAGGTACCTCAATCACAAGAACTCATGAAGAATCCTACAATATACAGAAGTGCAGTTGGGGCCTTACAGTATTTAACCTTCACCAGGCCTGACCTGGCTTATGCAGTAAACTCCTTGAGCCAATATATGCAGGCACCAACAGTTTCTCACTGGCAACAAGTGAAGCATCTCCTCAGATATGTGAAAGGTACTCTCTGTCATGGTTTGTTGTTTAAAGCATCTCAACCTCTACACATTCATGCTTTCAGTGATGCTGACTGGGCTTGTGATAAAGAAGACAGAAGATCTATAGCAGCCTATTGCATCTATCTAGCAGGTTCCTTGATCTCTTGGTCCTCCAAAAAGCAACATGTGGTTTCCAGATCCTCTACAGAATCTGAATACAGGGCTCTAGCCAATGCAGCTTCAGAAACTCAGTGGTTACTCAATGTGCTGTCTGAACTCAAAATCAAACCAGTAGCAACTCCTATCTTGTGGTGTGACAATTTAGGAGCATGATCTCTGGCTCACAACCCAGTAATGCATTCCAGAATCAAGCATGTTGAACTTGATGCACATTTTGTCAGAGAAAAAGTTATCACTACTACAAAATTGGACATAGGTCGCACTTAAGATATGAAAACGATCACAGTTTCAATAAAACTGAGACAACGAAAATATATATATCACACTTACGAACTTTTCTATCACGCTTATTGAAAAAGCGAGATAAGTTATATTAATCAATCTCATTTTTAAAGTGTGACTTAATTGATATGATTTTTCTCGTCACGCTTATTGAAAAACCGAGATAAATTATATCAATTAATCTCATTATTAAACTGTGATCGAATTGATAAGATATTTCACATCACGGTTTCTAAAAAAGCGAGATAAATTATATATATCAATCTCACATCTAAAACAAAGACAAAATTGATATGATATTTTTATCACGCTTATTGAAAAACGAGATAAATTATACCAAACTATCACACTTTTAATCTGTGACTAAATTGGTATGATATTTTTATCACTATTATTGAGAAAGCGAGATAAATTATATCAATTACTCTCATTTTTAAATCATGATCGAATTCATGATATTTTTGTCACAATTATAGAAAAAGTGAGACAAATTATTTCCACTAATAAGAAAAAAGAGATATAGATCACACTTATCTAAAGATAAGGATCACACTTTTAAAAGAACCGAGACAAGTAAAATGTATATATATCACACTTAAATTTTTTATCATAGTTATTAGGTGAGAAAAAAAAGAATTATCACACTTTTTAGGTGTGATTGAAATAACAATAGATCTCGGCTTTTAAGTGTGATAACAACTACTAAAATATATCACAGTTTTTAAATGTGTTGAAATTATAATCGATCTCGGTTTTTAAGTGTGATACCAACTATAATAGATCACGATTTTTAAGTGTGATAACAACTAAAATAAATCACGCTTTTTAAATGTGTTGAATTATAATAGATCTCGGTTTTAAGTGTGATAACAACTAAAATAGATCATAGTTTTATTATCACGGTTTTTAAGAAAAGCCGGAGACAAGAACATCAATCAATCACGGTTTTTAATCGTGATTAAAAAATATGATATTTTATAATCATATCTTAGATTAGTGTGGTTGAAAATGATAATATAGTGGGCATCACCATGCGTGGTAATTAATGCGCCTCAATCCGTCCAGATATCCTGGGTTGAAAGTCCCAATGGCGTAAAAGATATGTGTGCGTATATTTCGTTTTAAGTGATCAATCAATAGACATCACACCATGATTAGAGTTACGTGAAAGTGCATTGTGTCATTTTTTTTTAATGAAACTTGCATTACTCTTGATTTTTTTTAATAGAAGCCTATTATATATTTTTATTAATGAAAAAAAAATACGAAAGATGATTCAACTCACCTTACTTAACTTCATGATACCTCGACTCATAACTCAACCTTGTTAAAATCACTTAACAGTAACCCTCGAAGAGAAAAAAAAAATCTATGAAAATTGAAATAATACATTTGTTCAGTGTTGAGTCAATTTATAAGGAAAAGAACACACTGACGGAGGAATCTAAATCTAAGCTCTCAAACTAATCTTTGTTAATTTTTTTTTATTTTTTTTGTTTCTCCCTACAAGAATCTATTTATGCCCTTTTGATTTTCTTGAACATCGTACGAAACATTAGAATAGTCTGGATATGTATTGTAATGTAAAATGCTATGTCCATAACATATATAATGGACAAAACAAATTTTACACCGTCCATAATGATGAAACCGCGCTATAATCAATAGGATAACATAATCATTGCATTTGCAATAACTCTTGTGACATTGAAACTAAAATTTAAGAAAATGAAAAAAAAAAGATTAATTGGCCATATCATAGGAGGATAATTGCATAAATGCAGTGTGCTCCAAGTTTGCCAAAGTAGTATCCATCATAATCATTTCAGTTTGAGCTAGGCTTTGGCCCATATTTGCCGACTTCTTTCTTTTGCCCCCCCAACTTTTCCCCTTTGTAATAATACTCACTCATCATCCATTTCTCAGCTCTGCAGCAAATCAAACCTTCCTTATCCTAATATATATATATATATATCTCCTTTTTCTCTCCCATTTCCACTTCTATTTCTCTAGCTATAACAAAACTTCATATTTAATTATTATATATTCCCAAATCTCCTTTATTCCAAAAAAATGAAAACAGTTGAATTATTCTGTGCATCACCAGCATCTACAGCCATATGTTCAAGCATGGACCAACGTAGGATGGTCCGCCGTGCCATCAAATCAAATCACCATGATCATCACGGCAGCAACCGCCACCACGGCGGACTTCCAAAACCCCCCACCGCCACCACCACTAGAACCATCACCGTCCCTTGTAATTCCTCTCAAATCCCTTACAGTCCAACGACACATTCTGCAGAACTATTACGAAGAAAAATTGCGAAGAATGTAACACGTCGAAAAAGCTCAGCTGACGTCGGTGACGACTTGTCATCATCTGCAGATCACAGCCCCCCTCCTCCTCGTACTACCTCGTCACGTTATTTGTTGAGTGACAACCCCATTTTCGATTTCTTGTCAGAAAACGGGAATACTGAGATTGATAAAAAACATTCGAATGCTTTTCCGGTGTTTAGATCTTCTTCTTCTTCTTCTTCTTCTTCCTTTGTGGGTTCGGTCGAATCTCCTGCTAAAAAATCATCACTTTTGAATGATATAATAGCGTATAAGGCCTCATTGTCAAGCTCAAAACATTTCAATGCTAATAACGGTAGTACTGCTAAACAATCATCATCAAACACGAGGACGACGACGAAGGATCTTATCGTGTATAAATCGTCAAATGATACAAGTAGAAATAAGTTGATTGATTATGATTATGATGATGAATCGCCACGGAAAAGTTCAAAGGAGTTGGTTGCTTATAAATCTTCTTTGGTGCAGTGCAATAAAGAGTTGATGAGCCCTGTCAACACTAGTACTACTACTTCATTACATAACCAGGTTTAATTTTTTATTATTATTATTATTATTATGTTATATACTTTTGTCAGATTTATGTTTGAGATTTTTTATGTTTAATTAACAAATAGTTTGGGAAGATGAAGTACTTTCTGGGATGAATTAATATGCAGCAGGTAGTGGAATTGAAGGTATCGATTCATTGCAGGGGTTGTGAAGGGAAAATTAAAAAACACATTTCCAGAATGGAAGGTACGTTTCTTACAAATATTTCCCTCTAATGGAAGAGTGACGTAACATATATATTTGTGGGGTAATTTCATTATAATCAAAGATATAAGAATGTTGTATGCCGGTTGTGGTATTAAAATTACTCTCTCCGTTCCTAATTATATATCACAATCATTGTCAAAATTAAATTTTTCTTTTATATATCGTATTTACATTTCCAATACATATTTTAATACTCTTTCAACTTTTCAATACTACTTTTCAACTTTCTAGCCTCATTCAACCGATCAATCTTTCATATTCATTACACCACTACACTTTCCAAGATTTTTTTTTTTTGGAATACTCATTTTCTTAATCTGTGTGTTTTTAGCAAACACAATATATACTACCTCCGTCCCACAAAAAGTGCACACACATTAAGAAATCAATTAATGTGTTGTATTTTAAGTACTACTCCCTCCGCTCCGAAATAACTGAGGCAGTTGCCAAAATAACTGAGGCAGTTGCAATTGACATATATAGCCCCATCACATAATAAATGTTTTTTTAGAATATACGAAATGAATATATGTATATTAAATGTTAAGCATAAGAGTATGTTTGAAAAAAATGTATTAAATGATGTTGGTTGGTTTAAATCGACACTTTTATGAGATAACTCATTTTGAAAATATAGACAATTTTTGTGGAACGATGTAGTAATTAGCAGGGACGGACCCAATGTATCATGTGGAGTGCACTTTGCACTCAACTTTTCGTCTTGAAGTTACTTAAAATACCTCTCTAATAATATTAAAGATCGCAGATGTATATTATTTCACAATTAATGTAATTCTTATTTAGTTAACCTACGTCGAAGTATAAAGGAGGGAGTACATTGTTATATAAAGATATGTTAGGTTAAATAATTGTTTTGATTCGGTTGTCCTGATTATAGAAAATGCTAATTCCTTAGTTAGGGGACCTAAAATCATTTTTCTTAAAGGTGTGGTTTTTATTAAGAAAAAATGCGTTTGCCGTTTATAATAAATAAAAAACTGTCTCTTCAAAAGATAAATAAATAATTGTGGATATGATACTCTTCCAAAAACAAACGACAAGGGGATATTTGGGAAGAAACGAAAAGGAATCATTTTCTGCAGTATGTTTAATCTGGAAAATTCTATCCGAAACTTCTCTTTGTAAATCGCTTCACGTTGCAAAGATCTCCGACCACACAATTTCCACACACGGGAGCGATTGTAGATTCCAATTTAAAAACGCGCTGGCCCAGATCCTGCGCCATGCAAGCACTCCCTACTGTAGAAGTCACTACAATAGAAACGGCCGTTTAATCTCAACACAGGTTGTAGTACGGTCAAATGTGCTTTCATGAATCTCGAATATATCCATGAATTTCTGTGCCCAATTTGTAGTAATTGATAAAAAACAACATATTTTTATTTATTTATGCCTATTGTCGTAAGTCGCATGGATTCATGGATATGAATATGTAGAAACGTAATATACACTTACAATTTTTTTTTGAATCGACTTCCTTGTTTTCATTTTGGGTATATTTATTAGTTAATATATTAATAAAAAAAAGGTAACATGTAAAATGCTGGATAAACTTAATCTACTAAATTTTATTAATTTTTGATGGGGAAATAAATAAATAAATGTGCAGGGGTGACCTCATATTCAATAGATCTAGCGACAAAAAAGGTAACAATAGCTGGGAATGTGACTCCTTTGGGTGTTCTGTCGAGCGTTTCAAAAGTCAAGTATGCTGAGTTTTGGTCTTCACCAACTAATTCCTCCTCTTCTGCGGCTTCATCACCAAGGATGGAAATATGATATTATTATTATTATTATTATTATTATTATTATTATTATAATAGTAGTAGTAAAATGTGAAGTTAGACACTTTTAATATCATTTTTAACTTATTTTTAGTCTCTTAAAACGAGTATGAGTCGCGAGTCGCGAGTCTGAGACTGAATCTGAGAGAATGCGGAGTAAATTAATGAATTTGCTTTCAGTTTTTCTACTACTTGTAAACATGTGTGAGTTTGCTTTCAGCTTTCGGTTTGTTCAACTTGTTTCCAAACATGTGCTATGTCAATATTATTAGACATAGAACTCTTTACCCCATCATATCAAAAACGTATCATCATTTTAAAAAAAAAGGTATCTTCATTTGAGGTGCTTGAATTGTATCATGGAGATTAGATATTCATGTGTGATGGTGTTACGTAAGATTTTATGATGGAAATTGTAACGTCCTGTTTTCGGAAACTAAACTTTCAACCGAAAAGGCAATATTCAACAAGTGCTCGTAGACCTAATTCAAAAAATAAACATCTAAAGTAAAATAAATAACTAGTTAAGCTTACGTACAAACATCCAGCTTATTGCTCCTCCTCATACTCATTATATTTATATATAGTCGTCATTGTGAAAATCCTCAATTTATGTTTTCACAAGAGGGTCCTTATTATTAGATCGTTTGTATTGCAAATTTTCAAGTTTCACAAAGATAGATATACAAACTAGACCCCATATTCATCATCAAGATGAAATAGGAGGAGGAGGAGGAGGAGGAGGAGGAGTTGAGTTTTTGAGCTTCTTGGTGAATGTAGCAATATACTTCCCCTGGTAAAAGGCTTGTTGAAGTTCGAGGTCTGTAGGTTGACGAGTTCCGTCTGCTGCATAAGTTCCAGCTCCGTAAGAAGATCCACCCTTCACCTCATTCATCTCAAACATACCGCTTCCGAATGTGTACCCAATTGGTACAAATATCATCCCATGGTGTGCCAATTGTGCTATCGCTGTAAATCTGCACACACACACACACCAACACCAACACCAACACCAACACCAATGTAAAAGATCAAAGAGTGCACGCACAGGGTTGTTGTTGTTTCTAGTTTCTACAAAAAGGATAATGGATGCAGGAGGAGAAAGAATGTTGCTACAAATTCAAACCCGTCACTCTTGACCGACCACAAGACGACCGATCCAAGCCTCTTTTCTCAATTACTACTATTTACTAGTACTACAAAAACTGGAATGTAAATGTTGATCAAAAGAAAAGAAAAAAAACAATCTATCTATCAAACCAAAGAAACCATAACGCCGCAGCCAAAAAGCGCGTTTCTAACACTCAAGTGAAGTCACACCCAACAATTGATATCAGACCGAGTTCTATAGTGTGATATCTTAAAAGATCCGAATCAAACACATAATTAATATGAGGTCGGTTAGTATAATAAATCTCTAAACAATCAATTTTCAGCATAAATCTCTAAAACAAAGAAGCTAATTTTCAGTTTACCAGGCAAGAAGAAGAAGAAGAAGCAGCAAGAAGGTAAAAGTAAAAGAGAGACTCACGCAGTAAGCTCTTGACCACCACCATGGAAACCGGTACTCCAGAAGATACCGGCAGGTTTACCAGCAAGGGCTTGGGCAGCCCAAATCTCATGAGTTGAATCAAAGAACGCATCCACTTGAGCAGCCATCATTCCAAACCGAGAAGGTGTACCAAATATAAAACCATCAGCTTCTAAAAGTTGTTCAGCCCTTATCTCAGCCACATCATCTGCTTTTGGACCAGCCTTCATCTTCTCCAGAATTCTCTCCGGCAATGTTTCCGGCACCTATACATCTTATCTTTCAATCAAAATCATTTATTTACTTACTACCTAAATTTAATATAAATAAATTATCTAGTTTCCAATCAATCAAAGTACCTTACCTGCCAAAGAGTGGCCTCAACGCCTTGGACAGAATTGGCTCCTTTCTGGATTTCTCTAGCCATGGTTTCCACATGTCCATACATAGAATAGTATCTGCAACTCAAATTTCAGAAACCTCATCATTCATAATAATAAACATATTTTCTTCAAAAAAAAAAAAATAATAATAATAATAATAAACATATTCAAGAGGCCTTTTTATCGAATAGATCAATTAAAAAAAAAATTAAAAAAAAATTTGCTTACATTATATAGACCTTAGCGGTGGACATAATTGAGGGAAGATACAATTTCAGGTGAAAAAACAAGGGCCAAGGCTTTGGTAATGAGAGAATGAAAAGACTGGTTATTCTGTTTACGTTACTACAACGCAGAGAAGGTTGAGAGAGTTGAGTGTGGTAGACTTTTATGTACCAAAACTGCCTCTAACTATACCCAATTTTGGATAACTCTTCTCATCATATCATCCTCTACAAAACAAAAACAAAAACAAAAACAAAAGAAAACAAAAAAACGTATGAGTCAAACCATTCACGATAATATTTAGTGTTCGAGTTCAGTTCGGCTTTTTTGTTCGATTCTGGCCTGCCTCGGTTCGCTTGACTTCGAGATTAAATATGCTCAACTCACAATACTAATTGTGAATACTAAATAAATCATTTTCAAACATTACAATTCGTTGTATAGAATTATCAATTATATATTTTTGAATTAATGTTTATTAAATTCTCTGTTTTACATTTTAAAAAAAAGACTATGTTTTATTATATATTATTTGTGAGTTAAATCCATAATCTAGGAGTTTTACTAAATAAAGGATTTTTTTTTTAAAACTTATTAGCTTAAAGTGCAATACATCAAGATTTTTTCATAGTTATTAGCTCAAAAAAAAGATTTTTTTTCATAGTTATTGTAATATTTTGATATAAGTGAAATTAAGCTTGAAAGTAACTCAAATTTGAAGGTGCTCATAATCTAGTTTGAGTTCTGTTCGGACTTGAGTTCGTAAAATTTAAAGTATACTTGAGTCGATATGCTCAATGTCGATTACACTCTGGTACTATCCATCAACTATTATAAAAAAAACAAAATACTAGACCACAATCCTAAGGGCACGTAGGCATCAAAATCAAATTTTACTACGCATCAACATGACAAGATAGTAGATTTTTATTTCCAACTTGTATCAACACATATGACAAAATCGTAGCATCCATATTTATTTTGTTTGGTTTTGATCAACTTTATTGATAAGCATTAACGATAATATAAAATATTACTCCTATCGTGTTATTCAGTTAGTTTTCCAATACAATAATACTTATGGAATGAAGCTTTCCGAAACCAGTGATTTTATGATGGTCCAATCATTCATGCTATCACTTTTCTTATCTCATCATAAAATTAAAAAATAATAAATTTATTTTAAACATACGGGACCATAAAAAATATTAGAACATGAGCGGTAATGAACGATCAAGTCACATTTATGATCAGACCATCATAAAATTTACCTTCCAAAACGGGTAATCTGAGGTGTCAAGATCATAAGGTCCTCGAGTGATCATGAGATCATTAGTTCGAATCCCACTATGTGTGAGGATATAAATTCACTATATATGGTAATATCGTTTTGATGTAGTAATATTTTAAAAAATACTACTCCCTCCGTCCCGTATTATAAGTCCTTTTGGACTTTTCACACAGATTAAGAAAAATCATAAATGAGTTCTTTTTTAATATTTCAAGAAAATATTGTATTGCTTTTGAGGAGTGAGCATAATATCGCGTTGTTTAGTGTGAAAGTCAAAAGCAATCGATTAATCTTGTATTGAAATATGAGAAGAACTTATATTTTTGACACCAAAAAAGCTTAAAAATGACTTATATCATGGACGGAGGGAGTACTACACAATTGATATCAACACATAAAATCTAAATTAAAATACAAATGAACAATTCTTTATCATGTGACGTGCCGGATTTGCTGAATTTGCTGAATTTATAATTCTTCATATTATATTATACACAAAAGAGTACACGTGTCCTACAGCTGAGCAGCCTGTCTATCTCTGTGTATAGCTCCAGAGAGGTTTTTGCATGGGCGTACTCGGCCCATCACGGCCAGGGTATTTGTTACTATCTAACGGAAGGCTATTCGATCAAACGACAAAGATATTGTTGACAAAAAGATTGCTTTTTCGCGATGAAATGAAAATTGGATTCATGTAACGGGGGGAAAAGGATTTCTCATACCTTAGCCGGCAAGATATGGGGCCATGAAAAAAGGATTAAGTGGATGGGTGGTAAAGTCGTGAAAACTCCCGTTTCTTTCTTCCATATGTTGGCATGCGCTTACTCGGTCCATCACGGCCAGGGTATTGGATCCTGAGGTTGTAAACTGCATTGGGCACTTCATCAGGGCGTGGGCCGTATGCAGAATTAGGTCCCGTGTTTCGAATATTTATAGTGTGAAGGAAGCAAAAGTGTCAAGGAATAGTATACTCCACTCTATTCCCTGTTGCCTGAAATCATAAGACAAAAAAGTCACATGTTAAGTTCACGAGTGTATGATTCTTACCACATTGATAATTAGCTTCCTTTCATTGGCAGAAGTCGTAAGTTAAACAGCCAGGCCCAAAAAGGAGGATGGAATGCTATCCGTGTGCAATCATTGAGCAAAAATCAGAAGGAAAAAAAAGAATTCTAGTGTACCATAGAAGGGTGCCTTAGTATGGACATCGAGCAAACGTTGCTTGCAACATCTCGGGATAGCATAAGCCTAACATGAGGAATGTTCTTCCAACTCTCACCTAATGCTGGCTTAGTTGCACCTCCCTCGCCTGCCACGATATGATTGGTCACCTGAAGCACCAGCAGTATTGATAAAGCCTCAACTAATGCAACTTAAGTCAAATTGAAGATGAATAACTAAACCGGTCATTGAAATTTGGACACGTGGTCCTCATTTTGTGGATCAATATTCAAAACTAAGCTATATCTGAAGATTAGACAGATTAATGGAGTAAAACACAAGTGTTTGACGGACTCCAAAAACAGTTTATAGCCATGCAGCACAAAACAAATATGTAGGAGATGTTTAGAGATAAATTACCAGAACAGATAGGTCATGCTCATGCGCTAGCTTCTTTAGCAAAAATCCTGCAGACGCCATTAATCCATGTCCTGAAATAGACATCAATTATGACATACACGCTATGAAAAAGCAGGGTATCCGTATTTTTATATCAAAGTAATCCAATCAAAGCCAATTCACGCTGTATGCAGACAATAAACATAAATTCATTGCATATTGTTAATGTCAACTACTGAAAATCCCAACAATTAAAAAGGACAAAGCAAGTAATTTTGAACTTCTTTTTCTCTTGTTTGTTCTTTACTCTCACATTTTAAAAGAAGCATGGAGAAGACAAAAAGTCTCTTGGGAAACGTTATATAGCCCCATAACATCTACATCGAGTTATATCTACTCTCACGTGTGACCAAATGAGAGTATATGCCACCAAAGGGCATTGAGGTCCCAACTCCCAAGCCCAACATGTTTGTCTCAACAGACACTAATTGTGCAACCAGTTTCATACTCCTAAGTTCTAATTCAGGATATGGTCTATCTGACAACCTACCAGGCCTGTTCTCTTTAAATTGCACTACCTACTCAAAATAAAGTCTAAATAACAATTTGCAACCTTCATACAAATCTGAGACCTAGAAACTAACACCATGCCTCTTCAATCTACTAAAACTAGAGCAGCATCCAAAACACTACCTAGAATAAAAGGCGATAAAAAGAACATTGATTAGTTCAAAGGACCTTAAAAATCCAAAAGATTCGAACACTAAACCTTGTGTGCCTGTCCCACCAAGAACTGGAGAAATAAGTGAAGATAATGAGTCAACAATCAGCAGCCTTAAGCGATGAGCCACCTGCATATGAAATTGTCAGACTCCCTCATGGCTAACAATACACACGTAAAGACAACATGAATGAAGGGGGGGGGCAAAGAAAATGAAACCTAATAACCTGGTATTTTAGATTACTTAGTAGTTCATGGAGCACATCTAACAACGTGAAGATGTCAAACACAGGGCGGCAGAGTATTCTGTCCAGTACATGCTGTAGAACTTTATCACCCTGTCAACATTAAAGAAGTTCTAAAATTTTAGTCCTGAAATTTCATGGCTGATGTATATTAAATGGTCCATGCTTGGGGAATCCATAAGTAGCCATCATGACATGTAAAATCTACTAAAACTAAGCCACAAAGAGAAATAGCGAAAAACAGACAACAATAAGAGATTAGCAACCATGGTGTGACAAATTTCACCTCAGTGGAGGCTCCATTTGAATTCTGGCTGACAAACTGAGCAATGCGCTTCGGTGAAAAAGAATTCCCTGTGTCTATGAACATGATTTCACCAGAGTAGTTTCAGTGCAACAGTTGAAGCTGCTAGCAGGCAAACCTGAGACTTCAGATTTTGATAAGTTTACAGAAGTAGAGGTCAGAAACAAAATAAAAACACTCTCATAACCCATACACAGACAATTGTCAGGTAAAGCTGTTTGGTGTCAGACCGCATCAAAGGGCATAATAGAATAGAACCAATAAACGACGGTAATATTTAAAATGTAACAAGACTAAAACGCCTTTTTAAAAAAAGAATGACAATGCAATCTGAATTCTCAACTCCGATGAAGAATTTGTGCATGTGTATATGTGTATAGGTATCCTCTGCAGTCTTACTTGTGTCTTTCCTGATGATGATGGCCCAACTAACTCCGTCAGAAATCCTTCCTGTAATCCGCCTTGAAGAAACGTATCAATCCTGGAAGTGTATTCGAGCTTTAGTAACTATAACCTGTTTTATGTATGATGCTTTACAGAAAGAACAACAAAACAACTCATCATCAAACGTCAAAAGACCTGCCACATCCAGTAGATAGAATCTGTTTACACTTGTGAGAAAGTTCCAACAACTCCAAACCATTTAGCCATGGTTGACGTTGACTATCTATGATAGAAAGAATCTCCGTAATACCCTACTCTCCGACAAAAAATACAGTACTGTATATTATTGATGGTACATACAAATCCTTTGAAAAACTAAAAGAAGAAGAATTTAAAGTAATTTGACCTGCTTTAATCTATTTGAAGTTGGGCATTGTTCTGCCGATGTTACCAAGTCATCAAGATTGTGCATGAGGAAATCTTCCACTGGTCAAAAGAACAAATGTATGATGAGAAAAACAAGCTTTGGTAATCTTGATCCATTTGAAGAAAAAAAAAATTGGAAGCCGGGGACCTACATTTAGAGTAGAAAAACAATGTTTATATCTAGTATCAAAATAGCACTTCTAATATGAAAAATCACTCTAAGCAAATAAAATATCCAAGTTCACTCCCGTAGCGTTTTAGTGGCATCATACCAAATCTACCAGTTTCAGGGCACCACAGGGCTCTTTTAGAGCTAAAAATAACTTCCCGAAGATAGATTCTCGCCTTTAGAATAAACTTTCCGTAGTGTGCTGCCAAGCTAAAAATGGTGTGGTGGAATTAAAGGAGCCCTATAAAATTTGTGCATTTCAACATTATACGAACCATAAAAAATGTAAAAGCGGGAAGGCCAAAATCTGGGTATTTGAAAATCCGAAAAATCAGCAAAGAGTGACATTATAAAACAGCTGGAAGATCTAGTGTGTGCTCCTTAAATGATTCGATTCGACTGTGTGTGTGTTAACAAACAAAAGTAGAGTAAAAGAAGAAGAAGGATGAACAAGTTAGAAGCAGGACCTGAGAAGATGCCATGAGAGGAACAGAAATGCTGAAAAACGGAATCTACAATCGGATAATCAGCTTCCATTAATTTCAGGGGCGCCATCTATCTCTCAGTTGATCCAACTGTGACCCTCTTTGGAAGCACTGATACAAAGCATACGCAAATGCAAATGCTAAAAAAAGAATTTTTTAAAAAAAAAAAATGGGGAGAGGGAAAAGAGAGAGGCGAGGGAAGGTGATGCACGACGTCGTTTTTTTTCCTTCTATGTTTGGAGCAATACGTCGTTGTTTTCATTCATCATCAGAAATCACAAGTTCACAACATGCATCAAAATCAAATTTTGATTTTTTTTTTTAGCAATGATAGTGTCACAATCAATTTGACACAATGGATGATACGACATAATTTCTCACACTTTATTTTGATGAGTCTACATCACAACCACTTAAAGACTCATCAAATCAATGGTGTGAGATTAGGTTGTGTCATCCGTTGTAACAAATTGATTGTAGCCTTATAATTACTCTTTTTTTTAATAACAAATTTTGATATCCATGGATGCTATTTAGTATCAAATTTTTATCTTCAATGGCAGGATTCAAATTCATAGTATCAATAATTCTTTTTATTTTTATCAAATATTTTGATGTTTTGATAATAATATAAAATACTATTACTGTGCTAGTTAATAATTTCTTATGTAATAATCATTTTTAAAAATTATAGGAAAAATTAGTTTATAGTCCACTTTTTCCCTCTTAATTAAGTCTTAATCCATCTTCAATTTTTAGTTGCATTAAGAACAAATAAATTCTACCGGATTTAATATACCCCTATTTACTTAGAAAGCAATCTTAATAACAAAGATTGGCTTCCCAAAGACTTCCGGCTATGGCGTCTACGCCCCACTTCTCGATTAATCTCCTCCTTCTCCATCAATGGCAAAGACCGATTCACTCCGACGATTCTGCAACAATCGGATCTCACTCGAAAAGTCGCTAACGGCATCCCCTCCCAATCTGCTTTTCTCATGGCACCTACAAAGAGAGCCATTACAATTCCCGAAATTGAAGATTCATTGGCAGCGCAATTCGAAAATACACTCATCGGAAAGTTCTCCCAAGGTAAGCCCAGCCTCGATGCAATTCGAAAATTCTTCGTCATTCAAAACTTCTGGTGAGGTTGGGAATTGTAATCCCAAAATGGTAAAGAAGAGGTTGGGATAACGATATTCCCGAACGGAGCTATGTATATCAGTGTCCTTTCATTCTTTAAGCATTTGTTCGTTGTCCAATCATGTTAGTTGATATGCATTAATAGACGTGTGTGAAGTTGAGAACTTTCAAATGTAACTCTTCTTACACACAAGTCAGCTTATTATTGCACCGATTTTGCTCACATAACTTTGTTGTTGTGATCATATCATCCTCGAATCTGCTTTTGGCCGATTTCTTAAGTGCTAGATCTCTATTGCCTTAAATAGTTAAATTGACTTTTAATTGAACCCTTGGTCGAGAGTGCATATCTTTAAGTCTTTGCATCAAGTCTCGCATAGTATTTAATCTTGTTTGAATCCATATAGCTTGGTCAATCATTGGTTGAACTTAAGTCTTTGAAATCTACTATTGTGTGATTCGATTATCTTTGTTTGATCCCCTTAAATTGTTGTTTCGCTTTTTTGAACCTCAACATACACTTTAGTGTTGTTGTTGATCAAAGATTGGAACACCCCATTGCTTCATTAAAATCTGCAAGTTACTGTATGTTTTACGCTCATGCTTTCATCCCGAGCTTGCCTCGATCTTCCTTCAAAACTCTGCATTTGAGTTTGTGAATAACTTGTAATAGGCCTAGTTTGTTGCTGTTGAGAAACTGAACATTGTATTCAGCTTTTGTGATCTCAGTTTTGATAATCAAGTTTATTGAGCCTGATTATCATCTTTGAGGTCTGTTGAAAGTTCAGTTTTAGTGTTATAATTGTTACTGCTGCATATTTTGTAATAAATAATCCGGTTGTGTCTTGCTTTTCATTTGGCGAGTTTTTAATCAAAAAATAGATCGGCTAAGTTTGTAAGAGTGTACTTTTTTTTTGACTCTCGCTTATATAACCTTCACGTTGATTTGCCGCATGTTGTATTAAAATTGTTTGGACATTATTTAGTTATATACATCAAGTTGTCCTAGTTTATATCACCGTGCATATTTACTTGTTACGATAATAAGCACACGTCAAGTGTCTAAATCAAGTGCTATATATTATTTGTTGAATTTGACTTCATTAATTAAACTAAATCAGATTCGCTTGATAAACTTGCTTTGTGGTATATATGATTGTTTATATAGCTCTATCTAAGTTGTTTAATCAACTAATTTGCAATAGTGTTACGTTGTTTTGTTCACATGAGCCTTATATGAGGCTTATATGAGACAGATATGATATTGTGTCCCTTGAATTAAGCCTTAAATGAGCCTTATATGAGCTTTATATGTGTGCCTCAAGTAGTCACTTGAATTAAGCCTTAAATGAGCATGATATCATTTCATCGATCGCCGATCTCGATATCAAGCATCGATACTTTGTGCCTTATATGATATCTTTTAGTTAGTAATATTGTTTTTGTTTACTACGTGGACCTTTTCCATCTTGGTGAGTCAATCTTTTTCACCGCATGCTTTTACCTTCAAGTTTGTATATATTATCGATTTCTTTTGAATAAAGTTGATTTGGTTGTTCAATGTTCGGGTTTTATATCTAAAAATCAGAAAGATGATGATGATGATGATGCAGCATTTGATTTGTCTAATGAATGATGATGATGATGATGCAGCATTTGTCCATTTGGTTCACTTTGGCCTGCTGCTGTGCTGCTTTCTCCTTTAGTATTAATCATGCTACTTCCCGGTTGGTCATCTAATGAATGATGATGATGTGCGCGTTTTCAAGAATGCACATTTATTTATGAAGCAAGAACAAATGGCCTAATGTGATTGAACCCAAGAACAAGAAGAGGCCTAAAAGAAATGATCCTAAAGAAAAGTAGTATCGAAACATGCTCCGAAAGAAGTAAATATGAGTGCTTGAACTGTAAGAAGACATTCAGTTCATATCAAGGACTTGGGGACATAGACCTTGGAACAAAAATCGAAAGGAGAGTCATTTTGAGCCTGATCATCGATACTACACGATATCGATACTTCTAATACGACATCATGACGTCACGATACTCGACATCGATATTACTGCGATCTCACGTGCCTTAATGCAATAGATAGGCCTAGTTCATAGAAGCTTATGTGCCTTGGTGTCTTTGAAGCTTTTGATCTACATTGTATCATCATGTAATAGATAGGCTGGTTCATTGGCTTCTCGAACTTGTAATTCATCACCTTGTGAATTCGGGCATGATAATTTAGTTCTTTGAACTTGAATATCCTTCTTATAATTTGGTGATAGTTGATTTGTTTGACTTGTATTGTTCTTCTATGTATTACCTTTTAGTCTGATGTACTATTGTACTAAATCTATAGTCTATTGTATTGATCTTCATGTATTACCTTTTAGTCGATGTACTTTTTAGGCTTAATTCAAGTGATTAACTCATCAACCCGCATGTTATAAACACCACACTTTAATTAAGTTAATCTATGCTTATTCCTTTTATCAATCAAAACCACATAAACTTGACATAGGCTTAATAGTTAATCACTTGAATTAAGCGTAAATGAGCCTTATATGAGCCAAATTATGTGTGCCTTGAAGTAGTCACTTGAATTAAGCTTTAAATGATACGACATCGACATCGATCATCGATATCGATACGTACTTGACATCGATACTACGTCACATCGACATCGATATTGTGTTTGTGTAAATGCTGCAAATAAATTCGGCTTTCAAATACTACGTCGAAATGATATCAAACGCGGTCTCAAAATGAAGATAAAAAAATATGAACTTTGGTGAAACAATTTTGATGATCGGTGTTAAAATCAAAAAGCTACTGGTCGTTTATAAGAAAAAGGCCCAGGTTAATACAAATATTTTTCATCTTTCAAAATATACGTCGGAAGGTATCGATTTGGGCTCAAATTGAAGAGCAAAAAAACATGAATTTTGGTGAAAAATTTCGATGATCGGAGTCATAAATCAAAAGTTACGGTTGTTTGAAAAAAAAAAAAAAAAAAAAAAAAAAAAAAAAATAAATATATCATGCAAACAATACACTAAGCTATGCGCGCGTCCTAAAGCTGTGTTTTTGTCAAATCTGAAATTGTTTTCTTTTTTTTGAACTAAAAATATGCATGTCTATTTATTTATTTTGTGCCAATAAAAGAATTTTTTTTTTTATCTCAAAATTATATACAATGACTATCGTATATAAAATCCACATTAGAACAAGTAGAAATGAATATTAATCGGCAACAAGCCGTAACTAATAAATTTTTTATTTAATAATAATTCTTAAAGATTATATACAATATAGTATATTGATATAAAATATAAAAAAATACTCATATCTCTCACAAGGCATTCATGTTTTTTAGAAAAGATTTCAAGCTGCCACATGGCATTCTTTGATTTGCTAGATATATTACAAAGAAGATTTTTTTATATACTATTACAATCTGCCATCATTAAAAAAAAAAAAAAAAAAAAAAAAGATTACAATCTACAGCATGGCATGTTATCTTAGCAAAGTGTCAAGTGGGGAGTCATTTGTTACACAGATTACGGATAAAATTTTTATTTTCATTGCAATTATCTATATACAGGAAGTTAATCACATTAATTTGTTACACATACATTTTTTATTTTCTTCAATAAATTCGGTTCCTATCTTCTACTATTTTACAGAATACTTTTTTTTTCCTTGTTTATGCAATGAAAAGACTACAAAAGTTGTTAGAGAAACACGATCGTGAAGATGAAGAATTTTGTGACAACGATGCTGAGATGATGGTCATTTTCAGTGCAGAACAAGAAGCAATTGCAAAGGGAGATCATCCGGATGGGTGGTTATGTTCCCAGCCACACTACATACATCCACATAGAGAGGATGCAAATGCATTATTACATCAGCAATATTTTGTAAATATATGAATGTACACACCAAATATGTTTCGTTCTCGGTTTAAAATACACGGACACCTTTATGAAAGGATCATGCGAAGACGTTGCCAACCACAATAATGTGATGAGAAAGACAAAAAAGTGGATAGGCAATGACATATTTGTTCACCGAAGGAAAATACGAACTTTTATACACGTGTTGTCTTTTCCTCGATGAATAACTAAAATGAGATTTAATTACATGATATATATATATATATATATATATATATATATATATATATATATATATAAATATGTCAGAATTGCAATATTGGCATTAACAATAATTGATTAAGCTTTCATAAATAAAAAAACAATAATTGATTAAAGAATAAATAGTGTAATTGATAATGAATAGTAACTAATGAATCAAATAATTGACACCTGCAATCGGTGTATATGCTCCTTTTTCACATTAGTTAGTTTTCATTTTTTTTATTGAAACCAGAGTGAAAATGAGAGAAGATTAATATGGACTTCATTAAGGGTTACCTCGTTCAGTTGGTTCACAAGTCTATGATGGAGTTGATCATTTCATGCATTTCACGCGTGTTTTACCCTTGTATTTTAGCACTTCGAGCCTCATTTCAATCATTTAGATGCCTAATCACGCTTATTTTATCACTCAAGGTTCCACATCACACTTAGTCGGAAATCTCATTTTTATCATTGAAATATGGACCTTTATCGCACACACGGGGTACTTAGGCCCCATGATTTTACTTGTGTTGCTTGTGTTGTGTAATTTCAAGTTAAAAATGTTTAATACGATGATTGGTATGAAGAATGGTGATTGAAAAAGGTGTTGAAGAAGAACATTGGGAAAAAGCTTTAAATTTGTAATTCGCATTCTCGGCACTTACGAAGCCATATTGGTGGTCACTGTAACTTACCACATTTTGGGCAAAATGCACAGAAATCTCGGTAGTCACCAGACCGACCTTTGGTGCTTACTACGATTTTAGCGAGAATTGATGACAAAGTTTGGTACTTACCAGAAAAACCTGGGTGGCCACCAAGCTCTGTTTTGAAGCTTTTTTAATCGTTCCTCCCAATTTCAAAAGGGGAACGAATTGAGAAGCTCTTGGGGGGCGATTTTGAGGGCTTGGAGAGCACCCTCTTCTCACCTTAAATTTCTTAGTTCTAGGGTATATTTAGCAACAAAATAAAATCAAATCCAAATCAATTTATGTAATCTTCTTCCATTTTCTTAGATCTTTCTTCTTCCTTTGAGTTTCTTATGCAAAAACCCAAAAATACTCATTCTTAGCTATAATTTCCTGCAATTTCTTGTAATTGGAGCATGGGCTTTGTTCATCTATGGTGGATACATCAATCTTTGGTTGAATCTTCATGGGAAATGGACTAATTTCATGTTTTCATCTTTGAATGGAGGTATCTATTCTCTTTTTGGTGTGATTTTCTGTTTTCATGGCTTTACTTAGTATAAATTGCTTGTCTATTGCATTAATCATGAGTAGCTAAGTTAAATGTGGCTTGGGTGATGTGAAAATGAGCTAGAAATCTTGTAATTGCTTGGATTCAAGTTGAATTGTCTTGTATGTTCTTCATTTGTTCATGTCATGGTGATTGATCTTCATGGGTGTGATTAATTAATGACTAATTGCATCATCTAAGTGTTAATTCGAGGCGTAATTGTAAGAATTGGCATGGACACTAGTCATCATGAGTACTTAGTAAAATCATCTAGAGATAGAATTGATTTCTAGAGTGTGTGTTACCTAATCTTAGATTGGGCAATTCGTAGCGCTTTAATGCGTAGCCATTCATTCAATCTAGTCCTAGCCGATAGATAGATGTTTGGTTATAGTTCGTTGAAGCGAGAGATCGATTGACGTTAACATAGTGAATTGCACCTTGAATGTGTTGAGAACTCATTAGTGAAGCTTGATTCCATGTAGTTACAAGACCTCATATCTGGTTCATTGGAACATCATCCTAGCCACCTCATTTCATATCATTTCCCCTTCATCCGACTCATTCCATCCTTAGCTAATTGCACTTTTAGTTCGCTTTTCATTAGTTAATTTGTAGTTGGTTCGTACTTGCTTCTTGATTAATGGATACACCTAGACTGGTTGTTTGGGCTGCTTTGGTACTCAATTGAGATTTCTCCCTGTGGATACGACATTGACTCACCTAACTAGACTACAATTGACCCGGTACTCTGCCGGTGAGATTGGAAGCCTAGTGAGGCCGATCAAGCTTCTTTTAGATTAGTCTACAGAAGAACAATGCTCTAGTGTTCAATGGTATAGGTGGTTCTGAGAAGGCAAAGTATTGGGTTAAGGAAATGGAAAGGCTCTAAATGATTTTGGAAGTGCCTAAAAATAAATGAGCTAGCTTGGGTGCGTCGTTTCTTAAAGAGGGTGCTCAGAAGTGGAGTGAGGCATCCGTAGCTACGAAAGGACCGTATCCAGATTGGAAAACCTTTAAGGAGCTGTCTTATGGAAAGTACTTCCCTTATTCGGAACGTTCGCAAAAGGCTGCAGAGTTTTTCAGGTTAAAACAAGATGATATGACAATTCTTGAATATTCCCATAATTTTGATGAGCTTAATCAGTACGTCCCGGGAATGTTGACGGATAAGTTCAAAGAAGGGTTGTGCCATGGGATCCAAGACAGGTTGTCGGGTGTTCCTCCTCGTGACATGGCAGATTTACTGGATCGTGCTACCAGGGTTGAGCGTATCTACAAGTCTTCTACCATACAACTTGATTATCACCAACTTCGTCCCAACATACAGAGGATTGGCATTCCTACCATACAATGCTTCAAAATGAGCCATCTCAATACTCAAATGGTAACTATTACGTACTGTAAGCAAACTCCGCAAGCAACAAGTACTTACTCCACTTACCTCCAAACTCAAGAATGCAAGCACGTAGCATATCCTAAAGTGTCTGAATCGTCCTTTTGGACTGTCCATCCGTTTGTGGATGAAATGCCGTACTCATACTCAACTCTGTACCTAAAGCTTTCTGCAAACTCTTGAAAAACTGAGCCACAAAACGACTATCTCGATCAAATACTATTGAAACTGAAACTCCATGCAAACGAACCGCCTGATTAATATACATCAAAGTCATCTGCACTAATGGCGTATCCTTCTTTAAGGCTAGAAAATGCGCACTCTTTGTCAAATGATCCACTATAATCCATATCATATCAACATCGCCAACTGAACGAGGTAACCCTGTAATGAAGTCCATAGTAATCTTCTCCCATTTCCACGGTGGGATTTCAAGAGGCTTTCACATTAATTCAGCAATAATTGACACCCTCATAGTTTTCACATTAGTTTTGAAGGATAGTTAGTTTTCATTCAAAGAAGAAAAAGAAAAAAAAAAAAAAACATTACTAAATTCTATATTTTTACAAAATTCGTGGTAAAATAAATTAAAATTTAATGTAAGACTAGTGGCGAAAGCGTCGTTGCGCGTTTTTGCCCTCGTTTATCCTCTTATTTCTTGTAGTTAGACCGGCCTCACACATTTAATTGGGCATGTTTAGGTATTCAAATGCATTGTTAATCATATCAACATAAACCTACTGCACCATATTGACATTCACATATTGTTGGAATTAGCATAACATATGTTACAAAGGCTTTTAAATTAAGTTTTCTGCTGCATTACACCTTCAGCATACTTATTAGTACATCAGAGTTTCTCACTAACGAGAAGCGATTATGCATTTTGTGTAACTCTGTCTTAAAGTTGTCTAAGAAGTTTTAAAAGTTGACAAGTTTATTCACCCCCCTCTAAACTTGTCTTAAGCCTTTCCAAGGGGACCAACACATTGTTTGCCATTCAAGACCAACAATCCCATGATTATCAAGGCCGGTCATCGTCGACCATATGTCGGCTTTTAGCTTACAGCCCAAGCAAGTCAGTCCTAGTACCAAAGTTTGGCATATTCAAAGTGGTAGACATCTCGCTTTGCTTTTGATCTCAAATTTTAAATTGAGTCTTTGCGATAGCGTTTGTGTCTTTCTCACTCCTGCAAACAACATGAGACAGCGATCAATAACAAAGCAATCACAAGCAATTAGACATTGATCAAACCGATTATTCTAAAACAAAGGCTGAAGAACGAGAATTGTGCATATAGACAAAACAAAGGTTTTAAACTAAGCATGTTCATTTGAATAATCTGGTTTGGAACATGTGCTATTGGTTGAATTGATGACTAATTTTGCTAAATACGACAAATCTAGGGTGAAGAAAGTCCATAGAAGATAAATGAGCTAACCTCACATTAGCTCGAAGGCAAACTGTCGAAAATGGTAGCTTTGAATGATCCACTGGCGTCCTGTGATGAGCAAATCCTCTGCACCCACCATGCAGGGTTTGTGACTTTGTCTTTGTTTTCTTCCTCTTATTGCGAGTTGTCGGTGGTTTTGGTGGAATTCCTGGAATGCCAGCGAGAAGCTCTGCAACGTATAACTCATTTCCGTTCCTTGAAGTTTCTAAGCATTATTTGTGTAAGGTTCTCGCATCTGTAAGATAATCGACTTACGTGTTTCCATTTCAATCAAATCGTCTGAAAAATAACGATGCCAACCACATAAGATAACAGATCTTGTTTACATGCTAAAGAAAGCAAATAAGTTAAAGAAACTAAATGCCAAAGAATGGTGCCCTCACAAAATCATCTAGCCTAACCTCTGAAACAATTCATGCTTCAATGCAAATCATCCAGAGTGCACATGTTTCAACGCACCATTCGAGTTCAAAGTCATTATGCACAATTCCAATTCCAAAGTCTCTAGCTTTGGACACAATTCAGACCAAGCATGTCCAATTTTAGATAATAGATCAATAGCTACAAGTACTTTAAATTATTGAATGCAATATTCTCAAAGATACTTGTATCCCCAAATAAATTCTATAACATAAAAGAAGACCGCAAATTTCATCCATGGGCAAAAAGCATATAACAAACCAATGTGAAAAAAATTAAAAAAATAATAAAAAAATGTGTGCAGTCAAATTCCACTTTGAAGAATCAAGAACAGTATGCATAAACCTTCAGAGGCAACGAAGACAAAACTATCAATGACAACCGTGAATAGCAAGAACACTAAACAAGGCACAAATATCTACAAAGAAAAGCATTAGAAGCTACATAATGAATCCCTTTACCCTATCCAAATTTTTATAGAATTAAGAGTTATTAATCTGAGAATTTTTTATGACTTTCTTGCGAGAATTTTGTACATCGACCGGTTCCTTAAATAAGGATTACATGAAGAGATAAACCTACTACAATCTACATGAAGATAAACTTAATTTATATGTTTGAGTTTAACATGGCTTCACAATTTCAGAATCTCTCAAATTCGTGAACTTTTGTGATTAAAGAACAAAACCTTAATATAGGACACTACACAGAAAATTTAAGCAAATTTAGACGTCAAGTTCATTTTCAATGTTCTTTATAACAAATGCTGCAGCAATTGAAAAATAACAGATTGACACAATATAAAGATCGTGTCATCGCAATTTAAGTAGCATCGAAAGCAAAACGCCATGGCGTGAGCTTCAACAAACAGATCAATCACAAGCAAGCGACAAGCATTAACAATTATAAAAACAAAAATGAAAGAAAGAGGAAAGATCAATTACGGAGTAGAGGAAGAAGGCGAAAAGGCGGCTAAAACTTCTTTGAAGATCAATGGCTCGCAAACATTTTGGGAAACAGAGTAAACATGCTTGAGAATGAACACCAACTCCTTGCAAGGTTACGCATAGTAATTGCAGCGATCAATCGATGAAAATTTGGAGGTGAGGTTTAACTATAGGAATCTCTCCATCGCCATCGGCCGTTAGACTTCGCCGCCTTCATCACGGCGGAATCGGATCATCCACCCCACATAGCCACGTCACGAGATCGGTGGCGGTCACGGTGTCGTGTTTACCAAAGGCAATTACGGGCGAGCTTGAGGCTCCTTCTTCAATTCCTTCTCTCTTCTTCAAATACATGCTTGTGGAAGCAATGCACCGCAATAGTCAAAATCAGATTAAAATTTACTTATTGATCAACTACATTATGTAGCGAAAGATCAACCACTCACAAATTAGCAATATCAACAGATTAGCAACAAATTAGCAATATGAAGACCAGAGCTCTTATTTTCTCGCCCTACCCTACCAGCAAGCCTATGAAGCCACAAACTTGAAAATCATTAGTTTTCATACATGCCTATCAAATGCAATGAATCCAATTTCACAGCATGCAAAGGAAGCAGCAAAATATACCTAAGTAAACAAATGAGATGCCAATTGAAAAAATAAACGTACACACATAAATAAAATGCTAATAATACATGCAGGAAGTAAAACAAAAGAGGAATTACCGGTGATGGTAGAGCATGAAAGGTTGAGAAAATAAAGGAGCATGATTGAGCCATAGAGAATCAGTCATTACATCGAAATTAGACTGTGTACGCAGCTATTAGAGAGACTAATAACCTAATAAGTAGAGGAGAGAAACCAGAGGTTACCTGTCAGAAGTCACCTGGCTTTTTTCTCGACTCGCCACCTTCCGGACATTGCGAGTAGTTCTCCGTCATAATCCGACTGATGTTGAACACAAAAAAACAAAAACCTAACCATAGAGCTCAGAAATTCTGGATAAATAAACAAGAACGGCTTCACATAAAATGGAATTGTTCGTTGGAAAGATAAATCAGAAATTTCTAAGCATAAATATTTTAAAATAAAAAAATAAACACAAACATTCAAAACCTAACCGCAGAGCTCGGAATTAAGTAAATGAAGTGGCAACATCAATCCACCCAATAGCGGACATCGGCTTATAACGGCGGACACCAAAGACACGTGCATCCGCAATATGGCCGCATCTAGAATGGAAATGGCGAGATCCGATGCCTTGTTACGAGATTTGGCCAACCGACCAATATTTATATCCGATTACGCAAGGGTAAAACAAAAACAAAAATTGGTATTAACCTCGGTTTATTAACGGTGTACAAAAAATAATTGTGAACAAAACTTGAGAACGAAGAAGAAGAGTGCGGAAGGTAGGAGGTGGTTAAGCGGAAAGTCGTCGCGTTTAAGCGCATCGCCGAGTTTGGAGAGGCAATTGAAGCGTGAAAGAGCTTAGCGGATGAGAGAGGTGGTGTTTCACCGGATAAACTCGATTTGCGAGAGAAATTGGGGGTTTTGAAGTTGTGAATAAATGTGGAAGGAAATTAGTGGCTGAAATATCGGTGGTGGTGATATACGTGTCTGACTCTGAATTTGCCCCCCCCAAAAAAAAAGTGGGCGCGAAAAAAGAAAGTGTCTTTGAGAAAGGACGCGTGTGAGGACAGGGAAAGAAAACATTTGATAAAAACGGCGTCGTTTTGCTTTTCCCAGGGAAAAAAAGGAATAGCGACGACCAAAACGTCGCTAAAAGCGGACGACCAAAAACGTCGCAAAAAGCCGTATGCAAATTTAATATGTATACTACTATGTATGATATGAGTGAAACTTCAGCAATCGAATTGAATTATTTATATCAAAAATTTACTTTATTGTACGCCTATGGATGGGCGTGTTCAGTAACAAAAATTAAAAGCTGTCCATGTGCCTAATCCAAATCAAGGAGCTCTTACTTTTCAAAAGAGCTACCCATTATATTACACCCAGAGAGAATAAATTGGCCAAAAAGTGTCGATAATAAAACAAGAGGGTTCTATTTGGACCCCCTTATTACTACTTGCACCCTTTTACTTCTGGCACCCTCAAATTATACTCTTGACACCACGGTTAATATTTTTATTATTTTCATACTTCATACACCACAAATTCTACTACTTTCACCACGACTTTTGAAAAATTCAAAGTAGTCCTCCCAAAAATTCACCCTTAATTTTTCAGCGCCGCCACCACCCCCTACCCCCTCAATTTTGATCTCCACCTTCAAGCCTTCATCTTCTTCCTGCTCAAAAATCAGTGAATTCAAACCTTAAACCCTATCTCCATCTCCACAACCGCCGCCATCTCCTCGACCTCCTCCGCCATCTCTCTCAACCACCCCCAACCCTCTCCTTCTTGTAAATCAACCTCCCAAACTGGCCACCAAAAATCAATCCCTCCACCACCAGGTAAATCACACCCTCCCCAACCTGTAAATTCCTCAACACTTGGTGAAATTAAATTGCAACCCCGTCCTCAAATCCGAAAATCGCAGGTCTCTTCTCACACACTTGCAAATCGCGAAAATGAAAGACGGGATGGTTTGATTTCGCCATATTTTTTCTTCATTTTGAAGATTGATGATTTCCACACAGATAGTTGTCCTCCATGGTTGCGGGTGACGAGAGAGAAGGTGACTGCGGTGTTCCATTGGTGACTGCGGTGTTCTGTTGGGTGGCGGGGTGGTTTGGGTGGCGGATTTGCAGCTGGGTGAGGGGATAAAAAAACGCAGCAGAGGAGAGGGAAATGGTGGTAGCTATGGGTGGTTTGGGAGGCACGCCGGAAAACAGGGTCGCCGGAATTGCGAAGAAGAAGAAGAGAGTCGCCAATTTTTTTTTTTTTATTTAGGGTTTATGGTTTGGAAGGGGCGGCTGAAGATAAATTAGGGGGTGGAGGAAGAAGAAGGGTGGCGCGGCCGGAAGGGAGGCGGTGAAGATAAATTAGGGTTTGGTTTAGGATAAATTAGTGTTTTGTATAATTTTAGGGACTAAAGTGTAGTTAAATTTTTGTTATTTTTATGTTGTGTAGATAGTAATTACATGGTGTCAAAGTAAAAAAAAATCATTAATGTAGTGCAGAGAAGTAGTAAATAGGGGTCAAATAAAAGCCACTAAAACAATTGGTCATAAAACTACAAGAGTTCAATTATGTGAGAATCCTAAAACCAACCATTACACTATGCACTGTAGATTGGTTAAATCCTCCATCCAAGCCAAAATCTGTGAGCCTCTCCAGCTGCAGCCCGGCGATGATGACGATGTCTAACGCGCAAGATTTCACAATGCGAGATCATGGATGATGATGTATGTCTAACGCGCGTCGATTTCACACAAGATTATGCCACGTCAAGAAAGCAAGATCATGGATTCCCCTTTGGAGGAGGAGGATGACTAGAAGCTCCGTTTTCTGAATGTACTACCGGGAGTAACGTTTTCGGTTTGTTTTTCAAACAGTTTTTAGAATAAAGGGAACCAAAGACAATAACCTGCTACAAGTTGAAAAGAAGTAGATGTGTATTAGATTCTAAGATTCATTAGGCAAGGAATTCAGCATGATAGAGATACAGATTCTTACAGCTCCGATTAATTGTTCCCAGCTGAGTGGGTGTGCAAACCACACACATGACAATAGTATGCTCAACAGCTATTATACAACCATTTAGTTAGTCCCATTTTGTAATATATATAAAAATAAAAAAAAAAGCAACAATATTTGTCACTGTTCATCTTTTTGAAGGCAACTACACATACCTGTCTTGTTGTCATAATGGTTGCAAAAGTGAGCGCTCCAAATGTGCGTATTGTGTAAGAAATAAAAAACTGACTAATTGTTGCTACCTGCATCGTGTAACACATTTATCAGACTTCGCTTCAGAGAGAAGTAGAAGGAAATTTTTTCCATAAAATGGGATTCTGCAAGGTGTAAGAGAACTTACAGTTGAAAGAAGTAGAATGTCAATGAAACAATCATTATGGCGTGTAACAAAATCAATTGCCATGAGTAGACTGCCTTGTATAATTAGACCTAGAGAGGAAAGGGAAGACGTCGTAACAATGGTACATTCAACAAGAGTACTCAGGCTTATGGAATTCAGTCTAGATTGAACATACCAGCAAAACTAATAAAACAAGAACATAGAGTCGTGTAAAATATCTGATTGTGTATCTCCATATCATAGCCTTTAAATAGTTTGTCTTGAAATGTACTTGTAAATCCATCAAACCTGCATGTTACATAAAAGTGTTAATGAAACAGAAGGGAGAGAAGGATTTATAGTTCTATCTTTTCACGGGACAGACCCAAAACGGGAACAACCAAAGACCAACAGCAAACCATTTGAGACAGTTTCTTCCGCTAAATTACCTCTTCGACAATGGAAAATCTAGAAACTTGTGAGAATACTTAGGAGAAAAGGAATAAGTTCCACTGATACATACCCCAGATAGCCAACCATCAGGGAGACACCCCAAATCGTGCTCTGTGATCCTCTACTGTAAGGACTAATATCACCAGCAGCCTACAATTAAAAGAGACTGCCATTATTATCTTGAAAAATGAAACTTAACATAATAAAAAAGAATCACACTTGTCATCCCTCTAACTAACTATTGAACAGTTGTAAAATCTGTAATGAAACCGGAGACTTCATGGAAAAAATGCCTAAAACGCAGTGCATCACAGAGGAGCAAAAGATAAACTTTGCAACAGCTACGACAAGAACATAAGTCAAGAAACCGGATATGGCACCAAATAAGCACATCAAGATATATTTTTTTTTTATGCTGGCAGGAGACTAAACCACCAAACGAGACTAGGGATGTATAAAATGTTATTAACATGGTACCTTTCTCTTTTAGGAAGTGAAGTATATTAAGATTGATCGTCTTGCATAGACCTGGCATATGCAACACAAATATGGGGGTGAACGCTATAAAGTCGGAAAAAATTATTTACCGGAAACAAAATAAATATAGAGCAACCAACGGTCACTAGGAATGCCAAGAAATAGTCGCGCGCGTTGTACTTCTTTTGCATGATGACAGTTCCCCAGAGCTGTGTGTATAAAAGAGAAGATTTTCAGTAAAAACAAACAATGTCCAAAGTATAAAAATGAGTTGCATAATTGAACGACTGAACACGTAAATTGATTTAATAAGGAAATTAACTGCACTCAAAACCCGCAAAAAACTACATGTGATCTAGTTAAGCTTTAATATCACTTAACCAGAAAAAGGTTGCATTTTCAGTAGCATAAATGTATCCATTGTCAAAATTTGTAAATTGATATAACTTCACATGTTACAAGTGAAAAGTAAAAGATAAATTTGACGATGGGTGTTAAAGGTCGACAATATACAAAGATAGATGCATTGATGATGTCTAACACAAGCAGAAGGTTTAGTCAGAAGAGATCAATATGAACTACATTACAGGGGTTGACTCTAGGATTCATTGGTTGTGAGCACCCCCACCCCCACCCCCCATCATGGCCCCATGTGAATTTTTCTGTCACCTTTTCATATGAAGAAAAATAACAGGATATAAGAGTTCGACCCAGTGAATTTTTTACTCGCCCAGTGATTCTATTGTTTGCTATAATTGGCCTGAAGTTTGGAGATGCAAAAAGTAGATGAATCGCCCCCATTGACCATTTTTTTCTGGTTCTCCCACTGCGCACCAATATCCAATATTTTTCAAATGTCTCACACATACGTATCCTGCACCCGTGCATCTGCACCTACGTATACGTACCCGTACAACCAAGCCTGACAATGCCGGGGTACGAATTTGAAGAATGGAAGAAGTCATACATAGACTTATCAGTAATATCTACGAGCATTACCAATCTCAGACCCCAGACAACAGGTGTATCAACATAAAAACCAAATCAGCAAAGCTTACAGAATATACTATCATCCACCAAAAAGTAAAATGAGAAGCATGAAAGAACTAACACATGGTCAAAAATAATGAATGTACTTACCATTACAGGTATCATTTTGGCACACTTGGCCAGTGTTTGAACAGGAAAACTGACATATTTGAGGGCCTGAAGTGCTCATCAAAAAAGTTGGTAATCAATAACATTACTTCTTTAATACAAGACATCAAATCAAAGTTTCAATAGAGGACAAGGGAATCATTATCTTCTTATAAAAGCCCTATGAAAAAAATAATATATTTACTATCAACTAGAATACCTCGTATTGACAGGTAGTAGTCAGTATGTTAGATACAGAAACAGCAGCATACTTATAAAGAGGAGCAACAGGTTCCAGAGCCTTTTTGCTAGCCTGAGAGCCAAAAAGGATATAGTATTAATGAAGGATTATAAGCAAACATCACAGAAACTTGAAAGGTGAAGCAGCATTGCCCTAAACTTTTTAATAGCCTAGAAACTGGGGATATATATAGCTATTAAGAAAACTGAAAAAGAAAGTGAAATGGTACATCATACATGACTACCGCTATTTCGGCTGAATTATCAGGCATAAGAGAATGCTGCATGAACACACACACACACACACACACACACACACACACACACACACACCCAAAACCTAGATTAACACAAAAACTGTAGCCTTGAATAATAGAATACCACTTCCAAACAAAACCAAACAAAAAAAAACGTAAAGAAAAGAATAATTTACCAAAAGAACTCCAGCTGAGACTGCAGAAGTTGTGATGCGATTACAGAAGACAAGAAATAGCGAGTATCTAAAGAACTCTTTTTCTGCTCCATAAGGAACTCTCATGATCTTTTCCTGCAAGAGAAAATGTTCTAGGTAAATCTACGAAATGTGATGCAAAAAACAAAGTAACAGAAAGATAAACGATATTTTTAGACACTACTATGACATTTATGCTAGTCATTTGTAAAGCTAAAACTAGGAAAAAAAATGTTTCTTATACTCAAGGAACATGCATAGCTAACAACATGAGAATCAGCAAGAACCAGAGACGGAGGGCAGATTGCTGATGAACAAGACCTTTTTTTTTGCATCTTGAGCTAAAGTCATTAAAATTAAACTATTTGGACAATGTTCAGTTTACATAGCAAGATAGCAATGATGAATATGATTGCAAACTACAATACACAGCTAATTGCGCTCCTCAGATGTTAAATATAAAGGACAACAAAGTGCAGACGTATGCACAGTGAGACTAAAAATGAGGCACATGCATGGCATACTTTGCACTATAGACGCTAGGAAGATCTGTAGACTGAGCGAGGCAAATGCTCAAGGGCTGAAGACCTGGAAGGCTGGAACTGCATCTCCCAAGAATACGTTTGGGCAGGAACAGAATACCCCTTAGTCGATTCAAAAATAATGACTAATGCTATTGTTTTTCTTTCTTTTTCCCACTTTTTATGTAGCCTGTGCTTTCTTCCCAGCCTCAAAAATCAAGAGTTAAATCCAACTTGAAATAAGGCTCTTTTCTTGCCTGTACTCAAAGTTATTGTTGGCCTATATTACAGAGAACCTTACGATGCACCAAACTCAAGCTACCCTTTGACAGAAACAAAACAAGTGCTGAAGGAGAACCTCTACCACATATTGATCAGTTTCAGTTTTGCACAATGAATTACCCAACATAGTCCTAAATTACACAACATAGTCCTATACACAAACAAACAGTAACACACCATTGCGGATTTTAGAATCAAAATTCTTTATCTTTCTGCTAAAGAAACACAAAAATGTACACTCAAATGAAACTCACACCAACAAGGAAAACAGGGAAACAGCAAATAATGGGGCATAAAGCTCCAAAATTAACTCGTGAGCTCTAGTGTAAACAATTAAAAACGAATAAAAAATATAGTAGTACGGCGAGCTTGGGTGACAGTTGCATTTAGTTTACTATGTGCAGACAATTTAGTATGTTTATAATCAAAACTTCCGGTTTTGTCAGCTTCCGATGTTTCTTAAGGCGATCAAGAAAACTCTTGGCTTTACTTGAAACAACATTTAAGCGTCGGCCGTCAGTTCTCCCATTTTCCTACGGTTAAATGCGAAAGAGGAAAAAGAAGCTGAGCTAGCGATCACCGAAGACGAAGAGCTCTAATAATACCTGTAGAACACCGTACACAATGAGCGTAGACATTATACCGGATACTGCAAAAACACCTTTTAGTAGCTTGTTCTCTTTCACGGTCCCCGGCGGTGGCTCCGCCATGTTCCATACAAATCCTCACCCTCCCCGTCGTCGCCGTAGTCCTCTCTAATCTTCCTCCGATGCGACAACCTTCATTCGTAAAAATTGAACATTGGAAAACACACCAGTCGGTCAAACAGCTAGAATCTTCAGACAAAACACACACAAAATAAACAAATGTATGTATATTCATCACCTGGCCGGAAAAACAAAAATGCAGAAATTATTCGCCGCCGCCGGAAATGCAAAAAAAAAAGAAAAAAAAAGAGGAGGTTTACGGCAGGAGAATGAAATCTACGTATAGATTTTTTGAAAGGGCGAATTATAAAAAATAGATCATGCGGAAGGATCGGGTTTCGCCGGTAGTGATGACTCGGCAGTCGCCATTGTTTTCCGTTTAGGGTCGCTTTTTCGATTTGATTAAAATAAAAAAAATGGGTGGGAAACAGCGTGTATGTCAAGCCACGTCATCATAAGTGGCCACTCCAGGTGATGGATCATGGATATATACGTTTGCTTTTTAAATATATGAAGATAAAGTAATTTAACTTTCGTTTACCTTTATCTTTATGCTTAACACATTAAATTTACCCGGTTGTTATTAATTTTGGAGAAAATTATATTATTGCTCTCTTGTATTTTTCCTTTTCTTTTTTTTGCAATACTGTATTTGTTTTTATAGTATTTCATATTGACATTTTTATAGTATTTCAAAAATATAATTTTTCGGTTCACTTTTGAGACAATTAACGGAAACATGATGCATGATGTTTAATGTGTCATATGTCATCTTAGGATTGGTTGAAAATTTATTATAACATGACGCTTATGTTCTTCTATATCATAATACTGTCTTTTTTTTATCCCTTTACAATATAGACATTGTGTCAAATATAATAAATGTCCTAAAAATGCAATAATTCGGGGATAAAAATGTTATTATGAAAAATAAATCCTAGTTTTAAAAACATAAAAAATAAATAGGGGATCAGAAAAGTAATTTACACTTATTTTTAAACTTTTGAAGGCTATCCGGTGTTGTGGTGAGGGCAACGGGTAAATCGGATCACGATCTTCTGATATGATGATAACCATCAAAACAACATCGTTTTTTTTTAGAAATTGGCATATATAGAGCATTTTCAACAAATCACGTGGGTTAAAAGCGCTGTTAAAACCAATTCTTGCACATCATGGGTTAAAAGGCCTTTCAACAAAGTATGGGGCATGTGGTTAAAAGGCCTGTTTGACTACAATATTTGTTTGAAAGGTGTGGGAACAAACAAACTTTGGCTAAATGACATTTATGTATATAAGTAAAAGAATTGGCCAAACTACCCCTGTCTAATTTCCACTCTAACCCAATCTCCGGCGATCCCAACCCCTAAATCCAATTTCCGGCGTACCCCTAACCCTAAATCCTAATTTCAGCTCCATCCAACAGTCCTATAACCCGACCCTGTCCCAAATTTCCCCCCAAAATTTCCCAATTCATCCCTAACCCAAAAAACCCATAAAAAGCTACCCGATTTTTACCTTTAAAAACCCAAAAACGAAGCAGCTTCAGCGATCTCTCTGCTTCAGCTTCAGCTTCTTCCTCCTTCGATTCAAATAGAAGACTCACTCTGGTGGTTCTAACGCCACTGTTTCCGGTGGTAGAAGGTATTTTTTTTTTTTTTTTGGTTTTTTAAAAGTTTTGGAGCATTGTTATTCGAATTACATGGTGAATTGACGAATTTTGGATGAATTACATTGACCTCGATCTTTATGTTTCAAACATTAAAAATTATAAAATTTTACTTCCAATTTTATAGAGTTTTCAGAGGAAATGTTCGTCGTTGTGATTCTTGGTGGTCTCATGTCAAACAATTGATCGAGTGAGTTATTTTGAGTCCATTTTGTGACTAAGAGATATGCACCAGAGCTGTAGTCTGAGGTTAAGGTTCGATGTTGCTGATATGCAGCCTAAAAGAATGGTTTAGAATCCATTTTGTGAATAAGAAATGTTGAACACAATGTCATAGTTTCTCTTCATGACTTAAAGATAATAACATCTTCTTATATTGTTGAATGAGTGGGGAAGGCGAATTAGTTGTTCTGTAATTTTTTTTTTTGAAGACGAATTGGGTTCGTTCGTAAATTTTTTTTTTTTTTTTGTTTAGTCCTTGTTGTTTACCTATATTGAATTGAAATCATTGTTTACCTAATGCAGGATATTGTTTTGTTGATGCGTCATGGTTAAGGAACATAAAGTTTCGTTTTATGTATGTTACCCGGTTGAGGTTGAAAAGAATGTTGATGGTGTTTGGTCTTGGAAGTACGTAGAAGGTGAAATAGAACAAGTGACAACGATTTTGAATGTGAAAAAAAACATTTCATTTGATGAATTGTATGACGAGGTGAAAGAAGAGTTGGAAATTGATACAAGGTTGTATGATTTTGAGATGGAAGTTATGGTTCCCATTAGTAAAGCTAGACCGATGCTTCTTGATTGTGATAAGCTTGTGAGACGGTTCTTCAATGTTTGTGATCTAAACAAAGATGTTTTATTAGTAATTTTGAAAGAAAAGGAAAAGGAAAAAGAGAAAGATATTGAAGTGGAAGCAGCACATGTTGAACATGTTCATGAAAGTCAAGAAACATGTGATTTAGTAAATTTGATGGGAACCCAAGAAACAAGCATTCAAATGGATGTTGGTGAAGAGACATGTTTGAATACGGGTAGTGACAACAATGAGGTAAATGAGAGATTTGGTGGAATCGTGACGGAAGATATTTTTGATAGAAGAGAAAGTGTTGAGAGATTGAAGATTGTTTATTGATGCAGTTGGGTGAAGATGTATTTTTAGAATCACATGATCCCCGAAATGTGGATTCTTTGAATGGTGATGGCTTGAATGCACGGGACCCCCCAAATGTGGATTCTTTGAATGGTGATGGCTTGAATGCACAGGACCCCCTAAATGTGGATACTTTGAATGGTAATGGTTTGAATGCTAGGGAACCCCAAAATGGTCTTTACGAAGGTGTAGCTCATGTGAGGATTCCCGAAAATGAAGACATACACGTGAAAGACTTGTTTAAAGCAAAAAAGTTTTTGGTATATAAAGTTGAGATGTTGGCTGTGAAGTATCATTTTGAGTTTGCACCGCAATCTTCCACCAAAAGCATTTATGTAGTGTTATGTGCAGTGAAAGAATGCAAATGGCGTTTGCAAGCAACCGTACATGATACATCTAAATGCTTTGAAATTCAAAGGTATTCATGTAAGCATACTTGCCGACCTATTGTTCGTCGAAAAGATCACAAACATGCTTCTTACAAGCTTGTTGGAAGATACTATTGTTCGAAGTTTAAAGATGCCAACCGTATTTATTCACCGAGGGATATCATTAATGACTTTTATGGAGAATTTGGATATGAGATAAGTTATGACAAGGCGTATGAGGCCAAGTTATATGCAATGTCAATCATCTGGGGAAGCCCCAAAAAAAGTTTTGGAAAATTACCTAAGTATTGTCATAGGTTGGAGTTGAGAAACCCGGAAACTGTGACGGAAATTGAAACTAAAGAAAACCACGAGTTCAAATATTTTTTTATGGCACTTGGTGCAAGCATAGAGGGATTCAAGGTGATGCGGCGAGTCATTTCTGTGGATGGAACGCATTTGAAAACGCGTTACAAAGGGACTCTACTTGTGGCAACGTGTCAAGATGGAAATTATCAGATATTTCCAATTGCATGGGGTGTTGTTGATTCTGAAAATAAATATTCGTGGCGATGGTTCTTTGAAAGGCTAAAAAAGATTACAGGTGACACCGACGATCTATTTTTTATTAATACAGCACAATGAGGGACACAAGTCGCAACATATTTACAGAGCAAGGGATTCATATACCTGTTGACTGGCCTTTTTATTCTTGGTGTAAACAAGATGAATTGAATTATTTAATGTTTTAAACGAATCGAGTGGTTTAAAATATATGCGTGTTCGAGTTGCACGAGTGTTTCAAACTCGTGTTCAAGCAAAGTTTTATGGAAGTTATAAAAACACGAGCCGAGCTCGAATTATAAATACAAAATATTTTAATTTATCACAGGATAATAACAATGTGTCATTATACACCATTATTATATATGGAAAATTAGGGATAATGACAATAATCAAATATATTTTTAAGAATACGACAAATTTACATATTTTTATTGGGAAAGACAATCGCATAATTTTTATAATGGAAGAACAAACAGTGAATCCTTAAAATCGGTGAATCTCCTCAAATGAATCCCGAAATCGGTGAATTTACAAAATAATCCCGAAAATTAGTGAATTTCGACGATGAATTTTGAAAATTAGTGAATTTCGATGATTGAATTTAAATCGGTGAATTTAAATAATGAATTTCGAACACAAGTGAATTTCGACAAATGAATAAATAGTTTTTCTTTATGCAAAAGTTTTCAAAACTGTTTCTCTCTCAATCGATTGATGAAATATTTCATTCTTCTCGCTCATTCCCTATTATATATTAAAGATGCAAAGATTTTCTTTATTGATTACCTAACACTATTTCTTTTAGTGTAAAGTATTTCATAGTGACAAAGATACAAATCAGAAACTTAATTCAACATTTGTTTGGTATAATAATTACTCTCTCCCTTCCGAAATATCTCTGAGAGTTGTCAAAAACACGCATATTAATAATGTGATTCAATGATATGATTTTAAGAATACGATGACTAAAAAATATCTATGATACAATTAATTCATTGTACTTTTTAACTTCTTACCTTGTATTAAATAAGGGTAAAATAGAAAATTTAGCAGTAAATGCTGCTTAGGAAAATGTTCTGGCTCGATTATTTTGAAATAAAACATTTTGACAAACGCAGAAATGTTCTGGCTCGATTATTTTGGAATGAAGGGAGTACATTAACTATAAACACAAAGATACATATACATATCTGTATATGTACGTGTACGTGCGTAAATATACATATATTCTTTTTTATTATGCATAAATATGTATTCAACCTTGCTCGTGAATAGTTGAGTCAAGTATTTCGATTGTTTATTATGCTTAATCTTCGAGCCGAGTTGAGTACGGACTGATTTAAGTTGAGTTAGAGACGAGTTTGAAATTGATTTAAGTCGATCAAGTCGTTATGCAATCATACATGTATTATATTAGAGTTATTAATGATACCACATTAATAAATCTACTTTCGGAGCACAACAATGTTGTTTGACTTATGAAAAATCGAATGTAAGTGCAACATTCGACTTTACAAAGATCGAACGAAATATTTTTGGCCTTTCTAAAGTGAAACATAACTCAAAATTAAATGTGTTGTCATGATAAATTCATTATGATGCTGTTAACAATCCAAATTATATCCCATTGCCCATTGCCCATTGATGTAGGAGAGAGTTGCTGCGGAAAAAATAAAATAAAATAAATAACGGTAGCTGAATGCGCATATCCAAAACCCTCTACTTCATAGCATGCTCAGTCTTGAATTATATGATAATATATAACGTCTCACTTTATGATTATCTTATTCTTAAATACAGCATCACTTTATGATCTAAAAAAGTGTGCTTTGTGCAGACCATGTTATAGAATTGAGGACATGTATTAGTTACACAAGGCAATTAAGTAAATAATGTTTACTGTAACGCCCCCAGACCTGGCGCCTGGTAACTTATATGGAGGTGAGCTTTCTGCTAATTTACCAATGTGGGATTTTACATTCTCACCCCCTTAGAAGGGACTGACGTCCTCGCCAGGACGGCCAAGACTGGTCCTGGATCGTCCCTACCAGAGGCAACTACACCATCTTTCTTATACGGTGCAGCGCTTAGGGCCGTCTGATAGTCGGCTCTGATACATTCTGTAACGCCCCCAGACCTGGCGCTTGGTCTAAAAGGGCTAACCCGAGTTGACAAGATATTTTATGTCACACACTTATATGGAGGTGAGCTTTCTGCTAATTTACCAATGTGGGATTTTACATTTACATTTTACTCCCTTTGAGGAACAAAAAATCAAGCAAAAACTCTCATTTTGCTGTTCTAAGATACTTAAAGAAAGCAACCCTCCAAAAGCCTAGAATCTCTACTATTTGTCAAGAAGGGGAAAAAAAATATTTGATTGGTGTCAAGACTCAACCAATTTTGATGTATATATGATACTGATTGCAAGTTGAGTATCAACTCAAACAGGAGAAGTTTCTAGCAAAGCAACCACGGATACGGCCGCGTGTTGTTCTTGAGGCATTAATATTTCTAATAAGGTGATAGATGATCTGCATAAAGGACAGCTTGAATGTGTCTGAAACCATGCATCAATACAAGCAACATGGAAAACATGGGAGCAATTAGGCAAGTGTTTAAGCCATTCTCCTTCTTCAAACTCCCCTAAACAAACCGCGCAATCCACACATAATTCCTCATCTTCTTCTTTCTCTTTATTCTTATGGAATTGAACTACAGGTAATGAATGCATTACAAAAGAATCAAGAGCCATACTCTGAAATTGTAAAGAATTAGGATCATCAAGAATTTGATCATCGAGTCGTCGTCGCCGCCGTCGTCGAGGGTATCTTGAAAACCATGTTATGTTGGAATCACACCAGTGTTGTTGAATCATCCTGTAGTAGCTGAAAATGAGGAAAATGGAGCAGAATATGCATACCAACACGATCACTAACGGGTCCAAACTCGAAGATTCCGAGTCGTCTACAGAGGATGGTGATCGGCTTGGTTGCATAGTGTACGTGGTGATTGAATTCAGATTATTAGTGTGGAAATTCTCTAACTCAATAAAGGGGCTTTGAAAGAATCATCCTTTGAGATATCACAAGTAGAAAATTTGTTAAAAACTTAGACTAATCAAAATATTGTTAATGATGATCAATTATACCTATGATTTTATGAATATATGTGAATGTACTCGTTTATTTAATTTGTTAGTCAATGATGATGATGTCTAGGAATTGAAAGGGATTTGCTTGAACCTCTTTGAACGTCCAAATGTCATATACTACCTCCGGTCTAAAATATAAATCATCCTGTGTTTTCACACGATTAAGGAATTGGTTGAATGTCATTAATTTGAATGTTAATGTCTAAAATACCCTCGACTATCATTAATGCAATAGTTGTTAAGTAATGAAAAGTTGTTGAATTCATAATAAATTAAGGGTAAGATAGAGAAAGAAAGAATAAATGTTGACGTTGAATGTAGAATGACTTATATTATGGGACAAGTAGAAAAGTGTAGGATGACGACTTATATTTTGGACCGGAGGTAGTATATATTTATAAAAATAAAACCCCTGGATATGGCTTAGTGGTGAGGAAATGGGGTGTTATAATGACAAATCCGGACCTATCTTTGGAGGTCGAGGTTCGATTCCGTAAAAAGGTTGATTCAGATGGCTAAAACTTGATGATGAACTAAAGACAGACATTTTCTGTTTCAGCCCTGCGATTAACCTCTCTCTCGCATTCCTCATGGACGATCGGAAGCGAGCCTCACCATAGTTAGTGGTTTACTGCTTTTTTATATTTATAAAAATATTAACTTATTTGTCATGTTCTATGAAAACATATTGCTATGAAAACATCGTCCATTTTGTTAATTAGTAGTATACAAATATTTCATTTTGTTTTCATGACACAAAGGAAGGAAAATATAAAATGAAAGTGACACCCCTCCTCATTTATTTTTTTGGGTTGGGGGGTCATATATTTACAACAATAACATCTTCTATATAATAACGCATGTGAGAATGAAAGCAATATCGTGAAAATGTACAAATGGAAAACAATAACAGTAATATATGATGAGATTGTTTTTAGTTCTTGTATTACTTCCTATGTTTTTGGTAATTATGATGTTCTGCTTTTTATCCTAATGTGTTTTTTCTTTCTTTCTTTCTTTCTTTAATGTTTGAAATTCATAGAATGAGACAAATCACACCATATATTAATAAACACAATTTATGTTTTGGAGTTTGCACAGCAACACACAATCATAGACAAGTAACTAATAAGATTAGTGGAAAATAGGATTATGAAGCAAAGTCCCATGAAACATGAAACATTAAACATATAATGCTTGGATCCAAATACGCGCACGATTTCGCGATAATGATCGAGAAATGCTCACAGTGACGATTATGTCATAACGAATGACCACAATCTACACTTTATCATTCTTGATCATTTTTTTTTTTTTTTTTTAGGGTCACCCTTATCATGTTAAGTATTGATAAATAAGGAAATGATGGTCACAAAAGGAAAGGAGTTCGTGTATGAATAATGATAAGGGGAGTGAGGGGACTATCTTGCAGGGATCTCGATCCCCGACGGTCAAGAATCATACTTTCCCGACGGTCAAGATCGAAACGCGGTGCTCGTTTCGACGTGTATGAATAATGATAAGGGGAGTGAGGGGACTATCTTGCAGGGATCTCGATCCCCGACGGTGCAAGATGCATAGCTTCCCGAGCAAAGTCATCGAACGGTGTCGTTTTCGATCCAAACGACACCGCCTCGATGCGATGTAAAAAAAAAAAAACAAAAAAAAAAAAAAAAAAAAACAACGCGCAGACGGCGTTGTCGTTTGGATCGAAACGATACCGCTTTCGATCTGTTCGTCGGGAAAGCTGTGCACCTTGCAGTGTGGGGGATCGAGATCCATCTTGCAGGCCTTGATGTAAATTGCTTGGAGGAAAGATTATGATTCAGTAGCTTTTGAAGTGGATTTTCTTTCTTGATATTTTTTGTTGGACAATCATGTCAAGAAAAATTATATTAAAACGATACTATTTAACAAAATAGAATTTAAAAAAAAAAAACACATTTTATGCTTTTAATACATTTTTATGTATTATTTTATGTCTTTGACGACCTCGGCTACTAAATGCCTCATTCATAAGGGTATTCACCTAATTCGGCAATTCGCCATTGGTGAATATAAATATACCCAGTGTCATCTCACGAACATATTAATATGCACGTCGATTTGTCAGTGTCATCATCTATTAATTTTCTGACACGTGTATATAAGTCAAACAACATTAGACATTCGTGACGATGCCGGGTTACGCACCTCGATATATCATCATCGAGTGAACCTTATGGATTAAACACTTACCAAGGCACATAAGCCAGATAAGGCATACAAGTCGGACTATCGACTTGGGAGTCATAACACGCATGTCGACCCTCGAGCCTGAAGTACATCTAGGAGCTCGAGGTCACGACTATCGACTTACTGCGGTCACGGGACGTGAGTTCGAGAGTCGATCTTCCCAGTCGGGCGGATCGATATCGAGAACAGAGTCCACACCAGCTATGTTGGCCCAATATCCACCGGATAACTTGGGCAAGGGGTGAAGCCCAATTAAGGGTAAATATGACAATAGCCACAAACCGACTCATATTAGGGTTAGGTCATGCATTGTCCTTATAAATACAACGTTCCAGGAACTACCTAAGGCTTGATTCCTGGAATAATAACAGGATACGTAGGCACTCTAAGAATCCCACTTAGAATCAGCCGCAAATATAAAACACCCCTTCTTCGTTCTTGGCATTAGGGTTCTTGATTATTCATCAATAACGTAAGGAAACGCCCGGATCTTTAAGGTGACATAATTTGTCATCGTCATTGGCGCTAGAAGGAGGGTCTTTCTTTTGCTGAATACGTCAAGATCATCATGCCTCCAAAGGACAAAACCGCCAGAAGAACCACCTCCAAAAACATAGATCCGCAGAACCCGCAGATAAGTGAGCGGCGGTATGGAGACTCGTGGAGACAAGGATCCACCACGGATACCGTCCAAGAAAATCCACCAAAGCACCTCAGGAAAATCCACCAAAGCGTGCTCGTGGCCTCGCCTCAGCAGCATCAAGCTATAGTGGATCGATTGGCGGCGATGTCCACAATGCCCTGAGAAAATAATGGCGAAGCGTTTACACGATGTAAACTTCAACAACAAAGAAAGATCAGCGCGGAAGGCGTCCGAATATCACCGCCAATAAGCCTAAGCCGATTCGATTCGAAGAGATCAAAGCACCTCCTCGAGTTCGGTTGAAAGGAGGAAGCGAAAATCCAACAGAAGCTACACATACGCATCGACGGCGAAAGCGGCGTTAAGCGGGAGTTAGACGTAATCCTGTGGAAGACCCAGGGTTCGTTGTGGTTGTAGTCTCTATTCACCAAGGAGATTGAAGATTATCCTAAACCCAAGGGGTTTAAGATTCCTAAGATAGACCCGTATGATGGCACCACCGACCCGGAGGACCATCTTCACAGATATCTATCCCAGATGAGGCTAGATTGTGCGCCAGACGAGATGCGATGCCGGGCATTCGAGACTCTACTCGTGAGGTCGGGAAAGAGAGTGGTTTACCAAGTTGAAACCGGGTCCATCTCCGCCTTCACCGTGCTCGCCTCGAAAATTCGAGAGACGCCTTCATCGTCAACAAAAAGTTTCAGTTGAGTGAGACGCACCTCACAAATGTGAGGCAGTACAGAGACGAGTTGGTGTTGGACTATCTGAAGAGGTTCAACCTAGAGGCCATGCAGGTCAAGGACCCACAGGATCGAGTCCTGATCACTTCATTTGTGGGAGGACTGCGCAACACAAAGCTATATGAGAAGTTAAGCAGAAACCTACCACGAAACATGGACGAATGTGTGAATGTCGTCCATCGATTTTGTCAAGGCGAAGAGGCAGTGCGTAGGCACACCCAAGCCGAGTGGATGGACAACTCGAGGAAAGATGGTCGAGGAGCAAATAAGAACCAGTCTCGACAGCAAGATGTAGAAAGAAAAGCATCGGTGTGGGATCGCATCGAGGCTCCCGTTTCGGGCCGGTCAGAGAGAAAGGGGGGTAAAAAGGATAAAGATTTTACTCCTCTCAACCGGTCCCGTACGGAGGTTTTATCAATTATGGTCTCCAAGAATCTAGCCAAGAGGCCACCTCCGATCAAAAACCTCGAGAAAAACGAAGGTCAACAAAGAATTGTGAATTCCACGAGGATACAGGCCACTCGACAGAAGAATGTTTCGACTTGAAGAAAGACATCGAAGCCCGTATCCAAGAGGGGAAGTTGGATGAGGTCGTCGACAGATCACGGTACTCCGAGCCCAAGGGGCAACGAGATTTTAAAAGGAAAAATCCTAACCAGGATAGAGGCCGAAGTCGAGAGAATCAGAGAAGAAGAGATCGATCCCCCAGACGAGACCGATCTCCTGATCACGATAGGGACTACTATGGTCAGGACCGCTATGATGACAATCGCCCAAATAATTACGTGAATATGATATTTGGACCAGGAGAGAGCGAGAAAGAGCGAGCCAGTCGGCAACCAGACGACAGCTCGAGGCCACGCAAGCAGTCGAAATTAACCACGGAGGTCGGGTATGGCCCCAGAGACGACGTCCCTAAATCGACAAGTCATAGTGAGGGATTAGTGATTGAAGCAGTTATAAGTCGTGCCAGAGTATCGAGGGTCTGCGTCGATAACGGTAGCGCTGTCAACATTTTGTACTACTCGGCCTTCCAGGGTATGAAGCTCAAAGAGAAAGACCTAGTACCTATAGCTTCTCCATTATTCGGTTTTACAGGTCAGGCAGTCCATCCCATGGGTTCCATAAAGCTACTCACGATGGTTGGTGATGGAGAAAAGGGAGGACGCTAGAGCTAAACTACGTGGTCGTTAAAGCCCCTCCGCATATAATGTCATTTTGGGTAGACAAATTTTCGAAGTTACGAGCTATAATTTCGACGTTTCATAACAAGATGAAGTTCCCGACTCAAAATGGTTCCCACGGGCGTAAAAGGGGCGTTGAAATCGCTAGAGTCGAATTCGATAGTGATGAACGGTAAGATGGCGGTACAACAAGTCCTCGCCGAGGAACTAATTCGGAAGAAGAGGAAGAGAAATGTTGGGCCTCGAGTGAAGCGATTGAAAGCGCCGACTTGTGGGAAGAGGAAGACGATCGAGTGTCCAAGTCGGAGTCTGGATCCTGACTCAGGAAAAGCAGTTATTGATCGACTTGCTAAAAGAATTCAAGGACGCTTTATGGAAGGCATCCGACATGCCAGTCTACCAACGGACATCGCCATACATAAACTCGGTTGACCAGGCGTAAAGCCGCCAAATGTAAGGCGAAAACCGCACAAGATCGACTAAAGCTATCGAGTCCGAAGTCGGAAAGCTACCGCCGGCAAATATAGTAAAAGAAGTACTTTATCCGATTGGCTTGCTAATCCAAAGGTTGGTAAAGAAACCGGATGGCGGTGGCGATGTATGTAGATTTCACGGATTTGAATAAGGCATGCCCCAAAGATTCTTATCCGCTGCCCAAGATCGACAGGTTAGTTGATTCGACCATCGGTTTTGAGGTATTCGCGTTCCTCGATGCATACAAGGGGTACCATCAGATTCTTATGGATCCTCGAGATGCAGAGAAGACCGCATTCATTACGGAGTTCGGCACCTTTTGTTATGTTACCATGCCATTCGGATTAAAGAATGCTGGAGCTACATACCAAATGGCAGTCAATAAAATTTTTGCGAAACAGATTGGTAAGAACATGGAAGTCTATGTGGACGATCTACTCATCAAAAGCCGATCGATGGAGCAATTTTTGGTAGACGCCAGGGAAGTATTTGAAGTGTTAAGAGATACTGAAATGAAGCTTAATCCTAAAAAGTGCACCTTTGGAGTGAGAACAGGCAAATTTCTAGGGTACATGGTCTCAAGGGATGGAATTCGAGCTAACCCTCGATAAGATCGACACACTAAAGAACATGCCTGCACTCGAAATATGAAAGAGGTTCGAGAGACTCACAGTCGGATGGCAAAGACCGAATAGATTCTTATCTCGACAAATTTCAAATACAAGACTACCGTTCTTTAAGATCCTTCGAAAGCCGAGTCCTTTCCATTGGGACAAATAATGTCGCAGCGACCTTCAAGAATTAAAAACATATCTGCTCGAAACTACCCACTCTCACTTCTCTCCGAGAGGGGAAAGGTTGTTGGTTTATCTATCGGTCTCACGATGAAGCGTTGAGTTCGGTCTTGGTCCGAGAGGGGAAAAGGGTCGTGCCTATATATTTTGTAAGTAAAGCTCTACATGGCCCCAAAACCCGATACTCACCAAATTAAAAACTCGCATTATCGCTGGTACACGCTGGCCGAGAAAACTTAGGCCATACTTTCAAGCCCATCCTATAGTGGGTAGTAATGCACCAACCACTCAAGCAAATTCAGCGGCCCCGACACATCCGGGTCGACTCGCGAAATGGGTAATCGAGATGGCTCAATACGATATCGAAGTTTGTGCCGCGCACCGCGATCAAGGCTCAAGCTTTAGCGCACTTCTTAGCCGAGGGTATATCGGTGCAACTCGAGCAAGAAAAGCGAGTCGTCGAAGAGCGATGGATGCTCTATGCTGATGGAGCCTCGAGCAAAGAGGGATCAGGTGCAGGCCTCCTATTAGTCAGCCCAAAGGGGGAGGAGTTCCCGTACGCTCTCCGGTTCGATTTTAAGGCAACTAATAATGAGGCAGAGTATGAAGCACTTATTACTGGTCTGAAGCTCGCTCTGAAGCTGGGGGTCGAAAATCTCAACGTTTATAGTGACTCGCAATTAGTCGTTAATCATATCAAAGGGGAATACGAGGCTAAGGTGTTAGGTGTGATGCCCGAAAGACAATTTTTGTAATTGTTTTATTTAATAAATGAATTGACGTTATTATTCATATTTATTATTCTCATATTCACCGATGTGACAATAGTATTTACACTACGAAAAACCCTAAGTATATCGTTTATGTAATCACTTAACTCAAAGGTATGGTATATACACGGAGGATTGAGTTAGTGAAGATGTACTTAAAATACAATTAGCCCGTAGTGAAGTTAATCGAGAGTATCGGGTCTCTCCTTTAACGTGCTACTAATGCGCCCAGAACGCAATAGGTGTGATTGTCTTATCCGGACTTTCGGTTAAGAGAACCTAATGGGGCATTTATATATGATAGATATATCATATAAATCGGACCGATTTGATTAGAGTTCACGATATAATTCCGTGAATCGAGAAGTCTTATCGAATCAATGGATGATCATATTTATGGATATATCTTAATCCCGAGGTGATCACGATCAACCGCTTGAATCGGATGAAGTTTGACTTGACGGTTAAGATTACACCGAGTCCGTGGTCCGAATTACCCCATCTTGGCATTGTCTTTGGATTGAGTGAGTAGTCGTGTTATCACGATATTGAATCCATTCCTTCCATTTATGGAAGTAGATAGACGCCTCTTATTTGTTAATCCTAAAACCGATCGATCGATCGCGCGTTTCATATTATTACACCGATTGATCACCAAAGTGAGTTGTATGAATTAATTGATCACTAGGGTTAATGGTAAATAAGGATAAGAGGTTCTAAAAGGGTTAACGGTAACTTCCCGATTTAGAATGAATGATCTATGGAGGATTAATCCATATGTAATGATTATATCAATGGACGCTTATTATTATTATCGTGACGAGATAAATATAATCGATAATCGGAGGAGTGCGATCTCGGGATTATGGTGGCATATTCCCGTGATTGATTTATCGAATATAATTATTCTATAATTATTTATTTGATTTATCGGAGTCACCGATTATTAGTCATATTGGCCCCGACGCGCTTCCTCTAATATAAAGATAAATATTCTCGGACGTCGAATCCTAATAATATTAATTTAGTTCTTGTTGGACTTTATTAAAACGATATGTGAATTAATTGTTTAGTGGACTATTAAATTAGTTGGGCTAAATAATTAAATACACTTTAAAAGACATTTTTAGCGACTTTACCTAATTGGTGTGTTGACCATTTTGACCTAATTGGTCAAAAGGATGGAAATATGCGTGACTAATTTTTAGTAAAAGGTGCGCATATATTTTGTGTGTTATTATTAGGAAATTTGTTTTCCTAAATTGATTAATAAGATGCATTGATAAAATATTTATTGGATAAATATTTATGGAAAGAAATAAAGATAAATATTATCCTAGATTTGTTCTAGAATATTATGGGATTATCTTTTATTTAATAGGATTATCATAATTGATTTTGTATTAATTATAAAATCCTTGGAGGCTAAGTTTTACTCTCCTATATATAAAGAGAGCTCCTGCCTTTTACACACACTAAAATTCGAGTTCCACCTCTTAGAGAGGAGGAAGAAATTTTCGGCCAAGGGGAGTTAAGGGAGAATCTTGGAGATTTTCCGGGTAGATATCGGAAGGATTCGAGACGAGAATTTCCTTCCACCGGAGTTGCTTGGATCACACGTCACGGAAGATCGTGGTGCTCTTCACACCAACCTTCATCCTATCCATTGCGGTTCTTCAACTTGGATTTTGAGATCCAAGAGGATGTTCTACAACCCCTTGTAGAAGTAGATCTAGTTATTTTATTACGTGTATTTTATAGATCTAGATCCATAAATCGCTTCACTGCGGATGATATTACTAACAATGGTATCGAGCCATGGTGATCTATATTTATACGTATAAAATATTAGATCTAGGAGTGGAAAACATGTAGCTTTTATTGTCCAATTTTTTAATTTGGTCAATGCATGTTTATATATATATTTATGTTGTTGCGATTGTTGTGGTTGAAGAGATGGATTGGGGTTGGCATTGTTTACCCGTTAGATCTATTGTACACTCATATGAATGATGAAAATTCGTTCATATGAAAGATAGAAATTATGTAATTTATCTTTATTGCAAGTTTAATTTCCAGCAAATAGATCTAGTTAGTAGCTGTTTAGTATTTTTTGCTTTTCCCGTTGATCGAGCCGTTGAAACGACGATCCCTCCGGTCAGAATGAAGATTAGAAGATGATGATCAACTCCACAAATTTTGGCGTCGATCAGAGTCCGTTTCGATATCCGTGTGATGCTGCGAAGAGGCTGCTGTAACAGAAAAACACAGGATTCACAGAAACACTATCTGTGACTTCCTCGATTTTCTGGGAGAGTTTGGACCGTTGAAAAGCAAATCCGACCGTTCAGATTTATCAAATATGAGTTTTGGACGTACCATAAAAATTTCAGGTCGATCGGGATTCATCTCGATTCCCGATCTGCCTCAGGAAGTCCTTGATGCAGTGCAGTCAAAGTCAGATTCAGCAGCTAGTTTGGCGGTTTACTGGAGAAAATTGGTAAGTCAAAGCACCGATCCAACCGTCCATATTGAAGTTCAAGGAGTGAAGATAAGATCTGGAAAGTTTCGTCCCGATCCGAGTTCGTTTAGTATGCCGATCGTCAAAGAGTTCGAACAGCTGCAGATTTAGTTAGAAAGTAGTAAACCCTAGTTAGGGTTTTGGTTTTATTTTCTAATAGATTAGATTACGGTGTGCCAACGATCCATCTCTATTGTTTAAATTTTCCGCAATTTATTTTTTATGTGTTCGATCATAAAATAGATATAAAAACGGAATTGCCATGACATGCATCATATCATAAATCCACTCCATGCATACATGTAGAATTTTAATTTTGGTAATTAAAATAGGCATGTATACAAACTCGTAATTAGTTGAAATTTAATTAATACGTGGTAATTAATAAATTTAGTAACTAATTAAAGATCCGAGGACGGGTTATGAAATCGTTAGCCTTTTCGGTGTGTGTTCTCGGTGAACCGCCTTAAAGTCGAAACGAGATCACGCTTTCAATTCGTAGTGTCTACGAGATTGAATGATGGTAAAAGAACAATAAATCTTGGATAAAACGGTTCGCTTTTAGGTTGGGTGGTCAACTCGACCTTCGCCAAACGACTTAACCCTCCTAGTGTGATGTATGCACGGGGTCCGGCAAGACTAAGCCAAACCGAGAGCGGAGGGGTGATTCCTTCTAATCTCAATAGGGCTCTCTTGACCCGATTTCGTCCGGATCATCACATATGTTCCAACGAATAGGGACGGGTAGGCTTGCCTACGTTATCGGCGACACCATTCGAATCCTTGATTTGATGTGCTTTTATGTTAACATCAAAAAGACGTGGTTAGTTAACCCACCACCACTTCCAAAATATTGAGTGGGAGCGGGGAGGCGACAAACAACCCCACGGCCTCTACTATAGATGCAAGTAAGTGAGAGAAGGGTGACGCCGCGGGCGCTTTGATTTCGCCCCCTACGGATGGTGTTCACCCCTATCAACATTCATGGTCGGGTCTCCAAAGGATAGGATTTCGGGTACTCGTCGGGTCACCGACCTATCCCTACGACGGCACACTCGGGCGCACCTAAGAGATCCGATATAGTAGGTCACACTCATCAAGGGTATTTTTGATAAATACCTAGGCTAAAAAGGAAGGTAGTCAATGAATAAAGGGATGTTCGATTCTCGTGGGATATCCGATTCTCACAAGTTATTCATTGATTTAACCGTTGATCTCTTTGACCTACCCTACGGCGGCACTGAGATGCAAGGTTAAAACCTTGGAATGGTAGAGTAGACTTAATTTTTAGTTTACAATTCCTAAAATTTAAATATAGTAGTGTTAAACTTGAATTAATATATGTCATTTTATTTACAGCATTATATCCCTTACTAAATTGCTTAAAATTTATAATTGACTAGTATTGACTTCGTTAAAAAGTGGAAAGTAACTAGGACGTTGAACTAGTTAATCGATAATGCAATTATTTTTCGAAAGAGATATTTTCTCTTAAGCCTTTTAAAACCAGAGTGACATATATGTATGTCACTAAAGTGTCATTCGTGTCAAACGGAAGACAAACTTAGTTTGACCAAAGGTGATTTCGGACTTTGAAATTCTTCTAGTGAATTTTGAATGTGTAGTAATTACACGAGTAATTTTCTAATTGAAAATCGGAAAATCATGAAGTATTGTTAGTTGGACGATATTTGGAATCGATGAACTAGTGGGAGCTTTATGATTTGTTGTTTTTCTAGAACATTAGAAAAGTGTAATCGACTACACACGTAACCGTTCTAATTGAAAACCGGAAAGTCATGAAATGTTGCTAGTTAGACGATATTTGGAATCGATGAACTAGTGGGAGTTTCTATGATTTGTTGTTTTTCTGAAACAATAGAACTATGTACGAAAGATTTTCTAATCGAAAAATCGGAAATTCATAAAAATAAAGCATTGCTCGTTAGACGGTATTTGGAACCGATAAACTAGTGGGAGCTTTAATGTTATGATTTGTTGTTCTTTCCGGTATATTAGAAAATCCGAGAAGTCTCGACGAGTAACACTCGAAATAGACATCCCACGGTTCAAGAGTAGTGTCTACTCAAACGAACTGTTCAAGATCGTTTCCATTCACGGAAAGTCAAGAATGGGTGAATATGTCTAAAAGTGTTAGTCACCTAAATCGAGAAAACTTTAAGGTCAACCGAAAATTAATTAATCAAAAACATAGGATAAGGATGGTGATTTTGGATCACCAACCTATGAATCCTTGATGATTTTCTCGAGCTAAGTTCTTTGGCGTAACAAGGTAGCAAAGGCATTTAACGATTAAAAGAGTAAACAACGGGCGCTTAATTTTAGCTAGAATAGTGGGAGTGATATAAGGAAATGAATCTCGATTCAATCCTTGGATATCGCGGAAAATTTATTTTCTGCTTAAGATTCGTTGGAACGAATGGATTTACCTTCATCCGATAATTTGTTTGTCGATAGAAAGTGAATATACCATTTGTAGTACGAATCCAAGACTCGGACTTTTGTTTAAAGTCAAAACCACTTAGAAATGCCGAAATATGTATATAAAACACATCTTAAGAATCATTAAAAGCAATTGGTTTCTATATTTAGATAAACGCTTCTTCATATTTCATAGTTAGTGCATAGTCCCTAAAAGACAAGACTTGAAGACTGCTCGGGGTGATTCCTTTCTCCTATCCTGTTAGATTGTCTTAAAGGTTCAATGACTAATTTTCCTTTCAATTTGGAAAGGATAATGGTTATAAAGAAGTAACACCGCTTGTTCATGATGACCTTCGGGTCTTATGAAAGATACAAGCTAGTGGGAGCTTATGAGTAGTGACTTCTAGTCTGACAACTACTCAAACACTCCGGTAAGTTTATCCAAAATATACAAAGGTGTCTCTGACTTTGTCGGAAATGGAGTATTCTATACTGTAAATGGGCCATCACATAGTCCTGGGATCGATGCTCGGTTCGCCTCATAGTGAAATGCTTTCACTAAGGAAGAAACCATTGAATTGCCTTTACATAGTTGTAGATGTGCCACAATACAATCGCTTAACTCAATAAAGATATTGGAAGTGAAATAACGGTTTACATTGAAGTGTAGAACCGAGAAGTCTACCTAGAATGTGTTTTCGAATTAACGGATAATGAGTGGATTCGGTTCACCCAAATTCCGTCAATATAAGCATTTAGCACATGATGCTTGATGGTTTGACTGAATTTCACATACACGCTCGGTCAAGAACCAATCGTTATATATCTTGTAGCATTGAGAAAAAGGTTCATTATCGATTCTTGACATCGGAAGGGACGCTTATCTTTGTTGCATCCTTTCGATAGAGTCTATGAACAACAAACCTTGAACCTTGGAGTACGGTTACTCAAGGTAGTTACTTACCGATTAGATCAAACCACATCCAACATTGGTTGTTGGTGATGACACTAAATACTACTGAACTAAATCAGAATTTCGATCCACCAAGAAAATAGTGGGAGTATGGTTTATCCATTACCCATTATGGGTTCTGGAGGCCTGGATGGCTACAGGATCGATTGATGACCTATGGCTCTTTTGTGAGTCAGATAGATTCTCGATAATAGAGGTTGGTTTATAAGCCATAACCTCGTGAATGGAGTTTGGTACTCCAGAGCTGTTCATACTTTTGTAGAACCACCTGAGTGTCTCAGGCCCAGTGGGAGTAATTGGATCTACATGGAAGAGAGTAGAATGAATACGAAAGTTTATCTTTCAGAGCAAAGCTTGAGTGGTCTAGGGGTAATTCCCTAAGAAGTAGATAGTTAATCAGACGATGGACTCTCTTACCACTTAGTATTGCATGATTTCGTTCGAAAGCAGAAAATAGGGGTGATTCCCTGAGACTTTCATGCCGAACAAACGGAATCTGGATTCATTTGGAACAAAAGGGTCTTCGCTTAAGAACCTATGACAGGGTGACTGTCCAGGCTTATGTCCTTTGTGGATAAGAAGCAAACCTCTTGGTCATTAGAAGTCACATGTTTCTAAAACATGTGGATTTGACCGAAATATTGATAAATCTTTTGTAGACCGGATATCAATTTTAGTACAATGAGTGAATATATAAATATATATTAGTGTTTGTGAAGGATAACACCGCATCGATTTGGAATCAACATGGGTGTGTTATCTCAAGTCGACCGACAATGCCACAATTCTCTGCAACGGAGATTTGGACAACATTCTTAAGAGTTTGACTCGGTCGAATTCATTAGAATCGATCCATCGGTTTCCCATCCATCTTATTGGTTAAGATGATGCATCGTGTGTATGCAACATTCAACGAGGAAGTTCTACCCTATGCCTCAGAATGACTCTCTTAATCTTCGGATCAAGAGAAATGGGATAGATTCTCTTTCTAGTAAGAGATGGTCGTTATTGAACGTCAATTTTGACCGAATCTTACATTCGGCGGTTAACGGGCAAGTTTAGTATGTCCTTTAGTATCTTGAGAGAACGAGACATAATATGCGGGCATATTCAAATGTGAACTTGGATATGTGAGAATACACCGTTCCGACTTTGTGTCGATTAAGGATGATCGTTAAGTCGATCTCGGTCTTAGTGTTTACTCTTGTGTTGAAGCTATTGCCTGGAGGAATCCAAAGAACGCCAACTCGACTTTAACTAGTTGGGTGATTAGCGGCTTTTGTAGTAGCTGCAGAGGCGATATAGCCTCGTGATTTCCTTTTCAGCTTAAGGAGTGATTCCAGATTTGGAAAGCCGATACCACATCATTGTGCAAACGATGAAGGGGGTAGCTTATAAGGATTTCAAATCACTTGAGTTCAAGAGCATATTGGGAAAGTACCACATGATTAGATGGACCGGCGACGTTTCGATCCTACGGATCGTCTCGAGCCGACAACCCTAATCATTAAGACCCATGACATTTAGATGTAGGTACTCCCCGAGTCACTGACCTATCCTACGACGGCATACTCGGAGTGTATTTTGGAATCTGAAATGGTTATGACATGCTTAGTGGGTACTAGAATACGGGATGAGTCTCCATTGCTTTAGAGCAAGTGGGAGATGTAGTTTGTTGTATTTTAAATAATAGGGTGTGCTCTAAAACAATTAATCACATGCTTTCGTGCAAGTGGGAGATTGTTAGGTGTGATGCCCGAAAGACGATTTTGTAATTGTTTTATTTAATAAATGAATTGACGTTATTATTCATATTTATTATTCTCATATTCACCGATGTGACAATAGTATTTACACTACGAAAACCCTAAGTATATCGTTTATGTAATCACTTAACTCGGTGTATGGTATATACACGGGAGGATTGAGTTAGTGAAGATGTACTTAAAATACAATTAGCCCGTAGTGAAGTTAATCGAGAGTATCGGGTCTCTCCTTTAACGTACTACTAATGCGCCTGAAACGCAATAGGTGTGATTGTCTTATCCGGACTTTCGGTTAAGAGAACCTAATGGGGCATTTATATATGATAGATATATCATATAGAAATGGACCGATTTGATTAGAGTTCACGATATAATTCCGTGTCGAGAAGTCTTATCGAATCAATGGATGATCATATTTATGGATATATCTTAATCTCGAGGTGATCACACCAACCGCTTGAATCGCATGAAGTTTGACTTGACGGTTAAGGATTACACCGAGTCCGTGGTCCGAATTACCCCATCTTGGCATTGTCTTCGGATTGAGTGAGTAGTCCGTGTTATCACAGATACGAATCCATTCCTTCCATTTATGGAAGTAGATGTACGAGCCCTTTATTTGTTAATCCTAGAAACCGATCGATCGCGAGTTCATATTACAATCGATTGATCACCAAAGAGTTGTATGAATTAATTGATCACTAGGGGTTAATGGTAAATAAGGATAAGAGGTTCTAAAAGGGTTAACGGTAACTTCCCCGATTTAGAATGAACAATCTATGGAGGATTAATCCATATGTAATGATTATATCAATGGACGCTTATTATTATTATCGTGACGAGATAAATATAATCGATAATCGGAGAGTGCGATCTCGGGATTATGGTGGCATATTCCCGTGATTGATTTATCGAATATAATTATTCTATAATTATTTATTTGATTTATCGGAGTCACGATTATTAGTCCATGGTCCCCGACGTGCCTCCTAATATAAAGCATAGCTATTCTCGGACGTCGAATCCTAATAATATTAATTTAGTTCTTGTTGGACTTTATTAAAACGATATGTGAATTAATTGTTTAAGTGGACTATTAAATTAGTTGGGCTAAATAATTAAATACACTAAAAGACATTTTAAATGGAATTCTCGGCCCGAATTGGTGTGTTGACCATTTTGACCTAATTGGTCAAAAGGATGGAAATATGCGTGACCTAATTTTTAGTAAAAGGTGCGCGCATATATTTTGTGTGTTATTATTAGGAAATTTGTTTTCCTAAATTGATTAATAAGACATGCTGCATAAAATATTTATTGGATAAATATTTATGGAAAGAAATAAAGATAAATATTATCCTAGATTTGTTCTAGAATATTATGGGATTATCTTTTATTTAATAGGATTATCATAATTGATTTTGTATTAATTATAAAATCCTTGGAGGCTAAGTTTTACTCTCCTATATAAAGAGAGTTCTCCTGCCTTTACACACACACTGTAATTCGAGTTCCACCTCTTAGAGAGGAGGAAGAAATTTTCGGCCAAGGGGAGTTAAGGGGAGAATCTTGGAGATTTTCCGGGTAGCATATCGGAAGGATTCGAGACGAGAATTTCCTTCCACCGGGAGTTGCTTGGATCACACGTACGGAAGATCGTGGTGCTCTTCACACCAACCTTCATCCTATCCATTGCGGTTCTTCAACTTGGATTTTGAGATCCAAGAGGTATGTTCTACAACCCCCTTGTAGAAGTAGATCTAGTTATTTTATTACGTGTATTTTATAGATCTAGATCCATAAATCGTTTCCGCTGCGGATGATATTACTAACATAAGGAAGATACTATGAAGAAGTATTTGGCAGTAGTTCAAGGCCTCAAGCCGAAATTTAACACGATTCAATTTGAACAGGTACCTCGAACCCAGAACAAGAGGGCCGATGCCTTGTCCAAGCTAGCATCGAATTTCGCTCTCTAGTAAAAAAGGTGTTAGTAGAGTTGCTTAATGAGAGAAGAAGCTACTGAAGAGATGGAGGCCCAAATGATATCTCAAGATCGACATGGATGGATCCGATTGTCCTTTACTTAAAGGACGGAATATTACCCAATGATAAAGTATAAGTCAAGAAAGGTCCGATTGCGATCGCCCGATATGCATTCTTTAATGACATACTTTATCGGAAGTCGTTCACAAGTCCGTGGTTGAGATGCGTATCTGAGACAGAGGGAGAGTACCTTCTCGAAGAAATCTATAGAGGAGCTTGTGGAAATCACTATGGGGCTAGGATGTTAGCTCGAAAATGCAAGCTCGCGGGATACTTCTGGCCGTCAATGCAACGAGATGCGAATCATTTGGTGCAGAGATGCAATTCTTGTCAAATACACGATAATGTCTCGCATCAACAGGCACAAGAAATGAATGTTATCTTGTCAGCATGGCCTTTCGATATATGGGGAGTCGATATTGTGGGACCCTTACCCCGAGCCCCGGGGAACAATAAGTTTGTAGTTGTAGCGGTAGATTATTTCACCAAGTGGGTAGAAGCCAAGGCTACACCCGACATCAAAGCAGCTACAATCAAGAAATTCCTATGGGTTGATATCTTATGCGGTATGGTATTCGAAGGCTTTAATCTCGGACAACGGAACTCAATTCAAGACCGAAGAGTCGAGAGTGGTTAGCCGAGTATCACATCGACCAAAGACTTCACTTCGGTGGCTCATCCTCAAGAAAATGGTCAAGTCGAACAGACAAATCGGCGCTTTAAACTCGGATTGAAAAAGGTTAGAGGCGAAGGGCGAGGCTAGATCTGCGTTACAACTCCCGAGCATCCTGTGGTCATACAGACAGCTCCAAACTCGTCAACGGGTGAAACACCTTTCTCCCTAACCTATGGGTGCGAGGCAGTTATCCCTGCGGAGATCGGTGTTCCTTCCCCTCGAGTACTAGCATATAATATCGAAACAAACGAGCCCGACATCCGACAGGTGAAGGATAATCTCGAGGAGCGGAGAGAAATGGCCTCAGCCAGAATGGCAAGGTACAAGCAGAAGATCTCTCAATATTACAACGCCAGAGTGAAATACAGATATTTCAAGGTCGGAGATCTAGTCTTGAGGAGGAACGAGGCAAGTCGACAGGAGAAGATCGGGACACTCACCCCGAACTGGGAAGGCCCGTATCAGATTCTAAAGGTCCATCCTAAAGGTTCATATCAACTAGGTCGAGTCGACGGAACCACCGTCCCTCGACAATGGCACGCAAATAATTTGAGGAAATTTTACGTTTAGGCCTTAGTTGATCAGTTTGTTGTTACTCGTTTTTTAAGATTTGTAATCAGTCCATGAGACAGTTCTATCTTCGTTGTAATAAATGATGATTTCTTTTTCTACAGTTCTATTAAGTCATTTCTGTAATATTCTAAGTCCAAAAGGACACGAAGTTACACTCGACAAGGTATGGAGCAATCCGAAAGTCGGAACTCCTGACAACGCCATAAGCATACGATGCAGAAGGCACCTAGAAGACTCGCAAGGTCGGGTCAAATGTCCAAGTCGAAAGCCAAACGTACTCAAGGGTCGAATAAGGCAGACAAAGGACGGTTCGCAGGGTCGGGCCAAACGTCCAAGTCGGAAGTCTAACCACCCCAAGGGGCAATTAGACCGGGCAAGGCGATTCGCAATGTCGGACTAACTCGAAGGTCTAGTGTTTATAAGACTAAAAAGCCAAGGCAACTAGATCGACCTAAAAGCCACATAGAACCCAAGTGCATTATGAACTAAAGTTGATAAACACTTGGGGGGGCAATATTACATCGATAAGGCAGAAGCAAACAGAGCCAAAGGCTCGACAAGCAAGAAAGCCAAAGACAGTAATAAATGAAAGAGTAAATAACAACAAGAAGAGATTAAAGGGATGAATTTCAAAGCAAATTAGGGCCAGGTCGAAATGACCAACCCTGATAAAGTAAATATTCATCCAAGTCTGCTCAAAGTTGATAAAGTTTACAAATAATTACAAATTAAAGCTCAAGACATCAAAGTTTGAAAGAAACAAGACTACTATATAGAAGCATCAGGAGTCGGAGTAGCATCTTCTCGATCGGCGTAGGAGCAATGGCGGAAGTCGATTATCGGGAGTCGGGCTTCTTTGTGGGGCCACCATACTTCGGGCAAGCGATATACCTACTTTGAAATTCGTCGGCAAGCAGTCGCATACGCGCCTCCGAGTCGTGGTCATAGCAGCCAGGCTCTTCGAAATGGTCGATCTCGACTTCGGGTAGCCTTCTTCACTTGGTCCACCGCCTTGGTGAATCCTCCAAGTATGGCCGTCTGCATGATTACGCCGAGATCGCTACCCAACTCGTCGACTTCCGATACTCGAGTACCGCGCGGTCCTTGCTTCCTCAAGTTGCCTAGGGACCTGATCAAGTTCGGTCTTCAATTGATCTCTCTTTCGGCAATAGCCGCCCTCGCGCCGATTCTTCCTCGAGAGCCATTTTCGCAGCAGCCTCCTCCCTCCGCCGCGGCCAGTCTCTCTCTCTCGCTCGCAATGATAGCCTCTCGCCCTCCTTCACCTTCTATCTCTCGCAGCACTTCCTTCTTGAAAACATTGAGTGTGATTCCGCACTCAGTGACACTAGCCGACTCGATAATCATCTTGTCGCTCAACCTCCGACCGTGTGTCTTCACTCTTCCACAGCCTCGGACGGCGTGCTCATACGCCGGGAAGCCTCTCGACTCATAAAGTGGTGTCGCCAAAAGGAAAAGTTAAGGCATAAGCTTCGAGAGGGGCAAAAAGAAGACATGAAATCGACAAGAGTTAGTGCTTACCACGCGACCCACCTCGGAGGAAGAGGCCAGGACCTGGTCGTCCACTTTTCTCGACATCTTCGGCCGACATCCTACTGTGGCGGCAAGGTCGAGAGAAGGCTTTGTGACCTTGGCTTTTTAGCCACTTCTTTGCCGATCTCTCACCACCTCTCGAGGCCGACCTTCGTTTACGCAACCCGGTCGCCTCGGCTCCGGAAGTCTCTTCACCCTCCGACAAGAAAAGTCGATAACGCCTCGACTTCACGATCGACCGGTGCTCATGGGTGAGACCTCCGAGGTAGAAGGAGGAGGCGGTTGTCGCGACAAGGGTAGTTGTCTCGACACCTCGATCGGTCAAGCACTGAACAGTCTTTCCTCGGACGCCGGAGGAGCAACTCTCGACCTAGATGCAAATGACAAAGAAGAACCCACAATGAAAGCCTTTGGGACAAATGACCTTCGAGAATCTACCCACTACACAAATGAAAAAGGAGTCAGTATCGGGAATAGGGAAGATACAACTTCAAAAAACAATAAGACTTAGCAACGAAATAATAAAGCTTCCTACGGTTTTCTTGATCGGCGGCATGAAAGCCTATACAGGGCGAGGGCCCTGCCTCCTCGAGGCGGGCAAGGTCGTAAAGGAGACTCAGGTCCTGTGTAACCACCTCGAATGTGAATCTCTCGAGGGATGAGCTTCGTTAGTGCAAATTTTCCGACCCAGCTTTGTCATCCCTTCCTTCTCTTGACCTCCATAAGCCGACGCCAGGGATTATCCGACCCATGTCGGAGAAAGAAGAACCTAGGCTTCCGCCTATGAGATGAAGGTCCTTGAGACACCGAACTCATGACGATTGGCGCTTTTGAAACGTATACCACCCGAACCGCATCGCAAAGAATCTTGAGATATGCCGATGTAGAAAGAAAAGCATCGCAGCAATCATGACGATTGGCGCGCTTCCGGATGGCATTCGGGCCCAGTTGAGATACGCCGATCTCATAATGGCGAAGAACAGCCTGGACCGCCGGACATAGAGGGAATCTTAGCCCCATCGATAGTTGGGCCTCGTAGACCGTACAGAACCCTTCAGGGGGCTCATCGGCAAATTGGTGGTGGCCGGAAGGGAGCCGAGCCACCGATTGAGGGCTAGATAGCCCATATCTCTGCCAGAGCTGGGTTGAGATCGCCCATGGTGAGACAGAAGTGCACCCTTAGGCCTTTTCCGTCCATTCTGGTGGACAATTTCTTAGGCTCCCTGATAATACCTAAGGGTTCCCTAGGATTTGAGGGAAGGGTTTGATCGGAAGGGGCGGATATGGGTGTTTGATCGCCGGAATGAGACTCCTCTACCCTATCAGAAAGTGTAGTACTGCTAGACATGGATAGATTCACGCAAGAATGGTAAGAACACAGAGAAAGAGGAAAGCAGAGAGAACGCTTACTTGTGTTTTCTGAAGAGAAAATGGAGAAGTTGGATAGGCAGAAATGATTTCACCGTCTGGACTCCTCACCCTCTTTATGCGTTTAAGTTCCCAAATGATAAATGATAAGACGTGTTTAGGGGGTTACCAGCAGTTATAACCCCCTAGATATCGCGAGAATCAAGGGCGACGTCATTTATGGCAGAAGACGAAACGTTAGTGCGTTAGACGCCATAATGAACGGCCACGATTAGGCTAGGGAGACAGTGGCATGCGCGGCGGTTACACCATTTCCGCCCAAGGTTTAGCCTAACTCGAAGATGATTTCAAATTGGCAGATCTGACCTCGGACAACGGTAGTCGCCTCTCTCAGGTCTGGGGGGCTTATGACGATGCCGGGTTACGCATCTCGATATATCATCATCGAGTGGACCTTATGGATTAAACACTTACCAAGGCACATAAGCCAGATAAGGCATACAAGTCGGACTATCGACTTGGGAGTCATAACACGCATGTCGACCCTCGAGCCTGAAGTACATCTAGGAGCTCGAGGTCACGACTATCGACTTACAGGCAGTGCAGGACGTGAGTTCCAGGAGTCGATCTTCCCAGGTCGGGCAGATCGATATCGAGAACAGAGTCCACACCAGCTATGTTGGCCCAATATCCACCGGATAACTTGGGCAAAGGGGTGAAGCCCAATTAAGGGTAAATATGACAAAGGCCCAAACCGACTCATATTAGGGTTAGGTCATGCATTGTCCTTATAAATACAACGCTCCAGAACTACGTAAGGCTTGATTCCTGGAATAATAACAGGATACGTAGGCACTCTAAGAATCCCACTTAGACTCAGCCGCAAATATAAAACACCCCTTCTTCGTTCTTGGCATTAGGGTTCTTGATTATTCATCAATAACGTAAGGAAACGCCCGGATCTTTAAGGTGACATAATTTGTCATCGTCAATTCATTATTTTGATGTGACAAGTTAAATGAGTCGAAATATTAAACTATTATTATATTTGATTAGTGTGAAAACTGATTCATGAGATTTTCTTATATGGATTTGGTGAGGCTCTTTGGTTGGGCTACACTTCGGTTATCGCTGAGAGCGATCGCTTATTTTGTGTTCGAACTTTCCTCGTCGATCAGACGATTTGTCAACTTTGGGGTGTGTTGCAAAGGATTTGTTTATCTTTTTGCCGCCCTTTTCTTTTCTTGATTTTTTTTAAGCGCACCGACAATTTATCGCTTTTATTTATTAGTTAGACATGATTTATCTTTGTTGGGGCGTGTTGTTTGAGGATTATCTCCTCCTGATGTGTAATATCTACTTCGATTATGGATTTACCTAAGTAAAAGTCTTTTGTACTTAAAAAGAGAAGAAGATGAAAATCCATTTTATACAGCAAAACCTGCCGGTCCCGTCCGGCCAAATCCTCCTTATCCCGCAACATCCAAATGGAAAACTCACCAATGGAGTCCTCCGCCGAATATCAAGACCTTTTGAGACGCAGTTTTGATAAGCCCAACGGTGAAAACGCCACACCGACCACGGCGTGGTCCGGTAGAAGTGGTGCCGATGTAATCAAAAGCAGGCATGAAGATCATTTCATCTATACATGCGAAGGAGAGGATGATAATGAACTCAACGATTACGCTGATGACATCGATAATTTGATGGGAGAAGAGCATGATGAAGATGAATTAGTCATACCCTTGGATGAATGTCTCGATTTATGGCGGCCTTGAAAGCATGCACTAATCATCAAACTCCTAGGTAAATCTATATCATACAGTTATCTCTCACAACGATTATTCAATTTATGGAAACCGGGTGGACGATTAGAACTTACTGATTTGGACAATGGGTATTACATAGTCAGATTTACCCGTAAGGAAGATTATGAAATAGCCTTAGAAAATGGTCCGTGGGTAATTCTGGGGCATTATTTAGCTGTAACTAAGTGGAAGCCCTTCTTTGAGCTGGTTGAAGGGGCCATTAAAACGACGCTAGTCTGGGTACGTTTTCGAAGATTTCCGGTTTGGGTAATTGGGGAACGATTCTTGATGAAGATGGGGAACATGGTAGGTAAAGCGATTAAAGTAGACTCAAACACTCTTTATAATGCAAGAGCTCGTTTTGCCTGTGTATGTGTCGAGGTTTACTTGGAGAAACCCTTAAAAACCTTCGTGTTCATTAATGGCAGAAAAAAGATGGTTGAATGGGAAGGCTTACCGATGGTGTCTTTGGGATTGTGGAAAGTTTGGACACCGTAAAGAGGGATCGTCCTTAAACCAAACCCCAACCGACCTCTACCGCACAAATCGCTTTACGGGGAAGATAATTGAAGAAGGACCTACACCAAAAAAGCTCAGACGCCTTTTTGATGATTGCCCAGACTAGGCGTAGGAGACCTACATCTTCACCACCAAGGCTAATGAACGCATTACCCAAGCAACGAGCCAAACAATAATACTAATGCATCTTACGCACAACACGACAAGACCGATCATCTTTGGGTCTCGATTTTCGATCCTTGCAGAGGATGATAACCAAGAAGACACCAGCCGGAAAATAACGAAGAAATTGAGGCAAAGGAAATGGATGATGTACCTGTTGAGAGTAAGGAAGCCGAGAGAAAGTGTGAACAATGTGGAGCCACATGGTGGCCAGGCAATAACCAAAGAGTTTCATAAATCCACGTCCCAACAGACTATTAGTAAGAACAAGCAACCGGAGGTAGGAGGAAGCAGTAGAGGGAAGCAAGGAAATAAGAATCTTAAGGGAGGTGATAGGTTGGTGCACAATGCACATGATTCAAGCAAGAAGAAGGGCAGACCACTGAGCTGGGAGTTCAGGAACAGCAGATGAAACGAACTTCCACCGCAAGAAAGACTTCATCAGCAAGAACCGCTTTAACCGACATGTCCAACGCCTCCAAGAGGCCTTTGCACCCAGGAGATAAAGTTATGCTTGCCAGACTTGTTAACGTTGATTCTATGATGCCACCCCAGCAATCCAGAGACCATACCAAGACTCATCCGCCGGATTTTGGACAGTTGGCCACAAACGAGGGTACTTCCGGTGTGAAATATGGGTTGAATCCGCTGTTCGAAGTGGGTTGGGAGACCCAACACTCCTAGCTACCTCATCAACCTTAATTTTCTATGAAGATTTAGCACAAAACTGCCGAGAAACTTAGATTAAATTTTGTCTACTGTGAAAAATTCTGCTACTTCTGTCGATTATTTCCTGATTGTAAGACTTTGGTCGCTTTGACCTGTTTGTTTAATAAAAGATCTCCTTCAAAAATAAAAATAAAAATAAAAATAAAAGAGAAGAAGATTTTTTTAGTCGTATAAGATCTCTTAGCAGCTCAATGAATCGAAATGGGTTAGATTTATAATTCTGATATGTAATGCGTTTTTTAATATGAGTTATATATTTTGCAGACAAAATATGATGTAGATTCCCTCGCGCTAGTGTCTATCTTTCAAGCCCTTTTTTAACATATGCTTCGGATTTGATTGAATAATATGCGCTGGTTTGCTATTTAAAAATGCAGCTTCTATCGGCACAATATGATTACTGTTAGACTATTTTTTATTTCTTTATTATTTTTTATTTACTCCCGCTACCACATATGTATTTCTTATATTTACTTTCGGCATCACACTAGGAACGTCAGTGTCATGATGCGCGTTTTCGATAATAATGTCAGTGGACCGACGTTTTTCACCTATGATACATTTATAACTGTAATGTTAGTGCATTGATGTTGTTTTCGAAAACCAACGTCAGTGTCGGTGACGCACGTATCGAAAATTAATGTCTCGTGTCATCGACGCTTTCGCACAAAAAAATGTGGTGCTTAAAAAAATTGTGTCAAAAACAAGTGTAGTACCAATAGAAGCCGCCTAAAAAAACATAATCTTCTGGGAAGTATTTGGGGCTGCCGTATGCGATCGGGCGGAATAAGAGTCAGGTGTTTGAACTCCTACGGGATAAAATACGCAAAAAGGTAGCGGGTTGGAAGGATAAATTGCTCTCGCCTGCCGGGAAGGAAGTGTTTATCAAGTCGGCCCCTCAGGCTATTCCTACGTTTATCATGCAGTGCAACAAGGTTCCAACTACACTCATCCGGGAACTTGAGCAAGCCATCATGGGTTTTTTTTGGGGGAACACAGAGAATAAGCGTCGAGTACATTGGAAGAGCTGGGAAGCCTGTTGTTTGCTGAAGAATCTGGGGGCTTAGGTTTTCGAGATTTAGAATGCTTCAACTTGGCCCTTTTGGCAAAACAGTCTTGGTGGATTCTAAATAGTCCGGGCTCGTTGGCAGCTCAGGTGTTGCATGCGAAATATTTTGAAGCCAGTAAAATTCTTGCAGCTAGGTTAGGGGCTCGACCATCGTTTCTATGGCGCAACATATTGGAGGGGCGAGACCTTTTGCTCAGTGGGCTGCGCTGGAGGGTGGGGGACGGTGACTCGGTTTTCCTTTTCATGACGCCTGGACTAGTCGGCAGCCTTCGTTTCGTATACCTTTTGTGGGGCATGAGCTTCCAACAGATTCCAAGGTGTCAGCTTTATTTCTCCTGAATGCGAGGATGTGGGATGTGCAGCGGATTCACCAGCTGTTTCGGCCGTGGGAATCGGACGCTATTTAGCGACCACTATAGCCCCAAGAGGGCATCTGGATAAGAGGATTTGGCACTATGATCGCAAAGAAGTTTATACAGTCAGATCAAGTTACTTTCTAGCCTTATCACTTTACCGGCCGGCGTCCGTGAGTGGTTCCACTATTTCAACTAGGGAGAGTAGAATATGGAGGAGTTGTTGGCAGTTACCGGTGCAGCCTCGTATTCATCATTTTTTTGTGGAGGTGCCTTCATGACTACCTTGCTATTGGGCAAGGGCTGAGGCGCAGGAGTATGGGAGATGGAGTTTGCTTGGCATGTGGTGAGACTCTGGAAACTATGCGACATGTGCTTTTTGAGTGTGAGATGGCGGAGAGAATTTGGAGGGTGTTGCCGTTTTATGGGATTCTTGGGCGCCTTGTCTCGGCCTCATTTGCGGATTTTTTCCTACGCCTATTAGAGGAGCTGGGAGTTCAGGACACTGCACGGTTTGTGTGGCTTATATGGGAAATTCGGAAGGCATGTTCTGCGGTGTTTGACGACCAGGCTGTCTATGTTTCCGTGGTGTGTGCCCGCTCTCTGGCAGCATCGACTGAGTATTGGGAGGCTATGGAACTTTATCAAACACAGACCTTGGGTCCACGTCTGGCAGACAAATGGGTAAATCCATCGGAAGGGGTAATTAAGGGTAATGTGGACACGTCGATTACGGATGCGGGGGCAGGTATTTGCATCATCTTCTGTGACTCTCTAGGGGTAGTCATGCATTGCTTTGCATACCACTTCGACCCAGGGGACCCGATAGAATTCTTGGAGCTAAAGGCCATTTCCTTGGCCCTGGAAGAGGCGAGGCGATTGGGTTTCCTGCGATTAGTTGTAGAGAGCGATTGTTTAGCATGTGTGGCGCGTCTTCGGAACCCTGTGGAGGATCTCACGGCATATGGGTGCCTAGTTCAGAACTGTTTGACTCTTTTATCTAGGTTCTTAGCTGTCTCTTTCGCTTTTGTTCGGCGCATAGGGAATGTCCCTACCCACCTGTTAGCTAGACATGCTTTGTTAATTTCTACTCGGATATCTTAGGGTAGCTCATCCTTGATGACGTTTTGGCCGCTTGTTTGGTGGATATTATTTAACACTACCTCCGTCCCAAAATATAAGTCCTTTTAGCTTTTTAATTTTGTCCCAAAATGTAAGTTCATTTACAAAACCAATAAAGCATTTATTACATCTTTCTCCTTCTACCCCTCATTTATTATATACTCAACCACTTTTTTATTATTTTGCATTAATACTAATGAAAAGTCATTTTAGTCTTTTTAATCAAAATTAATGACAAATAACAAATTTAACCAACTTTTTTTAATATGTGTGAAAAACGTAAAAGGACTTACATTTCGGGACGGAGGTAGTATAAGTTTTTTTTCCTCAAAAAAAAAATTATTAACTGCAAGCATAATTTAATGGTTAATTGAAACGGCCCGTCTTGTGGCTAATTGTAACCCTCAATAGAAAGCACATTCAGACGGTGTACGCTTGAGAATGGGCTGAATGGCTCAGAAAAATGTAAATACAAAAGTGGGCCTTAGGACATAGGTTTCATAAACTGAACAATTCGATCCTAGAGACTAAATGCACTGATCCTCCAGTTCGGGCCCAAAATTGTCAAAACTATACCAACGAAGATTCTATTGGCCCACAAAGTTGAATAAAATGTCATTTATATATTAATATTTTATTTTATGTAATTACTAGTGGGGGCCACTGCATGACGATCATGTGATGTGCTCTCACTTTTTTATCTTGTAGATTATAGTTTTATGTATGCAATAAATTTACTTTAGCAAAAATAAAGAAGATATCAACCTACTTCAATGCTTAGAAAAACATTTAAACCATCCTCTAGATGTGACAATATCTGCGTGTTGCGGCAAAGAAAAAGGTTACATGTGGGGGGAAAAATCACGAAGATCAAAATGCACCTTCGTGCAAAAAAAGTCAAACCAGAGTTTCGTGAACCAATAAAAACTACATAATAACAAAATTAAAATTTCCCAAACTCGAATAAATGAATTGTTAGTCGTAGAATATTATTCATATCCGACTTAACTTCCTAACTAATACTAATAAAAAGAAATAAAAAGAAAAGGTTCGAAGATTTTCATTTTCTTATCTTTTATCAAGTAAATTAACCGAAGGATAAGTAAGATAAATGGGAGTTGGATCTCGTTTTTATTTTTATGTATCTTTTATGTATCATGATCGAATGAACATTCTCATTCCTTGTCTAATTTTTACAATATTTTATTTTCTAGTAGTTTTGTGGCACCGCATCAAATCATACGACTTTGTTTTACTTAACCAAAAATTACGAAGATCGAAATGCACCTTCGCAAACAAAAGTCAAACCAGAGTTTCATTGTGTACTAATAAAACTACATATAATAACACAATTAAAATTTCCGAAACTCGAATCAAAGAATTGAATGCTTCAAATAAAAACCCTATTGATAAACACGTTGATGAGATAACACCGTACCAAATCATACGACTTCGTTTTACCTAACCAAAAAAAAAAAAAAAAAAAAAAAGGAAAAAAGACAAAAAATTTGGTATACCGACGACCAAAACGTCGCTAAAGCCGGACGACCAAAACGTCGCAAAAAGCGTACTACCAAAGATACAACTTTAATAGTCTACTACTACCAATAGAAACTACATATAATAACACAATTAAAATTTCCAAACTCGAATCAAAGAATTGAATGCTTCAAATAAAAACCCTAGTGATAAACATGTTGATGTGATAACACCGTACTCAAATCATACGACTTCGCTTTTACCTAACCAAAAAAAAAAAAAAAAAAAAAAGACAAAAATTTTGGTATAGCGACGACCAAAACGTCGCTAAAGACGGACGACCAAAACGTCGCAAAAAGCGTACTACCAAAGATGCAACTTTAATAGTCTACTACTAAGTATGATGATGCTCGAAGCAAATTTCACGGTATCAATAAACTCACCCAACCAAACCATGGGCACCCTCATCGTTTTAACAAAGAAAATGTTACCAAAGTCTACGTAGTGCATTGACACGGTTTCGATAAGTGTTGAATATGAAAAGAACAATACGCTAAAAGATTTATTATACACGTGCATCTATCCGACATTGTGGATGTGTAAAAATCCAATTAAAACACATCTACATGTCGTTCGGTCATGTCTCGAGATCAATACAACTCAAAATGTGTGCATGTAAACTTTAATAACTTAAAACATCTAGTTAACGACATCAATCAATACCACTAAAAGCTCCTACATAATGTGAGGCCGTTCTCGACAAACATTTCGCAACCTAATGTGAGCTCTCCATTGCATATATGTGTGTGAGAGAGAAAGCTATGAGTTTGACCAAGACGACTTAAATACATTGAAACCGTAAAACTGTATAACAATGCATGTTAATTACACCGTCAAAAGTGCGTACGACTGGCAAATGGGCTTCTTGGAGAACGAGCCGTCGGACCTTTGGACTTTGATGTGGAGTCTAAAAGGGCCCACTCGCTATAATTTCCTCATTTGGCAGGCTTGCCACGATAGCCTATTGGTTGGAGATTTTCTTTTCTCTCGGCGTATTGCACCAAGCCCGGAATGCAGCCTATGTACTCAACATACCGAAACAGTGCTTCATGCCTTGCGTGACTGTGATTGGGCTTATTCGGTGTGGAGGAGGGTTGTCCCGACAGAGGAAGAGAACCATTTTTTTTCGGCATTACACTTGCAAGATTGGATTGGATGTAACCTTAGAAAGGCAAAGAAATGGCCCTATGTATTCCGAGAAATATGCTATGGCATTTGGTATTGGAGGAACAAAATTGTGCACGATCCGAGTTTGGTGAGGCCACCCTCACAAGTTTTTCTTTCAAAAGCCATTAAACGGGCGAAGGATCTCCGACAAGCTTGAGGCATTGAAGAATAGATGTTTTTTAGATTTGACACTTGCTTGAGATTGTTTTCTCGGATGACATTTGCTTTATAATTTTAATGTATTGCCACGTTGGGGGCTCTTCCCACTTGTTTAAATAAAGAAAGGTTCTTTTCTCAAAAAAAAAAAATATATGTAGTAAATTCTAGAGACAATGATTGATTTGGAAGCATGGATAAATCAAACTTGTAACTTTCTTGCCTTACAACAGCCTAGGTAGACAAGAAAGATAGATGCTACTTAGATAAGGTAAACAAAAGATTTAATTATTCACTTAGCAGTCCAAAATTATATTAACATACGAATGTCATACATTGTGACATAAACAAGATAATTAATTAATGATTATGCTTATTGTAAAATTAAGTAAATGATTATAAAGATTCCCTTGAAATGTAAAGATTATTACGAGTGCATAAACAATGGAGGAAAACAGGATTAAATATTGCATAGAGGCCCCTCAAAAAAAAAAATATTGCATAGAGGACGTGGCTCCTTGTTATCAATCTTGAGTTTATTTATACATGGTAATAATAAAAGAATTCAGGTCCACTATCTATGACAATACCTACTAATTATTTTAATGCCTATCAACAACTCCTTAATAATTAGCCTTTGTTTTGATTTTGTTTAATTTGTAAGAGAAGAGCCTGTGGTTATGCAGATTATACGCTATATGTTCAGTGTAAGCTTGTTTTCGTAACAAGATATATTTAAGTCTGAACGTATTTAGTATCCAACTGATACTCACTCATTTATTTGAAATATGAAGATATGCAGGTTGAAGACGACTTTGATGATGAGTTTGGAGAGCAAGCTTAGGAATGTAGTGACGGAGTTCATTGTGCTTAAGCAGTTTCCTTTTCAGTCAAATTGAGTTGTAATAAATGTTAGCAGTTATTTATGACGTAGTTTGACTGCATTTGTAATCGATTGAGTTAGTTAATTAATGGAAGACCCAGATGGTCAGTTTCACGAGTTTCTTGCTTGTTTCTTTTCTTCTGCGTTGTTTAATACTCTGGTATGACAAGAGGCTTATGTGTGATTTAGGTTTACTCTAAATATCACGTGTCGAACGTTTCATTTTTGGATAAGAGCACGATGTCCGGGATAGAGGCATTACAATCTTTTTGCATAATATGATCAGGTGTTAATATTGTTTTAACGACTTCAAATATTTTGAGGATTGGAAAAAAAGCACATGGTATCATATCATAAGATAAACGTCACAAATGCAAAAGTTTCTAACCATTAAAATCAAGTGCTTACTGTTCTAATAAAACCAATTGGTTTTAGTACAACGGTAAGCGCTTGATCTGAACATGGTATCGGAGTTAGAGGTCATGAGATCGAACCCTGGTTGAAACATTATTTTAAAAAAATATATTGTGCAAGTGTTGGGACAAATTGCCCACACTTGAGGGGGGGCGTTGAGACATATTGCCCACACTCTTGAATAAAAATTGTGCAAGTGTTGGGACATATTGCTCACTCTTGAGAGGGAGTGTTGGGAGAGATTCCCACGACTCATCTTAACACTAACACTATTGATTAATATGAGTCGTGAAAAAAGTATGAGTCGTGAAAAAAGGGCACTACGTGTGGTTGTTCAGTATGAAAAATAAGTGTATAACATGGTATCAGAGCCAGATGTCATGAGATTAAACTCGTGCTTGATATTAACAATATATAATACTTACGATAACAAAGAAAATGACAAATATTTTAAAGCTTAGGTTCTATCATCTACGATTATCACATAAATGAGAGTAGTTAAATAACGAAACCTGTTTTGGAAATCTCTAATGGGTGTGTCGAGAATAATCTAGATATTTGAATATTTATCTTATTATTTGTATTTATGTAATTATTATTTGGAGTTTAAATTATAAAAGCTTATATAATTATATTCATTCCATTCGGTTGAATCAATAAAAAAATAGGAAAGAAATCTTAATATTGACCATGGCTGTACTAAATGGTTGGCTAGTAGTATTATTTAAACATATCATTACCAGCTAACGACAATTAATCTGAAATGCACCATCACTTTGCTAATTCCTTTTTGCAAAATAACCACACACACAAAATAAAAAAATAAAAAAATAAAAAAAAAAGAAACACCTTTTTGCAATGGTCGGTGATTTAAAAATAAGCACATTCATTAGTTTATCTAATGATGATTATACCTTTAAGTATTAAATGTTTTTTTTTAATTCTTTAAGAAAAAAATGGTCGTTTTACTAACTCCTGCGGGCACTTTGAATCAATCAAACGTGCACTTTGAATCAATCAAACGTAGGCATGACCCAACATGCCATGTGTCAGAACCAGATCAATTTGGAGGCTACCGACAAGGGAAGTTACTGTGGAGGCTCGTATAGAGAGAATGTAATCATGTGGCATGTCTAGATTACACACCCACACTGATTTCTTCTGATAAAAAAACTGTGGCTTAGAGAGAAGCCACATGCGCAAGTAAATTTCTCTCCAATGTTGGAAATCTCCAACTAAAATTCCTACCGACAAAGCCTTCTCCCGGCACAATGGATTCCTCTGGCCAATAATAAGTTTTATGGTGGTCCAAGCGACAAGATGAGAAAGGATTATGGCACCATCGACGGTAAAGGCATCTGGATGTGCCTTAGTTTGTCCGAAGTGCAAAAGAACCACTCCGGGGAATGTCGAGCGAGTTCGAATGGATGTTACCTTTGTGGAGATACGGGACACTACTCAAAAGTTTGCCTGTAAGGAGTGCTAGGAGAAATCGGGGGATCAACCAAAAGGTCAAGTCGACCAACAAGGGTGTTTGCTATGGATGCAAATGATACCAGTGTACCTTTTAGTTTGTTTGTTTTTCTTGAAATATTCTTATGACATGAATTAAATTCGCGTTGTAATTGTAGCTAAGTAAATGAACTAACTCTTAGGGACATTAATAGTGGGTAACATAGTTATATCAACATTAATTAATACGAGAGTGTCAAAACTTTTGTGTTAAGTAAGGTAGCTAGCAAGTTAAGCCTACCCCTCAACCTTTTAAGAAACCTTAATGGATACCATCTGGGTACAGTGAATTAGATAAAGTGAAGCATTTGGTAGAAGATTGGTTAAGTGCGGTTCAGTGGTTAGGAGTGTTTGGTCATCAATTACGATAAGAAGAGTAAAAATGTAAAAACATGGTATTTATATTTTACACGGTGGGACCTTGTGTATTTTTTTCGCATCTATTGGTGCGATGGATCGCATACTTGGTTCGGGACCAAACAACGGCGACACTAAGGGTGGGTTGGGTCAATCGACCCCAAACCAAAAAAAAAAAAACTGTATATTCTTTATCATCTTTTGAAAATTTTATAACTAATATGTATTAACTGACTCGTTAAAATTTTAAAATATTGACCTTTGACCCGTATCTACTGTATTAAAAACTTGTAATATGATCTGTTATTCTCGAACCTTGACCCATATCACAAAAATCCTGCAGCCGCCCCTGTCCAGGACCATAATAAAATTTCCGATAATACTATCTCTGTCCGACAAAAATGTTTATTTTTTAAAATAATTTTTCCTATAAAAGTGTTTATTTAAAAAATCAATATATCATTTAATGTATATATTTCAAACATACCTCTATTATACCATTTAATGTTTTTATTTACGCTTTTCATATACCAAAACCAGTATTTATTATGAAATGAAGATATATATATATTCATTAGTTTTTAAAATACAACACATTAATTATTTTTTTTAATATATGTGCATCATAAATAGTAGACACTACGGAGGTACTATTATGCAACTACTCTGGAAATGCTATGTCAATACGAGAGATTTTAGGGTAAAATGTTAGTATATTATTTTCCCTATCATACACACATCTATAATGTGAACAACAACAAAATTATGGGGACATAATGCAAGCAACTTAATATAATTTATTTACCACAGTAATAAGATAAAAAGACTATAATGTCTAAAACAATTTGGAAAATGCTATGAATAAGTTATAAATTTAAACATAGATTGCCATAGATAAGCGTCTTTAAATAAGCGTTATACCCTTCTTTCTTTTTTTTTTTTTTTTTTTTTTTTTTTTTTTTTTGCACTTGGACGAAAGCTGGCCTAATGGCCTTAATTTATTGGGGGAGGGGGGATTCGAAAAATAATAATAATAAGCGTTATAAATTTACACATAGATTGCCAAAATTTATATTAAAAAAAAAGGTTATTTAGTCTCATTAAAAGTTACTAAGAATGTTTTTCTTTATCCTCCTAACAAACTCATTTTTTTCCTCTTAAAAACATTTTTTTTGTCGTAATTTGAGAACAGTAAATAAAGACATTTTAAGTAGAATATATGGAACAAGACCAACATGACATATAAATACATATAAATGAATAATTAAAACATGTAAACATTCAGCATGACAGCATGTTAAGTCAATTGTTGTGAAAAGTTACTCGTTCACTTTTTATTTAAGTGGTATAGTTGCTAAATAAATTTATTAAAGAAGTGAGTTAATACTACTTTATTAATAAAATAACTAAAAAAACTTTGGATATAAATAATGTACTAGTCTTATTTTATTTCCCGTATTGTAATAAATAAAGCAAAGTAAGAAAAAAAGAAATAAATGTTGCTTTGGAAATAATACAAATGAATAAACGATTTCGACAACTAAATTAATTAATAAGGAATGAAGGGAGAAAAAGATAATTATCTTATTCTGTTGAGATTAAAGAAGGATAGGGTTTTTGTTGGCTCAATGGTGCATTTCATCAAACACATGTGGAGGAAATTAGCTAGTTAGTTACAACCGAATTGCATGTAACCGACAGTTGAGCTCAATCCTTAATTATAAATAGCCATTGAAGGCATAAATGTTAGATTAGAAGTCTGAATTAGATTTTTGTATTGTCAATTGTTGCAAATTAGTTCAATTGTAATATCCCGCCTTTTCATCAATTCAAAGTTAGTTATCTTCATCTTCTTCATGATGAAGATTTAAATATTTCAAGTTCTATGCTGTGTTCTTCGATTAGTTCTCAGTTTGTTTGATTCAACTTCAAATTTAACATGGTATCAGAGAGACTTCCGCGCTAAACAGTTTGAAGTTGTTAGATTCTTGAAGTTTTTTTTCCGATTCTTCTTGTTCTTCATACAATCGTCAATGGCGGATCCTGTTACTGCGAATAATCATGGTAGTCACCATGACAATCCAAGTCTTGTTCTGGTTCAGCCTTTACTCAAAGGTGCAGATAACTTCCTTCATTAGAAGCGTGCAGTTTCTAAATCTATTTCTTCTCGTGGAAAACTTCCATTTGTTGATGGTTTTTTGCCAATGCCTGTTGAAAATGATAGAGCATACCAAGATTGGTTGCAGACTAATGATCTGGTTGTTTCTTGGTTAATCAATTCCGTGGTACATGCAATCGCTGAAAGTGTGATGTTCTTTGACACTGCGAGGGAAATCTGGCTCGATTTGCATGATAGATTCAGCAGAGAAACCGCTTATCGTCTGTCTAATATTGAAGAAGAAATAGAGAAAGTCAAGCAAGGTAACCTATCTGTTACAGATTACTTTACCAAATTGAAGGCGTTATGGGATCAATACTCGTTGCTTAGGTCTATTCCTCCCTGTACTTGTGCTGCTCTACCAATCATTAGAGAATATTATGCAAATGCTTACACAACCAGATTCTTGAAAGGACTCAATGGCAATTTTAACAATGTTAAGTCACAAGTTCTAATGATGTCACCACTTTCGGATGTGAAAAGAGCCTTTGTAATGGCTTTAAATCATGAACAACAGCTGGATTATAATAGTAACAGTTCCGATTCTGTAATTCTAGCTACACAGCACAATCAAGAATTTACAGATGGTTTTTCTAATGCTGTTCAGTCAAGATTTGATAATCAAGGTAGAGGACAGGGCAGGGGCAATGACATAGGTCAGAACTCTGAAAAAAACCTCAATGTACTTATTGTGGAAATGAGGGGTACACTGTTGATAAATGTTACAAGAAATTCGGCTTTCCTCCAAATTTGAAATGATATGGCAGAGGTTCCAATGGAAGATGTCCTGGTTCAATGGCTAATCATGTCAGCCTTGATCAGTCATGCACATATGTGTCTTCAGATTCTAATGATCATGAAAGGGTTACTAATGACAAAGGCACTATCACTCAAAGCCAATATGATCATTTGCTGTCACTGATTCAAGGGTTAAAAGTTTCAAACAGTCACTGCAATTCTGTGGTGATGGCTGCTGGTTTCCATTCTCAGGGACAAGGTATCTTTGGCAGTTCAATCCATTGGATTCTTGATTCAGGGGCTACTGACCATATAACATTTACACTATCTAACATGTTTGATACTGTTTCTGTGAAAAACATTTCAGTTAATTTTCCTAATGGTACATCTGTGTCAGTCACACACATAGGCAAGGTTAAAATCAATGATCACATGTTTTACATAATGTTTTTTGCATCCCTTCTTTCAGATACAATCTGATATCAATCAGAAAACTTACTAATGATAGTAAGTATTCTGTCAATTTTGGAACTAATATGTGTGTTGTGCAGGATCTTCAAACTATGAAGAGGATTAGTACAGCTGATTTACAAAGTGGATTGTACATTCTTGTTTCAGATACTTCACAAAATAATTCAAACAAAGTGCATGTTGTTCACCAATCTAGTAATAAATCAGTTAATGCTATTTGCCAGCTTTGTAATAAATCAGATACCTTGTTATGGCATTACAGATTAGGTCATCCTTCTTTAGAAAGAATGAAAGCTTTAAGAACAATAGATGACAAAATCAAAGTTCCTTTACATGATTGTACTATGTGCCATTTGGCAAAATAGAAGAAACCTGTTTTCCTATTAGTATTTCTGCCACACATTCTTGTTTTGATTTAATACATGTTGACATTTGGGGTCCCAATAGGGTTCCAACTGTATATGGTGAAAGTTATTTCTTGTCCATAGTTGATGATTACAGTAGATATACCTGGATTATCTTATGAAAACAAAAGTCAAGCGATAATGTCTGTTGCGACAATTTTGTGTGCTTGTACAAAATCAATTATGATGAGATGTGTTAGGACCATAAGGTCCGATCATGGAGGTGAATTTAACATGAATTTTTTTTTACAGAACCAAAGTCAATGTACATCAAAAAGCATGTGTTAGAACACCATAGCAAAATGGCCTCATTGAGAGAAAACATCAACACATTTTAAACATTGCAAGGGGAATTGAAATTTCAAATCAATGTGCACATTGATTCTTGGGGATATTGCGTTAAACATGCATGTTTATTTGATCAACTTAACTCCTACTTCCTCTACTTGAAAACAAAACACCTTATGAAATATTAAATAACCAACAACCATCTTATGATAATCTTAGGGTTTTTGGTTGTTTATGTTTTGTTTCTACACAGGTACAAGGTAGAGATAAGTTTGATCTCAGAAGCAATGCTTCCATTTTCCTAGGCTATGAACCACACATCAAAGGGTATAAGGTTCTTAATCTCTCAAATAGATCCATCTCTGTATCAAGAGATGTTTCCTTCCATGAACAATCTTTTCCTTTCCTTACTGATTCATCTATTTTATCTTCAAATGATATATGCTTACCATTGTCGATGATCGATCCTGATCTAACAAATCCTATTGTTAGCACTAATTTTTTGTCACAGAATGATTCCAATAACAATCCAGTGGACACTCATTCCAATGATGTTGATGCAAACTCAATCAATGCTGATAACACTACAAAAAAACAGCAGTTTTGCGACGGATTTTTTGCGACGGACATTATTTCCGTCGCAAATTTACGTTTGCGACGGATATTTTAAAGTTTGCGACGGGACACTTGGCGGGACCGATTTTTCCACTTGGCGGGCAATTTTGCGACGGAATTTTTATTATTTTGCGACGGCCTATTCAATAAAATTTTATAAAATTATTTTATTATTCTGAATTTAGATAAAATTTGCGACGGAATTTAAATTCCGTCGCAAAAAAACATTTTGCGACGGAAAGTTTTATTATTTTGCGACGGACTTCAATAAAATTTTATAGAATTATTTTATTATTCTGAATTTGGATAAAATTTGCGACGGAAAACGTAAATTTGCGACGGAATACTTTAATGGGACGACATTGTCGTCCCAAAAAAGGCTTGTCGTCCCAAAAAAGTTTAACCTAAATTAGATAACGGGAAGCCTCTCTCTTCTCCTTCTTCATTTCTTTTTCAGCCTGCAAGTCGAAAAACAGAAAATCCGGCCGCCTCTTTCAACTACCCACCCCTCTCCTCCTCCGGTCACCACCACTACCACCACTCTTCCTCCGGTCACCACTTCTTCAACCACCCGCCCCCTCCTTCCTCCGGCGAGCAGCAACCACAACAACAACACACAGGGCCGCAACAACCAACCGCCTCCTCCTTCCTCCGCCACATCTCCGGTAAGTCTTTATTGTTTGTCAAATTAGTTGCTTTTAGTTTTATTTTGTTAGGTCCTATATGGATCCTTAGCTAGGTGTAAAGGCACAGAAGGGGGGGTAGAAGTTCAGCTTTGTTGATCAGGTTTCACTTCGATTCAGCCTTTGATCCCTCTTGTAAATTTGTTGCTCACACTCTCTAACATGTATATGAACACTTTGGAGTCGATTTGTGAGAGGATCAATCGAGTTTTTCTGCTGCACTCCAAGTTTAACACCAAACAGCCCCATATATAGCTATTTTTAGGGTTGCAGCCTCTTTTCTTGTAAAATACCTCTTGTGCCCCTATCAATCTTGAGTAGAACGTGTAATATATAGATAATAGCATTATTTCCAATCAATTCAAATTGATACAACCGGATTTATCTCAATTAATTAACCCAATCAAATCAATTATCTATTTTTGGAAACAGTTTAAATAAATACAAGTTTATCTTCAAATTTTCTATATGATCACGTGTCCAAATCAAGATGATCAAAGAATGAAATATTCTCATAATATTTTCAACTATAATCCCTCAAATTTTCAGCTAATTTGGAGTTGAACCCGTCACTCAAAAAGACACTACAAGTCAACTATCTCACAGACAGACAGTTTTACTGAAGCATTTTGTAGTCAACTTTTAGCTATGATAAAGACCTTAAATCACAAAAGTTTCTTGAGACAAAATGTACCCCTATATGCAATATATAACATATAAAAATTCAACTCATTCCAAGTAGTATAGGGTACTCAAAAGTGTGACACATCAGCACATCAGAAAGCTGTAACACAGACTTTCACAATCTGATGCGTTTTTGTTCAGCATGGTGTGTGCTCTGTGTTGCATGAAAATGAGATATTATATATTCGTTTTGTAGCTTGAATTATGAGATTTCCAACCATATAAAGATCATGCAATTTGGTTCAATATTGAGCAAGTTATGGGGTGTGAACATGGGTGAAAAACAGTCCAACACTTAGAAAAATTCAGCAGATTTTTATCACATGAACCCTAATTTTGACCTAATTCAATTTTGATCAAATTGAACAACTTAAAGCATGATTAGGGTCAATTCTAAGTGTATTAATATAATTAAACATGTTTCACATCATTCGGGTGAGTTTGGACCATTTCCCCAAAATTCCCAATTTGCCTTTTTGACCTACTTTCACCTGATTTGACCCTATGATGATTCTCATACCAACCTAATGTGTTTTGGATCAATTTTAGGTTGTTACAATGTAAGTTGAGGTCAAATGTCCATTTACCCTTAAGGTCAACTCTTTGGTCACCTTTCCCATTTTGCCCCTATCACATTCTCAATTTAAGCTCATGATTTGTGATCATGCATTTCAAGTGAGGCTTACCATTTCTAGCCTTATGTGATGTTTGAGTTGAAATCATGCCTTTTCACACATACACACAATTGATCCAATGTGATCATGTGTTGTTATCATCAAAACCAATATACTCACATATTTTTGTCAAATTAGTGCAATAAAAGTGGTATGTATTATGTAAACCATTAGGTAACACCACTTTATGAACTAGCAGAAATTCATTAATTAAAAAAACACGGTCGAATGAACTAGCTTTGATATTGTAATGAGAAAAGAAATATTATCCACTTACTTTGCTTTGCTTTTTTACAGCTTCGAAGAAGGTGTTGTAGTTACTCGGCTTAGCAAACAAAGAAATTGCTTGAGGTCGATGTAGTTAGAGGTGCTACTGTAAATCTCAATAGTTGTGCATGAAAAGACAGTTTATATTCTTATCAGTGCTTGTACCGGGGCCGAAAAATCCGAAAGGAAACCTCGATGTTGGAGGAGCTAGAGAGAGACAGAAAGCGTCAGGATGACAGACTAGCGCAGATGGAGGCTTGGATTACCAATGGTTGGCGAAGATCCCTCCGGAGGATGCAACCCGGTACGAGGCGACCTGAGAGATGACCATTCTGATCATGGACCTGGAGGAGGTGACGTGGGTTTAGGTAGTACACCGGGTCTGACTGGGTGACATTGTTTTGATACATTTTTATTTATTTTGGCTTATCGTATCCCTTTGACGTATTTTTGACATTTCCCTTTGACGTATTTTTGACATATCCCCTTTGATATCGTATTCCCGTTTATATTGTTGTTGTTGATAGCGGTAGCAATTGTAATGCTACGGGGAAAATTAAAATTGTTTTGCGGCGGTGGTTTGGCCGGTTTCTTTGCAAAACGACCATAATTTTCTGCTTTAATTTATTTTTGCGACGGAATATATCCGTCGCAATATGGTATTTGCGACGGAAAAGGCTCATTTTGCGACGGATATGAAAAGATCTAAAAATAAATAAATTATTTAATAAAAATAAGTTGCGACGGATTATACATTTTTGCGACGGATTATACATTTTTGCGACGGATTATACATTTTTTGCGACGGAATATTTCCGTCGCTATTTGTTATTTGCGACGGACTATACATTTTTTGCGACGGAAATTATAATTTAAAAATAAAATAAAATACGGTAATTATTCGTCGCAAAATCCGTCGCAAATAATTTGCGACGGTTTATCCGTCGCAAAACTGGGGTTTTGCGACTAAAAAATGCGACAAAGAAAAATCGTCGCAAATCCGTCGCAAACTATGGTTTGCGACGGAATAACCCTTGTTTGCGACGGTAATATTCCGTCGCAAAACTGCTGTTTTTTTGTAGTGTAATGATATAACTATAGACAGTAAAGAAGATCAAACAGGACTAGAGTTGCTCCTACATATTTACAAGATTATGTTTACCAAAATCCTGCACACAGGACTTCACCACATACATTAGCCAATGTCATGTCATATTCCAACATTTCACAAACCTATCAAGGATTCATCAGCAACATCAATATAGACACAGAACCTACTACCTACCAGCAAGCTGTCCAAGATCCTAACTGGCAACAGGCCATGGACAAAGAGTTAGAAGCCCTGGCACAGACAAATACTTGTACATTGGTACAGCCTCCAAAGGGTGTCAAACCAATAGGATGTAAGTGGGTATACAGGATCAAAAGTAAGTCAGACGAGAGCATTGAAAGGTACAAAGCAAGATTAGTAGCAAAGGGTTTCACTCAAACCGAGGGAATTGATTTCTTAGAGACTTTTTCTCTAGTTGCAAAACAAACCACCATCAGGTTGTTCCTAGCCCTAGCAGCTCACAAAGGGTGGCATTTACATCAAATGGATGTAAATAATGCCTTTTTACATGGTGATTTAGAGGAAACCGTATACATGAGGCCTCCTCCAGGTTTACACAGTAATGGTATGATTTGCAAACTAAATAGGTCCTTATATGGTTTGAGGCAAGCAAGCAAATAGTGGAATGCAAAGTTAACTCAGAAACTTTTAGAGCATGGTTATCAACAATCAAAGAATGATCATAGTCTTTTCACAAAAGGGACATGCTTTGATTTCATAGCATTACTAGTATATGTTGATGATATAGTGGTTGGAAGCCTCAACATGACAGCAATTCATGATTTAAAAGATTTGCTACATAATGCTTTTACCATCAAGGACTTAAGAGACCTCAAATACTTCCTAGGTTTTGAGGTAGCTAGATCCAAAACTGGCATTGTTATCAACCAAAGGAAATATTGCCTAGACTTATTAAGGGAATTTGGATCCTTGGAAAGCAAACCAGCTACCACCCCTATGGATTACACTCAAAATCTCAGTTCTGTTGAAGCACATTTTCTATCAACCAACACTGAATACAGAAGTTTAATTGGCAAATTACTATACCTAGGCAACACAAGACCAAACATCTTTTTTGCTACACAACAACTAAGTCAGTTCTTAGATAAACCAAATGAGGCACACCTCAAAGCAACTCACATATTACTTAGATACCTCAAATCCTCTCCTGGCAAGGGCATTTTCTTTCCCATTGAAGGATCCATAAATCTCAAAGCATTCAGTGATTCAGATTGGGTAGCATGTACCAAAACCAGAAGATCAATCACTGGATACCTGGTTTATCTAGGGCATGCATTGATATCTTGGAAATCTAAGAAGCAACCTACAGTATCCAGAAGTTCAAGTGAAGTTGAGTATAAAGCCATGGCCATCACAGCCTGTGTGATTCAATGGCTCTTATACTTATTAAGAGATTTCCAGATTCATTACACAACCATAGTCCCTATGTATTGTGATAGTGACAGTGCTCTACACATTGTTGAAAATCATGTTTTTCATTAGAGGACAAAGCATATAGAGATAGACTGCCACTTTGTCAGGGAAAAATACATAGACAAACATTAAAACCTCTCCCAATCAACACCATATAGCAGCCTGCAGATATTTTAACAAAGCCAGTGGATAAGGCCACATTAAACAGACCGTTGGCAGCCTTACCCCTCAAAGATATATATGAGATTAAAGAAGGATAGGGGGTTTTGGCAATCTAATCATATTCTTCTCATTCCATGCTCAGCTTGAGGGGGGTGTTGAGATTAAAGAAGGATAGGAGTTTTATGGCACATTGGTGCATTTCATCAAACACATGTGGAGGAAGTTAGCTAGTTAGTTACAACCGAATTGTAACGGACAGTTGAGCTCAATCCTTAATTATAAATAGCCATTGAAGGCATAGAAGTTAGATAGAAGTCTGAATTACATTTCTGTATTGTCAATTGTTGCAAATTAGTTCAATTGTAATTTCCCGCCTTTTCATCAATTCAAAGTTAGTTATCTTCATCTTCTTCATGATGAAGATTTAAGTCTTTCAAGTTCTATGATGTGTTCTTCGATTAGTTCTCAGTTTGTTTGATTCAACTTCAAATTTAACATATTCCGTAATCTGATAAACCCCCTTGTGAAAGACTAAGGAATATATGTAGTCCGAGGGGTATAGCTCAGTTGTTAAAAAGTATAGTAGATGTATGATTGTTCGAATATTGTATGGAGCAATCTTGTTATAGCTCACATTGTACTTTGTGTGACTCGAACTCAGGATCTAAACTTAACCAATTGAAATAAACCTCATTGGCCATCAATAGAAAAAAGTTATATGTATATGTTTTACCAAAATTTTATCCATTAATATTAATTATTGTCCTATGATATTTTTAATGTATATTTAAAGTTAATGCTTTAGAAACTTGTTACGACCCAATTTCAGATTAAAATAATTTCTAATTAGTTTACTTTCTAGGAAAATTAATTTTAGTTGCAATTCAATCTTTAAAGAAAAAAAATATAAGGTGTTGCTCTCGATTCCTGACTTGCATCTTTTAGAAAAAAAGAGGCTTATTCCTCAAAAAAGAAAAAGAAAAAAAGAGGCTTGAGAAAATTTTATTTTTTTTTGTCTTGGAGAAATTTTTAAAACTTTTTTTGTCTTGGAGAAATTTTTAAAACAAATATAGAAAGTAGTGGTTCTCCAAAAAAGAAAAAAATAAAAAAATATTGAAAGTAGTGAAAACATTCAAACATCCAACGCCTATTAATTGAAGCCTTAACTACCAATCATCAATAGGCACTAATCACCAAACTATATAAACTCCCTCCTCATTTATCTTCCAATATCAGAATTAGCTAACATATTAGCAAAGCCAAACAGCAGGCAGTGGCCGTTAATTACAAACCTTCTTTCTCTTTTGCTATTTGGTCTTCTTGTGTTGAAAAAAGAAATGCCAATATCCAAAATTGCCATTGGCAACACAGCTGAAGCTAGCCACCCGGATGCTCTTAGAGCTGCTCTTGCCGAGTTTATATCAACGCTCATCTTTGTTTTTGCCGCCAAGGCTCCGGCATGGCTTTCAGTAAGTCCTTATTTACTTCTGTACTCGTAACACATATGCCACAGCATGACGTGACGGTGAGAGAGTCCATATATATCATGGTCCTATTCAGACATTAGAGTGTGATATTTGTTGTGTATGTGGTTGTGACAGTATTATTATTATTATTATTTTTATTATTTTTTGGATGATGAAAAAACAAAATTCTCTGTGTGCAGATAAGCTTACAGACAATGGAGCAAACACTCCTGCTGGGCTAATTTCTGCTTCAATCGCTCACGCTTTTGCACTTTTCGTGGCGGTATCAGTCGGTGCCAACATTTCTGGCGGTCATGTAAACCCGGCCGTGACATTCGGTGCCTTTATTGGCGGTCACATTACGTTATTAAGAAGCATTCTGTACTGGATTGCACAGTTGCTCGGTTCCGTTGTTGCTTGTTTGCTCCTTAAGTTTGCCACTGGTGGATTGGTAAGAATGATCATTAATTATCACTTTCAAATTCATAATTCTGAAAAAAAAGAGAAAAACGGTGTTTGAGAAATTATGTTGTCTTATGATTGGTTGTCTGATCCAGGAAACATCGGCATTTGCACTATCATCAGGAGTGGGAGTATGGAACGCGGTAGTATTTGAGATAGTGATGACCTTCGGTTTGGTTTACACCGTATACGCAACAGCTGTGGATCCAAAGAAAGGGGACATAGGGATCCTTGCACCCATTGCAATCGGATTCATAGTGGGTGCAAACATCTTGGTCGGCGGTGCATTCGATGGTGCATCAATGAACCCTGCTGTGTCATTCGGACCTGCAGTTGTTAGCTGGACATGGAACAGTCACTGGGTATACTGGCTCGGCCCATTCATCGGTTCTGCTCTTGCTGCTATCGTATATGATGTTTTCTTCATTACTCAATCTCACGAGCCGCTCCCAGCCAGTGATTACTAAGAATCTATGTTTTCAGTTTGAAAGAAGTTGTTAAAGTCCAGTTTATTGCCTGTAAAATCAGTGGCTTTTTCACTGTTGTGGTTTATTTATCTTTTTCCTTTCAGAACAAAGTGTAAGGATTGTCTCTTCTTGATGGAATCATATGTTGACTTTGGTTTTAGTTTGAATATCTTGTACAACAAAACTCATGGATGAAGCACCCCCCTACCCACGCAGTATCACGAGAAGGACCGAGTCAATTATAATCTTATTACACCATTCGTTCCCCCGAAGAATCCTCTATTTTGCTCCTGATACTAGAACAAATTCATAGATACGCCATTGCTTTACAAAACAATTAACAATTTTTATTACAGAACAGTGATACAAAGTTATTTTAGCAGATGACCCTTAACATTTGAACCAGTTTTACTGGTAATAAAAAGCCTTTATGACATAAAATCAGTAGCAGGATCTGCAGGGCTAACATGTGGGATTGATCTTCGTTCTCTAGACCACGAAGCTGTCCAAAAATGTCAAACTCAAGTATTTCCAATGAGAGTATACAAACAACATGGCTTAATAGGTAAACTTATCCAGATCTGTATTGGGAAGCAAAAAAGCGTATGCATGATCAGTTTTTCTTCTTTTTCTGTTTTCCAAGCTTTGACGAACGTTGTTTGAACAAGTGAAGGTAAAGCTTCAGCCACGGAATCGGATAGAAGATCAACAAAATCTATTCCAAAAATATACGAGCTTAAGACAACGTAATCACAAGCCATTGGAGAGGTTCCAATGAAATAAGATAAATTACACGTACCACAACAAACGTGTGATAGCTGAAATGGAGGCTACGAAAGAAATCCGCATAAAGGCTCTTCTCTTCTATAACCGGAAGTGCTTTATACATGAGCCACACTGCAAAAAGCATGAAACTTTATAACCACATTTGCTCTGTAATATAGATGGTAGAAACACAGTATATATCTAACAAACAGTTTTGTAGCTTACTTTCACCAGGACCAACTCCAATTGGATACAGAATAATGAATGCTGTATACCTGACCATACAAAGCAGTAGACATGAAATTGAATAGAGGGCAAAATAATGAGTTTTCTGTGTTTATCAGCACACGAACAGTAGTTCTATGAAGAAAATAAACCTGAGGTAAGTGAGCCAATATGGTGGGCTGCTGATGCAGTTTATCGCATAATGTGAATATCTGATAACCTGCAGTTTATCCACTGCACTTTAGTAGTAAAGCAGCTATGTATCCAACAATTCTCGATAAAGAAGGAACTACTGAAAGATGACTGACTTACCTCAGAAGTACTCCACGCGATAAAAGTAATGAATACTGAAGGTAACTGCTGAACCTAGATCATATACAAAAAGAACCCGAATATAGACCATTCTAAACTCATATAAACAGCAAACCGGTGAATATAAGCATATCGCCTAGGCGGGGTCCTGAAAATTGCTGGACCATTTAGGCCTATTGTTTGCAGCCTTACCTTACATTTCTATAAGACAGTGTTTCCATGACTTGGACCCATGACCTATGATTACACGGTAACAACCTATACCGTTGTGCCAAGGCTCCGCCTCTAAACACGCATAGGTCCACAAATCCACTTCAAATTTACCATTATATTACACCCTACCTATCAGCAATAGAAGTTAGGCCAACCCAACATTGGCAAATAACTGAATAAGTGTCTAAATAAAATACCTCGTGTAATTGGCGAACAATAGCTAAGAGGAAATGAGTCCTTCCACCCCATTGCAAGAGAGGAAAAAGCACCCCACTAGGAACAATCCCTTCATAATACAAATCAGAAAAAGCACCAATTTAATATCTATACTCACAACGCAGGTAGTTAAAAATAAAAATTAGAGTAAATTGGCCTTGTAATTTTACCTATAGCTCCATGTACAACTTCCAAAAATGCCAAAGTTTGCAAGAAGCCTAAAGAACAGAGCATTCCAAATTAGACAACCTTCATTCACATAAGCATAGACTAACAATACAAAATGAAAGTAATTGCACATTTTAGTGTTCATAAATGAAAGAAAAGAAACATTAAAGGGGTTAATATCATTACATATGAGGTCTCCGGCAGAGGTATAAGCACCAGTGACCGACCCATTCAACACAAAGTCACCCAAAATCCTGAAAAGAGAGATTGCCCTGCAGAATTGGAAAAAAAAAAAGAAGTCAGATTGTGTTCTTCTCAGAAGAATGAAAGAGAAAATAGGAATGAGAAAAGACAAGTACCATCCCAGGGCTTGAAGGGAATTGTACAAGAACAGATAGCTTTTCAGCAACGACGACATTCGGAGAATGGACTGGAGACGAACCAACCCAATCCAAAGCTTGTGGCGTTATTCACTTCACATCTTTTATTTTTCTCCTACCAAATATCACTCGGTGTTTTTTATTCAGTAAAAAAAGATTATTAGTTTTTTTTTTTTCCACAAATGACGGCAAGATTTATTACAAACCCTAAAAACCCGGATCGAAAAGAGACTCCGCACTACCCTGGTAGATTTCACAACTCCCGACCAACCAGATCGAGATCACAAGAGGCGGGACCACAACAAAAACAACAAAACAACAAAAACAACGTCAACAAACAGATAGAAAGCTCAGAAGTCTTGGCGAAAAGAAAATATATCTCCTAAAAATTCGATAAAGCGGCCAACAGACACGAATTCCCCGGGTCCATCCATCTATTGACAACAATAACAGACTACACAAACAACAAACCTAAACCAATAATTACAGACAAACAAAACAAAAGAAACAAAAAAAGCTAGCAGTGCCGCCGGAGAGCAAAAACTGAAACCAACAACCCAGATGAACGCCATTGGAGTCCACCACCACCGACCGTCGCCTTCGGGCGGAGAACGAAGCCCGTAAGAGATGACTAACGCCTCCGACAAAAGAACAACTACCATAACCGCCAATTAAGAGCCCGGAGCCTTAACGGTGTTATGTAAGTCCCGCAGCGGTGGACTGCACCACCCGGAAAGGGAGACAGTCATGCCGATCAAAAGCAAAGAAATCCAGCTGAGGGGAGGAACGAAGAACCGCCAACGATCGCCGCCGGAACACTACCAAAAAAACAATCACGGATCCCGCGGACCTCCACCGAATTCTTCATAAGCGCGCCACCACCAATGCCTAATGTGATCGAAAGCGGAGTGAACCTCGATTCTGCAAACGCCTCTTCGCCCAAAAGACCCACCCGACTTTCAAATTTGAAATGAAAGAAAGAGGCGCAGCGAAAACAAAACACTCCCCACCTCCATCCCTTCGAACTTGATCGGATCCATGGGGAAGAGCAGCGAGGCAAACAAAACCGTTCTACATAAACAAAACCGAGTGAGTGCGTTATTCTCGCTCTAAAAAATTGCCCATAATTACCCTCAACGTCATATTATGAAATATTTTCCATTTGTATAAAATAAAAATAAAAAAGTAAATTTTTATTTGAGAAAATGAAGAAATTTATTAAGTAACATCCGCAATACATGCTGGAGGCGAACTGCTCCAAAAAGATACAGAGTCTAAAAACAAAGCATGCCGCGCAAGTAGGTGCGCGGACACATTGTCAATTCGATGAACAAATAAAAAAGAACTAGAAGTAAAACTAGATAGCAGAGCCAAACAGTCCGCAACAAGCAACCATGAGCCGTAATGTCCTCCGTTGGCTGTCGGAGCCGCTGCACGCATGTCAAGCAGCCGCTTTCCACCTCCAAATGAAGCACATTCAAGCGTTGCGCCTCCAACAATGCCAGGTAAATGGCCCGAAGCTCTATAAATTCCGGCCGTCCCCGTCATAAAATGGGTAACCCATCGAGTACATAACTGCCCCTAACGAGTCCCTGAAAACAAGCCCGACTCCCGCCCTATCTTCTCTCACAGCGGCATCCACGTTACATTTCAGTACCCCCTGAAGAGGCCTAGCCCACGAATCCGCCAAGTTTTGCGATGCCCCTTGCACCCAGAAGGCCCCCAAAGCCTCAAAAAACTCCGTCGTCGCTGCCAAAGAACGGGCGCACACCGCCGAAACATATACCGCCTGATCATCAAACACTGCAGAGCAGCGTGCTTTCCAGATGCCCCACATAAGCCCGACGACGCTCACTGTGTCCTACACTCCTCGTTCAACCAAAAGCCGCATAAAGAAATCCACAAAGGAGGATGAGCGGAGGTGATCCAATAACCCGCTGTAAGGGGAGCCCGCCAAATTCTATCCGCCATTTCACACTCGGACAAGACGTGCCGCTGAGTCTCAATTGTCTCCCCGTATGCCAAGCATATGCCAGTCCCCATTAATAAAAAAGTAAAATTAATCACAAATATAAGAAGATGTTTCGTTGTAGAGTTTTGCAATAAATCTATCATTTTCCATACTTGAAACAATGATTAGTAAACTTTTGATACATGAATAATGGGTTTTCTTAATACGTAGGCATATAATATGTTTTGTTCTATTAAAAATATGATTAAAGTAAACCTACGAAAACGGTGAAAAAATATATATATCAATAACTGTTTGAAAAATGTATTATAAAAAACAATACAATAATTAAGGAATTATGATAATATCTATTTAACTATCATCCTTCCTAAAAGCTTATGATAATTTTCATCATCTTCATGATATTAAAGTAAAGCAAGCTGTACAAGTTGATGATTGCAATGGAACAACAGAAAACTTGATATATGAAGAAGAAGTAAAAGTAAAAGAAGATTTTATTAATCTGAAAACTGAATTTACAAGTTGTTTATTCTTCCTTAAATAGAAGTTAGGAAGTTAATTGAACTCACTAAGTACTTAACTAACTAACTAACAAAAAAAATCTAATTAAGTTAAGTGCTCTCCAACTGCTGTCTGATAAATGGTTTCGATGAAATGCCTAGCTGAACTTTCATGTCTTCTGTTATGCAAGTGACCTACTTGTTGTCTTTTGCTGCTACTGAAGTTGGCTTTAACAGCTTAAGCTGGTGAGAAGATAGATAGTTAATATTTTAAACACTAAACAATACCTAACATTAATAGAACTAAACCATACATGCAAGTTGAATCTGAAATAATTGAAAAAGTCATTGCACATCATATGCATAATGTATTTAGTGATTTACGCTGATCACCCACATCTTTCGATCATGTTAGTGATTTGACACTCATATTTCGATTGTGCAATTTTTCTATTTGCATTGTGTCATGTTTTGTAAAACCATTCTTTTCAAAATTCTTGTTAACTTAAACGAAAAATGTGTGTCTATGTCTTATTCGTATAGATTGTACGTGTGGTCCAGATATTGATTCCACACATGCTAACTCCTCAAATTGATTTCGTACACAAGAATCATTTATTTATTACCGTTCTTATCACATTTGGGAGCTCATATTCTACTCTTTCTATCCCAAAACATAGGGTCTTTTGATTTTTTTCATTTTATCACATTAGTACAAGAATTCTTCAATACCAATGAAATATTAATTATTACGCATTTCTTCCTAGCTATTACTTCTAATTTAATCACTAAATCTTTGTTATTTTATAACTGTTGCATTAATAATAATTAAATGTTATTCAAAACATTTATCTTTTTTTTTTTTGAACAATCAAAATATTTGTCTTCAAGATTTATAATACTCAATCATTCTATTAAACCATGTGAAAACTTCAAATAGTTTTATATTTCGGGATGAAAAAAGTGTATTTCATCTTGTTTATGTGTTTGGAAAAGACTGGACCTACAAAATAAAATGTAATGCAAAAATACAAGCACAAGCACAAAGCAGAGCAAGCTGGAACTAGGGGTGTAAGTGAATTGTGCTACTCGTGAATTATTCGTACTCGACTTGTAAGAGAATTTGATTCGATTCGATTTTTTTCGAGTTCGAACTCGAGTCGAGCTACTCGAATAATTGACTAAGTTGATCTCGATTTTTAAAATACAGTATTCGAGTAGCTCGCGAGCTAATCGAGTTTGATTTAAAAAACTATTTAATTAATTATATTTAAAAATAATTATTAAATACTATTTTTATAATTCATAATATATTATTCGAGTCAAGTATTAGGCGAGTCGAACTCGATCTTTCCATATTTTATAAGAAAATAAATGAATTCTTAGAAAATAATCGAGCTTACGAACCGATTCGAGCTATGGTGAATACTTATTGAGTCGAGTTTGATATTTTCCCTTACAGCTCGATCGAGCTCGAGACGAGTATTGAGCCCGAATATTTTTAATCAAGTCAAACTCGAATCCTGTAAAATATTGATTCATTTCAATTTCGATTCACCTTTTATAGTCGGAAGCCTAGAACCCATATTTATTTGTTAACGAGAAGGTGGTGGGGCACCAAAGATATCGTTGCAAGCCAATAACGAAATTCACTTAGTAGAACTAATATCAATGTAGAAGACTAAGTAGTAATAGAAAAAAAAAAAAAGTAACAAAAGAAATGTTATACCACTTAATATTAAAAAAATAAGTAAAAACTACGGTTTAGACAGTACAAAAAACTTGACGCATTTCACAGTTAATTTCAATATTAAAGTAATGAGGCTATACTGGTCAGGTTCTTTTCAATCCAGTCTTTTAATCTCGCCGTTGAAAATACATATAAATAATTACACGCGTTGGATCATTTTTTTAGTACACCATAAATAATGTGTATAATAATACACCTAATTAGTCTTTTTAACCTGCTAAACCGGTAAACAATTTGCCTAAAAAAACAATAACTACACCATATTAATTTTCTTAATTAAAAAAACACAGAAATTTCAATTGCTATGTCGACCTGTAAATAAAAGAGAAGACTAATTAAAGTTGTTGATCCTAATCAAACTCGATCAATTTGTCGGTAACTTGACTCTCCTCGTTAGAAGAAGAAAAATCATGATCACTAGGTTTGAATAGCTTAGGCATTCGCAAATTCGAATCATCAATTGGGATTTTCTGAATAGCTCAATTTCTAGTATTAGCTGCAAATTTTGAAGCCAACAATGCTGTGCTAAGATGTTGTTGAGCAGCATTATCGCTAGCCCCTCGTGCTATCATAGCTTGCGGCATTTGCTTCATCAATGTCTGCATCGTCTTGCGAGTAATGAAAATTCCCTTGCCTAGCCAATTGCTCTGCAAGTTTCCTCCTATTATGCCGTCTCCATTCTTCAAGTCTTGCCGTTAGCTAGAGATTGCCAATATTTGTGCATTTTGCCAAAGAACAGCGCGAAGAAAACTAAGCCGACGAGACGATCAACTGTAGGAAATCGAAGGGGAATTTTTATTTTTATTTTTTATAATGGATGACCTTTAACCAGTGTAACAAGTTAATTGTGTTTTATGGTACACAATAAATAAGGATGTGCTAAATCAATCCAACGATTGTCATTCATTTAATATTGATCTAACAATGAACCTGATCGATTCGGTTTTTTTATACTCCTCCGTCCCGTATTATAAGTCCTTTTGACTTTTCATGTAGATTAAGAAAAATCATAAATGAGTTCTTTTAATATTTCAACGAAAAATATTGTATTGTTTTTTTGGGAGTGAGCTTATAATATTGCGTTGTTTAGTGTGAAAGTGAAAGCAATCATTAATCTTGTATTGAAATGTGAGAATGAAACATATATTTTGGACACCAAAAAAAAAAATTAAAAGACTTATATTGCATATGACGGAGGAATCTTAACCGGACTGTAGTATTTCCTTAAAGTAATAGCAACCGTTGGATTCATCTGCCGTATTATTCGTTATTGTTTACCATAAAAAATATTTTAACATATCAAATATATTCCATCTTGAGCTTCTTCTCCGGCTACACCACCACCACATCTTTCATTCCAGCTGCGATTTCCTTTCGCTTCAAATTCCCATCACTACTTTTCTTCACCTTCACACCCACTCCAAATCCCGCCACGAGCCTGGCGTTAAATTGCTGATCCAAATGCATTGGAACGGGAACGGCCATGATCGGATTTCCGATTTCAATGGCTTCAAGCAGTAAATTCCATGGACATTGACTCACAAGTTCACCTATGCTTGGATGACTCTAAAGGAGCAATCGCTCGAGCTTGCTTATAATCAGTGAGATAAATTTCTGGAAACGGAAACGGTGTAGGTTTCTTTCTGAGTGATTCTGACCCATAAGAAGAAAATAAGCTAACATGCCTGAACCAGAAGTTAAGAACTTAACAGCTGGAATGTTATGCTGACAGGTCAATCCTGCATTCCGATTTCCAAGTCCGATGAATATCGTAAATTATCAAGTTGGGTTGTTTTGCGCCGGTGAAGACGATGGAAAATGGTTGAGTATTGCAGGAAATAAAGGGACGTAATGGAGAAGACGTACGTCATCGCAAATTTGTTATAGTTCTTTGATGGAAAGCTGAGTGTGAAGTGTGATTTGAACCTTTTTTTAGGGAAAATGCAGCATTACCGTCATCCTTTTCTTTTAAGCAAATTGTTTATCAATCCGGATCCTCTACTTTTGGAGCCTCATCTTTTCAGCCAATCAGCTGCCACGTAGCCAAAGGCGAGAAAAATTTGAAACAAAAAGTTCGAGATCCTGATTAATGTTTATCTGTTTAGGAGGTTAAATGATTGATTATATGTGTTATTATACTGGCATTAATTATAGTGTCTGAAAAAAAACAATCCAACATACGTAATTATCTATATATTTTCGACGGTAAAAGATTAAAAAACTGAATAATTAGAAAACGAAACCATACCATGACTAGGATATTATTACATTAATGATGTTAAGCTACAAAGTACAATCATGGATGTTCTTCATCACGTGATAACATAATTACATTAATCTGATTACATTGAGGGAACCCCAACTAAGGAAATTAATAAAGAAACTTCCAAGAAGCTATACAAATTAAACTATAAAAATAAAATTAGAGCTTCCTTCATTGATAACCTTAATCGACGAAGTCGGATATCGTCTAGTAAATAATCCGGGTTTATTTTAACTCTTTACGATTTATCAAGAACGTTAGAACAATTATGATGGTGATTTTAGGTTGTATTAGGCGGCGCGAGAGTTAGTTTTCTCGAGTTGCTTTTACGTCCCGTGTGTGTAAGATCGAAATTTGTCTGTGGTGAGTTCTAGTCGGAAGGGCAGGGCGGACCTCCACCAGGGGTTATGTTTTACTTACTTGGGGCCACTAGCCTTAATACCTATTACTAGCTTCTTTCTTTATTTATTACGATGCCTTTCTCTGAATGACACGTGGCAAGATCTACTCTGGCCATCGTCATAAGCCCCTCATGTTTGACTAGACTCCTTTGGAGTAGGGCAGATCTGACTTAGGCAGAGTGCAGCTCGGTTATTTTATTATGTTGGGAGTTGCCTTGCCAGGTGGCCGCGTTACCGTCATAACGCTGTTATGACAGACACGAAAAACGAAGCGTTTTCGTATACGCCTTAATGATGGGTTTATTTTCCCTATACTACTTTTATGGCTTATAACCCTTTAGTCTTGTCACGTCTCTTCAGACGTTACAGCATTTCATTTAACCCCGAGATTGAAGTCTGCCGGTTGTCATTCCAATCTTCAACCTCTTAAAAAACAAGTAAGCTTTCTGCGACTTCTCCATATTAATTCCTTTGTTGTTAATGAGTGAGCCAGTTATTCTTACTGATAGTTCAATTGAAGCCTTGTTTGAGTCTGAGCCAGAATCGGAAAGTGAGAACTCCCATTTTAGGGTTAATTCTGAGAACCCCGTTCTTCCACCGGCCGAGAATCTTGTTTCCAAGCCCTTAATCAATCGTAGGGGATTTGAGCACCTGGTCTTATCCCCTCAGTTTGAACCGTCTTATTCCGCTCCTCCACGCTCCTCCGGAACTTCAAAGTTTGTTCTGACTGAGCGCATATGGCTTTGAAATCACAAACCGCCTGTCACGGCAACGATTCCAATCTGACCAAGAGTGACTTGGCCTTATCCGTAAGCAGTATAAGATAGAAAAATCCATTGTACGACCCCAAAACCCCTGCTCCCGGTGTTTACGCGTATCAAGCTCCGGAAGGTTACTGCGCCGTCTACCGGGAGAAGCTCCTTTGTGGTTTGAGATTTTCATCATGCCCTGTTATACTGGCTGTTAAAAGAACTATGGCCTAGGGCTTGCCCAAATCGTACCCAATGGTATAAGGGCCATAATGGGTTTTGCCATTTGGTGCCGGTGTGCCTGCATCCCCTTCACCGTTCAATACTTCAGGCTCTTCTACCAATGCAACCAGGTACCTGACCAAGCTGGGTATTACTGTTTTCCATGCCGAGGAGATTTCTTAATTAAGGACGTCTGGCTCATCGAGAAAAAAGAGACTTCTTACAAGAACTAGAAGAGCCGGTTCTTCTTCCTTTGTCCTGAGGTGGAGCTTAATCTGGGTAGATGGAATACTGCCGATCTTGGTAGCGATCCCTGACCTACAAATGTTGAGAAAAAACCGGTAGATGACATTCAAAAGAGTGGCATCTATATCAGCCTGAAGAAGTACTCTTACATGGCCGATTGACTCTATAAACCGCCAATCTGCTGGCTCTCGATCCCTACAAGGAACTAAGTAAAGAAGAATATGAAACACATGCGGTCTTTGTACTTGTCGTAATCCTTTCTTTTTGGTTATAAAATACTTGTACTGATTCTTCTGTCTTGTTACTTGCAGTGCCGAATTTTGCCGAGTTGCTAACTGATGTTAATGAGGAGGAGGCACCTGGAGGTGACCAGACTGAAACTAATCAGGGCTCGGGGAGGATCAAGAGTGTTGATCTGCAGGCGACCCGATCTGTGGGTACTGTCCTGAATTCCTCCTCAGCTCGACGCTTATCCGAGCATCTTGATGACGCACCTGAGTCTTCTTCTCTTCCCGTGCGAGAAGGAGTTGATCTTTTGGAGGTGGATGCGGATGCACAAAGGGGAGATGAGGAAGTGGAGGAAGCCGGGCTTCTGAGGAAGAGGCAAATTATAACTATTGCTACCCCACAAAGGGGCAGATCCAAGAAGATGAGGTCCGAGTCTCGTCCGATTGGTGATATTGAGGACCTTACTGAGGATGGACCTTCATCGAGTCAGGGGTGCCTTGTTGAGTTGTCTGATCAAGACATGGCTGTGGTGGTAAGTTGTTTTTCTTTTGTCTAGTTTTATCTCTTTACGTTCTCCTCCTGACGTACGTGCCATTTTTGTAGGGGGCCCAAGTCGGGCAGGAGTTTTTAAATAGGCTTGCCGAGTCTTCGGCAAGTAAAGAAGCTTTGAAGAAGATTGTGGCCGCTAAGGGAAAGCCGTCAGAAGCTCAGGGATGCTTCCAAATCAAAAGATGAAGTAATCAAGTCCCTGAAGGAGCAACTCGGATCTCGTGATGCCGAGCTTCAGCAAGCCAGGACTCAGTATACCGCCGAGCTTCAAGCCGTGTTTTACAAGTATACTGCGGAGAACTCTGAGCTGGGACATGTTAGGAAATCTACGCGGGAACGCATCGGAATTCAAAATTTTGATTTCCTTTTAACTCAAGATCGACTTCGTTTAAGCAACAAGCAACTCAAGATCGACTTCGTTTAAGCAACAAACATAAAAGAAGTAGACAAAATAATACCTTGGTTGATCCAATTGGATCGACGCTTTGTCTGATTGTAGTTTTACGCACGAAGCCGCCCAAGCGTTCGGCCTCTACCGGTGATCCACACGAATGTACCCACGGAATCCCATCATGGATTGCTACTAGAAAAATCCGGTTCTTGAGACCGACCTTTTCTTTCTCTCAAATCTCTCTCTAAGAAGCTCTCTATTTTTCACAAGAAACTATTAGTCTCTTGAAATTGTGATGTGCAAAAGAGCTAGTCAATCCTTGCTTATATAGGGTGTTGGGGCGCCACTTATGATTCCCAATCTGATTGGGATTAGCTTCCCAGTGGATTGGGGAGAAAGAAATTTTTTTTCCTAATAAAATAAGAAAAATACCTTTGATTGATTTATCTCATTTAATATTCAATATCTTATATTAAATATATTTCCAAGATATATATTGATAATATCTTATATTGAATATATCTTTATCTTATTGCCATAAATCAATTTCTCCAAAAAATCAATTAATATATAATATTAATATATGGTAATGTTATTAATTAAATTCATAAAACCAAATGTATCATATACATTTGAATATGGCAATCCCCTTCCCACTAATTTGGGAATTGAGATTTTCTTTAATTCATATAAACTATGATTAATTAATTTGCAAAATACATGTATATATATCATATATATACATATTTTGAAATATATATGTATCAATATACATATTCAATTAATCAACATAATTAATATCTTGTATTATATTTATTCATAATAAATGAATACCTCCATATTAATTTACCACTATAACCTTTATAGTATGATATAAATTCTTTCTTTATTTAGTTATCAACTATAACCACATTTTAATCCAACTAGATGTTCTTATATGTGACCCGATAGGCTTTCGAATATGTTGGCCGTAGACACAAAGTGCAAATTACGAAAATGCCCTTCATGCCTAACGATCACGGGATAGCGTCTAGCAACACACCGTGACCCCCAATCATCGGAAGAGTCAAATGCAATGACTACTACATTTCATGTGAAACAGTTACCGTGTAAATAGAATCTTATCATTGTAATAATATCCATACGATCGTAAGTCGAGTGTCAAACATCAACGACCGTATCTTATAATCTGGATATCATGCTGTCTCGAAGTAACTCATTTACTTCCACTTTGCAAAGATTCACGAGAGTAAGACATTCCTTATAAGAAGGCCCTTTCGGATATTCACCCCTATTGATAGGGTGCGCGATTCACAGACGACCAAACATGTATACTCTGCATGCTTCAGTATCACACCCAATCACTACCGCATGATCGCCCCGTGGCTAGGGGAAACCTCAATAGTGTCAAATCATGGCAATCCCCACTGTGATGCCATGTAGACTCCGGTCCTAAGGATAATTACACAACCGCCATATAGTGTGACACTTAACAGAGTAAGTGGGTCAGTCTAACGTACGCATTCTCTAATACATGTCCACGTATAGTCCAAGTGTCTCTACACTTCGATAGACGAGATCTATCCATGCCCTTAAAGACAAAAGACATCTAATACGCGCTAGCCTGTTCGTACTATCAATGCTCTGTTTAATAGTACATCAGCCTAGAGACATTTTAGTATCAAACTTGTTAAAGTGATTAGAGATCTCATCAATCATAATCGCCTATCATGGTTTCTCTATCAAAGTTTAATACTAAGGACGTTATCATATAACAATTCATTATTGGTTCTTTAAAGGAACAAATATATGACAACAGAAAAATCCATTTAATATATGCATAAACATAAAGAAATTGTAGAAATGATCCGACCCCGTCGGATCCTGTCCAACCCGATTGGGTTTAATTAGGACACTATTTCAACAGGACAGGCCTTAGTTAAAATTTGGGCCGAGAGGGATGCACTTGAAGCCTCTATTCCTGCTCGGAATGTTCAAGCCATCCACGAGTATAAGTCCTCTGGACACTTGGCTGAGGCTCTGAAGGCCTTATTGGGCCCCGTCATGCAGCATGGCTATACTTCTGGAGTTGATGAAGCCAAAGAGCAGCGTGCCGACCTGATTCTTCCCGACCTTCCCCACTATCGAACGATGTACAAGGTAGGTGCAAGCAAGATCTACGATGATCGATTGAGAGAGTTTAAGGAAGGCGAAGACATTGGGGCTAAGTATAATAAACACCGCCCTCAGAGTGCTGAGCCAACTCCTTCCTCAACAGAGCAAAATCTTGTTGCTAAGAAATGATTGTACTCTCTCTTTTCGTTAAGACATATTTTGTTTTGTGTGATTTTTGAGAAACTTGTACATTTTCCGAATATTTGTGGTGCTCTGCCCATTGTACTTTTATTTCTATTCTGAAATTTAATTTGGGTTTAAGTACTTACCTGGTACCCTTTGCATCCCCCCTAGTACGGCATGCATTACTTAGTGTACTGGATGGCATATTTGGTCTTTGATTGTGCTTTGTATACCCTTTATGATCTGGTTTTAGCCTGACCCGCAGATTCGGGAAGTTTGTCCTTTGCAAACTTTCTGAGTCTGGCCTGTAGTACTCAGGTAAAAATTTAGCCTGAACTGCAGACTCGGGAAGTTTGTCCTTTGCAAACTTTCTGGGTCTGACATGCAGTACTCAGTTAAAAATTTAGCCTGACGTGCAGTACTCAGCTAAAAATTTAGCCGGACCTGCAGACTCGGGAAGTTTGTCCTTTGCAAACTTTTTGAGTCTGACTTGCAGTACTCAGTTAAAAATTAGCCCCTTTAGGGTTGTAAATCGACAATATCATACTTATCAAAAGTGAAATTTTATTAAAACGCATTGATGTCGGATTACATCTTTATTGAAAATTACAAAACTGAAAAGAAAATAAAGCATGTCTGGCACCTGTCCTAGACATAAAATTTTCTCAGGTTGTTGGCGTTCCAACTTTGAGGTATGGTCCTGCCGCTTGCATCGGCTAGCTGATATGTGCATTTTCCATGAACTTTAACCACCTTGTAGGGGCCTTCCCAGTTCGGGTCAAGCTTGCCTTGAGGGCCCTATCTGCTAACTTCGTTTTTTCTCAACACCAGATCTTCTTGCCACGTCTCACTCAGAGAAAGACATCCTAACTAACCAATAAACTATTTACATTATTAAAGGAGCACTTAACTAATAAGCAACAATATATATATATATATGATAGCTAGAATTAAGTATTACTTGCTAGACCATTGGATCCTGAAAAGAGAAGCACTCAATGAATCAAATAAAATGTTAATAATAGGTTTACATCAAATGTATGTTTATATAATTTTTACACATAATATCATCTTATCATACATGTTTTATTTGTAAAAAGGAAATTCTAAAGTAGAAACACTCACAACTTAATTACATCATCTCATTACATTTTTTTTTAATTTGTAAAAAAACAAATTTAAAATAGAAAAACTCACAAACATAGAATGATACTACTAAGTGTAAAAATTATACGACATACGAAGTTGTAGACCTATCATTATTAAGTAATGAAAAAGGTGATTCTCATGTTTATATGATCCAATGGCCTAATTAATATACTTAAGTCAGCACATATATTTAAATATTTAAAAAAAAACATCTTACCCTATCACTTAGATGTACTCAAAGCTATCTTGATTGCAGAAAGAATAAAGTTGATCACTAATAATAGTGGGAGGAAACATCATCATGTTCTCCTTTTCATCTGCAGCCCATAGTGAGTCATCCCACACCGGAGAACCCATTATCTCACCGGAGAAGTACCACTCTCCGGCGGCACCACCAAAGCCGTCGTCGTAAAACAGAGGCGGCTTTACAGTACTAGTAGATAACTCAAAATCCTTCCATATATCATCCATGGAGTATACCTTATTCCTCCAATCCTCATGTTCTTCAAGAGTTGACTTCTTAACACCCCCTGTCACAACGGGACCGCCCGCATACTCCTTTATCTCTGAAATAGTAGGTGTCTGAACCTCAAAACCTTTAGAACCTAAGTTATGAAAGTTATATCTCTTAATATGCTGAGTGAAAAGACAATATCAAATCATCAACCCTAACACTTAGCTAGCTAGGTTTAAGGTTGAGGTTGTTGGATAAATTGAATTTGAAAAGAAAAAAAATTAATTATTTTCTAGATTCATGAATTAAACTTTTAGTTTATTATGTCATGGATCAATGAAAATGCTACTAGAGTACACAAAAGACGTTCTAAAAAATGAGAATATATGTATGGAGAATTTCTAAAATTCTCCTAAGAGTAGTATAAATAGTTGTGATAAGTTATTGTTGTAAACCAAGTCACTAGTGACAAAAATCAAATCACATGTCACCCAAAAAAAAAAAAACAAAAGCTAAGTTCTTGTTACAAATAAAAATTACAAGTTGCGTTAAAAAAAGCCACATAAAAAAAAAGATCTCGTAAAGAATCAAAGTTAAAGTTGATATCTATTTCAAAATAATATAATTTTTAGTTCTTTCAAAGAAAGTGTGTTAAAAGTTGCAAAGCAACTAATAGAGGTGTTGTAATTAGACTTATATTTACAATTGTTACCTTTGGAGGAATTAGTTGTTAACGAAGAGTTAGAGGAAGAAGATGATGATAATTTGGACATAGTCTTTCTTTTCTCTTGTGTTTTCTTCCTCATGTGTGTTCGCCAGTAGTTCTTTATCTCGTTATCGGTCCTTCCTGGTAATTTCTTAGCAATTCTTGACCATCTGCAATAATGCATAAATAATTGTAATTAATAAGACATTTCTCATGCAATAATCACCAACATACAACATATAAAGCCATACAATTTTATTACACAACAAAATAAAATAATTGAGATGATAATTTTTGTCATATATATCAAAATAAAGGTACTAAAAATTAAACCAAGAAGCAATTTTCAGAGGGTTAATTAAGTGCATATATATATACCTATTACCCCATTTGGAGTGAAGTTGAAGAACAAGGCGTTCTTCTTGAGGAGACATCTTCCCACTTTTAAGATCTGGATGCAAGTAATTTACCCAACGCAATCTGCAACTCTTTCCTGTTCTTTTCAAACCTACGACAACCAAAATAACCCATTTTTTTTTTTTTTTTTTTTTTTTTTGGGAGGGGGGGATAGATTAAAGTGGGGTTAAACTTTGCATCATGTTAATACCCAAATCCTGCTAAAATATAATCATACCTATTAATAATCTCCCTCCACCTTCAAACCTGAAACTTTTGCTACGAAATCCCACCGTCGATCTCCGAACAAGTTGATGTAAAACACCAGTTGTGCATCTTCTTGCTCTGTCCATAGTCCTTTTCTATACTGTTCTTCCACCATTTTTTTCTCTTGATTTTCTTCTGTGTTTTTGCTTTTGTGTTTGAAATGTTGTGATGATTGAGCTAAGGGGTACTACTCATATTTATAGTAAAGGACGTTTGTTTGCTCCATATATATGTCTTTTTCCACACAACACAATCGTCCCGTTTAAGTATAATTTTGTTTATTAAACATTTTGTGATAGATTTTATGCTAAGCAGTAAGGTCGTAACAATTATTACATGAATCATGTCATTTCATTTTTATACCTTATAATACACACGTACTATATATATTTGAAAAAGAGTAGAAATATATTGCATGATATTTGATACAAACTGTCATCTTTTAAAATAAAACTGTGTCATATATATATTTCATATGTATTCATATTCAAAAGTGGAATACGAATTAGGGAATAGGATTACGCCTATTAGTAAAAGTCGTTGTAATTATTTCCTGATGAGTTCATGTTCAATTCTCATTACCGTCCTGAAAAAAAACTCATTTCCTTCCCCACCCAAAAAAAAGAAGAAGTGGAATACGAAATGAAGAAAGGGTCAAAGGCACCTCGATAAATCTATCTACCGCACCCCATCAATATTTAAAAATAGATAACTATTACAGTGCCCTTAAAGGCCCCAATTTTGTTGTCTGAATTTAATTAGTTTAGAGATTATAATAATAATAATAAATAGTACTCCTCAAAAAAAAAAGAAAAGGAAAAGGTTGTACATGACAACTTTTAATCTAATTTGGACAAAGAGGACAACAACAAAAATATAGCGGTTTTAAAGGACAAAAAGTGAGGAATATCCAATAATACCATTTATTTCTATTTTCCTAATTTTTTTCCACAATTATTAATTAATAATTGCTGTGAATGCTGTAAAACCGTTTTGGTGGATATTATTACGTAGTGACACCAATCCGGTAACACCGAATCCGTAGCTACATCGATCGATCGCGATCCACACCTAAATGTTACAACGTGTAATGTAACACGAAAGCAACACATGTAGTAACACATGTCTTTGTGGTTCATCTAGTAACACCAACATGCACACTCAATGAGGCGTAATGCGCATAATCTAGAAACTCAATAAAAAGCAGTAACATCTAATACGCAGTGACACCAATCCGGTAGCACCGAATACGTAGCTACATCAATGCGATCACACCATATGTTACAATATTTAGTTACACATGTTGTAACACATGTCTTCTCATTCATCTAAGTAACACCCGATATGCACACTCCATAAGATGCAGTGACGCATAGTCTAGAAAATCGTTGAAATACAATAACAGCCAATACGTAGTGACATGAATCCAGTAGCATCGAATACGTAGCTACATCAATGCAGTCACACCCACATGTTACTGTTTATTGATTAAACTGAGGCTATGCACTAACATTGAGAAGTAGTAACACATAATTTATTGGCACAGCGGCATGTATTGAAAACTGAAAAATCATCACAAGATATGTCCACACTTTACGACGTTTAGACCAATAATGCAGTAACGTAGATACTAGATGCAGTCAACCTACGACGTTTAGATCAATGCAGTCACACATGTAGTAACACTAAATGCAATCCGATTATATGCGATTGTTGCTACCATATTCGATTCAACTACATCATCAACATTATATGCATGCAGTTACTACCAAGAACACACACACAATCAATTTCACTCTACAACAAATCCGATACCAAATCCACCTCATTCCAATCAAAATCTTAAATCCCCCAGATCGAGAATCTTGCTGTAATAATCGAAAGGAATTCTCAAGACATATCGAAATTAAGTGCACAGTAGGAAAAAAATCAATTCTTACCCGGTGTTCTTGCTTTTCCTCTCTTTTTGCCATTTTTCCTGTCAATTTACTTGGACGGTGATCAATTTGTTGTATAGCTAAATTTCATTCCAGAGGGAAATACACTAATTGTTCTCCGTCGGCCAGAATTCCTGTTTTTTTTTTTCCTCCTTATTTGGTGATCGAAGATTAGAATGAGGAGAAGTAACTCCTTACGTTAGAATCAAGAGGCATTGATATCAGTGCGATTTCCGTGGGTAGATTTTCAATCTTCAGATTACCTATACCCGACTTTCAGGAGAAGAAAAAAATAATTGTTTTAAATTCATTAAATTGTTTTATCATCTATTTATTTTTTTTTTCTTTTCAACCTTGTATTTTTGAAACTGTCATAATCTATAATTTTCAATCTTATGTTGTCCTTCTGACCCACCGTTTCAGAAAGAAAAAAAAAAGAAAAAAAGAAAAAAAAAGAAAAAAAAAAGAAAAAAGAAAAAGTAGGCCATATGGATCCGGTGGTCATCTTCGTTTTGATTAAAATGGAAAATCAATTTAACAATTTTATATAGTTCACATTTATATAGAGTTAATTAATGGTTCCTTCACTTTAATAATTAATGTTGGATATTAGACACGTACACCTCTCGGCCGGCGTATCTCTGTTATTATTTAAGCCACAGAACATTTTAGACCAAAAAAGCAATTACACAAATGAGATAGTATATATTAAATAAACATACACTTAAAAACAACAAGCGGAAAAGGGGGACAAAAACAATTATTTTGTTGTCTGTATTTAGTTTAGAGATAATAATAATAATGTATAAATGGTGGGGGAGTGCGAATGGTTATTCGGTGAGAATGTTGACAGGTGTTAATGCAGGCTGATGAAAGAACATTATCATGAATAATGAATTACAACTAGAGATAAGCAACTGATCTTGACCTTGTTGGAATATCACTCATTATATTCTTCTTATCCAACTACTACGTGATACTACTAACTTAAGATCGAATTTATACTCCTAATTACATTTATATATTTATTATAATTATAATGTTAAGTAAGTCGACAATGAGAATAATCTTCATCATATTCCGGCCGGTGCTTTGCATTGTAAATCATCCGGTTTATATATGCACAAAATATAAGTCATCTCGTCCGGGGCGGCTCCAGAAATTTCGAGACACGGGTTAAGGATCGAAAGTTGTACATCGTATTATAAGTTTATAAACATTAATTTAAAAAAGAATTAAGTGCCGTAAGAAGCGAGATAAGATCTGAAATGATTGAGAATGAAAATGTAATAATAACGTATGCAAAAACGTAATGAACGTGTAATGCGTCATTCTCAACCATTTTAGATTCAAACTGTCCTTCACAACCTTTAATCTATTTAAAAAGTCCAAAGTATAATTACGGGTCAGGAGTCAATATTTACAAAATTTAGCGGGTCGGTTAGTAGATATTAGTATATAAAAAATTAATTAATAATAAAAATACATACAAATTTTTTTTTTGAGAGGAGACAGTTGACCCATGAAGGTCCTTCTTCCCACCGCCCTTGATCTCGTGCGGTCTTTTATCATAGAATAGTTGTAAATAAAATATACCAAGCGATATACATTATATCAAGTTATGAAAAATGGTAAAAATGACAATAGTCAATGTAATGGTTCTACCGTAAAGAGTATTATACAACGGTGATTGATGGGTGATACCAAGTGGAGGGGTGAAATGTGTTCAATTCACCCATACACACTCCTACTATGTAAGAGATGATGTATAAAAGCACAATTCATCCATCCACTTGCTATCACCCATAAAATCACTGCTGTATAATAATTTTTCTCCCAGAAACAGTAAATTCATAATAGTACAAAATCCACAACATTACAATATAATCCTACTAGTACTAGCACATAATAATAATAACATTATAAAATGACAAGAAGTGTGATAGTACAACCCCATAATTGTTTAAAAGGACAAGAAAAAATAACAATACAATCGTAACAATACAAAATGACAATCATAAACATGTGATGTACAAAAATGATAATACAAATACAAAAATGATAATACAAAATAATCTTCTGAGAATATTAACAATACAAACAATCGTAATAAAATGACACAAAATAATGATAGTATAAGACGTGGAACGATATAAAAATGGACTGTTTTCATTCCGTACATTTTCGGCGTAATGAAAATGGACTGTTTTCATTCCGTTGGAATAAAATTTCATTCTATTCAGTTACCTTATAATTATACACAAACACTGGGAAAAACATTTCATTCCATCCTATTCATGCGACATACAGAATTGGAGATTTCATTATAAAAAAACATTGAAATTTAAATTTATTTCCATCAAACCTTCTATTTTTCCAAACAAAGGAATGACAATTTTTCATTCTATCGTTGGAATTGAATGTCGATATTGTATTCATGCATAACAAACGTAGGAATAGAATACGTTATTCTATTCCATTTCATTCCATTCATGTCATTTTATTTGATTCCTGCGTTATTTTATTCCACACGCAGCAGCTGCACACCGCCATATTGCCGTCCGGCCGGCTCGGCTCGAGCTCGGGCTCGGGCTCGGGTGTTACTATTAATTTTTTGGACAAAATCTTAATGAAATTTACCATAAATTAATTTTGGATGTGATTGTGTCATTCGACCAATCAGAATTCGTTGAAAAAATATGTCTAAAAAGATTTTTATTTGTGTGGTATGGCTCAAAAGATAACATTTGAAAAATATCTTTGAAAAGCGATTCACTAACGATTACGTAAATTATTATGTAGAAGAAATCGATAAATGGCGAATCTGTAATCAAATACTTTTTAGACATATTTTTTAAATTTATTAGGCATACCACATAAATAATTTACTTTTTAAGCATATTTTTTCAAGTTTCCCTATATTTTGGGACATAACGACTTTCATATTGCCATCCTTTACTACAGGACCACATTTGATTTCACTGCTAAAGAGTAGTCTAGAAAGTTTGATTTAATTTAATCATTTCAATACTGGTGGTGGAGAAGAAAAGCTGCTGCCCTGGAACCCAGGAAAAAGAAATCCTTTTTTTTTTTTTTTGGAAGGTAAGAAATCTTTTCATTCCACATATTTTTGGTTACCTTTCAACATTATAAAATAAATTATATATGGGCTACACTACATAGATTATTAATCTGTCATGCAACTTTTCTTAAAATAAGTAATTCTACTGTCACAATCAAATTGACACAACTGATAACATAATTTACTTTTAATAATTGATAATGATTCATTGGTCAAGATATGTGATATATTGAATGTCTCACTATTAAAAATGATATAAAAATATATTATTAATGTATCATAAACTAGACAATATTCTTTGCTCTTTTGGCAGAGTAGAATGTAAACTTAGCCAATAGGTAAAATAATGGCATGAATATAGATAAATATTTTGATAGATTATCTCCCCCATTATCTACTTTTAGCCAATGGTTTAGACAATTGTCTTTACCGAAAAAAGTGCCAAAGCCCCCTTTTTTAAGGAAATAAATTCATCAACCTAGAAAAAAAAAACACATTTCATTAATATTTAATATTATTTTAATCAAAAAATTCAAAGTATCTATCATCATTATAACATTTAATCACAAATAATTAATCTCTACCATCCTTCTATATTATCACAATTACAACATCACATCACACATAAATTATCCCTACAACTCTTCTATATTTATCCTCCAATCATCTTTCTCCATATCATCCAAACATCACCAATCAATAGCCTTATCTCCCGATCACCATTACTTTTGCTCTAAAAGGGGAATAGACAATAAATTGGTAACGGTATCGGTTCATGGTTTTATTGGTCTATCCGGTTTGACGGCTGGTTCTTGTAAATTTTGTATCGGCATGTCAATTATAAATAATAAATATACGCAATCTAAATTAACTAATTTTAGAACACTATTCAAATAATAAACAACTTCTTCTATCATTAGCTTATCATATATATTTACCTTTCTTGAGTACTTTACGATTATTGCATTAATAGCAGTCAAAGGGTATTGTACAATTTTATTATTAAAATTAATGACAATTAACTATTTTCTTAAAAAGTGTAAAAATTCTAAATAGATTTATATTTTAGTAAGGGGGAGTCCAACATACACAAAATAGATTAGTTGTCATATTATAAGGTTAACTTGTCAAATTATCTCTTTGTCTCTTAATATTTTCAATGAATAAAAGTTTGCAAAATTCAAAAAAAAAAAAAAAAAATACAAATTAAAAAAAGTTTGTGTTAAAAGAGAATCTTCTAAAAAAAATAAAATGAATGAGGAGATTTGTCGATCTAACATTTTTCGAAGGCTTATCAAGAACGGGAAAACACTTGTATTCGTAGCCCACCTCCACTTGGGCCTAAGAGAGCGTCTTCGATGTGGTTCTAGGTCTTGAGCTTCATGATATAGTTGAATTGCAAACTAATCAACATTCTAGATTAATGATAAAATAGAACATTAAAATTGAAAAAAATAAAAATAAAAAAATACGGTGTGTTAAGATTTTTATAGGCATGAAACGACTTTTACCGTATCTATTAACTAGTTTGACTAATTGCCTACTTTTTTATCCCCTACCAGAAGTGACTTAAACATCGGTCATTAAACGGTTTTTCGGAAATACATCGTAAAAGGGTTGGGGTCCTCTGTTGTATGCTATGTCAAAGCATTGTGTTGTATCAATGGGAGGGAGGCGTACACAGGGAAATTCAACCGATTTTAAAGAAAAAGAAAAAGGAAAGAAAAAACTAAACTATAAACTATAAACTCTGATTCAGCAGTAAGCGCATCAGGTGATCCTGATTCCATCGTATATTACCTCTAGACTTATTTTTATTGATCAAGAAGCTGGTTTACAATGTTTTTCTTTATATATGAAAGAAGTGATATAATTTAACATCAGTTCAGAGCCGGAGGTAATGAGTTTAAACATCTATTCAACATTGTCTTTCTATTCATATTGTTCATGTGTTAGGCTTTTTTTGTTGATCTTGTTGTTTGATTTATATGTCTATATATGGACATAAAACCAGAAGCATTTTCTGGCATTGGATGCCCACCAGATTATGTCCTTGCCTCTAAGTTCTTGCAAGAGGCCTGATATCATGCTTTGGAAACCTTCTTGTAATGGTGTTTTTTTCCTTGAAGTCTCAAGTCTGTCTATGCTTTCTTCTTCTCTAAATATAATGCACCTTTCTCCTAGGATTTTGATACCATTGCCTCATCCACCTCAAATGATCAGGGGAAATTTTGGAAGCTAATATGGTCAACCTTGTAGATCCCCAATAAACTTAAGCATTTCTTCTGGAAATGCTTGAAAAATATACTTCCTTGTAGGGCTCATGTTTCTAAAAGACTACAGAATTACTCCATTCCCTCTTCATGCTGTTTTTGTGGTTTCTCTGTTGAGTCAACTGAACATATTTTCTTCACTTGTCCAATTTTTTGGAGTGCTTTCCAAAATATGTACTTTGATCTTTCCTTTTGGTGGATTACACTTATTAATGATAAAAATTTCAATGCTATGAAGTCAAAAATTGAACAAACCGTTTTCATTTTGTGGCATATCTGGATTTCAAGGAATGATTGGGTCTTTAATAGAAGTATTTCTGATGCTGCTGCTTCTGTGGCTTATATTGCTAATAAGGATGAAAAGTTATTTTTGGTGTTGCACACAATTTGGTGAAAATTTGAGGAAGATCCCTTCACAATTAAGAGTCTGCTTTGAGGGCTGAAGCAGAAACTGTGAGATGGTCACTTTTGATTGCTAAGGAAAGAGGATGGGATGATATTTTGGTCAAGACAGATTCCTTAAGCCTGGTTAACATGGTACTGGTTGGGTTCTTCTTTGGCACCTCCTATTGGCTGCTAAACTCTTTTGATTATTGTAATATATACTATGTAAATAGGAAGCTTACTTTAGTTAGTCATCATGTTGCGTCGTTTGCTAAGAAACTTCATACTCCAAATTTTTGACTTTGGAGTCTTTCCACTGGATCGTTTAAATCGAACGTGATGAGGATGTTGTAAGACTGTTGTATCCCACCGTTTAATTTCTTAAAGGAATCCTTTCGTTTCCCGGCAAAAAAAAAAAAGTCTATATATGTGCCTATGTTGACCAAGCTCTTTTTTAATGACCTGAACTTGAAGAGGCGTATTGAAGTCAATTGTGTTTAATATATTAATTATTTATCTCGTAAACAACTTAAGGTTTTGGGGAAGATAGTAATTCAATATGGTATGTTAAAGTTGTTATTGTTCCACATTGGAGACTCGCTATTGGTTTGTGATTTTGTCCACCATATTAAAAGATTAATTTCTCTTACCCTCAAAGGCACGGCTTCAGGTTGAGTCCCCTATTTTTACATGTTGTTGGCCATATATTTTCATAATGATCTCGGAACATGATGTCATTAGTTCAAACATCTCTGCCAATATTATTTTTCTATTTATATCATTGTTGTTGCCCACAGTTAATTGGAGAGGTGTTATATGCGATCAATTGTATTTAATACATTACCTACCATTAAACTTAACTTTTGGAAGTAATGGTAATGTAACATGGTATCAGTGTTAAGCTAATGTTTTTTTTTTAAACTCACTAAGCTAATCTTGTCACACACACACAAAAATAAAGCCACACACACACACTAAGCTAATGCTTTGTCCATGTTTATTCGGGTCAACATGAGGGGGCAGGGGTGGATTTAAGAGGAAGGGTGGGGGTCAAGCGCCCCCCATAGATCCGGAAAACACACTATTATGTATGTTGTGTATTTTTTTGACCCTTCTAAAAAATTACACTCACCCATAAATACGCCTCCTTACCCGGATCTCTGCGTCACCGCCGAGAGAATCCAATAAAGAAATAAAATTTTCTTAACTCAACCTGTGATTTTGAGATTATGGTTCATCTTCTTATACGTTGTTGGTATTATTATATCATTATATATCCTCTTATATAATGTTGGGCCGATAATTTCATTATATATGTAATCGTAGCCATCACGTATAACATTTCTCACGACCTTTATTACAGCTGAAATATTTGAAATAACTAACTCGTGTCTTTTAACTTACTTTTTTGTGGCCCTTAAAAAAATAAGGGTTAATTACTTAAAAGTATAGTTTTTTATACTTATTAAATTTATGGGGACGTAAAAAATCATTTGAACATATAAGGACATAATATATCTACATGGACAAAAGTACCCCTAATCTAATAAAATAACCTAAAATCTGTCAAACATCCCCAACGTCCTCTCCCTAGATCTCTCAATTATCTTCTCAAAGAGCAAAGGCGCCCGCACCAAGTGCACCATGGCGTTTTTGAGTTGTATGAAGATTATTTACTTCAGCAAAAATGAATTTCACTTTCCAGGTATTAGGAATTTTCAAATCGAATTGGAAAGTGTCGACCACACTGTCCTCTCTCGTAAACCCTTCTTCAGCACAAAGAAGAAGAAGAAACAAAAAGATGAAGAGTCGTCGTCGTCATGATCTTCCTGAAGAAATCGTTGAGGATATCATTGTTAAGTTACCAGTGAAATCCATCATCCGTTTTCAGAGTGTTTGTAAATCATGGTTTTCTTGCTAATTTGCTATGTCTTTTGTCATTCGCGATAGTGAGATGTTCGATCAGCGGGTTTTAACCATACGCCTATATGATGATGATCAGAGAGAAACATCAGCGCCATGGTTTCTCAAATCCATGGACAGATTTGATAGTGATGAAGCAGCTGATTATGCATTGCCCGTGCTTGATTTTGAGCTTCCCCGGTTATCTCCAAAACGCCGCACTTTTCTAGATTTGGTGGGTCATTGCAATGGCATTATGTGCTTGAGTGATTTTGTTGGACAGCAGAGAGCTGAAGTATACAACCTCAGGTCAAATGCTTGGAGTGAATTGAATGATTTTACTTTTGTCTTTTGATTATGCGACGAAATGTTCCATGTTCTTCTATGGGGTCATCCACTGGTGTGTAAAATCAAAACTTTTTGGGTGAAGAATGCTCACTTGCAACGTGGCTAGTGAGTTGTTTCAGCAAAAGGAATTTCCAGAAGGTTGGTACAATGGTGACGATGATACTTTACCTGCTCTTTTTGTTTTGAACCAAGAAGAGTCCCTTGTTTTTGTTTCGTACGAACTTCAAGATCTTCCGAGCCCCGTTGTGAATGTAGGTAGAATGAAGAAGCGTGGACCAAAATCTATTCAATTGGACCTCTAATACAACCCATATTACCGATATCTTTCTTGAATGAGCATAAATTCCTTTACAAAACAAGGATTGGAAAGCTAATTTTCTGCTCAGTCGTCAGAGCTGTGTAGTTTGCAATGATTTTAAGAAACCTTGAGCCGGAGTCTCTTTTTCCGGACCCTTGTTTGGAAATGGAAATGGGAGTATGTAGGCCAAGTTTTGTCTCAATCAAAATGTGAAGAGATGTTTCCTCTCAAAAAAAAAAAAAAATGTGAAGAGATGCATGGATGGAAGAAATGATTTCATGGGTAAGATGATTTCTATAAATGTTTTTAACGAAGTTTTGTTTCTTTTTATATTGATGTTGGACGAATTTGGTATGTTGGAAATGTTTGGATTTAAGTCATTGCTAACTACAGTTTTTCACTGTATCTTGGATTGCTTTCTTTCATGGTAAAAACAAGTATTTGTAGAAACATAATGTAAGGCTACATACAGTCTAAATGGCAGGACCTCCCTTGAACTAGTATAGAATGCAGCAAGCATCGTGGGGTTTTCGGTTGTTTTTCATTGAATTAATATACGGTAAAAGTAAGTAAAATGGTAGACCTACATGACTCGATCTTTGTCTGGAAAAAGAAAAGAAACAAACGAAAGAAAAGAAAAATGTAACTCCGTTGTCAAATAAGCCAAATTGATATAATTAATGAAGTGACATTGATGTCACCGCAGATGTCATCGCATACATTAGACAACTAATGAAGTGACATTGATGTCACCGCAGATGTCATCGCGATAAATTGTTGATGCCACCGCATTAATGCGGTGTCACTTCATCGCGCTGTCTCTGCGATCGAGGTGTGTCTCAATGCGGTGTCACTTCATCATGTGTGTCTTTGCATCGCGCGTATCACTTCATTGCGGTGTCATTTCATCGTGGTGTCTCTGCAATGCGGTGTCTCTGCATTGTCAAATGTTATAATATCGCGATGTCTCTGCAATGCGGCATCTCTGCATTGCGGTGTCACTTCATCGTGGTTTCTCTGCAATGCGGTGTCACTTCATCGCGGTGTCTCTGATTGCGGTGTCATTTCATCGTGGTGTCTCTCGCAAATGCGGTTTCTCCAGCATTCGCGGTGTCTCTAGATCGTCAAATGTTATAACATCGCGATGTCACTTCATCGCAGATGTCTCTCGCATTGCGGTGTCACTTCATCGCGCGTGTCTCTGCGTGATCGCCGTGTCAACGCGATCGCGGTGTCTCTGCATCGCGATGTCTCTGCATCGTCAAATGTTATAACATCGTGATGTCTCTGCATCGGGGGTGGTCACTGCATCGCGGTGTCTCTGCATCTGGGTTGGTCACTGCATCGTGGTGTCTCTACATCGGAGGTGGTCATTGTATCGAGGTGATCAATGGATCTGGCGTGGTCAATGCATCGTGGTGTCACTTCATTGAGGCGTCTCTGCATCGTGGATGGTCACTACGTCGCTGTATCACTTCATCGAGGTGTCTCTGCAATGCGACGTCTCTGCGCATCATGTTGTCTCAGATCGGGGTGGTCACCGCATCGCGGTGTCACTTCATTCATGTGTCTCGCATCACGGTGTCGCTTCATCGCCGTGTCTCTCTACATCGCCGTGTCATTTCATCGCGGTGTCTCTTCATCGCGATGGTCATCGATCGGGCGTCGCGGTGGTCAATGCATCCTGGATGGTCATTGCATCGAGGCGGTCATTGCATCGAGGTGGTCAATGCGTCGCGGTGGTCATTAAATCGCGGTGGTCATTGTATCGGTTATTAAAAATAAAAAAAAAAAAAAAAAAAACTGAAAAGCAAAAAAAAAAAAAAAAAAAAAAAAAAAAAAAAAAACACTGAACAGTGCCTGAAAAAAAAAAAAAAAAAAAAAAAACAAAACCATGAACAGTGCCGAACGGAAAATTAAAATAAAATAAAATAAAAATAAAACTAACTAACTAACAGCGTCTCTTCTCCTCCTTTTTTTTTTTTTTTTAAATTGGCAGATTTGAATACATGATCTAATTTGTGTCTTATAAGTCCAACAGATTCCTTTTTGTCATATAAGTTCAATAAATCCGTTTTGTATACTTTTGGGTCTTTGGCCCTTAAAATAAAAACACAAACTAACTTAGTGGAGTAGTTACAGGTTACAACCACTAATTGCTATTACGATATATTACGATTATAAAAAATATTGATTTGTGTATTGATTTAGTAAGTTTAGTTTTGGTATATTGTGTAATGTAGAAACCCTAGTAGTGATTATAAATATTGTCTTCGTTGATTGATTAAAGGAGAGACGAAAATACTTTGACCGAAAATCATCACAGATATCGAGCCTGGGTTGAAAAAAAAATCGCTTTGTTTTTAACTCTGCCAATGAAACTTTCGTGCCACGATCGGATAGTGAAACGGAGTCCGATCGTGATTTAAATTTTGAGGGCGTGTTCGTCTCTTTATTTGGTACAATCTGAACGGTTGAAATTGTTTTTGGACGGTTCAATATCTCAGAATAAACCCGAGACCAAACTGCTGTGTTTTGGTGTTGTTTTTTTTTTGTTTGTGAAATCGACTTCTAAGGTTTCTATATTGGTGAAAGGATGTCTGTTATGAACGCGAAGATCGATACTTCTGAGCAATTAGGTCTTTTCAATGTCAGCCTAGCCCAATGGAAAAGTACGTTGATTGCTCAAACCGAAAGATCGACTATCAGCTCAGTCTGCGTGGATTGTTGACACAGGAGCGACACGTCACGTGACTGGTTCTTTTAAGGCCCTCGTTGATCCACGACCAATTGTTCAGTGCCCGATTGGGTTACCCGATGGGAGTTCATTGGTGGCGACTCATGAAGGGAGTGTTATTTTGCCCGGAAATTATGCTTAAAAAATGTCTTATACGTGCCAAAATTGAATTGCAACTTGCTTTCGGTTACCCAATTACAGGATGATAATGATTGTGTATTGCAACTTACGGGGAAATTATGTGTTATGCAGGATCGAGTGACGAGGACGCTGATTGGACTGGCAGAGCGTGTGGATGGACTTTTTCTATTCTTGGGCGCCCGGAGGTTCGATTTTGGCTATTGATGACCTGAAATCTGCAGATTATGGCACCGGCGTTTGGGACACCCATCAGAAAAGGTCCTTCGGTAGGTTCCTAATATTTCTATTTCTAAAAATTTACATGAAGATGGATGTGATATCTTCTTTCGAGCTAAGAAGACTCGTGAACCTTTTCCCATTAGTGAGAATAAAGTTAGTCGTGTTTTTGAGTTGATAGATTGTGATTTATGAGGGCCATATAGTGTACCATCGACATGTGGTGCAACGTATTTTTTGACTATTGTTGATGACTATTCTCGTTCAGTTTGGATTTATTTATTATTGAACAAAATGGAAGTCGGATTTGCTTTCTTGGATTTCATTGCTTTAGTCTCTCGTCAGTTCGAGGTTACCATTTAGCGGGTTCGTAGTGATAATGGAACAGAATTTAGACCTTTGCTTCCTTATTTTCGTAAAGAATGTATCATTTTTGAAACGTCTTGTGTTAGTACTCCTCAATAGAACGGTCGGGTAGAACGGAAACATCAACACATTCTTAATGTTGCACGTGTATTACAGTTTGATGGACATTTGCCGCTGATGTTTTGGGGGGAATGTGTTATGGCTGTGGCTTATATAATTAACCGAACACCGTCTAGTGTTTTGAATTTTAAGGCGCCTTATGAGACTATTTCTGGGAAAAAAACTGGACCTCTCAATGCTTCGACTTTTGGGATGTTTATGTTACGCCCACGACCATCGTCACACTCATAAATTTGCTAGCCAGAGTCGTGTTAATGGTGATTTTTACGATATATATGATATTATTTCGTAGCAATTTCCTTCGTGTTTTATTACTTTTTATAGAAAAGTGAGGGTTTAAATGGAATATTGCAAGAATGCGTATTGAAACGGATAAAGTGCAAAATCGAGTTAATTACGTGATTTTATTAGTGATTTTTCATCAATATATATGTTTCTACATTTTGCATGTTTCTATTATCCTGTAGGTACCCGAGCATGGCAAGGGATGAGCTAAAAAGATATTAAATTGAAGGTTAAATAGAGGGAGGAAGATGCATATTGAAGTTGGAATGAAGATTTACAAGTTGGACGTGCGTTTGATGCTCCGTCAGCTTGGACGGGCGTCCAAGGAAGTAAACGGGCGTCCACTGGAGCCTTTGGATTCGAGGATGTTCAGATTTTTACGTGGGACGGCGTTCAAAATTATATAGGGACGGGCGTCGATCCACTCGCCCGACTCGAAGTTTTTATGCATGACTGGACGGGCGTTCACTCTTTTGGACGGGCGTCCAAGCGCCGCCTCAGCCTAAACCGACTTCAAAACTTATAAATAGTCGCGTTTTTCTGAACCATAATACACACAATTCGATCCTGGCACGCCCAGTTCCCTCTGGGCGCCGCTAGCTGCGTTTTCCCACCATAATAAACATCTTTTTATCTTCTTTTTATTTATATGATTTGTATTCCAACGATGAGCTAAGGCTAAGCCTAGAACGAGCTTTGTGAAGCCAATTCTCAGCAGCGTTTTGATTTCGAATCTTGGATTGTTTTGTGAGTTTTTATTTAAAGTTTGTATCTTTATTATGTGCTTTATTGATTATGCAATTTAAATCGAGAGATGATTGCTATTTGATGTTTAACGTTTGATGAGAATCGTTGTTAAACTCTAGATCACCATATTTAAGATTAGATTTTTAACCTAAAAATAACGAGAGTTGCTAGGTTAAATTTCTAGGTTGCTAGATTGAGAAATCTTACACCTTTGTTATGGAAGCGTTAATCTTTAAGATCGAGAGATGAAAGATTAATAGGCGAATTATCTACGAGAGTAGGAATTCATACCTTTGATAGGTGAACCACATCTTTATTAAATCTTCATTAAACGATCTAGGGTAGAAATTGAGAGTTGCGGGATAGGTGGATCAATGCTTGTTCTTCGTTAAAATTAATTGAAATTATCTTTGTGCCTTGTTCTTCGTTGTTTTCTTAGAAGTTTATTTTCGTTTTAGTTTATAAAATAGAATTAGTTATTTTAAGTTCGTAATCATATTTTCTGGCTTTGGATTGACAACCCTCTGTCCAGTTTATTGTATTCGTTTTAGTTTTGTTTTGTGTTTTACGTGACAAATCTTTAGAAAGATTAATAAACTAGATAAACAACCTCGATTCCCTGTGAGATCGACCCGGTATTAACCTCTATACTACGATCCCTGCACTTGGGGTAAACCGGATTATTTTTATTACTTGTTTAATTTTCATTGCAAAAATCCGAGACAAGTCGTAAGTGTGTTTTCCTTGGTTACCCGTTCGCGAAGAAGGGATGGACCTTGTATGACCTAGATACGGAGGAGATCTTTGTTTCTAGGGATGTTAAATTCTTAGAACATGTGTTTCCTTTTTCTCAAACGACAGATAGTGAAGCCTCTGTAGTTCCTTACCCCATGTTTGACGATGTTGGCATAGTAGTTCAGGGGTTCGATGCCTCTCCTACCGGGGATCCACCCTTGCCGGATCCTCCGGTTGAGGGGGGGACGGACTTGACAGTTGACACAGGTGATACTGAGGGTAATATAGTGCCTTCACCACAACCGCGACATCCAGGTGATGGTACTGAAGAGTTGGGTAGGGGTAGACGACAGAAGATTCCGAATTCGTGCTTCCAAGATTTTGTGACGCATACATTGATTGATCAGAAAAGTCCCATTCCACACTCTTCCGGTCCGTCAGTTTCCACAGGTACTCCGTATCCTCTTATGCATTATATTATTTATGATAAGTTTTTTGATAAACATCGCAAGTATCTTGCAGCTATTACAGTGGGTAATCCTCCTAAATCTTTTAAGGAGGCTATGAAACATGAGGGGTGGCGTGCGGCCATGTCGGGAAGAAATTCAAGCACTTGAAGATCAAGGTACTTGGGTTTGCAACCCCTTCCCCCCAGGAAAAAGGCATTGGGGAGTAAGTGGGTGTATACAGAGAAATATGACGAGCACGGCACCTACAACGCCTTAAAGCCCGGTTAGTAGCTTTTGGGCATCACCAAGAAGAAGGTATTGATTATACTGAGACTTTCGCCTGTGTGGCTAAAAATGGTTCTGATTCGGACCGTTCTCGATGTCGCCGTGGTGAAACGGTGGACATTCATCGATGGACGCCCATAAGGCATTTTTGCATGGGGACTTGGACGAGGAGATCTATATGAATATACCTCCTGGATTTGAGAAGCCGGGGTCCAATTTGGTTTGCAAGATGCGCAAATCATTGTATGGGTTGAAACAGGCACCACGGTGTAGGTTTGCGAAGCTTGCCTCCGCTTTGCATGATTATGGATTTCGTTAGTCGTACTCTGACTATTCGTTGTTTACCTTGACTCGTGACGGGATTCATCTTGTGGTGCTTGTGTATGTCGACGATATGATCATTACCGGCAGTGATAAATTGGTGATGATGGTTTTTAAATCTTATTTGGGCAAGTGTTTTAAAATGAAGGATCTCGGTGTTAACGGTGATTTTTACGATATATATGATATTATTTCGTAACAATTTCCTTCGTGTTTTACTAATTTTTATAGAAAATTAGGTGTTTAATGGATTTATTGAAAGAATGCGTATGGAAATCATTAAAGTGCAAAATCGAGCTAATTACGTGGTTTTAGTGGTGTTTTCTATCAATATGTATGATTTTACATTTTGCATGTTTTTGTCGTGTTGTAGGTACGCTTGTATGTTATGGAGGAAGCTAAAACGATGTTCACTTGAAGTTTAAATAGAAGGAAGAAGATGCAAGTCAAACTTGGAGTGAAGATACACTTGCTGAACGTGCGTTTGCTGATGCGTCCACTAGACGGGCGTCCACGAGAAGCAAATCAATTCAGGGAATAGAGATTTTACCTGGACGAGCGTTCAAAAATGCATGGGACGGGCGTCTTGTCCACTTCGGTCGACTCAAGAAATTTACTTAAAGTGAACGAAAGTCCACCCTACCAGGCGTGCGTCCCGTAAGAAGATGAAAGGATAGACTTGGAATTATCTTTATTTTTATTTATTAGGGTTTAGACTTGCTAATAATAAAACCCTAAGTCGGCAAAACAAGTTATAAAAGGAGAGGCATCAGCAGAAAACGAAGAACTTACCTGGAGACGAACACAAAGACAAAACCGAGAAGCCGACCACTCGGTCGACCGAGTGCTCCCCTTTCGGTCGACCGAGCCATATTTTTATTTTTTCATTTTGTTTGTTCGATCCTGGAGATGAGCTGAGCAAGTCCTGAACAAGTATGAGAAACAGATCGTGCAGCACTTGATTTCAACTCTTAAGTTGGTTTTGTGAGTTTTTATTTAAAGTTTGTATCTTTATTATGCTTTTATGCAATTATATCGATGGATGGTTGCTATTTGATGTTTAACGTTTGATGAGAATCGTTGTTAGACCTAGATCACCGTAGTAAAGATTAGATTTTTAACCTAAAAATAACGAGAGTTGCTAGGTTAAATTTCTAGGTTGCTAGATTGAGAAATCTTACACCTTTGTTATGGAAGCGTTAATCTTTAAGATCGAGAGATGAAAGATTAATAGGCGAATTATCTACTTAGTAGGAATTCATACCTTTGATAGGTGAACCACATCTTTATTAAATCTTCACTAAACGATCTAGGGTAGAAATTGAGAGTTGCGAGATAGGTGGATCATTGCTTGTTCCTCGTTAACTTAATTGAAAGAATCATTGTGCCTTGTTCTTCGTTGCAAGCTTAGAATTTTATTTTCATTTTAGTTTATAGAATAGAATTAGTTATTTTAGGTTCGTAATCATATATCCTGGCTTTGGATTGACAACCCTTTGTCCAGTTTATTGTATTCGTTTTAGCTTTGTTTTGTGTTTTTCGTGACAAACCTTTAGAAAAATTAAGAACTAGACCAACCTCGATTCCCTGTGATTCGACTCCGGTTGTAATCGTTATACTACGATCCCTGCACTTGGGGTAAACCGGATTTATAAATTTATTACTTGTTTATTTTTGCTTAGATAAAATCCGAGACACTCGGGGATCTCAAATATTTTCTTGGCATCGAGGTTGCGAGGAACGTAGATGGGATTTTCTTGAATCATCGGAAATATGCATTGGATATTATACATGAGCCCAGGTTACTTGGGAGCAAACTAGCTGACTTTCCCATTGAGCAGAATCATAAGCTGGCACTCGCCACCGGACCTCTGTTGGGTGATCCGGCGTCGTACCGACGTCTTATTGGATGGCTTATCTATCTTGGGGTCACTCGACCCGATCTGGCATATTCTGTTCACGTCTTGTCACAGTTTATGCAGGCCCCCCGGATTGAGCATTGAGAGGCAGCCTTACGACTAGTCCGCTATTTGAAGAAACATCCAAGCCAGTGTATTTTTCTGCGCTCCGATAGTTCCCTCCTTCTAGAGGGTTGGTGTGACTCTAACTGGGCTAGTTGCCCAATTACTCGCAGATCCTTGAGTGGATGGTTCGTATTTCTCGGTCTTTCTTCTATCTCCTGGAAGTCCAAGAAACAGACAACGGTGTCTTGATCTTCGGCTGAAGCGGAGTATCAATCTATGGCTTCTTTGTCATGTGAGCTGAAGTGGCTGAAGCAGTTATTGGCTGACCTTGGGGTTCGGCACCCTCCCGGCATTCGACTTTTCTATGACAGTCAGTCTGCTCTATATATTGCTCAGAACCCGGTTTTCCATGAACGTCGCAAAGATATCGAAGTTGATGATACTTCGTGCGTGGCGCCATTATCGATGGTTTGATTCTTCCTTCTTATGTTCCTACGAAACATCAATTGGCGGACATTTTTACCAAGGCATTGGGACGACAACAGTTCGAGTTTTTATTACGTAAGTTGGGCGTTCGAGATCTTCATGCTCCCACTTGATGGGGGTTATTACGATATATTACGATTATGGAAAATATTGATTTGTGTATTGATTTAGTAAGGGTAGTTTTGGTATATTGTGTAATGCAGAAACCCTAGTAGTGACTATAAATATTGTACTCATTGATTGATTAAAGGGAGATGAAATACTTTGACCGAAAATTGTCAATTGCTCCATGTTTTGATATATTTATAAATAAGTTTTATGGGCCTCGAATCGGTGTGCTGGTAACCTATTTGTCTCTATATACATGTTGCATTGTCTATATGTGTTCAGTTTGACTAATTGATTTAGTTGCATTGTCTCTTGCACATTGATAAACTTTTTATTTCTTTTGTTGTTGAATGTTGTCCTGATTCATCTGAGTTGCCTGATTGATCACATATAACATTTTCTCCAAGGTATAGGGTCTATGAACTTTTGAGATCCATTTAAAACACATTTCTACTAATACATTGTACTCAAGTATTGTTTATAAAATATGTTAGTCTTGTGACTTGATCTCTAAAACTGTTGGAACTAATCTGAAAGCTGAAACTGAGTTTTGGGAAAAGCTGAGAAAACTGAGTTTTGTGGAAACTAAGTTTTGGTGGATACTGAGTTTGCTGAGTCCTATATCTGAGTTTGTTGATTACAAGTGAGTTTCCTGGGAAAGTCAGTTTTGAGCTGGGTTTCGTCTGGTCTGGAGCTGGGGTCCACATCTGGGGTATTTATGACAATTCCGACAAAGATCTTTGGCGGTTAAGGTTCGGGATTTGTGTCTATAAATATCAATGTTGTAATCAATGCAATGTGTGTCTTTCAAAGTGTTATTCACACATTTGTGAAAACCTTGTAATTCTGTGCATAATAAAATATCTCATTTTCTGCCTGTGGAGTAGTTGGCACAACGCCGGAAACCACGTTAAATCACCGTGTTCTCTTTGTTTATGTGTTTTATCAATTTCCGCCTTATTTTTTTGCTAGATTGCATCTGTTTTTTCTTTCTTAAAATGCAAGCTTCTCGTCTGTGTTTCAACAAACTGGTATCGAGCGAGGTTCAAGATTCAGAGAGATTTGCAGGTTGAACGGAGTTGATCTTCACCAAGACCGGTGACCGGTGCTAGGATTTTGTGATCAAAGGTCTTCTCGTTAGCAATAAAGATGTCAGCAGTTAACGTAAAGAATGATAAATTTACAGGGAGGAACGATTTGATGCAGCGGCAAATCAAGATGCGGGCCTTGTTAAAACAACAAGGGCTCGTGGACTCCTTTATCCGTAAAGGAGATGCCGTCTGGCAGATTACGCCATCACGGAGGAGAAAGCACATTCTACCATAATGTTTTGCTTGTCTGATGATGTTATCACAGAAGTTGCTGAGGAAGAAATTGCTGCTAAGTTATGGTCAAAGATTGAAACACTGTATATGACTAAGTCATTGACCAACAAGTTGCTGATAAAGCAGAGGTTGTTTAGCCTAATGATGCATGAGGGGGCTCAGCTGAGAGATCATCTTGATCAATTGAACACAATATTACTTGATCTCAGGAATATTGATGTGAAGATTGAGGATGAGGATGCAGCTCTGATTTTGTTGGTATCACTACCAGCTTCTTATGAGAACTTTGTGCAATCATTTATAGTTGGGAAGGATACAGTTGCTTTGGAAGATGTAAGGTCAGCTTTACATGCCAGGGAGCTGAGACATAAGGCAGCTGGGGCAGACAGTCAGGCTGTTGGACTGGTAGTCAGCAGCAGTGGTGGAAAAATGCATGGGCAGCAGTTTGAGAAGAAAAAAAAAGCCAAGAAAACAGGGTCCAAAGGTCCTAAATCCACAGATGTTTGCAATTACTGTAAGGAGCAGGGACATTGGAAGTCCAATATCCAAAGAAAAAGAAACAGCAGGAGAATAGCTTCTGGAACAATCTGGCCAGAGCAATGAGTTTGATTCGAGATGAGGACATGGTTCTAATGGTTTGGAGAATCGGCACATCATGCTGATGTGTGGATTTTGGAATCTGGAGCATCTTATCATATTTGTCCACACAGAGAGTGGTTCTCAAGTTATCAACAGATAGATTGTGGTCATATAGCTATGGCAAACAACAAGGTCTACAAGATAGTTGGGATTGGCTCAGTTCAGTTGAGGACAGAGGATGGTAAATTATGTATGTTGAGTGAAGTTAGACATGTTCCACAGATGACCAAGAACTTGGTATCTCTCAGTCTTTTAGACAGCAAGGGATTCAGTTTTAAGGGTGAAGGTGGAAAACTGAGTGTCTACAAAAACTCAGTTTCAGTTCTCAAGGGAGTCAAAAGGGGAACCTTGTATATTTTGCAAGGATCGGTTGTGTCTGGGTATGTTGTTGTAGCGCTGAAGTTCATCGGTCACAGCTGACAAAACTGTGGGACACAAGACTGGGTCATATGGGTGAAAAAGGGATGTAGATTCTTTCACAAAAAGATCTTCTTGGGGGATGTAAGGTCATGAATCTGGACTTTTGTGGGCATTGTGTGTTTGGGAAGCTTCATAGGGGCAAGTTCTCAAAAGGGATACACAGCACAAAGTCATCACTTGATTACATTCATTCTGATTGTTGGGGGCCATCAAAAGTGGAGACATTGGGTGGTCACAGATATTTTGTGTCATTCATAGATGACTATTCAAGAAAGACTTGGGTGGTGATGATGAAACACGAAAGTGAGGAATTCAAGAGCTTCATGCAATGGAAGGCTCTAGTTGAAAATTAGTTTGAGAAGGAGATCAAGAGGCTTCGTACATATAATGGTCCGAATTCTCACTGGAATGAGTTTGATGAGTTGTGCAAAAATGAGGGTATTTCCAGACATCATACAGTCAAGAATACTCATCAAGAAAATGGTGTAGTGAAAGAATGAATCAAACTCTTCCGGAGAGAGCAAGATGCATGCTCTCTCATCTTTGTTTTGTCAAGAAGATTTTGGTCAAGTCAGTATAGCCACGACTTATTACTTAATCAACGTAAGTCCTCACACAGGATCGATTTCAAGACACCGGTTGAAATATGGTCGAAAGCCTCGCTGATTACTCGATTAAGGGTATTTGGAAGCACAGTTTACTATCATGTCAGTGAAGGGAAACTGGAACCAAGAGCCAAAAAATGAGTGTTTGTGGGGTATGGTGATGGAGTTAAGGGTTATAGAATTTGGTCATCAGCAGAGAACAGAGTTATTCTCAACAAAGATGTTTTCGATGAGAATTCTATGATTAGCTCATTAGTGGGGAGGGTTGCTGAAACTGAGAAAACTGACCGTAAGGTGGAGTTTCAGGTGGAGTCAGCTGAGATGCAACACTCAGCTAAACAAAGTCAATTTTCATCTGATCTAGTTCTCGAACCGTAATCGAATCCAAGCCGGTCCGGTGGCGTCAAATCGATATTAATCGACAAAGTATAAATGTCGTGAGAGCTAGAAGATCCAATGTTGGGATACCTCCTAGAAGGTATTAGTTACAAGATTTGGCTGGATATGCACTTCAAGTTGCAAAAGAGGTGTATGGTTTTGAACCTTCTACTTACAGGGAAGCAGTGACATGTTCTGAGTCATCTCAATGGCTTGCTTCCATGGAAGAGGAGATGGAGTCATTACTGAAGAATCAGACTTGGGATCTAGTTAAACATCCAGCTGATAGGAGAGTTGTTACATGCAAATGGATCTTCAAGAAAAAAAGGAAGGATTGTCTGAGGCAGAATGAGTCAAGTATAAGGCACGTTTGGTTGCTAGAGGGTTCAGTCAAAAAGAAGGGGTGGACTTTGATGAGATATTCTCACTAGTAATCAGACATACTTCAATCAGAGTGTTACTACCAATGGTGGCACATCAAGACCTTGAACTTGAGCAGTTAGATGTGAAGACAGCTTTTCTACATGGTGAGGTAGACAATGAGATATATACATGATTCAGCCAAAGGGATTTCAAGTTCCTGGTAAAGAAGCATTTGTTTGTAAGCTGAAAAATTCCTTGTATGGATTGAAGCAGGCTCTAGACAGTGGTATAAAAGGTTTGACAGTTACATGATCCAGCTAGGTTATAGCAGAAGTCCTTATGATTGTTGTGTCTACAATAGTCATCTAGAAGATGGATCATACATCTATCTTGTTATGTATGTGGATGATATGCTTATAGCTGCAATAAAGAAATCTGATATTCAGAATCTGAAAGACCTTCTTAGTGCTGAATTTGAAATGAAAGATTTGGGTGCAGCCAAGAAAATCTTGGGGATTGAGATCTAGAGAGATAGAAGTCAGAAGAAACTGTTTTTTACCTCAGTAGGGTTATATATAGAAGATTTTGGCCAAGTATGGTATGTCTGCTTCAAAGCCAATAGATACTCATATGGCATCAAATGTTCATTTGTCAGTTTATGCTTCACAGTCAGCTGAGGAGAAGGAATATATGTCAAAAGTTCCCTATGCTAGTGCAGTTGGCAGTCTGATGTATGCCATGGTGTGCACTAGGCCTGATCTGGTTCAGGCAGTCAGTGTTGTCAGCAGGTTTATGGATCAACCTGAAAATGAACACTGGAAAGCTGTGAAAAGAATGTTCAGGTACCTTAGGGGTACAGTTGATGTTGGTCTCATTTATGGAGGTGATACTCAGAGTTTGGTCACAGGATACTGTGATGTTGATTATGCAAATGATGTGGACAGTAGAAAATCAATGGCTGGTTATGTTTTCACATTGAGGAATTCAGTTGTCAGCTGGAAAGCAACTCTGCAAGAAACGGTAGCTTTATCAACGACTAAGGCAGAGTATATGGATCTTACTGAAGCGGCCAAGGAAGCAATCTGGTTGAAGGGACTAGTCACTGATTTGGGGCTACATCAGGATCAAGCTGAGATTTATTGTGACAGTCTGAGTGCAATTTGTCTAGCTAAGGATCATGTTCATCATGAGAGAACCAAGCATATTGATGTGAGATATCATTTTCTGAGAAATGAGAAGCGGGTTATAGTGAAGAAGATCAACACCAAGGAAAATCTTGCTGATATGCTTACTAAACCAGTTTAACAAAGCAAGTTTCAGTTGTGTCTGGACTTGCTTATCATTCAAAGCTTATAATCAATTTTTTCTGGAAACTCAGTTGAGGGCAGGTCAGCTGAGTGGCAACTGTGGAGAAGTCTGGTACACATACATCCTGGCATTGACGAATGCATCTGAATTATGCAATCTGGTGACGTTGAATAAGAGTTCAAGTCAAGGTGAAGATTTTTTAGTCTTGTGACTTGATCTTTAAAACTGGTGGAACTAATTTGAAAGCTGAAACTGAGTTTTGTGAAGTGAAACTAAGTTTTGGGAAAAGCTGAGAAAACTGAGTTTTGTGGAAACTAAGTTTTGGTGGAAACTGATTTTGCTGAGTCCTACATATGAGTTTGCTGATTACAAGTGATTTTTCTGGGAAAGTCTGTTTTGAGCTGAGTTTCGTCTGGTCTGGAGCTGGGGTCCACATCTGGGGTACTTATGACAATTCCGACAAAGATCTTTGATGGTTAAGGTTTGGGATTTGTGTCTATAAATATCAATGTTGTAATCAATGCAATGTGTATCTTTCAAAGTGTTATTCACACACTTGTGAAAACCTTGTAATTCTATGCATAATAAAATATCTCATTTTCTGCCTGTGGAGTAGTCGGCACAGCGCCGGAAACCACGTTAAATCACCGTGTTCTCTTTGTTTCTATGTTGTATCAATTTCCGCCTTATTTTTCTGCTAGATTGCATCTGTTTTATCTTTCTTCGAGTGCAAGTTTCTTGTCTATGTTTCAACAAAAAAAACAATACTAGTATGCAAGTGTCAGCATGCTGACTAGCAAAAAAATTTATGAAATATATGGATTTTGTGGCAAGAGACAATTATTGAATACTAATGAAATGATGGAAAATGATATATGGACAAACTTTCTCCCCCTGTAAAAGTGAAGCTTCATGTGTAAATAAATGTAAAATGTATTGTAAAGTCTTATATCTGTAAAATAATAGTCAGTTCCCCCCTATATAAGTATGAAACATAAATGTCTTGTCAATTCGGATTAGCCCTTTTAGACCAACGAGAACAGCGGTCTAAGCAGTTGACCGGATTATTTATGACTCATTTAGCGCTACCAGGCCCGGGGTCTAGGGCATTACAAAATGGTATTCAGAGCCGACTACTAGACGGACCTAAGTGCCATATCGTGAGAGACTCTGGGGGCCACCTATAAACTCCTCTGGTTAGGACGCAAATGAGACAAGTCCACAGGGACAAGTCCTGGCCAAGTCCTAGCGAGGACGTCAGTCCTTTATAAGGGAGGAGAGAGATTGTAAAGTCTCACATCTGTAAAGTATTAGTATGCTCATCCCCATGTATCTGGCCAAGTCCTGGCGAGGACGTCAGTCCATTATAAGGTAGGGAGAATGTAATGTCTCATATATGTAAAGTAATAGTCTGCTCACCCCATATAAGTGTGAGACATAAATGTCTTGTCAACTTGGGTGAGTTAGCCTTTTTAGACCAAGTGAGGACGACGGTCTAAATAGTTGACCGGATCATTTATGACTCATTTAGCACTACCAGGCCCGGGGTCTGAGGGCATTACATGTATACAATGTGAGCATTCTACGTACATATAGACAACTTCATAGACATATACTTGATACAACTCTATTAACTACAACAGTTGATCGGTTAACGAATTTCACGATTTAACATAATTCAAAATGTGTTGTATTTCATTGATTCAACTGAATGGAGAGAGTACAAATACATAGAGTTCGGTGACTTAGTCAATAAGTCACTACAAGATAAATACGACAATATTATTTAAAGTAAATAATAATATTTAAACTATATTATCCTCGACAAGTGATGGGAGTCAACTTCACTGCACTTTTGTATGTGAATATGCTCCGGTTATTACTTTAGTGGCATGTTTTGGGTAGATTTAGGCCTTTTCAAGAGTAATATCGAGAGTTATACGCACAGGGAGTTAAACTCTCACATCGATAGTAAACTCCGCCTTTTTAGCGATATTTACCTCATTTCCGAGCACTTTTGTCTTGCGGAAATATGCGTGGTGTTTTGTTAGTGTGTTTATTGCAGGACTTAGGTGACTCGAGGCCCAGAAGGCGATATTTTAAAGTGAAAGAGTTTATCAAGGCACAAGTGTAGCATGAAAATGGAGGAAAATCGAGTTTGGAGTGAAATCAAGGCAAACTAGCGTTTGCCCTACCCCAAACTGGCGTTTGCATCAAACTAGCGTTTGGCCAATCCAAACTGGCATTCACGGAATTAGCACTTGATACTGAAAGTTGGGTTTTCAGGCAAACTAGCGTCCAAATCACCTCAAACTGGCGTTTGTGTGGGTTCAGCTCGAATCAAGAAAGCTCATACAAGGCAAACTGTTGTTTGGCCAATGCAAACTCTAGTTTGGCCCCGACAGAAGCAGATTTTCGCCGTACCTATCCATTAATCTTTACTTTGACTCATCTTGGAGGCATTTTCTGGTCAAGTCGTCTTCATGAAAGTTGTAGGGAATTGAACGAGATTTCCAACGCATCTTTAATCGTTCAAATCGGAGCTTTACACAGGAATTTATTGCTGATTTACTGAAGACAAGTCAAATGGGCCGAGTTGGTCGGCCCAACTTGGTCAAAGTCACGATTTTTGCCTATTTAAGAGCATCTAAACCTAAGAAAACAAGAATTCTGATTTTTATTGGCCTAGATTGAGTTCGAAGCCGGCCTAAGTGCTCAACCCAGCCGCTTCGGCGGTTGTTATGACAGGTTGACATCTAAAAGTCGGATTAGAGCTCTGGACTAGGCTCCGTATTTCAATTTCTTAGTTTAGATTTTTATATAGAGTAGAATACGATATTCGATTGAGAGCTTGGTGGAGTTCGCGCCTGGGGTCATTGTATGAATTAAAGGTTGATATCGTTTGCTGATTTGGGACTCAAAAGTCTTGATCTACAATGTTTTGATCTTCATTATTGTGAGTTTCCTGATTTCGATTTGTTTTCTCTCAATATGGTTTTGATTGTGTAGATCATTAGTTTGATGAAATTTACTCTGGATAAAAGTCTTGATTCAGATCCTTGTTTATGCCGTGAAATAGTAAAAGCTTCGATCTTTTGTCTTGTTCATATACTCTTTGTCCTCTGATTTTAACACAAATTTTATATTCGACTCAATCTCCTCATGGGATCGACCTCGGACTCTGAACGCACTACCTACAATTGACCCGGTCCACTGCCGGTTAGAAAGTGAGTTTGCCTAAGGTTTCGAGTTTTATAAATTGTATTTGATCAAGCCGGATTGCGAAATCCTTACTTATCAACATGCCCCCGCAATCCCGTAGAAAGTGGCTGAACACGGAGATTGGACTTTAAACTGGCAAAACGAGGCTGGGACATCGGCTAACTGATCCTGCAAGGTGATAAAAGAGATGTCGAGCTTACGAGCTACAACTAATTCACGAACATGGTGGAAGTCGATCTCGATGTGCTTCGTGCGGGCATGAAACACCGGATTGTGAGCAAGGTAGGTGGCGCCAATATTATCGCACCAAAGGGTAGGCGGGGAAGATAACGGAACCTGCATCTCACGAAGAAGACTACAAAGCCACTGGAGTTCTCAAGGGCGGTGTTAGAAAGAGTCTTATACTTGGGCTCAGTCTTACTTCTTTGAGACCGCTGTGTTGCTTACTACGCCAACTAATGAGATTATCACCAAGGAGGACACAATATGCCCCAACAGAACGGCGATTATCACTGTCAGCGGCCCAATAAGAATCAGAATAAGCCCGGAGTGAAATTGGGGACCGGCGGGAGAAGAGAGGCCATCGGAGACAGTGTGCTTAAAATACCGAAGAATACGTTTAATTGCAACCCAGTGAGCTTCGTTAGGCGAATGCATATACTTACTAACCTTGTGGACCGCGAAGACAATATCAGGACGAAGGAAACTGAGATACTATAGACCACCAACAATAGTGCGGTAAACAGAAGGATCGGCGTAGGGAGGGCCGTCGTCAAGTGTAAATCGGGTAGAGGCCGACATAGGTAAATGATGACCATATTAAAGCTCGGACATTGAAGTTTATTATTTTCAAGAATATACGGTCATGATCGGCTTTGATCTTCTATCACATCTTTTTAATTAAGCCGTTTTTACACGATCGTTTTGTACGTAATTAAATAATATTCCACGGTTCCACCACAATTTTTTATTGACTAAAATACAAAAACAGCATCATCTAAAAATCGACGAAACAAAGATATCCTTCAAAAGGTGAGAAATTGATCATTTGATGGGGTCCTGATTTATGATGCATCAATATATGTACTCCTTCCTCCGTCTCATAATATAAGTCTATCTACCTCTTTTTATTTGTCCAAGAATATAAGTCATTCTACATTACCAATAAAGCATTTATTACTATTTTCTTTTTTTTTAGCGGAACCATCAACATCATTATTAAGATGAATCAGTAGTACAAGCAGCAAGAACGCGTTCAGGTGGCGAAGTGCCCCAATCCACAAAGCCTAGATAAGCTAAGCCCTCCTAGGCTAAGAGATGAGCCATCCGATTTCCAGATCTATTGACAAAGGAAAACGAGAGAGAATAAAAAAAATAGTTAAATGCAAACAATCCTGAACCAGACAACCTAGGGAAGATAGGTCATGAGCTGCCGACTGAAGACGTTGTATGCACGAAAGGGAGTCGGACTCCAAACACACCGAACGATACCCCCACTCACGGGCCACACGGAGGCCCCTGTAAATAGCACTAAGCTCAGCAACATCAACCTCAGTAATTCTGCCCAATCTGCCTGAGCAAGCACGCAATAATTGGCCATCCGACCCCAGAATCACGGTCCCGTAAGCACACGAATCCATAGAGAGCGCCGCATCCACATTTATCTTGACATGACCTCCAGCAGGCGGTTGCCATGTGGTAGGCCACGATGTACTAGCCGGCTCACGGAGGGGAGAACGTAATTGATATGCATATTCCCGAGCATCGGACTCCACAGTCGCAACAAGTTTACCAATATCTACAGCATGACTGCCAAACAGCCACTTACACCTCGCGTTCCAGATATACCACAAAGTAGTAACCAGGGTTGCCAATCGAGCCTCATCACATGCGGAGGAACCACTTTTCAACCATTTTATTACTCTTTTCTCTATCATATCCCTAATTTATCAACAATGCAATCACTTTTCAATATTTTATAGTCATTGTATTAATGATGGTCAAAGAATATTATAAGCATTTATCATTAAAATTTATAACATTCAATCACTATTTTCATCTGTGTGAAAACACTCAAAATGAATCACTAAATTCGTCCCAAAATATAAGTCATTCTACAATTTTAGATTTGTCACATAATATAAGTTTATTTTACATTACCAATACAATATTTATTACCCTTTTCTCTTTCTTACTCCTAATTTAGACTTAACAGGCATTGTATTAATGATAGTGAAGAGGTATTTTAGTCATTTAAAATTTAAATTTATAGGATTCAATTACTTTTTTTAATTTATGTAAAGGCGTTTATGATGACTTATGTTTTAAGACGAAGGTAGTATATTCTAGTACGGAGGGAGTATAACATGGTCTTTGAGGGTCAACTATTGTATTTATTTTTATTGGAAAGTGCAGTCAACTAAAGACAATGACTAGCCCTCAATTGACTAAGCTTCCACACGCACAGTGGCGCAATATGAGACGTGTGCAATTACTATGTACTCTTCTTCCTCTTCATCATGGATCTTTCTAACTTGGAATAAATTAGTCGTTGAAGTGTACGTGTTATTATCCAAATGTATGTAGCTTTGGTTTCCTTCGTTGACGGGATCGAGTGTCTTTTGTTCTCATATGCATGGTTCGGAAAATAATTAGTCTTAAATGAGTACTGTAAACATACATCATTCATTCCTTTTATAATATCTGAAATGAAAATAGAGTAGATATATATAAGTAAATTATCACATGCAGATCCATATCAACATTTAAGTTTTCTATGACCATGCCGATACATCACTTAAAAACTACTATAATTTTTCACATTTTTACATGAGTATCCGCATCGCATAAAAATTTCCCATAGTAAGCGGGTGAAAACCGCTCCTATTTTTTTATTTTTTTAAACAATCGTCCCTCCCGCAAAATTTCCAATTTCACTCATGTATTTGTCTTTATTAATCACAAAAACATGAATAAGTCTAATACGTACAACAGAAAAATTGCACACAACAGCAGCAAAAATAGCCATAAAATAAAATAAACAATACTGAGTGCTTCTCAAGATAAAATTTAAACTTTCGTCTGTGTCGGTTTGTTGATAATTTACTTTGTGGTTCCAAATTATTGTCCAAATACTAGTATACTACGTGGGGGTTTATATCATGGAGCATGGATCCTCTGTTGGAAGACCTTAGATCAATTAATCCAAAGCAACTCAAACTCTCATTGTGGAGAATTGGTATCATCAACTGGTAATGGAATAAGGGTCTTCGGAGCGCCAATGAAATCTCTTCACCATCACCATTTCATCAGCTATTTCTACAAGGGAAACTTGAAAAAATATGAAAGATTCTTATTTGTATGGTATGTCTTAATAGATAAATTTGAAAATTATGTTTGAAAAAATTTCCGTAACGATTCTGTAGATATTCCGCAGCGAATCCGTAGCGAATACACAACGAAATGCTTATATATTCAGACAATTTGGTTTCACAACTCGACTGCTAACAAGAGTTTAGCAAGAAGATGCCACACTCTTTTGCCTTTCTCCATGGTATATTTGTTAATAAGGTGGCCTAAACGTATTAGGACATATCGGATCATTATTTACTATACTTCTATGTTTATGCATACATTAAGTGAAATTTCTTATATTATATGTCACTTCATTTATTTTAAACTAACCGGTGTTGTGTGAAGTTGGTAGGGTGGGATGCTTAGACAGAGCCAAATGTACGGTTAGGGGGTGCTAAGCCCACCTGACGAAAAAAAATTATAGATAAAAAAAATATATAATTCAATTTAAATCATTAAAATATTTTATTTAAGTCCACCCACTAACCCTCTCGAGATTCAATTACTGGCACAATCAATAGTGGGGTGAGTAAGGTAGATGGATAACGATCGTAAAAATGTATGATGAGTCTGATTCAGTGATGTGCATAGTATTTCCATCCTTTTTTTTTTTTTTTTTTTTTGTACTGAAATCTATTTTTATCCTCAATTATGTTAATTGAATTATAAAGATACACAAACAATTAAATAGAATGGAAAATTCATTACATGATACTATCACATTAATGTAATGGAACATTGTTGTCCAAACACACTGTTTTTATTAGTCAATCAAAGATTTATGAAACATCATATGGACCACAAAGGTTGACCACGAGAAGTAGTATCTTTTACTAATCCAAATCCTCTGGATATGGCCTAGTGGTGAAGGTATGAGTGTGTAGTCTTTTCTCCAACCTGCCTCCTGGAGGTCACGGTTCGATTCCGTAATGGGGTTGATTTCCGATCGATAACACCCTTCAGTCACAGAGGTTTTGCCGGCGTGTTGGATCCGGGAAATGCATTGTGCATTCGATTAACCTCTCCTCACTTTCCCATGGGATCGGGGTGAGGGACCTTAATTAGTAGAGTTCTGAATTTTTTTACTAATCCAAAACAATCCCTGATATGGCGCAGTGATGGCGCGTGACGTGCGTAGTCTGGCCTCTAACCTGTTCTGGAGGTCGGCTGATTCGATTCCCGTAATGGGGTTGATTCCGATTGATAACACCCTTCAGTCAGTAGAGGTTTTTCAGCGGCAATGTACGCCGGAATGCTTGTGCATGATTAACTCTCTCCTCACTTTCCTCATGGATCGGGGTGAGGGGCCTTTAATGATAGGGTTTACCATTTTTTTTTTAACTAATCCAAAACACAAAAAGATGTATGTAATTTTCACATGTGAATAAAGCTAAATATTTGACCTTTCTTTTCCAATGTTTCTTTCAATCCAAATCACCAAAGTCACTATCCAGAAAGGTGGGATCGGGGGTGAGGGGACCTTTAATGGTAGGGTTAACCATTTTTTTTTACTAATCCAAAACACAAAAAGATGTACATGTGAATAAAGCTAAATATTTGACCTTTCTTTTCCAATGTTTCTTTCAATCCAAATCACCAAAGTCACTATCCTCCGCTAACTATCCAATCTTAAGGTCAAAGCAAAGCACATTAAATTACAAGCATGTAAATACAGGGTGGTTTTTGTGTGGTGTCTCCACATCGTGTGGAGACACGTGTGAAGACACACACACCATACAGTTTCATTATGTTTTTAAACCGTGTGGTTCTGATCGTTTCATTCGTCACTTCACCTCGAAATCTCTCTCCACACAAGTATTTCTCATAAATATAAGGTTTAAGATTAAGGTTGAGACGTAAATAGCGGTGGTTGAAGTGAAGGTGTCACTCACAGTCACAGGAAAGGAGTACTGTAAAACTCAAAATCAAAAAACAACCCCTTGTTTGGTAGTTGTTGTCCTGCCCGCATCCTATTTTGATTTGAATCTTACACCCCCTTTCACACTCTTTCTCCTTTTCACATTTCTAAACAGTGTCCTTCCCCCCATTTTTCCCACATTTTTATTCGCCCATTTCAGTTGACCCAAGACTAGTATAATAAATGTCTGTTTATATTTAATATTCATGAAGAATTTCAATATTTCACATACTATATGTATAAATATAAGGCAAAGAGTGCAAAAATAGAGAGAAAGACTACGTACAACGGGAATATATGGCATCAAGACGGGGAAATAGAGTGATTGAAACGAGTCCAGAGCGGACTAAAGTGTGGACTGAACCTCCAAGTAAAATCAGGTCCTCTAATGGTAATGGTGGTAGAGTGCCTGTTATTTATTATCTTTCCAGAAATGGCCAGCTTGAACATCCTCATTTCATGGAAGTTCCTCTTTCCAACAACTCTGTCGCCCTTCATCTTAATGGTTGTTTTCAGCTGTAATTTCTTTTTCTTTGTCGATACCCATTTTGGAACTTGTTGAATTAGTATATGCTGAAAATGTTAGTTTCCGTTGCAGATGTGATCAATCGTTTGAACTTCCTCCGCGGAAATGGCATGGCTTCCATGTACTCTTGGTCCTGCAAAGGTACATATTCTTCAATTCGACCCCATTGAACTTGATTTTAATTGAAATTTTATTTGACTTTTATGTTTACTGTGTATTCAAAAATAATTCACATTGAATTTGATTTCCTGTTCAAAAATTGAAAACACATTTGATTTTTGCTTCAATTTCATTCCAGGAGCTACAAAAATGGATATGTGTGGCACGATTTGACAGAAAACGACCTTATATATCCAGCACAAGGTCGAGAGTATATTCTCAAAGGATCGGAGATTGTAGAAGGTGCGTTTACGGAAAAATTTGATGAAACTTTGAGGTCAGCGAGCTTCAGTAAACCACCAGGCGAGTCTAAATCGAAGGACACCGATGGCAAATTCTCAACAGTCGCAATACCGCGGCGGCGCCACCAGTCATGGAGCTCCGTCGACTTCCACGAGTACGGAGTCTACACAGGGGAAACTTCAGGACATATATCCGCCGACGCATCGACTCAGACCGACGACAAACGCCGCCGTCGACGACCGGTAGGAGAAATAGAAGTAATCGGGGAGGCGGCTGAGGAGGAGGAAGAAGTCAAGAGCAAAGAAACCGAAAATAGCACCGAAATCAGCACGGATGAGATCTCACCTCCACCGTCCGATGCAAGTCCCGAAACGCTGGAAAAACTAATCAAAGCTGACACTAAAATAATCCTACGTCCAGGAAGGATCCACGATGGTCCATCTATGAATATGAACGGAAGGAGTAGAGCATCAACGGTTCTGATGCAACTGCTAACGTGTGGTTCGATTGGGTTTAATAAGGGAAATGGGATTTTTGTGGGGTCACATAAGAAGGTGCCACGTGGAAGGGAATCGGGTCGGGGCGGAAAGGAAGAGGATGATTCGGTGAGCAGCAGCATGTGCTCCGGTTTTAGTGGGAGGTTGAAGCCACAGCAGGAAGTAGAAGAGAAAGAGTACTACAGTGGAAGCATAATAATAGAGACAAAGAAGGAGAGATTTCCTGCTTTAAAGAGATCTTCCTCTTACACTGCTGATCGGTGAGTCTCTCTTTCCACAGAATTTTATGAGTAATGACGATCAATTTGACACAACCGATGACACGACATAATCTCTCAAATCACAATCAATGGAGCTCATCAAAATGAAGCTGAGAGATTATGTTGTGTCTGCTCTATCACTTGATTTTTGTTGCGCTTCTTTTGTTTTCTTTTAAACTCATTGTGGAACATTATAGTGACAGTTGACCTATTAAATGACGATTATTGGCTTTATGTCGGCTTAACATGCACATTGGACTTGAAATTCAAATTTACAATCTAAAATCTTGGTAGGATGTCATAATAGGTTTGATATGGTGTCTTTAACGATTTAAAACATAAAATTTTATTCACAGTGTATGCATTTTCTATGTGTCATGTTGCTTATGAAGTATGGTTGCCGGTATATGAAGAGGAAAACAGAGGTCATGTGCTATACATAGCTTAGTAAAATCATCCTGCATTGTTAAGCAATCAAATAGGAATATAACATTGTGAAAAATGTTTGAACCCATAATCTTCTCTTCTCTTCTCTTCGGGAAATACTTGTGTGAAGTGACGGGTGAAAACGATCGTAACACACAAGTATTTCCCCTTCTCTCTGCATGAAACATTAATGGGCTAAATCAATTAATCATATAGGTGCCAGAGGTCACAGGCTTACAGCATTGCTCTAAAAAACTAGTGGAATCTTTCAAGTAAAAATCTGAATCCTCCCCAGCAGAGCTTTTAAATACTGGTGAACTGTGCCTACGTAATAATTTGACCAAGAGCACAACAAGATACACATTTGTCCTAGAGCCATTATTAATCAATGGATTTCAATGAAATATTCTAGTGTATCAAATATATCTACTTGTATCTAATCAAAATACAACATGGTCTGATTTTTGTGTGCTTGTAATGATTTGTTTTGTTTATGAGTTTATTTTTGTGTATTTAATGTTTCGTGTCACGTTTTGACTCTCCCCTGAAGACATCAGCCATAGGAAATTTCTGTTAAATGTAATATCGTCGGATCAATCACTGATTGATTCAGATTCTGCAATGAAGCGCATCGTGATCTGAATCTAAACGAAACAAAAACATAAATTAAAGATCTAATTCTACTGAGGGGTTTAGGAAGCCTCTACCTTTTATGGTCTTAACTCCAAGATCAAAAGGCTCATTGAACACGTGATTGAGCGACCACCGCCTTCCAACGCGTGTCTCCCAAAGAACACCAAGTGGATGGTGTTTCCCGCCGACCTCTCTTGATATCTTCTGAATAATCCCAAGATTATTCCAACTCAAACCCAAAGAAAGATGGCCGAAAATTCTAAGCCTCTTTCTTTAATAATGGCGTGTTGTGTTGTGTGTCAAAAAGGCTTATAACTCTCTTTATATAGAGAAGTAAAAATTACTTTCTCCAAAGATTAATAATTAATACAAAATCAATTATAAGAATCCTTTTCCTAAAAGATATATCTAAGATATTCCAAAATAAATAAGGACATATAAAAGATATTCTTTTCCTTAAATTATTTAACACATAAATAATTTAATCATACGTCAAATAATTATCCAAGAAAACTAATTTCCCAATAATTAAATAATAAAAACAAACATGCGCACATTTTCAATCAAATAAGGTCACGCACCTTTTATTCTTTTGACCAATTTGGGTCAAAATTGGTCAACACACCAATTCGGTTGAGTCACTTAAAAATGTCTTTCCAGTGTATTTAATTATTTAAATCAACTAAACAATTAATCCACATATCCAATTAAATAGTCCAATCCAACCATTTAATTATAATCGAGGTGCAACGACGAGAAATCCAATTATGCTTATATTAGGAGCCGTCGCTTAATTGGACCCATATTCAAGTAAATTTACAATAAATCGAATAAAAATTATTCGTCAAACGAATAATTATATCCAACCTATTAATTCCGGGATTACACCACCATAAACCCGAAATCGAACTCTATCGAATATAGATAACTTACACTCAATTTATGAGTCGGCGTCCATGATATAATCATTACATACGGATAAATCCTCCATAGATCGCTTCATTTCGATTCGGGATATTTCCGTAAACCCTTCTCTCGAAACATCTTATCCTTATTTACCATTAACCCCTAGTGATCAATTAGTTCATATTCAATATAATATGAACTCGGCCGATCGATCGCTTTAAGTGGTCAACAAATAAGGAATCTGTCTCGCTCTACTTCCCGAGGAAGGAATGGATTCCATATTCGTGATAGCACGAGACTACTCACTCATCCCGAATAGAGCCAACGAGCGTTGGACCACATACTTCAAGTGATCCTTACTAACACATCAAACTCTACCCTAGTCTAAGCGGTTGTCATGATCACCTCGAGATTAAGATTAATCCATATATGATCATCTTGTGATTCGATAAGACTTCTCGATTACGGAATTATATCGAGAACTCAAATCAAATCGGTCCAAATTTCATATGATTATCATCATATATAAATGCCCCACTAGTACCCTATTACCGATAAATCCGGATAAGATCGCCACACGTAAAGTGTTCAGGCGCATTATTAGCAAATTAATCATGAGACCCGTACTCAGATTAATAAACGCTACGGACTAAAATTAATTTTAAGTACATCTCACTAACTCAATCCTCTTGTGTATAGCCATACACCGAGTTACGTGATTACATAAACGAGGTACTTAGTGGTTTTCAAGAGTGTCTTAATTATAAACATAAATGCATATAATAAGATGAATTATTAATACTTGTCCCTAAAACAATCGAGATAATTGTCTTTCTAGGCACTACACCTAACAATCTCCCACTTGCACGAAAGGCAAGTGGATTAATTGTTTTAGAGCACATCCTTATTTTATCTATATCTACAACATTCTCCCACTTGCTCAAAACAAGTAAGACAAATCCCTCAAATCTGTACCCTCCAAGCGCATCTTAGTAATTCATCCTTCCAAGCACGACCGGAGTGTGCCGCCGCAGGGTAGGTCAGTGACCCGGCGCGTACTCAGAATCCGAATACCATGTGACTTGGTACACTGATCAGGTAGGATGTCGGCTTGAGTCAATCTTTGGGATCGAAACATCGCCTTTCCATCTAATCCGGTGGTATGATTTCAATATGCCTTCGATTTAACACTGAGGACGAAATCGTCTTAACGATCATCCTTAATCTGACCTAAAGTCAGAATTAGTGTTATCACTTATATTCTAGTTTGCACTTGAATATACTAGCATATTATTCCTCATTCTCCCGAAGATATTTGAGGATTCACTAAACATCCCATTTCCTATTCATCCTCAGGTTTAGATAACCATTCCTGAGAGGTAGGGTAGACTACATCGTTGAATGTTGCATAAATGCAAGAATATCTTAACCAGGTGAATGGGTGGGATTGCCAATGATCGATTCTCGCGGATTTGAGCGAATCAACTCCTTTTAGAATGAATCCCGATGGCATGTCAGACTCTGACTTCATATAACACACCCATGTTGTTTCCAATTGTTTCAGTGTTACCGTTCACAAACACTAATCTACATACTACTTTACTAATATTGATGCCAAGTCTCCAAAAGACTTATCAACATTCTGGTCAAGTCCACATATTAAAATGTATGACCTAGAGGTTTGCTTTAATCCCGAAGGATATAAGCTATGGCGGGCATCCCGCCAAAGGTTCTTTCGAATAAATTAAGATACCGTTAGTCTTGCAAAAAGTCTTAGGGAATCACCCTATTTTCTCTGCGTTTAACGAATCCATTATTTGTTCTTAGCTAAAACCCTTCTGCTCGAATGAATTCGATTCCGTTGTTCGGCAAGGAAGTCTTCGAATCACTCCCTATTTCTTGCTTTCATCGAAATCAAGCAAGACTGAGTGGTGAGAGAGATCACGGTCTGGTTAACTCTCTACCTTTTCGGAATCACCCCTAAATTACTCAGCTTTACCGTGAAAGTTAAACTTTCCTATTCATTCTACTCTTCTTCATGTAGTTCCAATTACTCCCACTGGGCCTGAGATACTCAGGTGGTTCTACAAGAGTTTCAACAGAATTGGAGTATCATACTCCATTCACAGGGTTATGGCTTTTAAACCAACCTTTATGATCAGGATCCTACACAGCCCACAAAGGACTATAGGTCATCAATCTACCCTATAGACCGTAAGGTCCTGCAATGGGTAATGGACAAACCATACTCCCACTGCGTTCGGGGTGGATTGATATACTGATCTAGTTTAGTAGTTCTTATTAGTGTTATCACCAACTGCCGGTGTTGGATGTGGACTGAACACATCAGTTAGTAACATCTTGAGTACAAATACTTCAAGATCTAAGGTTGTTATTTATAGACTCTATCGGACCGAGTTTGACAAGATACCGCTCATTCTCTCGATTTTACGAGTTTAATAACCAACCTTTACTCAATGCATTAAGATATTTCACGACCGAACGTGTACGCCAAAATTGCCGATCCTACCTTCAAGCACTCGGTGCTAAATGCCTCTATTTACGGAAGTGGGGTGAACCGAATTCACTTCTTATCCACAAATACGTAGGCATCTTCTGGGTAGACTTCTCGGTTTTTCAATACAACCGTTATTTTGCAACCAATATCTTAAATGAGTTCAGCAGCGTATCGTAGCACATCAATAACTATGTAAGGGAAATTTGTGGTGTATCCCTTGGTGAAAACATTTCACCTGGGAGTAGGCCGAGCATCAGTCCCAAGACTACGCAATAACCTATTTATGAGTATGGAATACTCTATCTCTGGTGAAATCGAGAGATTTCTCCAAATATTTTTGATAAACTTACCGAGTCTCGAATAGTAGTCAAACAAGATGTCACTACTTCAAAAGCTCCCACTAGCTTGTACCTTTCATATGACCCTCAAGATTGTTATGAACAAGCTATGTTACTTCTTTAAATCTATTACCCTTTCCTCGATTGAAAGGAAACTTAGTCATTGTTCCTTTGAGACAAAGGTGTTCCTTTGACTCGGAGAGATAGAATCACCCTAAGCCGATCTTGAGATCTTGTCTTTAGGGAATATGCACTAATTAATAGAATAGAAAGAAGCGTTTATCGAAATCGGAAACCATTTGCGTTTATATGTTTTAAGATGTGTTACTAATACCTTTTCAACAATGATTAGTGGTTCGACTTTATCAAACAAAAGTCCGAGTCTTGGATTCGTACTTACGATCGTTACATTCATCGTCAATAAGACAAACAAATTATCCTATTGAAAATGAATATGTTCGCTCCAACGAATCCAAAATGTAAAATGAATTTTCTCGTGATGCTCAAGAATTGAATCCGAGATTCATTTCCTTATATCACTCCCACTAGTCAATCTGAAAGAACCGCCCGTTGTATATTTTATTTATCGTTTAATGCAAAGCTACCTAGTTCTTCCAAAGAACTTTAGCTTTCGAGAAAATTGCTAGGATACATTGGACAAAGGATCCAAATCACTTTCATTATCCTCTAATTTCCAATTTATTAATTTTCCGGTTTAGCCTTAAAACTACTTAGTCTAGATGACTAACACGTATAAACATTCTTTCCCATTCTCGACTTTCCTTAGATGGAAATAGTCTTGAACTAGCGATTCGTGTGAGTAGACACTACTCTTGAACCGTGGGATGTTCAGATGTTACTTGCTTGGACTATCGATTTTTCTAATCATTAAATCATAAGACCAAAGCTCCGACTAGTTTATCGGTTCCAAATACCGCCTAACGAGCAACACTTTGTATTTATGATTTTTCAAAGATCGAAAATCCCGAACTAAGCTCCCACTAGTTTATCGGTTCCAAATACCGCCTAACTAGTAACGCTTTATTCTTGTTTTTCCAATAAATGGAGAAACTTCATGCGATCTATTACACATTTCTAATAATTCGTAAAAACAACAAATCATAAGGCTAAGGCTCCCACTAGTTTATCGGTTCCAAATACCGCCTAACTAGCAACGCCTTATGTATATGATTTTCCAATTTTTCAATTTAGAAATTTGTTGTGTAATTACACTTTTAAAATTCACTAAATGAATTTTATCTCGATAGTCCTATGTCATCTTTTGTAAACTAAGTATGGTCGTCTCTCGCTCAACACGAGTGACACCCGTGACACACCTGCATTTATGTCACTTAAGTTTTTAAAGGCTCAAGAGAAAAATTTCTTCCGAAAAGTTAATCGCATTTATTGATAATTACAACGTGCTTGTTACTTTCCACATTTTTATTGAAGTCCTATTACTAACAGCTTAGTAACCTGTAGATCTAGTTGTAAATAAAATGACAGAAAGTTAAATTCAAAATAAATTTTCACTACTAGATTTATATTTTAGGAATAATAAACTATAAAGTCTATCCTACCATTCCAAGGATTTAATCTCACACCTCGCAGGCCGCCACAGGTCACCAAAGAGGCGATGATTAAATTGAGACAATCTCTCTCAATGATTAATCTTCGAGAATCAAACATCTCACGGGAATCGACATCCCGACCTTAATCATTGATTACCTTCCTTTTCTAGCCTAGATATTTCAAAATATCCATAAAGAGTGTGACCTACTATATCGATCTCAAAGTACGCCTTGAGTATGCCGCCGGTCGGTCGATGACTCAACGAGTACCAAATCCTATCCTTTCGGAAACCAAGCCTTGAATTTTGATAGGGCGAACACCACCCGCAGGGGCCGAATCAAAGCGCTCGGCGTCACCCTTCTCTCACGTGCTTGCATTTATAGTAGAGGCCGTGGGGTTGGTCGTCGCCTTCCCGCTCCCACTCAATATTTTGAAAAAGTGGTGGGTTTACTAATTACGGTTTTGGCTTTGACAATAAGAAACAATAAATCAAAGTACTCCGAACAGGGTCGGTTATGTGAGCAAGCTACGCCGTCTTATTCGTTGGAACATATGTGACGATTCAGGCCAATCCGCAAGAGAAGCCCGCTTAGCCCGAAGGCTTATCGGCTATGCTAAGTCTTGTCGAATCAGTAACGTACATCACACGTGGAGGGAGTCGATTAAGCCGAAACTCGGTTGAACTCGCCACCATGGTTAGACCATTTCGAACCCATGTACTAAGATTCTCCGATTTCTAAGTTGTCACCCAAAGCGTAATCTCGTTTTTGTTTAAGGTGGGTTCACCGAGAAGCCATCACCAAAAAACTCAACGATTTATCCAAGTGGGATTCACCGAGAATCCATCACTAAAATCGTAAACGATTGACATAAACCCGGTCCTCGGTTTTATAATTAGCTACTTATTATTTAACTACCACATATTAAATTAATAAGCATTCATACTAATTATTCGAGTTATACATGCCTAATTTATTCGAAATAAACTAGCTACATGTATGCATTGGAGTGGAATCATGAAGATGCAAGTCATGGCAATTTTCCGTTTTAAGCACGTAATCTTGATCAAACACAAAATTATACCGAAAAGTAAACATCGAGATGGGCCGCTTGGTACTTCACTAACTATTTTCTAAGGAAAAGTAAAGCTTATACTATGTCTTGAGTCTTGATCTTGAATCTTGAACTCGAACCGCGGATCACGAACCACTAACACCCGAGAGAGAAAGGTATTTTTAATTAAATAAAACCAATTTATTATAATTAAATTTTTTTTTTTTTGTTATCATGCGGCAAAGAAAAATAATTCCAATTTTTTTTTTTTTTTTTTTTTTTTTTTGATAAAGTCGGCTGTAATAACAAAAAAAAAAAAAAAGTAAAACAGGTTACATTAAAAAAAAATTGGATGCAGCCGCTTAAGATGGAAACCCTAGCCGCATGCATGGGTTGAAAAGAAAAAAAATTTAATCCGTTTCTCCTTGATCATACCTTGGATTTCGCCTTGATCTTCATCTTTTCTTCAAGATCTTCATCTTTTAGAGCCCGAACAACAAAATTATAATAAAAGATGCTACTTTTACATGGAATTTTCAAAAATGACATAAAAAAATACAATTCCTATCTTTCCAATTGTTACTAAACAAAGGAGCTAAAAAATAGATCTACTGTAAACAAATACCAACCCCAATCCATCTCTTCAACCACAACATTCACAAGCATACAACATGAATAAATTTGAATTTAACCAAAAAAAAAAAAAACGAAATAAAACACCTAAAACACGTTTTTTCCACTCCTGAATCTAAAACTCATATTCTTTGATCGTTAGATCAAAGGCTCTGATACCACTTGTTAAATGTAATATCGCCGGATCAATCATGGATTGACCCGATTCTGCCAATGAAGGCATCGGGATCTAGATCTAAACGAAACAAAGAACATAAATTAAAGATCTAATTCTACGAGGGGTTTAGGAGCTCTACCTTTTATGGTGCTTAACTCCAAGATCAAAAGGCTCCTTGAACACGTGATTGAGCGACCACCGTCTTCCAACGTGTGTCTCCCAAAGAACACCAAGTGGATGGTGTTTCCCGCCGCGACCTCCTTGATATGCTACCGAATAATCCCAAGATTATTCCAACTCAAACTCCGAAGAAAGATGGCCGAAAATTCTAAGCCTCTTTCTTTAATAATGGCGTGTTGTGTTGTGTGTCAAAAGGCAGGAGAACTCTCTTTATATAGGAGAGTAAAAACTTAAATTTCCAAAGTTAATAATTAATACAAAATCAATTATAGTAATCCTTTTCCTAAAAGATATATCTAAGATATTACAAAATAAATAAGGACATATAAAAGATATTCTTTTCCTTAAATTATTTAACACATAAATAATTTAATCACACGTCAAATAATTATCCAAGAAAACTAATTTCCCAATAATTAAATAATAAAAACAAACATGCGCACCTTTTCAATCAAATAAGGTCACGCACCTTTTTATTCTTTTGACCAATTTGGGTCAAAATTGGTCAACACACCAATTCGGTTAAATTACTTAAAAATGCTTTTCAGTGTATTTAATTATTTAGTCCAACTAAACAATTAATCCACATATCCAATTAAATAGTCCAATCCAACCATTTAATTATAATCGAGGTGCAACGACGAGAAATCCAATTATCTTTATATTAGGAGCCACGCGTTAATTACAATGGGCCATATTCGGAAATTTACAATAAATCGAATAAAAATTATTCGTCAAACAGAATAATTATATCCAACCTATTAATTCCGGGATTACACCACCATAAACCCGAAACTGAACTCTATCGAATATAGATAACTTACACTCAATTTATGAGTCGAAAGCGTCCACTGATATAATCATTACATACGGATAAATCCTCCATAGACTGTTCATTTCGATTCGGGATATTTCCGTAAACCCTTCTCGAAACATCTTATCCTTATTTACCATTAACCCCCTAGTGATCAATTAGTTCATATTCAATATAATATGAACTCGGCCGATCGATCAGTTTCTAGGGTCAACAAATAAGGAATCGTCTCGTCTACTTCCGAGGGAAGGAATGGATTCCATATTCGTGATAGCACGAGACTACTCACTCATCCCGAATAGAGCCAACGAAGCGTTGAACCACATACTTCAGTGATCCTTACTAACACATCAAACTCTACCCTAGTCTAGCGTTAAATGCCTCGTGATCACCTCGGGATTAAGATTAATCCATATATGATCATCTTGTGATTCGATAAGACTTCTCGATTACGGAATTATATCGAGAACTCAAATCAAATCGGTCGATACTTTATATGATTATCATCGTATATAAATGCCCCACTAGGTACTTATTACCGACAATCCGGATAAGATCACACACGTAAAGTGTTCCAGGCGCATTATTAGCAAATTAATCATGAGACCCGTGCTCAGATTAATAAACGCTTACGGACTAAAATTAATTTTTAGTACATCTCACTAACTCAATCCTCTTGTGTATAGCCATACACCGAGTTACGTGATTACATAAACGAGCGATTTTAGGGTTTTCGTGAGTGTCTTAATTATAAACATAAATGCATATAATAAGATGAATTATTAATACTGTCCTAAAACAATCGAGATAATTGTCTTCTGACTATTTCTAACAAACAATTCCTACATAAAGATTAATGTTTTTGTGTGACTGAAATGATGTATTGACTTATTGTCAAATAAAAAATTGATACTCCTATACTACTAGACTACTAGTATAGCTTAGCGGGAAATACTTGTATGGTGTCTCCACACGGTGTGGAGACACCGTACAGACCACACAGTTTTATTATGTATTTAAACTGAGCGGTTCTTATCATTTCACCCGTCGTTTCTCTCAAATTTCCTCACCACACAAGTATTTCCCCAGCTCAGCATATTGTTGGTCCGGCCCTTTGCTTCCAGAATCCAAACAAATGACATGGACTACATTAACTCCTCACCTTCCTCGTGTTGTACCATGTGAAAATCCACATGGGGATTTTGTAGTTGGAACTTGGAATTTCATTTATTAGTAGTAAAACTTTCTTGGAATTTTTTTTTTATTAATAATAAAACTAGTAAGAGAGAACTACTATTAAGAAAAGTTGCATAGTAAAAAGAGGGTCAAATACTTTGCATGACTTTACGGAGCTGTGAAACTGAAAAACATGAGTTTACCATATAGAACATCCTCCACAGGGAGTGCAATTTTGGTACTTAAGCATTTACAGAATATTCAGTTTGATTTCCAATTCCAATTCCTACGTAACATTCGTTGCTACTTTGAATTAATTCGATGTTGAATGTGTATGTGGATTCACAGGAGCTCTAAAATGGAGATGACAACAAAAGAAATGGGTGGTGGCAAAGAAAAACCAAACTGCTCAGCCCAAAAAAAGGAGACAAACACAGATACTCCTGCAGAAATTTGACATCTTCTAATAAAACCGGGGCCATGTAATTATGCGTTTGGCATCACTCTTACGGATCAAGAAAGGCATGCCAGGCACACGACACTGAACTTACTTTGTCAACACACACGTGTCAAAGTCGATTACATCTGCTGTCGATTTTCGAAAAGTAGATTAAGATATCTTGAAACTTTGTTAAAATTGATCTTAGATCATATATTCGATTTGTAAAATGTAGATCGTGTATGTACGCATTACACGGTGGTAGAAACGATGTCGCAATGAGTTTTATGTGATCCCGTTAAAGACTCCTATTATCTAGGTAGGTAGAACATTCAAAATATCCATTAGCCATCATTATCCTCAATTAAATAAAGTTAGATATTTCTGTTTTTATCTATTTATTTATCATTCGATTTTCTAATTACTTATTACATGATATAATAATAGGGACAATTATCCAAAAGGACACATATTGGACTTAATTAGAAGAAAAAAAAAACATCCAAAACAAACACTTAGTTATAATAGATAGATAAACCAAAATACTCTTAATGAAGAAAATTAAAAAAAGAGCAACACGCGCTCAAAACAAATATAATATACGGAATAATATAAAGCAGGCAAACATAAAGAAGCGCTGCGAGTTGGTTTTTTTTTTTTTTTTTTTTTTTTTTTTTTTTTCATCCTGAACGCTGAAAATGATGTGTGTGTTATTTTTTTCTTTTTTTTTTTTTTTTTTTTTTTTTTTTTTTCACTTGGACGCTGAAAGTGTTTTTTTTTTTTCGACAGTGAAAGTTTTTTTTTTTTTTTTTTTTTCAGCAGATGCTGAAATATGTTTTTTTTTATTTTACCTATGTATTGACCACCGCGATGGAGTGACCGAGTGACCATCCCGGTGACCACCGCGATGCATTGACTACCGTGATGCAGTGACCACCGCGATGGTGTGAGCACCCCGATGCATTGACCACCGAGATGCCGTGACCACCCCGGATGTAGTGACCACCCGTGATGCATTGACCACCGCGATGCATTGACATCGGCAATCATATATCAGCGGACATCGGCAATCATATATCGCGTGACATCAACAATTTATACAAATGATGGCAGCCAATCGGATATCAGCGACATCAAGAATCATTTATGAATGACATCAACAATTTATGTAGTGACATCAAAGAATCATATGTGCGAGACATCGCGATGAAGTGACACGCAGCGATGCAATAGCCACCCCGACGCAGAGACACACGCGATGAAGTGGCCACCCCGATGCAGAGACATCGCGATGTAGAGACCATCGGCATGCAGTGATCACCGGGATGCAGTGACATTTGATGAAGCAACACCGTGATGACATTTGATATTTTTCCGACTTAATTTCATAAAATCGATTTCTTTTCTTCATAAAATCGATTTCAAATGGCTATATCTTTTGATATAAAACTACAATCAACATAAATCTCACCTTAATTCATATTTTTATGAAGTGACATCGGCAATCAAATATGCAGTGACATCAACATTTTATGCATTGACATCAGCAATCGGATATACAGTGACCACCGCGATGCAGTGACCACCCCTGATGAAGTGACATTTGATGATGCAACACCAAGATGAAGCGAAACCACGATGACATTTGATATTTTTCCGACTTAATTCAGAAATTTGACTTTTTCTTTATAAATTCGACTTCAAACGACAATATTTTTTGATATAAAACCGATCAACATAATTATTTCACCCTAATTCATTTTTTTTCGTCCTCTTTATTTTGACATCTCATTTGATATTTTTCCGAATTAATTTCAGAAAATCGATTTTTTTTCTTTATAAATTCGACTTCAAACGGCTATATCTTTTGATATAAAACTCCGATCAACATAATTCATTCACTATAATTCATATTTTTTCATCCTCTTTATTCTGATATCTCATTTTATGAAATGACACCTTATGCAGTGACACACAATAACACAAACATTTTATGAAGTGACATCAACACCCAAATTGCAAAAACAAAAACTTTATAAATTGTATATGCAGTGACATCAATGTCACTGCATCAATTTTCTAACTGTAAATGCAATGACATCAATATCACCGCATCAATTTTATTTCAAATCATACTTTGACCACCCAATCTGCACAAACCATCAGACTTTTTGTGCATGAACTTTGTTCCAACTTGAAAACACAGATAAGCAAAAATATAGCCTTTGGAAGATAGACAATGGATCATATAAGCCACACCATAATAGCATATAATGCTCAACAACAACAGCACAATGGTAAGCAAAACAGATAAGAAAAGGTAGCCCAAATACGAACTTCATTTCAAAAAAAGAAAATAGTAATAGCATTGTTTCGAAACCAGAAACCACATAATACAGCAACTTTTGCTTATGGAAAGCCAAGAATCTAGCCTAACACTCCCTACTACAAGTAAAAGCAAGTAAAAAAAAAAGCCACATATCCAGAAGGAGCAGATGTTGTGAAACAGCAACAGACTGTACAGAAAGCCATTTTATCAACCAAAGATTTCACTGACTGCGAATCACGTAATCACCAAAACCATTTAAAGCATTTGCTCTCAAGCTCTCAAATACCTAAACAGATACCCATATATCAAACAATCATAATTTTGCTACCGAAGTATATAAAAAAGGATCAAATAACGCAAGCAAAAAAGGCACAAGTATGACAAAACAATGAAACATCATACAGGAAAGGTTGAAATAATGTTACATAAGATTATAATCCGATAAAATCTAATATGAGGCACATGTGTTACACGTGAACTGCCCCATTACTGGAAAAAAAAAAAATATACATTGTGCAGAAGTCCTTGGTATATGTTCTGTAGAACTCCTTGGTGATCTAGCATAAATAGAACATGTGTACCCTACACCATATCAAAAGTAAATGTATTCTAACAAAGATACCAGACCACGTAGAGCTATAACACAACAGACCCTGCACAGAACATATTACAAGTAAGACAAGAACAAAAACTTGAGAGCAAGAAAAACTGACTAACTCTATCAAACGGCAAGCAGAGTTCACAGAGACATTTTGGTAATTAAAATGAACACAGATTTATAACAGACAATCAATGAATGATTCACTTCCAAACAAATAAATAGATAGCATAGTATGTCTATAAGCACAAACATAAGCTTGCAATAAGATTCACACAATCATATGCAAGAAAGCAATTGTCGATTGAATCATAAGAACATAAACAATTAGCAAGCCATGCATTAAACAGACAAATAAAGCATTAAAGAGAGGGAAATAGATCAGGAATTGACAACCTCAAACAAAAAAAAAGGATATCAATACACAGAGGATGGCTACCTCAATAATAGGAACCCATCCCTTGAAACGTTGCTCAACACATGCAGAAGAATTTCTTTATCATACTTCACAGCAAATTCTTAAGAACAAAATAATAAATTGAATAGTATGACACAAGAAAATAATGAATTAAAAATTACAACATACTTCTTTGGAATGGCCTTTTCATCGGACTTGTAGCTCCAGTCAATTCCCTTCAATAGGAGAAACAACATCAGACCGCGATTGAAATTGAATACCACCACTAACTCCTGCTGCGGGTGATAGCACTGCAACTGCGAGTGTAAGGATTCGCCGGAGCACGGGGGCGGCAGTTGTAGTACGACTGGCCACGCCTTGAGCAAGGAACACTATTCCTCTGCAGCGCACCATAGCTGATGTAGCGCCTAGCTGCTAGAATCCGCCTGGAAGACTCGGAGTCCAGCTCGAACTACTCCTCCTCTCCACCGGCCATCATGCACTCCGCCACCGTCCCCCGGCAGCCGGATCTGGTCGTCATCTTCATCCAGCTCAGCTGCGATCCTTCATAGAAGTCTTCGCCACCTGCAGGAGCTGTTGAAATCAGCAAAACTGCGATGAAGGAAAGTATGAATAGCGTAGGAAAAAGATTCGAAGAAAGAAGAACAAAAAAAATAAGACTGGGTTTGTAAGAGAGGGTAATTTAGGAAACATAAGAAAAATCCGTCCTTATAAACGATGATCTTTTTTTTTGGATGTCCTAAGTGACTAATTAAGTCTCAAAACACGTCCTTATAAACAAATAACACATAATAATAATAATCATGAGCTTTTGTTCTTCAATTGAAGCATAAACCGGTCCTTCTTCTTATGTATTAACCATTAGTTAATATAACTAATACTCCAATTATTCTACTATCTTTCTCTTTGCACCAATTATTTGACATGTTTAAAACTGGTCATAATTAACTAATGACAAACTCCTTAAAAAAAGTTAGCCAACTGTCTGTCTGAAGAATTATAATTATTCTTTGCCATGTAGCAGAATTTGTTGGAGAAAAGCTTTCACAAAGTTGAGGATAATGGAAAAGCATATGTCCCTCCCTTCCCTGGAAGCTCATGATACTTTATCCGTTTAAGTTTTTTCTCAACACTTGGATTTAATCCAACTGCAACAATTTTATCATCCACACCATGCCACAAATGCACACTCGCCACCCCCTTTGGAAAAGGATCTTCCATATCTAGAGGATTGAACTCCCATTTTCCATAGTTACCCGTGTTGTCTTGACACAATGTATAGTAACTTCCTTGCTGTTCATGTAATTTAAGAGCACCTTAACAACCAATTCATGATTCGATTACGGCTCACCTCAAGATTTGGTTTTCCAACCTGTCCCAACCATATATATTATGATGGTTCTAGCTCGGTTTCGATATGGTTTTAGTTTTGTGTTTATGCTGTTGAAACCATTAAACCAAAAAGATTTCTCTAATGATTATATGTGTTGCTAGCATATTGCTTATAAGTTGACACCACAATACATGAAAGCATTGCAATTTATATCACCTTCCTTAACCATTGCATTTATGTGCTTATATCCAGCAAGAGGCTTTGAATCTTGGACCTGACTGACCCTAGATTCAAGGCCGGCTTACTGTGGGACTCGTTTGGGACGCAACACTTTAAAGTCTACGGGGTAACAACTAACAACTCAAGGTTTCAAAGGGTGAAAGAGACGAGTAGTACTCAGTTCAGATCAAATATTTACAAGCTTATTACACATTCACATATTGTACATCGGTGGTGCCGTTGGGATCCATTATAATATCCAAAGGTATATCATCATCATCTGCAAGAATTGAATACAACCCCCAAGTCATTATCTTAAACGAATAACAATAAATGACAATTAATTAGTGCATCAGTGCATGTACGTACCCACCTTCATTAGACCTAATTTAATAATAAAAACGAATGGGTTTACCTACCAGATATTGGGGGCTCAGCTCAGATGTTGGCTGTCATCTTTTCCATGTACCTTTGGTACCATTGTTGCTGCTTCACAGAATCCGGAACAGCTATTCCACAGATTACCGGGTACCATTCATCTCCTTCACTACTACAAAGAACCCACCTCACCTTCTCAGGTCGACTCACAAATGATGACGTCTGTCCATTACCATTACTACTTGTCCTGTTTCTTTTCCTACAACCATCCTGCCAATGCAATCGGTGCTTAATTACCACCAGAATTATAACCGGCATTGATGTTCGTATTTTTGACCTTATATAAATTTTATGGTACAACCATTATAACTCACTCACCTCTGTCCATCTACTTTAAAATTATGTGAAACGAAACTGCAAAGTACATACCTTACCCTTATGGCGCAACTTGAATGCCTTGGATAGAGGTGCATTTTCCTTCATCTCTTCAATATAAGCAGGTAATGGTATTTCTTCATCCAGATACCTGAAAACAGCTACAAGTGAACGAAATCTCCGTCCGGTTCCTGGTTCATAATAATACTGTTTTTGCATTTAAATATGCTTATCAGAATCTTTAGGTTTAAAATAAAAGAGTATCCTAAAGAGCTATATCTGTAAATATATGTATATCCATATGCGGATCTTCTACAATAGTAATAAGTAATAACCTTAAAGCATGATATATATATCTGTTTACTCAATAGATTGATACAATACACTTTCAGAAAAGGGTAGTAACTAGTAATTATTAAGGTACTAAAACTCCACCTACCAAAATGACATTGAACAAGAATGAGCCAAACCAGCTAATATATAACTTATGTTGTCTTATTATGAAGCATATGCTTTTCTACAAGAGGCTGTATATGTTAATAAGGACTAAGGAGACGACTCTTACTTTCGTATCAAAAATTGCTTCATTACCAAAAAAAAAAAAAAAAAAGAAGAAGAATCTAAAACAGTACCCTGTCAGAACCTCCTAATCTTCGTGGAACCTCCTTGATGACCCAACCATCAGGAAGGTCAGTAATAGATATTCCATTGGCAATGGACTTTACAAGGGATGGATGATTTTGATTAAATCCCTCTTCATCAAGTCTTACCACCTGCATTGATTCGCAATCACTATTGGAAACGAAGAACATTTATGTTCAAGATTTATTTATTTTTATGTAGGCTAGTAAATGTATTAGTGCCATACCTTGCCACCACGCATGATGCACTTTGAATATCTACGATGCTATTGGCAATCCAAACACGAAACACATTAGTAACCAGGCCAATTATGTGTAGATGTATGCAATGCAAATGATATACTTGCCTGTGAGTAGCTACATGAAACCTTAGCCCTGGATGTAGAAGGGTATTCTCTGCCTTTAATGTATCTTTCAACTTCCTTTGAAGAACGGAATCTCGTTCCAGTCCCTGTCTCGTAGTAATACTGCAGCATAAGATCACAAATTTGCCAATTTCTGAACGTTCATTTACATTAATATGCTAGTATTCATGTACATTGTTGCATTTCTAAGTATTGAAACCACATATGCACTTCTTATTTATATAATAGCCAGTAAATGCCTAGTCGCATAGATGAAAGAATGAGAATTTTTATGGAATGTGTTTTCTGAAAGATGTTAATTTTCCATTTATATAATAGCCAGCCATTATAAATTATAGTAATATTTTGTCTGGAAAAAAAAAATAAAAAAAACTTTCTATGATAAAAAGGAACATCAAACCTTGTCGATACGGGAACCGTCACGACGAGGCACCTCTTCAACAATCCAACCACCATCATCAGGAACCTTAAACCGTGAATAACTACCAGTTGCCGCCGCGACAGACGATGGCGGAATAGCTAGTTGCCGCTCAGAAGGAGACCGGTGATTATCACCGAGGCCGTTGTCGCAACCGACAAGTTGAAACGGAGCCAACTTTTCATCGGAGAGCAACCTGATGCGTATCTTCATTTCTTGCTGCCAGAAATGCAAACAGCACCGCTAACTATTTGATGGCATTGGCATTCCCACTGAAACACACCTCGCCGCTTTGTGAAAAAACGGTTAAAACCTAGCCGGACGCTCTGTGTTGTGCGGAGATTCTCTTCCACTGCATCGGAATCTATCTTTTCAGAATTCTCTTTCTCAATAAAAAAATAAATTTCTATATTTTAAACATATATATATATTTTTTAATATATGTGATTCTTCTCTATACGAGAGATAAAAAAAACAAAAAGAGTATAATAAGTGTGTTGTCTTATATTGGAATGTGTAAACATATTATGAATATGTGATCACAATTGTAACGACCGGACCTGACCATAAGATCAAGTAAATTTCCGGATACGAACCATAGCAGTCAAAGTATACAACATACATGGAATAAAAATACTTAAACGACTTGTTTGGATCACATAACAAACAATGCACATAACATACTTTAAATCAATACTGAAATGAAGTTACTCATTTCTATTCAGGGACGGAACCAGGAATTGGGGATCAGGTGGGCTAATTGACTATATTCTATAATTCTATTAACAACATATCATAATTGTTTCATTATTTCTATTGAATTCCATTGACACTGTGTCATATTTAGTAAAATCCAACATAAATAGCATGCTCTTTCTTTACTTAACTGTGACAACCCGGATGTCCATTATTATAGCTCATTGACGGGGAAACTGGCATGTAATCACAATTTTATCCCGTGAGCGAGGAAACTGATGCCAAGAATCCTTGAAAATTCATTGTCTATTCATCAAATTCATTTTATTTAGAAATATACACTCTCGTGTCTCTGTCATTTACATATTGTCGTCATACACAGTTTAACATGCTTCTTTAATATATCTTTCATGTCATCACATCTTTCTTATCAGATCATTTCATATAACATATATCACAGATTTCATGCCATGTCAAGCATTGAATAAATATCTCTTATACTTTACTGATAAACATGATATCACATATACATAGCCCTAATGGCATGAGATCTACGATATGATTTCATCGTAAGCATGTCATAATCTTAAGAAAAGTAACACATTACATCATCAAATCCTTAACTTTCAGATTACATTTTATTATGACATACAATACAAGTGCATATATACCAATAACATCATAAGTCGATCACATAACACAAAATTTACGCGTATAGTGTTTAATTGTCATTCTTATTCATATAAACATTCAATATCAGCCATATAACATGCAGGGCATCCCTGTGTAATCGAAGGCCCTATGCCAAAAAGATTTAGGGCCCTCGATCCTGTGAAAAAAAATAATATATCACAACTATTTTTGAAGTATACTATGTTTATGAGCGTTAAAAAAAATGTAACGGAATTTGATTAGAATTTCTTTCACTGAATTCGGCTATAAATTTAGGTTTTACTGGTTTTTTAGCTTGAGTAAAAAATAAAAATTGACCTAAAATACTCTTCTACTACATGAAAACGGGGACCCTGAAATTACACATTTTGGCGGGGGCCTAGGCCGTGACCTTGTTGGCCTGCCCACGGAACGGCCCTGATAACATGATTTCTAAACATTAACATTCTGTTAAACATGCTTAAATTCCAAATTTACAAGCATCACGGCCTAGTCTACATAACAAGGTCAGTTTTCCAACAATTTAAGGACATAGATTATATTTAACATGAAATTAACAACAAGTATCATATAGACATGATATCTACTCCAAAATAACACACTTTACACGTTAAATCTACTGTATAAACAAGTTCATCACAACACATTAATGAAAACCCTAAGAACATGCTTTTTACCAAGAACATACAATAGAGAAACATGCACAAAAACTGCATACAAACTCATAATTGGACAATTTCTGCCCCAGAATTCATTAAACTTACTACAGATCCATTTACAAATACAAAAACAAAAAGTTGGCGGTACACCAGTGGGGAGGCCGGTACGTTGAGCCGGAGACAGAACCATTTTTGTCTTAACAGGTCATTTAACCGATATATCATGTTTATTCATGCACATACCCGTATTTCACAGTCTAAAATACAGAAACAGAAGCATACTATCAAATATCAAGCCATAAATGACATATTACATGGAATGATGTCAAAAACCTTTGATGCGTTGACTCCTTACGTTGATTGTTAAAGCTGGTTTATGCGAGGTTTCTCATTTGTACTGGATAGTACTCATTTCTTACCAGAATGCACCTAAGCAGATTCACACTTAGAACTTGTAGATAGATACACAAACTTACTTAGAACATGGTAATTAAGAAAATCAGAATACTAACAGAAATATAAAGACATTGAAACTGGTTGTTTTATTGATTGAATAAAATGATACAATACTTCTCCTTTATATAGGAGATGAATCCTAGTTTAAATAAAGATAAAACTACAAATAATTTATTTGAATAATACATTTAAAGATAAACACTGACATATAAACCAATTTTATCTTGACATAACATCTTTATCTTTCTTTTGAATTCCAACCCTATCTCTGATTGATTTATCTTCTATCACATGGAAGGTTGAGTTTGGAATGATTATTGCCTTGTTATCTTCTATCACATGGAAGGTTGAATTTGGAATGATTATTGCCTTGAAATGCCGTAGAAAACGCTTCAGGACGTGAGAGGACAAGAGAGAATTGAGAGGAGAAGGTGTGAAGAATATGTTTAAGAATTGTAAAGTGAGGATAATAAATGTTGCGGTCTGATTTTTAAGGATTCTGAACGATTGGGAGTTTGCAAAACTATAGAACAATTGCCCGGGAAGTTGTTTTCATTATGGTTGGTGACTTTTAGCTAGGTAATTAGAAAACCCTCGGTGCACTTGTGGCTTCAACCATATATATTTTTTAAAGTATATATCTCAATACAATATAACATGAATCCGAAATGACATGACGTAAGTTACGAAATCGAATTGAACTTGAGGTATTACAACAATGCATTACATTTGGTACGGCGGTTATACTATAACACATTTCCAATTTGGTATATATATATAGTGCTCTTCCCTCCTTAAATAAAAATCATTCTTAAATTTCAGGTAGTCTTAAGAAAATGTGTAAATATTATAAGGCTTAAACATTGATTGTAATGATAGTATATATTTGAGTGTCATAAAAGCCGTAGATTAAAAGTAATTAAATGTAGTTGAGAAATGTATTTAAATTATTTATATATATATACATTCAAATACTTTGATAAACCCAGAATTAATATCCATATATATAACACATAAAATAACAATAGGCCATGCTCCTGAGCTGGTAATTCAATATCATATATTAGTGTTGTTATGTGGTGAATAAATCATCATATGAAAAGAAGGAACCAGGTTGAATTTGCATGTACTCCTTTTCTCCGCCGCCGCCACTTGAATCACCATTCGATCTGTAGGAGGCTCTCTTGCATGTCCTCGTCGTTGCTTTCTTTAGGCGAAGAAGGGTGTCTTTTTTCTGGTGAGTTCCAATTCCATGGGGTCAAGAACGAATTGTCAACCTCAAGAAAATTCAAGAAACTCGAGTAATCGTAATCGTAATCATAATCATAATCGTCATCGAAAAGATGATGATACAAGTCTGATGGTAAATGCCAATAAGGTGGTGGTGCAGCTGCAGCTGCTGCCGCCGCCGGTGACGACGACAAATACCAAGATTCTGATGGTAAATGGGATAGTTGTGAATCTGGTGATGATGACGACAAATACCAATACCAATAAAATGGTTTTGATGACAAACAGCAATATGGTTGTAATATACGAGCCATTGATCGATGATAATTTATATATATATTGTTCCTCTTCCTCTTCCTCTTCCTCTGTTTAATTAAATTCTGGAGAAGAGAAAGTATAACTAGCTAGCTACTCTCTCTGTCTGATGATGGCCGGGTGAAATTAAATGGAGGTGGTTTCAAAATTTGTATTATATATAGATGAGGCCGAGGGGTGTATATATATACTATATAGGTTGCATGTGGTGGGTTTTCTTGGCTCTTCTACGTACCTTAATGGTTTCGATTATGTCGAGGATTTTATTATATTGATTTCGATTATGTAAAGGATTTTGTTATATGATTATATATCACATGATATTTGTGGATAATTTTGGTATAATTATCAGCTTTATCCAGAGTTATATCTGTATTTTTCTTTTTCTTTTTCGAATGGCGCGTATATTATGTATAAATTATACTTCTGGCTAGTCAGTGGTTTTATGGTGGTCACACCACCACGTATACTTCTTTCACCAATGAAATGTCTTATAAAAAGAGTAAAACGCCAATACACGTGGGTGGTGGGCGCTTGTTTTGTTATTTTTCTATTGGTCCCGACCACTGTTTATCATTAATTCGGGACCATAATAAAATTTCCCCTGGCTAGTATATATGTAAAGAGTTTCAAATGAAAAAAGACTCTCCCCCGACCCGAGTATATTCCATATATTCTTCGGATTTTATGTTTTCCTTTTGGAGTGTACCGTACTTCTCAAAGAATACTTTTTTTTTTTTCTTTTTTGAGGGAAACTTCTCAAAGAATACTAGTAAAGCTTTTTTAACGGGAATTTTAGGCTTTGTGAGACTCTTTTTTTTTAAATTTTTTTAGAGCAAGTGAGACTCTTTCAATTTGATTAAATAACTAAAATCAATGATTTTAAAGAAAATAAATATTATATTAGAAAAATAATTGTCATTAAATAGTTGGCTACATGTATCATTTTAATTAGCCTGATCACTAGTCTCAGGGGCGGACTCAGCCTTATAAGGTGAAGCATGGACACCACTCGAATTTCCGTACGAAATTACTAATATACCCTTCTTGTGTAATTATCAGTTTAGTTCAACTAGTTAGAAGTTTTATTACTTATTCTAAGGTCACGGGTTCGGAACTTGGTTGTTGAGTCTTTTTTCACCTTTTTTTTTAAATTCGACATTCACTGGAAAAAAATTCTGGATCCGCCACTAATTAGTCTAGTCTATAGACTGTAATAGCGTAGAGTCTATGGTTTTCGGTTAACACATGAATTAAAGTACAACACAAAATCATAAAATCTAATTGGTTCCGGACCATTTAAGCATACTTGTGGCCGAACCACCATAAAATTGTCATCAAATTAATACTCTAATATAATTTGAGAGTTGTGAAAGAAAAAAAAATTAACGCATCTTGAAATGAATATTATCTTTCCTTTTCATGGAATTTAGACTGAAATTTACACCGTAATATTTCCAAAAAAAAAAAAAATACATACCGAAAGATTTAGTGAATATTTTCCGTAATCTCCATTCATTTGTCAAGTACATTATATAATACAAAAGTCTAACTGTCTAGCTAATATTAAGGAGATAATCATGCCTATTGACTAGAATAAATACAATGGAATAATACACAATAAATACTAGAATATTTACATATTCTATCACATACACTGTAATAACACTTTAACTAGTAAAAAAAAAAACACTGTAATAACAAGTTAGCTGAAATATTTTATAGTTACAAAATGATATTTTAATATGTCGTATTCGTTTATAAAAAATGTCGTATGTTATTTTTGAAAAATATAGTATCTTTTGAAATCCCTTGTATTTTTATCAACGGTTGAGTCACAACGAGTAACACAACTTTTCATCCTTGATTATGATATAATACATATTAAATGTGACGTAGACTCTTTATAATTAACGATGCAAAATTCTGTTGTGTCAATCGTTATGACACAACCGTTATAAATGTATCATCTTTCTATCTGAAAATATCCCAACTCATACGGTGATATTTATTGATGAAAATATGGTGCAAGAAATGTTGTTCACCTTAAAAAAAAAAACATATTGTTCACCTTAAGTAGCTCTGCATAATAAGATAGTCAACTAGTTTTAATTGAAGATAAATGGTTGTTGGAGAAATCCACGTGAGCTTCAAGGCCCGGACTTCCTTCCTATAGCCCATTTAAGAAATGCATCAAGAGGTCACTCCGGTTACTCTTAGGGCCTCCCACGAGGGAGGAGTACATATAACAAACTTTTTAATATTTGAATATCACTTTTTCTCTTAGTATATTGTATAACCACATCTTACAGTACTGTAATTCATTTGTGTAACACCAAAGTCATATTTGATCGAGTGCTATTTTAATCTAAATGAAAAAGAAAAAAAAAATTTAAGTCGGATATTATTGCAAAAGGATAAAATATTCATGATACTTGTTAATGACATCACTGTGCATTTGTTTTCAGGACACCGCAATGACATTCGACTTGCTATTTTCAATTTACAGAAGTCGAATATTCAAGACGCCACAATGACATTCAACTCCTTACATTTAAACTTTGCCAAAATAATATTCGACTTCTTACATTTCAACCTTACGGAGGTCGTCCGCCTTTTGTAAAGTCGAATCTTCGGGTCGGACATTCAAGGCACCACAATGACATTCAACTTTACACATTGAACTTTGCCACAATGGCATTCGTCTTCTTACATTCAACTTTATAAAGGTCGTCCGACCTCTGTAAAGTAGAATCTTCGGGACGACCTCTGTGAAGTAGAATCCCGCCCCGGAAGTGTGATGTCTGCACCAATACTTTTAGAAAATGATGTCTGTTTTCTGACTCTTGAAGCTTTCAATATGGTTTAATTTTTATACTTCTGAAACCAAAAATATCTAAAAAGATTATATGTATGTCTAGCATATGGTAAGTATATACCATATATATTACTTATAAGTTGATACCACAGTATATGAAGCATTACAATCTATATCAACTTCCTTAACCCATGGCATTTATGTGCTTATCCTCATTTATACAGTATCATATATCAAATATTTGCAAGCTTATTTAGTCACATACAGTACAGCAGTGCCGGTGCGATCCATATGGAATATAAAGCCTGGGGTCATCTTCAACTGCAAAAACTGAGTACATCCATACCCCAAGTGGATCGAATTCGGTGCATGTACCACAGCCCATGATAAGAAAACGTTGTTGAAAATGCACGGGTTTACAGGATTTTGATGCTCAGATGTTGGTTGTCGTCATCCTTCATCACTTCCATGAACCTTTCATTCCATTGCTGCTTCACAGAATCCGGAACCGGTGTGTCAAAGATAAACGGGTACCAGACAACTCCTCCTGTATTACCAAGAATCCACTCTATCTTCTTAGGTGGACTCAAAAATGATGATGTATGTCCATCACCATTACTACTACTTGTTGTCAAATTTCTTTTCCTAGACACATTCTGCCAATGCAATTAGTTAGATCACATCACACGCGCCTTAAATACACACCAGATTTACATAGCATAAATGTCAGTGTGATATTAGAGAGATTTTAAGGTACAACCGTTGTACCAATGATTGTACCAAGTGGATGGATATGATGCATCCAACTTATCCTACACAATCCGACCATATGAAATTAAGAGAGAATAATCGATCACATCACGTTGATCCACTTGGTACGTACAACAACATTTGTACCTTAAAAAATATCAAAGACCTTAACCTAAACCGCAAAGTACATACCTTTCCCTTCTGGTGCAACTTGAATGCCTTGGACAAAGGTACATTTTCCTTGATCTCTTCAATATAAACAGATAATGGTATTTCTTCTTCCAGATGCCTAAAAACAGCTACAAGTGAACGAAATCCCCGTCCGGTTCCTGGTTCGTAGTAATACTGTTTTGCATTTAAACATGTTTAATTAGTAATATCCTAAAGAGCTCCGCATAAAATATATTTCCAAATACGGGTCTTAAACAATAGTAATAACCAAAACATGATACATGTTTACTCAATACAATCACAACTCCGTTTATCAAAATGACATTGACCAAGAATGAGCCAAACCACGTAATAATATTTATTACCTATGACATAGGTTATATATATATAAAACATATGCTTCCTAAGACAACATAGGTCCTATGTTGTCTTAGGAAGCATATGTTCTATTTATAAGAAGTTGTAAGCTATAAGGAGGTGACTCTTACTTTAGTTTCAAAAATATTTTCATTATTTAAACTATAAAAATAATAATAAACCCTTCAAAAATATAATGTTAATGAGCTAAAACAGTACCTTATCAGAACCACCCAATCTTCGTGGAACCTCCTCAATGACCCAACCATCAGGAAGGTCGGTAAACGATAAACTTGCATTGGCAACGGACTTCACAATGGATGGTTGTTTTTTATAATATGCCTCTTCATCAAGTCTTATCATCTGCACTGATTTGCAATCCCTATAAGAAAGCGAAATGTCTTTTTTTTTATTTTATGTATGCTATTACTAGCACATGTTTCGGTACAGCAGAATCACCCGTTTCGGTGCATGATTACAATTTTCTTTATGATTAAGCTTAAGACAAGCACCGATTACGATTTTCTTTAAAATTAAGCTTAACACAACTATACCAGACCTTTTATACCGCATATCTAAACTCAAAAGCGGTTCATTTTCTGTGCTGTTTGAGTTTATCCTGCTTCCAAAGGTTAATGCGTTTAAGCAGTGATGATTGCATGCAATTCAAGAAAGGACAATTTTTTTCATTAAAATAATGTAAATTGGTGAGGTCCAAATGAAGGTAGGTAAAAACTACTATTGTTTTTCTTTTTTATATCCCCAATTCCGTTTTTATTCCGTATGAAAGATGTACAGATGGTGCACACGTCATTAGCAAAACACAGGAAAAGTACAATATTTTCAACTCAATCGAAGTTTGTATCTATTTTCTGATTCCATCATTCTTCTAAACCAAATCATTTGTATCAGAGAAATAAACCAGCCCCCATGACTACGATGAAATCGATAAAATAAAAAATAAAAAGAAGAAGAACGAACCAACAATAAGCAAAAATTGTCAACCATTTTACTCTTCTTAGTTCTATGGGAAGTCAAAAGAAGAGTATTAAGAAAGTTAATGTTTTGGCCTTACTGAAGCATACCTTGCCACCACGCATGATGTACCTTTGCGAATATCTAGGACACCTTTTTGAATATATAGGACGCTACAGGCAAGCCAACACAAAACACATTAGTAACAGCATCAACTATTTGCAAATAAATACAATGCAAATGATTGACTTCATCATATACTTGCCTTGAAGTAGCTACATGAAACCTTTACCCTGGATCTCAAGGGTATTCTCCGCTTTTAATGTATCTTTCGACTTCTTTCAAAGATAGGAATTTTTTACCACTACCTTCCTCATAGTAATACTGCAACAAAAGTCACAACTTTGCCATAATTCTATCATTTATGTACATAAACAAGCTATTATTAAGCATCAAAGGCATACTAAATAAGCATATCCAACTGGAACTGCATTCAAACTGCAGAATTTCTACAGGTCTCCCACTACATACAGTAAAATTACATTGTTAGAATGACAGCACATAACTGGAGAAGGAGGAGTTTTCCCATCAACCTACTTTGTACTAGCCACCATTATTTATCTCAATTAATAATGAGAACCACTTCCATTCTAAAAGCGTAAAATGTCTGGAAAAGATTATAAGAAAGTAATGCAAATGGATTTTTTCCAAATGCTCTGCTCCTTTTACGATTATTGACACTGTGAAGCACATAAATACATACTAGTGTGTTAGGGAAGGGAAACATTGTATTCTCTGTAGAATTTTCCACTCCACCAACGTAAATTAAGAAAAACTCCAGGTATTATCTGGAGATTTTTCCTATCAAATGAAAGTTGTCATATGAACAAATAAATTCTCTTATACAATTACCTATAGAACAAAGTGAAAATGCGTACAATTGATCCATCGTTTCCGAGACCCTGCACCCACATAGTCAAAATGCTTCTACACACTTGGCTTCCGGACTACCGCTGACTTGTTCCACAAATGAAACATTCGAAATGAAGAAGCCATTCTTTCAACTAAGTTGAGTTCCAATTTGATGTAAATGGCTCGTTTTCTTGGGCCTTTTTAGCAAGTAAAAGATGACAATTTGTCCAAGTGCAGCAAGTAATAGTTGCATAGAAATTCTAGTTCCATAACAAAATTGCAACAACAAATGACAGCAACACACTTTTACACCGTTGATCATTGTAGAACCCCAGATTAATCAGGTCTTATATGAACAATGTTGCAACTTGCAAAAGTGTTCTTGAGGTCACTTGTTTATGGCAGTTTGTTATGGAAGTAGCATTTGTTGCACAAAGAATAGTATTTGATAAGTAAACAATATACTCCCTCCCTCCATCTTTGTCCCCGTCCACTTAATTCAACTTTGTCGGATCTATTTGATATTTGATACAAATTTTGCAGGTAGAAAATATTGCACATATGCTTTTCCGTATGAAATGACTTTGGGTAGGAAGTGGAAGAACAATAAATAAACTAGCATTCATGCTTTCATAAGACTCAAAGGCATAGAAAGAGAGCATTTCAATACTCAAAATACAATTATCATAGCATCTATTTATCCTTAGTAATTGCTGGTAGCTATTATCAAAAGGAACTCCGAACCTTGTCTATATGGGAGGGGTTACAGCGGCAAGGCACCTCTTCAACAATCCAACCTTCATCAGGAAGCTCAAACCGTGAATAACTACCGCTTTCCGCCGCGACGGCGGGTGGCGGGACAGCCAGTTGCCGATTAGACGGATAGTTTGAGAGATCCCTACTGCGTAGCTTCATTTGTTGCCGACAGAAATGCAAACAGCACCGCTAGCGTGATTTCGATGCTATGATATGTTCAGTGGAGTGGGCTGTTTTATGGCATTGGCATTCCAACTCAAACATCTCGCCGCTTTGTTTTGTGCCGAGATTCTGTTCCACTGCATCGGCATGGACGCCAATAAAACAAGGGCACTGCTATAGCCACATATCATTGTGCTTGCATAGCGTCCGCCATTATCGGATGATCTGCATCGATGATCGGTGTTAGATCATATTATAATATGATCTAACACCGATCAACGCAGCAGATCATCCGACGCGCCGAATGCGCAAGCATACATACAAATGTCATACTATCATTTCCGATAAAACAATTCTTCCTTCTTTCTTCTTTCACATTATACCTAGGGAATAAAAAACCGGAAACTAAACCAATCGGTCCAAATCGAAAATATTTAAATCATGATTTTTTATTGGTTTTTTTATTGTAAAAAATCAAACCGTGAAAATAAATTTGGTTTTGGTTTCCTAAGATAAAAACCGGATCAAAATGGAACCGGATATATATATATATATATAGACACACGTATATGTGTGTGTATATGTCTATGAATATCGACACTATTAATTAAGGGGCATTTATTTGCACCACACCATTCCACTCGTGTACCACTCTACCTGTGTATCACTGTAAAAACGAATTTTCGTCAGTACATTCTGAGAATTGATCACCACAGTAAACCAACTTTTCGTCAGTCCCCCTCAATTATCATTAAATGTAAATAACTAATATCTCGATCAATGATCTATTAATATTTCAATCAAAAACTACCTCACACACGTAGTTTGATGTCCATCCTAATAGGACCTATGACAAGATAAAATAAAACGGTTTACATGATTTTATATGATCATCTGAATTAGAAAATATGATAATACAATGTTGTGTACAAACACACACATATATGTATGTATGTATATATATATATATATATATATATATATATATATATATATAGAGAGAGAGAACCCAGTGACTTTTGAGTTATTATAGTATATGGTATATGGAGAATGAGAATCTTGTATGATTGTCGTGTGAATAATGAAATATAATTCGTTGAATAAAAACCGGAAAAACCGTAACCAAGTCGATCAAAACCGGACCGGATAAATGGTTTTACCTAACTATGGTTCGGTTTTGGTTTGTAAATTTTGAAACCCTGGTTTTTTTTTTGAGGATAAAACCGTGGTTTTAAAAGCAGTTAAAAACCGGAAAACCGGACCATGTGCACCCCTAATTGTACCTTCCGTTCCTATTTAATTGTCGCAGTTGTCAAAAACACACATATTAATAAAAGTAGTCAATGGTTTGACTTAACATCCAAATGATAAAAACACTCTTGAATATGATTAATGCAATATTGTTTTCAATCTCTCACCCCTTGGTAAATGAGGGTAGATGTAAAAAAAATATAATAAATGATGTTTTGAAATTTAACCATGAAAGATAAAATGAAATTTTTATTTTTGACAACAACGACAATTAAATATGAACGGAGGAAATATATATTTTTCTTAAACAAACAAATGTACGATTGATTCCAACAAGTAGTTTGGTTTCAGTGGTAAATGAAGCTGAGAATGTCCAGGATGCCACCTGTTCGATTCTTCCTCGAGCGCCAGTATTGAAAGAACTCTCACGACCCTTCCCCAGTATGATGAGTCGAACTCATATGCAGACGATCTGAACCGAACTTGGATTAGTCCACCTTGCCCGGATACGTGTGGGGCCAATTGGTTCCGGACCTAACAGAGCCATATTGAAAGAGCCCTCGGTCAGGTCTTACCCCTGAGTAATAGTCAAACTCTATATGTACGACCCATACTGAACTCCGAATTAGTCAGGTCAGTTGGTTTCGGATACCCGGGGCCAATCGGTTCCGTACCTAACAGAGGTTAGTATCATGCAAACACTTTCACATACTAGCAGATTATTTTTATATATATTTTTCTGGAATGTACGAAAGAACCCCTATGTCCAGTCATCCAAGTTCATTGGTATATTGTATATTGCCGTCACATCACAATGGGCAAACTTGTAATTCACATTAACCATTAAGTTCTTAATTATACGTGTGGCGTTCATTTAACGCTCATAGAATTTTTTAAGGGGTTGACGCTCACAGCTAGCTGATAAGAATTTGCAGAGCAGAAGAGAAGAAAAAGGATGGGTTCTCTTAGCAAGGTATACTCCTCAATTACGCGTTCTATGTCTATAATTATTGTTTTATGTAAAATTGTCTTGAAGAATTGTGTTATATGTACAGTTTTCTCGATTATTTTTGTGGCAAATTTTCAACCTTGATGAAATTAATTTAGGGTTTTATTTGTTTGTTGCATCCCGGAACCAAATTTATTTTCTTTCTGAAATAGATTATGAGTTCAGGCATACGTGTAGTATATTATTAAGTTTTGGACTTTTGGAGCATTATTTAGGTCGGATGTTAGATATTTTTGCTTTGCTTGATGAGCCTTGTAATTGAGAAGGAAATTTATAATTATTCAGGTCATTGATTCCAGAATGACTGACTTGTCACTTTAGGCAAATGGTAATCATCAATATAAATAAAAATGGAGGAGTCTGTTTTATATATACTTTTTTATATTATTTTGTTGGCACCTACAGCCCCCTTATTTGTTCATCGAAATCAAACTGATGCTAAAAACTGTACATATCTATATAATAAAGATATAAGTACTTCTTACATTTTGTGTTAATTAATTGCGTCTTCAATTTGGAGTGATGACCCTGTGAAGTAGACTAAAACATGACTGATTGCTGATCTGTTGTACGAGTTCTTCCTCAACTGAAAAGGCTAGGCTTTGATTGGGATAGATAACCGTGTCATAGAATTCGATCGAGTTTGAGCATGCTAGAGACTAGAGTTATATTTGGCCAAATGGTCTGAAATGCCTTAATTATCTTTGATTCTTATTCAATTTGTGGAGATGTTAATACACATATGATCTAAACAGATCGTGAGTTGTAAAAGGATTCGATTTGTTTAGGATAAAGTTTTTGTGTAGTTGCTTGAAATGTGTATGGATTTTCAGGTTTGACATCTCTACAGAAATGGATATAGTATAGATAGTTTCAGTTTTCACATTAGTTTTGCTCGATGCAGGATAGCCGAGAGGAAGTCATACAAGCATGGTACATGGATGACTCGATAAAGATCAAAGGCTCCCCATCATCGTGAACCTAAGGAATTCGTCACTCTTGACAAACTAGCTGGTATGTATCTGGAAAATGGTTTTGAAGAAAAGGTTGAAATTTGTATGAGTCTATCTAAGCATTCCATCTTTTCTCTTTTCTCCTATGTACTATCATATTCATCAGAGATACTTTTACTTATTAGATGGACCTCAAGTCACATTTCACTCGGGCTTCCTTTATTAATAGCTTATATGAACTTCCTCATGATTGTATCTTAGAGCTTGGAGTTCTCAGCTGGCGGTTAGATGCTGATAACTATGAAACAGATGAAGAATTGAAAAAAATTCGTGAGGAACGAGGCTATTCATACATGGTATGTGGAAACTTCCTCTTATAATATATTATATAAGATTATCCATCAGATTTTTTGTGAGTTTCAAGAAAGTATAAAAATGAATTGAGTTCTGAGCATGATCCAAAACGTTCAGGACTTTTGTGAAGTTAGCCCTGATAAGTTGCCAAACTACGAGCAGAAGATCAAGAACTTTTTTGAAGAACACCTTCACACTGATGAGGAGATACGCTACTGTATTGCAGGGAGTGGTAGGCTATCATATTCTTATGAGTTCTGAAGGAACTTTCAAATGTATCACGCCCAACTTACTGTCGCACCACATCACACCTACCAGACACACAAGCTGAATATCGACTTTTCAAGCGTGCTCGACTTTTTAAAAGTTGGTTTTCAGCTCGGTGTCCCAGCAGTTGTGGGTGTCACATTAAGTTGTATATTTTACAAAGCCCTTGCATAATTGTGTAAATTTTATGTTGACGCATTTTGAGAGTATTGAAAATTGTTCTGGCGTGAAGGTTACTTTGACGTGCGTGATCACAATGATGCTTGGATCCGCGTATGGCTCAAGAAAGGTGCTATGATTGTCCTACCTGCTGGAATATATCACCGCTTTACCCTTGATTCTGATAACTACATCAAGGTAGTATAATCAATCATGTTTTGTATGAAAATCGATTCGCTCCCTTTAGACTCTGCTTCATGTATTATGGGATTCTTGAGAAAATGTTTAGTTCAAGGAGTTGTATAATTTTGTAGGTTATGCGGCTTTTTGTCGGTGATCCAGTCTGGACTCCATTTAATCGTCCACATGACCATCTTCCATCAAGGTGTGTGTTTTGCTCTTTGATTCATAAGTCATAACCATCTTTACATCTGAAAACTGGAATTTAGGGATCTTCTTGGTCACGAAATCTGATGAATCTCTCAATATATACGCAGGAAAGAATATCTTGAAACATTTGGGCACAAGAAATTCTCTGATCAGGCTGTTGATACTGCCGCTTAAAAGGGCTCTGAAAGTCTAAATAATAATAGAAAGGGAGTTTGGATGCACTAAATAATGAATGTTGTACTACTACTTACTACTGATATGTATATTGACTTGTATTTGGGGAATGGTTCATAACACCTAAAGATTGTTGAATTTATGTTCAAAATTCTGTATGTTTTGATAATATTATTTTGTTTCTCACTGCTTCTCCCTTGAGCCCTCACCTCCCACCCTAGCTACACAGCCCCTGTAACTGTGGAGATGCCATTTTGATAATTCAATTGTTGCCATTGTTGCATGCTTGCTGCTGCAGCAGGGAAGATTTTTTAACCTTGTTTTTTTAATAATGTATAACCAAACAAATCTTCACTACAACAATACATTTGGTTTGGTCTCTGGATGGACGAGGCAAAACTTGATTAGGGTTGTTGCCATTTATAACCAAAAATTTCAGAATGTACAAATGAAAAGAGCATTATCTATTCTTTTTTCTTTTCTTTTTTTCAAGGGAAAAAGAGCATTATTTTTGATTATATGATTATTAAGTCGACTATTTCATAATATCATCCTCAACGTGCAAAAGCAACAGAAGCCAATCACTTTTAACTGAAACTTACATGTAAAACCAAAATGAAAAGAAAAGTTTTGTGAAGCAAAAGTTGTACCAAGTACACATAGCATATGATATCATCTTGTATGATCTTCTTACAACGACGGTTGCATAACACACACACACACAACAACAACAACAACAACAACAACAACAAAAAAAAAAAAACACACTAAGAGTATACATTGGTGAAAGAAGTGATCGGCTTCTCTTGCAGATGTGTCGTTTTTATTTATTTTTTTGGTCACCTGTCCAATCTACTACCTGTCGTTTGACGTGTGTTCAACTTTTTGGTTGGAAAATCACAAACAGGCACCAGATGAAAAGGCTAACAAATTACTTGAATAACAATCAAATGCAAATAAGAAAACTCTTAAAAACTATAAAAGATGAAATTAACGGTGAACAAGAAGTTCAATTCATTGATAAACAACTTCATTTAATACAAAAGGTGAAGGATTTAATCAACAAAAACTACGGAGCAGCCTTCTTAGGTGACTTGGCGGCCTTTTTAGGAGACTTGGGTTCGGTGGTGGTAGCCTTATCAGACTTCTTCGGCAACAGAACAGGGTTAATGTTGGGCAAAACACCACCATGTGCGATAGTTACTCCTCCCAAAAGCTTTCCAAGCTCCTCATCATTCCTAATAGCCAGCAACAAATGCCTTGGAATTATTCTGCTCTTCTTGTTGTCTCTTGCTGCATTTCCAGCCAACTCCAATACCTATATCAAATTAAATACAACAATCAAATCTCAGATTCAAACGAGAAAATAATTAATTCTGAGGATAAATCTCAACAGAGGGTAATTACTTACTTCAGCAGCTAAGTATTCAAGGACGGCAGCCAAGTACACCGGAGCTCCCGTTCCAACACGTTGGGAATAACGACCCTTCTTCAGGAAACGACCAATTCTACCCACCGGGAACTGCAACCCAGCTTTGACGGAACGAGTGACGGACTTCTTCCTTGGACCTCCTCCTTTTCTTCCTCCGGCCATTGATTGGAATTTTTTTTATTAAGAATGAACTTTGCTGAGAAGGACGATTGACTGAAGAAATGAAGTCGAATGAAGATAGTACACAAGACTGATGACCTGTGTGGTTTTATAATGAGCTTCGGTTCAATGAATCCAAGTGTGAGCTTGTGAAAGCCGTTGGATAAAAATAAGATCTCACGGCTGAGAGATATCGATCCTTGTCTTTTTATACGAACCAATAGGAGTGAAGATCAATAGGTCTGATATCCGTTGGATTAGATAAATATCCACGGCTAAGAGGTATTGATCCTCTTCCTTCCGAGCTGACCAATAGGAGTGTAGTGCAATATTTTTAGTTCTTTCCCGCCTGAAATATAAAAACAACATTTGAAACTTTTAAGTTCAAATTTTCTTTTTCTTTTTCCTTTGTGAAAATGTATGATCTATTGCTCTTTGTTTAGTAGAGCTCGAGTGTTTGTTTATACTTTATACTAACTGATTTTTTTTTTCCATATCTTAACTTTTTTTTTGAAAGGAACCATATCTTAACTTATATGTGATGATTTCTTTTTTTTTTTTTTGAGAAAATATGTGATGATTTCTAAAATGTGTATCAGAATAATTCGATCCGGATTTATTAAATTACCCAGATTCAAATCGTTTGGACATTACTCAAACTATAACAATTCGAATCACGTTAAAAGTTTACTACTGAAAAATCAAAAAGTAATTTCTACGTCAATAATAATATCATAATAATATAATGAAATATTGATGCATCAGGAAAATAAACTGTGAGGGTCCTCGTCTTTTTCAATACACCACAAATAATGAAAAGTCTCAAAGTGATAATGATTAATAGCTACTAATCACTCAAGAAATATATAAGTTTGATCTTGGAAGACTGACAAATTAACTAAAGTAGTGAGCAAGATAATCACTCTATTCCTTCTCAGGATTCTAATTCTCTTATTGATGCTTAAATCGTCACTTGGTCCACTGATCCTTATTCGGGTCCAACCGTCAACGACATTTCTCGCCTTGCGAGTTCGCAAGCCAAATTAGGACCGCAAGCCTTCGGATCCATTCCGAGCCCTCAACCCTATGCGACGGCACGTAAAAGGATTAGAAATACACGCGATCTCATTCGACAAACGGGTCCGCCAAATGACTCGACCATAACATCTAGAGGAAGAGCTACCTCAAGATCAACAAAACAAAGATATAACGGATACAACGGTCGGCGAGGCCATCAGGACCGAAACCTATCGGCTCCGCTACGAGCCCGTTACTGTAGATAAATATATATTTGGTACTATGTGTCCTTATTTGTAAATAAACCGACTTCAGTCGGTGGCTCCCCCTATAAATAGGGGAGCTATGTAACTTCATTCATCATGGGCAAAAATGATATAAAACACATGGCAAAGCCGAATTGCCCCTGTCTTCTTCTCTGATATAGCACCACCGTCGGAATCCATTGCCGTCACCGGAAAAAACCATTTAAATACACTTTTTATAGCTAGATATCCACCTCAACAGATATAGACCGCAAACCTGATTTTTCTGACAACATCACTTATGAAACAATGCAATTATATGAGTGAGGACAAATTCTCTGTAAGAATTGTCTAAGTTTTAAAATAAAATTTGACTAACCCATTAATATTTCAGAGTTCATTCATGGTTAGCTTGAAAATATCGTTATAAAATCACTACAGATGAAATACCATTTAAAATATTGAGCAACCGTAATAAAATATGTACTAAAAATATATGGAATAATGGTATGGTTATAAGGGTATTCATACCAGTTTTCTATCTCTATCCTCACAAATACTATTAAAAAATACATATCCCTACTTTACAGCAACTAAATTCACAATACTCTACATCAGCATCCCTATCTCTATTCCTACAACAATAAAAGCAATGAAAAATATATAGGGATAGCTACAGTTCCACCCCAGATGTAGGGAGGAACTGTAGCTATCCCTTAATGTAGGGTGGGGATAGGGATTCTCATGCTGAAGCTTTCTTTCTTCTTCCCTATTTTTTATCCCTAGTGTAGGGATAAAGTTGAAGATAAAGAGTCTGATGCTAATACCCTAATATGTGTCTTTAACGGCTCTAAAACTATCTGAGATGATAGACCGGATTTTCTGAACAACTCCAACATATACATTGCACTTATTATTATAGCCCAAAAACAATGTATGTTGCCCCGGAGATTCTAGAAATCTCACTATTCTTAATCTAAGATAGATATTCTCACTAGTGACCCATGATTAAGGTATAAATGTATGAGAACCGTAACATTATTAATTTTTTATAAACTATTTTCCTCTTTAACTAGAAAACCGGTATTTCAAAAACTGACAACAAGATTATGCTTGTATGACTAAAAAGTGATTTTACTAAACTGCTACTTGCTAAAACTAAAGAGGGAACTGGATACAGCTTGCTGTGTTACAGCAAGTGATCATGATTCTGTTTGTTTTTGCATTCAATCCATTTTTTCCATGGTAGTGGTATATTAATTCTTGTTGTTTGAAGCTGCGATCCATAAAACAGAGCTATGAATGAACAAGGTGAAATTGCAATCAGAAGGGACAAGGAGTGTTTTTTTTTTTACTTCATGATTTCTTAAGCAAGAGCCGAACATTTCTTCCACTAGAAGGGCTCGAAAACTTATAGCTATTAGTGAGATATCTACGTCCATACTACCCTAGCACTCGTGTACGTGGTTAGAGATCTGATTCAACTACTAGGTCTCAAGTTCAATCCCCACTAATTTAATATAGGTTTTCTTGTTCACCTTTCCTTTTGAGTGTTAGTTGAGAAATGAGAAGGTGTTTCAATCCAACTATTACAGGAAACATGAACTCTAATCTTAATGAGTCATCATTGTACAACAAAACACGAGTCTTAAACCAAATACAACACAACACGCAGCGGAGACAAATACAACAACTCGTATACCGTCATTAATAGACTAATAAGGGGGGACACAACCACGAACACACTGAAAGGACTAAAATTAAAAACTCACCGAAAGGGCATGCATGGCATATAAATTTCCTCCACCTCGGCTACTTATGTTCCACATTCTCATCCTTTGAAATGATAAGAAAATAATTGAGGGTAGATGTAATAGCTAATGAAGAAAATACAATAAAAAACAATGAGTTATCATCGTACAATGCTATATGTGTATTATATATATATATATATATATATATATATATATATATATATATATATATAAAAGCATACACTTTGTGTCGATGACTTGAAAAAACACATTAATGATGAGCAGGTGAATTTATCGACCAATTTGAAAGTCGGGCTTTAAGAGCAACCCTAATGGACACTTGATGCAGCTCCCGATTTCTTTTTTCGAGTGACTCAAGGCCACTGTGGGCCTCCATAGCACCCCGATATCCGTAATTATCTACCCCTCTCTCATTATATCGGGTGTTGCCAAGAGGTACTTTTTTTTTGAAGAAAATTTCTCTCCAGGCTCCAGCCCCAATTTGGTCCCTATCCTTCCACCTTCTCTTTTTCCTTTTCCTTTCATTGTTCGATCCAACAATGGCAGCTGGAGTGATTTTTTTTTTTGAATACACAGCAGAAATCCACTTCTTCTCATTCAGGTAAATTTTTTGGATGACTTCTGATTTTTAATTTAATTTTAAGATTTTTAGGTATGGGTTTGGGTTTAATCAGTACAAGAAATCCAGAAAACAACTGACATTCCGTTTCTTATCATCATTGAAATTCCAATTCATTGGGTTTGTGATATAAGCAATTTAATTGTGATAGGATTTTTTTTTGTTAGTTTGTGAAAGGAAAATATCAAAATAAATAACAAGAAAAATAATTTTAAAAAAAGGTAAAATATATTGATATGGTTAGGTTTCACTACAAAAAAAGACCTTTTCGTGACAAAAACTTTCGTCGCGAAAAGTGCTGATTTTCGTCTGCAAAGGTTTTCGTGACAAAAGTTTTTTGTCACGACGTTTGTTGTGTAAGCACTGACGCTAAAGGTGTCTATGGCGACAATCAGAGTATAAGTCACTAAAGAAGTTCAGTGGCGACAAATCTCATACTTTTGTCACCAAAGCTTTTCATGACAAAACGCTAAATTTCTCACTAGAAGGTTTTTCCGTGACAAAATCTTTGTCACAAAATAATGACTATTTTATCACTAATCAAGTGTTCTTGTCACCAAAGGATATAAACACATTTTTAGATTAATGGTTAATATTGACAAAAGCTTTGTCACTAGAAGACATATAATAATAATAATAATAATAATAATAATAATAAATATTTGATAATAGAAAAATGTAATAATAATAATAATAATAATATAATTATAATATTGATAATAAATATAATAATAAACAGACGCATTAAAAGTCATAATCAATAATAATATCCTACAACCATAATAATTAATAATAAATATAATAATAAACAGACACATTAGAAGTCAACAATATTCAACAATTAATCACGCATCTAAAGTAATATCAGAACTGAATTTCATAAAACAGGGATATAAGAATTAAGTTTGTCACACCAAGAAAAACACGGAAATCCACAAAACTTTATAAAGTTTTCTGATATAGTCTTATCAAATAGAATGACTTGCAAGATTTAATGGTAAAAGATTATGAGTATTGGTAAACCTGTAACATTCCAAAACAACATCCAGTCACAAGCTTATGAGTCGAAAATATCAATTACTGAAAAAAGACCAGTTTGACCTACACGTACCATCTTGTAGGGGCAGGCCCTCCATGTTCTAGTTTTCTCCTTGTCTGCAGGGCTATTACAATAATCGACTGTACTTCAAAAACTGATCATGCAAAACAGTATGGTCAAAAGCATATATGGACAGACTTTAACAACAGGTTGCAAACATACTCAAAATCAGATTTTGACCGAAACAGATTGCAGACTAGACACTTTGAACCAAATTTAATGATGAAACAAGTGCAAAGATCTGGACACAGCTGAACAGAAAACAAATATTTGAACATTCAAAATTAGGTTTGTAAGCTAACTTTTCAGACACTGAAATTACCTTCAAGTGCATTGTAAGCTCCTTGACATGCAATATATTTGCGAGTATTGAAACCCCCATATGCATATAAAGTTTTGTAGCTGAAAAAGAAAAATTAAAATGAGCATGTAGATGAAAACTGATTGTACAAGAAAAACAGAAAGGGCAGGTTGTTGAACTTGATTACCTTGGTACATCACTGATTTGGTCAAGAAGCGGCGATATCACAAAACTTGTGGGCTTCTGATGAAACAATCACTATTCTACCTTCTTTGTGGCAATCTTTGCATTGTTTTTCATATTTTCTAACAACAAATTGATCAAGAGAAAAGGGTTGTTCTGATCATACTGGCAATATAATACAGGATTGGCTGCAAGAACGCTTCCAAGGCTACAAATAGTCTGATTTGTCAAGGCAATGCAACCATAGGTATGAGAATAACATCCTAAATCTTATATCATTTTTGCATGATTTGCATTTATTTTAAAGTTTTTGTTCTTTAACTTGTATGTTATTGTTTTTTCTAATCAGATACAAGATATATATAAAAGGATCTTCATGGTCTATGAGTGAGAAGTACATTCTTGCCTGCGATTCCGTCACTTTAATTGTAAAGCCACTGTACTATGATTTCTTCACAAGAAGTTTAATGCCATTGCAACATTACTGGCCTGCAAGAGATGAAGACAAATGCGATCCATAAAATATCTTTGTTGATTGGGGAATAGCCATGAGCAAGAGGTACGTAATCAACATGTTTTTACTGTGATACAACACACTTGTAGACCATCGATCATGGTGGGACCGGTTGATGAATATTGGTCATTCTAATGGATCAATGGTCTATAAGTGTTTAGTGGTAATACGATGTACAATGAATGAAGAACTATGGTGCAACAATGATTTGAAGGGATCTATCATATTAAGAATAAATTGGTACAAGCGCAACACAATAATTGTGACAGACAAAGCACGAAACCATGCAGTCGAACTCAAGACTACCATAACAAAATAACAACAGATTATTCTAGTAGAAGACCATACCATCTAACTCACGAATAGCATCTTGTGCATCTCTTCGGTCATCAAAATCTATAAACGCATAGCCGGGGTCGCCTGCAACCCAAACATCGCATCCAAATAAAATAAAAAAGCTTCAAAAGAGCATTTAAAAGAGCATTTCAAATTCACAATCTTAATCTGAATGCTTTAGCTATAGAAACAGTAGTCTTTTCTGTATGCCAGATATGCAAGAATTGCTTACACATACTATGGGAAAGATAGAAAGAAAGATAAATATAAATACCTTCAATCCTGGAATTATACCTTTTACGAATGTTAAAAGGGTGGGTGAAATTTTTTTACTACTGCTGCTACTTTGCTACAACATGGCTGCCCCATTCGTAAAAACAATCCAAGTAGGACATCAAAATCATACAAGTTTTGATAAAATTACACAATTAGATAAAGCAGACTCAAAACAAACTGTAAAGCAGTGCAACATCAATGTCAAACTGATTTTTAGACTATGTATGAATTAGATAAGTAATAACAGACTCAAACAAGATCAAAATTACAAAATCTTAAATGCGTCTTTCTCCTCAAAATGTTCAGGACCAAGAGTAAACAAAAACATGGGAGATATATGAAATCTGAAACAAAGATGACATCAATCCTAACATGCATTTGCTCACTAATACTTGAAGTAGTTAATTTAAGTATGTTAACATTTTTTTGTCAACAAGAATCTTCACTGTAAGTGTCTTAAGCAAAGCAGAGCCCTTTAGAATAGAATACAATCATTGAGATCTACGTATTACCCTACACCATCCATCCTTTTTACACACCACCATGAAAAGGGAAATGCAAATGGTACCACGAGATCGAGGAATCAAACAAGTCTTCCATCATAATATATACTTTTAGCAACTCATCGACACCATGTGAATCATACATAATATTCATTTTAAATAGGGAAATGGAAGATGCAAAGGACCTGAACCATCAAGATCTTGATTCTCTCCTGCCACAAAAGCTTGATTTGTCTCCTGATATACTAGCTCAACATCCAATTCACGCTTGCATACTGAACCATCAAGAAAAAGGATGAGATATAGCTGTAACTGTAAATCATGCATCAAACATGTAGATGAGGCAGAAAATTGAGCTTCAAAGCATGCCGAAGATGCAATGAATCAAATTTCACAACATGCAAATGCAAATTTGCATATTTAACCTAATGAAATAATTGAGATCAAAATTGAAAAAAATATACGAAAGAAACACAAATCAAATGCAAATAAGATTGTAGGAAGTAAAACAAAAAGGAATTACCGATGATTGAAGAACATGATTTGTGAGAAAACAGAGGAGCAAGTGTCGGTTTGAGATTCCGTCATGGCTAAAGGTGAAGATTAAGAGATCGAATACCGGTAGAGGAAAAACCGAGACGGATCGTGAGTCCCGACCAGGTTCGCCGTCAAAGATCATTTCCTTCCGGTAGTGCCATCAATCGGGCGAGAGGAGGAGGAGGAGGAGAGGAGGGGGAGGAGGCGGCTGAGGGTTTCCATCGTCTTCTTCGAAGGGGGGGGGGTGGGTGGGGGGTTAAACTACTTTATGGAGACGAGAAATGAGAACGGAAAGACTTATTTTTACTAGACTTAAAAGAATGGAAAGTTCGATGTAAGTCAAACTCTTTTTTTAAGTGGCAAAACTCATTTTTTTAATCAGGTCGAAGCTTATTTCCTATGATTAAAAAAAAAAAAAAAAAAACAATCATTTCATTTCGAATCGTCTCGACTTAGGATCAAATATAAAGGTGTTCATTATTGAGTTTGAATTTGACAGTCGTGTTAAATTCGTGTTCGAGTTGGAGTTCGTAAAATTTAAAATACGCTCAACTCGATAATCATAATATTCGACTCGACTCGATAATCTTAATATTCGGCTCGAATAGTTTACACCCATTATTGAGGATTTAATGACAAAATATTTGTCTAGACTCAAAAAAAAAAAATGATAAAATGGTTGTCACAAAAGCCTCATCCAAAAATTAATACACAATACAAAGTGAGACAATACATTTTTGTGACAATACACTAAACCATTTGTGAGAAATCTTTTTTTTTATCACTAATCATTAAAACTTTTTGTGACAAACAAATTTATTGTCACTAGAAGCTACCATTTGTGATAAATCTACTCTTTGTCACCACAAGTTTGTCACAAAAAGAACTTTTTTTTGTAGTGTTTCTTAGTTGAGATGAAAGAGAAAACTTGTGTATTGTGGGTTGTATAGAGGTTGATTATTGGAGTGAATTTTTTTTAGGTGTTGAAAAAGTGTAACTGAAACGAAAAACGATGTGTTTAGAGGGTGTGATTGAGGGGCAACCATTGGGGTTGCTCTAAGAAATTACATTGCATTCAAACATCTCTTAGAATGAAGTGACATTCTCTGTTCTTGTAATTCAACAATCTCTTAACATCAAGACTCACTGTGTGAGTGTAAAGTCCCACATCGGTAAAATAAGAGAATACTCACCCTCCATATAAGTGTGAGACATAAAGGTCTTGTCAATTCGGGATAGCCCTTTTAGACCAAGCGATGACGGCGGTCTAAGCAGTTGACCGGCCATTTATGACTCATTTGGCGCTACCAGGCTCGGGGTCTGGGGGGCGTTACAAAATGGTATCAGAGCCGACTATCAGACGGAACTATGCATTGCACCGTACAAGAAGACGGTGTAAAGATGGCCTCTAATTACCTCTGGTAGGGACGATCCGAAACAGATCTCGCCAACTCTGGCGAGGACGCCAGTCCCTTATAAGGGGGGAGAATGTAAAGTCCCACTTCGTAAAATAAGAGAATGATCACCCCATATAAGTGTGAGACATAAAGATCTTGTCAATTCGGTTAGCCTTTTAGACCAGCGAGGACGGGCGGTCTAAGCAATTGACCGACATTTACGACTATTTTGTTTAGCTACTGCTGCGCTCGAAGTGCAGGAGGCGTTACAGTGAGGATAGTACTCAATGATTTAAATATATGAGAGCACACACAATAAGAAAGTACTTCACAATTCACAATGTGTATTACTCTCAAAAGAATCAAAATTTGTCTACATGTCCATATTGTCCATCTCCCTTTTACATTGTCAATCACAATAAGAAAAAAGACCACACCCATTTCATTATTGAACAAGTTATCTACCATTTTTGTTGAAAATGAGAAAAGAGGATTTTTTTTCTAGGACATATGTCAGTGTATTAAAAATATGGAGGGAGAAAATTATTTTTTTTGCTAGTTTTCTAATCAATGTTTTGGGAGCTGGGCAACCACAACAGCACCCACTAGCACAAAGTGAAAATATAAGCTATTGCAATTCTATATTTTTAGTTACATTGCCTTTTGTCAGAAAAGTGCCTACCACATTGTAAAAAAGAAACTATTGTAGGTGCTCTGATAAACCAAATCGCAAGTAATGGATTAGCCGGAATATTTTACAATTCAGGGAATGATATATATTGTGTTAACAATTGAGTACACTTTTTTTTATTAAAATTAACATACAAAGTTTTTCATTAATTCCAGGCAAAATGCAAAGGAAAATAATTCTGATGAACTAGAAGCAGAGAGAAATTAACAATGAACAAAAAGTTGGATTCATTCATAAATAAACCCAGATACAAACTGACCATTGAAATTCAAATCCTCCCTACTAAATTACATACACACTACACAGTAAACTAACATTTCAACCTGCTCATAACATAACTTATAACTAATTAGAAGAAATCAATCAAGACGGTTTAAGCAGCCTTCCTTGGAGACTTGGTTGCTTTTCCAGGTGATTTAGGTTCGGCGGTAGCTTTATCACTCTTCTTCGGCAACAAAACAGGGTTAATGTTAGGCAAAACACCACCATGAGCAATTGTTACTCCTCCCAACAGCTTTCCAAGCTCTTCGTCATTCCTAATAGCAAGCAACATATGCCTTGGGATTATCCTGCTCTTCTTGTTATCTCTTGCTGCATTTCCAGCCAACTCCAATACCTATTCAATTTCACATATGAATTATTAGATTCGGACCAGAAATAAGATATTCTGAAGATAAAATCAATACTTACTTCGGCAGCTGTATTCAAGGACGGCTGCCAAGTAAACCGGAGCTCCGGTTCCAACACGTTGAGAATAGCGACCTTTCTTCAGGAACCGACCAATCCTGCCGACCGGAAACTGCAAACCAGCTTTGACGGAACGGGTGACTGACTTCTTCCTTGGACCTCCTCCTTTCCTTCCTCCGGCACCCTTCTTTCCTTTTCCGCTTGCGTCCATGGCAAAATTGATAAACGAATCCTTTTCCGCTTGCGTCCATGGCAAAATTGATAAACGAACTTTGGTGAGGAAAGATGATTTAAATGGATGAAATGATTTTGAATGAAGAATAACGTGGTAGAGAAAGAAGATGACCTGTGTGCTTTTATAATGTTGGGTCGGGTCGTTTGTGAATCCGAGCTTGAGTATGTGATATCCGTTGGATAGATACGTATCAACGGCTGAGAGTACTGATCCTTGTTTCTCCAAACCCACCAATAAGAGAGTAGATGTATAGGAGTGAAATCCGTTGGATTAGATACATATCCACGGCTGAGAGGTATTGATCCTGGTAATTTTAAACGAACCAATAGGAGGCAAGTGAATTTCTTTTTGAAAGTTATATTTTGAGAGAGAAAATATATGGTGCATTAAAGGGCCACAGAGAGACAACATGTTGTTGTGGCTTATTCGTCGGAAAGCATTGCCTATTTTAGCGATTCTTGAACACCGACACGTTCTAGATGACAATACTTGCATGATTTGTCAGGATCATGAGGAAACACTGCTTCATACATTTCGAGATTGTGGATGGATTCGCGACATTTGGAATAAGGCATTGACATCGTGCTATCAACGACAGTTTTTTGGTAACCTGGATGCTCGTGATTGGATAGATGATTGTCTTATACATGATAGCTCCGGTCGAAACGACATTACAAGCTGGAGGTATTTATTTCGAGAGGTTATTATGGGAGCTTTGTATTAGGCGTAGAAAGCGATTCACACATATGGTACTCAGCGCCCTCCGACGATGGTCTTCCTATCCCAAGTTGTTAACAAGGCAAGAGAGTTGAAAATCGTTTGGCATACCGAGGTAGGAGTAGTTCATGAATGTTTTTATTTTAAAGCGTGCAAAAGAGATGTTTTTTTTTTTTTGGGTGCATTGTCATAAGTTTTTCATAGTTTTAATGAAAGATCTGGTTTCACCAAAAAAAATATACAAATAGAGTATCATTTTATTTTGGCGTTTTCTAATTGTTTTCAATTGACTACAATTACTCCGTCACCCTTACAAATTACTTTGGGCGTCACTTTGAATATTTTTATTAATTTTTACTTCAACATCACAAATAAAATTACACAATTACTACTTATACCGCATTTTTAAAAATATACAATTGAGTCCTTTAGTAATAAAAATGGAACAAAAACATCCAAAATTTAATAATCAACACACCTTTCATCCATCTTCTCCATCCACCAACACCACCCATCTCCTTCATCACTTCCACCTTCCACCACTCATTCCCACCACCATCTTCAAATAAAACCTAATGCCGCCCCACCCTCAATAATACCGCCCCTGCCACCACCAACACCCCCACCCCCATCCCCATCCCTTCCTGCAAATCCTTCCTTCCACTCCCATTCTGTATATCCATCTCTCCATTTTTTCCTTCAATGGTGAGTCGACCATTTGAAAAAAAAAATTTGTAACTCGCCGGAGCTGCTGCAATTTTCCGATCCTTCATTCCCCTCCCTTCTGTAAACCAATCTCCCTTTCAACATCACAAATAAAATTACACAATTACTACTTATACCGCATTTTTAAAAATATACAATTGAGTCCTTTTGTAATAAAAATGGAACAAAAACATCCAAAATTTAATAATCAACACACCTTTCATCCATCTTCTCCATCCACCAACACCACCCATCTCCTTCATCCCTTCCACCTTCCACCACTCATTCCCACCACCATCTTCAAAATAAAACCCTAATGCCGCCCCCACCCCTCAATAATACCGCCCCTGCCACCACCAACACCCCCACCCCCATCCCCATCCCTTCCTGCAAATCCTTCCTTCCACTCCCATTCTGTATATCCATCTCTCCATTTTATCCTTCAATGGTGAGTCGACCATTTGAAGAAAAAAAATTTGTAACTCGCCGGAGCTGCTGCAATTTTCCGATCCTTCCTTCCTCTCCCTTCTGCAAACCAATCTCCCTTTGTCCTAAGTCGACCTTTCAAAAATAAACTCAAGAAACTCGCCGGCTGCAAGTCGCGGTTTTCCGACGATAGGAAGGAGCATGTAAGGAACTAAGTAGTAAAAGATAGGAAAATAACAGGGGAAATGGGAGATAGAACAGAGAAGAATAGGAAAGAGGGAAATATCAGTTTTATTGAGTAATCGCTTGTATGAATCTATTACAAATTTGTGTTTCCTTCTTTTATAAGCTCTATAACAGCTTGTACATCTCACTAACAACTATGGACAGCTCATTAACTGTTGTATGATAGTTAGGCAACAACACTAACTATCTAACTAACAGTTTTGTATTGTAGTTCCTAACATCCCCTCCTCCTTAGACAGCAGCATGTCCTCATGGTGGTGGAAATTGAGGGAACTTCTTCATGATATAGCTAGCATCCTCCCAGGAAGCTGAGGCCTCATCTAGATTGAGCCATTGTACCACAGGTGCATTCTTCCTCTTTCTGATTCGATATTGAGGATCTTCTCGAGGATATAGACAACGACGACCATCGGTGAAGTGATGAGGGTGTGCGGATTAACCGGAATATGGGCCTCTTTATATCTCTCTTGAGCATGGAGATGTGGAATACATGATGTAATCTTGAATCCTCGTAGTTGAAGTCTCAGAGGCTCTTGGATTGATCTTCTCCAACACTCTATAAGGGCCAAAATACTGTGACAAACTTTAAGTTTCTCCTTAGGGCCAATGTATTTTGTCTGCAGCAGGGTTGTAATTTGAGAAAATCAAATCCCCACTTGGAATTCTCTCTCTTCGCTTCTTATCTGCATAATGCTTCATACTGGCCTGTGCAAACTCCAAGTGCTCTTTCAATTCCTTTGTGTACAACTGCTTTTGTTGTAGAAATTCATCCACAGAAGTGGCAACCCTATTGTTGTAGCTGCCAATGGGTATAGATATAGGCTTGTAACCATATAAAGCCTCAAAAGGGGAGGTCTGAATGGAGGTGTGGAAACTAGTGTTGTACCAAAACTTAGCTAGAGTTAATCATTTAGTCCACTGTTTGGGCCTTTGAAAACACATACATCTCATGTATAATTCAAGACATTGGTTGACTCTCTCGCTTTGGCCATCTGTTTGTGGGTGATATCTTTGAATCGAGGCAAGTTTCACCCCATGCTAGTTGAAATAAATGTCGCCAAAACTCACTGGTGAACACACTGCCCCCTATCATCGACAATAGAGGTGGCAAACCATGCAATCAGAAATGTGATGGAAAAAAGCCTCTGCACTCTCGATTCACCGAATATCCTTCTCATGGCAACAAAATGGCCCCATTTTGTGAATCATCCACTACAACCCAAATGACCTCAAACCCGCCGAGTTAGGTAGGCCTCAATAAAATCCATGCCGATATGTATCCATGCCTGATCGAGGGGATAGGAAGGGTTGTAATAACCCTTGTGGATGTTCATGGATATCCTTGCATTGTTGACAGATAATACAATGCTTAATCAATTCCCTCACATCATCCTCATCATAGCCAAGAAACAATGAGGAGATTCTTTTAAGGCATGCTCTAATACTGAATGTCCTCCCAAAGAAATCATGTAATTGATAGAGAATTTCATGCCTTAATGTGCGGAAGACCCAACATATAATCTGCCCTTGAACTTCAGCAGGCCTTGTTTCAAGGTAAAATCAGGTTCGTTTTGTGGATCTAGGATGATAGAATTGATCTTGAATTGTGCCTGGGCATCTCCATTATAACTATCAAGGATCTTTTGCATCCAACTAGGGATTATAGTGGTAATGGCCATAGATGTACCCTCTGTTGCATAAAATTTGTCTGCAGAGGGCATCTGCTACTATATTTTCCTTGCCCTTCCTGTACTCAATCTGAAATCGAGTCCCAAAAGTTTAGTGATGCCCTTCTGCTGTAAGGTTGTTGTAACTTTCTGCTCCAGTAGGTACTTTAGAGATTGTTGATCCGTCCTTATTATAAACTGAGAACCCTGCAGATAATGCTTCCACCTGTTAACAGCCATTATAACAGCTAATAATTCCTTTTCATAGATAGATAGGCCCATCTCTTTAGAGTTAAAAGACCTGCTGAGGTATGAGATGGGCATTCCATGTTGTTGTAACACAGCTCCAAGGCCATTTATGCATGCATCTGTCTCCACTATGAATGGTGAAGTGAAGTCAGGTAATGCTAGTAAAGGTGCAGCACACATGGCATGTTTTAAGGTAGAAAATGCTTGTGTGGCCTCCTCTGTCCATATGAAGTTGTCCTTTTTCAGCAATTATGTCAGAGGTTTGGCTATAATACCATAGCTTCTGACAACCTTCTGTAAAAACCAGTCAAACCCAAAAAACCTCTCAATTCTGTGATATTTTGTGGCAGGGGTCATTTAGTCATGCTCTCCACTTTGCTTGGATCATTCATGACATGTCCTTGCTGTATCACATGGCCCAAATACTCAACCCTTGTCTGTGCAAAGCTACATTTACTCAATTTTGCATAAAATTTCTTTTGTCTCAACAACTCCAAGACTAACTGTAAGTGCTGAATGTGAGATTGAAGGTTAGGACTATAAATGAGAATATCATCAAAGAATACCAACACAAATCTCCTTAGGTAGGGCTTGAGTAACTCGTTCATGACTTTTTGGAAAGTTGCAGGTGCATTTGTGAGGCCAAATGGCATGACAGTGTATTCATGGTGAGTAACAAAGGCAGTTTTAGGAATGGCTTCTGGTTTCATCCGGATATGGTGGAAACCTACTCTTAAATCAATCTTGGAGAAAAATGTGGCTTGCCCTAGTTCATCTAACAGCTCATCAATGATTGGAATTGGGTACATATCCTTGACTGTAAGCTCATTGAGTCTTCTATAGTCAACACATAGACGCCATGTTCCATCTTTCTTCTTCACTAATAAGATTGGTGAAGCATATGGACTCTGGCTAGGTTGGATCAGACCTTGCTCAAGCATCTGTTCAATCTGTGTTTCTATCTCATTTTTTTGTGATGGCCATATTTGTAGGGTCTGAGTTTAAACGGATCAGTTCCATCCTTCAAAATAACATCATAGACTAAATCTCTGGATGGTGGTAAAGTGTCTGGTGGTGCAAACACATCAGTATACTGATCCAACAAATTCTGAACACTCTGATCTACTCCAGCCAAGACATTGCACTCTGTAGTTGGGCTAATGAAATTAATGCATGCCATTACTCCAGTGGTACCATCTCTGAAACTCCTAGCAAGTTTTTTACTGCTAATAGTCTTGAGTTGGGCTGTTTCCTCAAAACTCCTAAGCACAATATGTGTACCATCCTTTTGGAATGCCAGTTCCATTTTGTTGAAATCAAAGACCATAGGGCTGAATTTCTTCATCCAATCAACACCTAATACCATGTCACAACCACCCAATTTTAGAAGCCTGACATCATGAGTGAACTTGATGCCTTGCATGGTCCATGGTAGGTTAGGACATATGCTGCTACTTATCATTTTATTACCATCTCACCATCAGTCACCCCCAAAGGATAGGTAGCCTCAATTACACAATCAAGATCCTTAGCTATCTTTTGATCCAGGAATGTGTGAGGGCTTCCACTATCTATGAGGATATTAACAGGCCTTTTCTTTAACAAACCCTGGATCCTAATGGTGTTAGAACTAATCTGTCATGGTGCTCAAGGACAGTTGTGACACTTCTGCATTGATGGTGCCTTTTTCTGATTCATCTAGATCCCCTGTAGCTTCTTGTTCACCCTCTAGGATAAAATTGAATTGTTTAGACTTGCATTGATGACCGGGCAAGTACTTTTCATTACATTTGAAACATAGGCCTCTAGCTCTTTTGTCATTCAATTCTGCAAGTGTAATGTATTTACTGTTTTCCTTCCCTTTTTCTGGTAGTTTGGCAGGGATTGGGGCACCTTTCTGGTATGTAGATGATCTGAAATTGGTAGTTGGTGTGTTGGTAAGGGATTCTAAAACATCCTCCTGAGCCCTAGCATATTCCAAGGCAGCAACTAGATCCAAGGGCTTATGACCCTGACAATGGACCTAATTCCTTTCTTCAACCCTTCAATGAAACTTGCTACAAAGTAGGCCTCATCCAAACCAGGATTCTTGAGAGATATTAAGGTCTTTATCTCTTCAAACTTGGCCTGATAAGCATCCACCGACCCTATTTTGCTTTAATTTGTGGAACTCATCTACCACATCATCATAACTCTGATTAGCAAAACGCCTACAACTTTCATTGCAGAAAATTGTCCAAGTAATGAACCTTTTATTGGCCTTCCAACTACTATACCACAATTCAGCTCGGTCATCCATATGCATTTCTGCAATTGCTACCTTCTCTTCTTCCTTAACTCGATGGAATTGAAAATATCGCTCACACTTCCTCAGCCATGCTCTAGGCTGCTCACCTTTAAACACAGGGAAGTCTAATTTTGGACGCTTAAGATTGCCTTCGTACCTTTGCTCGTTCGGTGGTGGTCCTAAGATGCCCAAACTTGTGGAAGGAATTTCAGCTGTTGATACTTGAGGAGCAGGACCAGGAGCTGCTACTGTTTTGTTTGATAGCACAGCGAAAATGGCAGCAAATTGATCCTTCATATACGCCATTTGATCATCTGAACTCTGCTTGATCTCTGGCACCGTTTTGCTCAAATCTTCGAGGTCCTTTGTGTTCTTCTTGGTTTGTCATCTACTGATTTCAATCGAGTATCAGCCATGGCAGAGAATCGATATCTCTGATACCACTTGTAAAGAACTAAGTAGTAAAAGATGGGAAAATAACAGGGAAATAGGAGATAGAAACGAGAGAAGAATAGGAAAGAGGGAAATAGCGCTTTATTGAGTAATAACTTGTATGAATCTATTACAAATTTGTGTTTCCTTCTTTTATAAGCTCTATAATAGCTTGTACAACTCACTAACAACTATGGACGGACTCATTAATCTGGCAGATGATGTGATTAGGCAACAACTCTAACTATCTAACTAACAGTTTTGTATTGTAGTTCCTGACAGTGCGGCGATGTTCCGATGAGGGGAAGGAGACGCGATTTGATAGAAGGGAAGGGGGTTTTGATTTTCAGAGAAACATGTATTGTATTTGAAAGGTGGCGGTGCGGTGGCTGAAGAAGATGAGGGAGGAAGTTGTTGTTTTGCAGGTGTGAAGAGGGCTGGTAGGAGATGAAATTAGGGGTTTTTTTAAAAGATGAGAAAGGGGAAATTGTATTTAAAAAAAGTTAAGGATTAAATTGTAATAAGTTGAAATTTTATTATTTTGTGGTGCCATAATAGCAATTTTGTGGTGTGTTGGAATAAATGAAAAAAAAGGTATCGATAACTAATTTGTGATGCCTATAGAAGTCGTCTTTACGTTTATGTTATCATACATTAACCAAGTTTATTACAATAATTAGAGTCACAAGGTATTATAGACTTTTACAATTAAAATTAATGACATTTAAGTATTTTCTTAATCCGTGTAAAAAGTCTACATGAACTTATATTTCAGGACGAATGTATTATGATGAAAATGAGTTGACTCAAGCCAATTCTCTTAAGGAATGAATGATAATAATTTGAACTTTTTCCTAATCGAAAGAATCGGTCTCTAATCCTTGTTTAGTTGTTTGGAACTCGATTTAGTTATAAATGATGAAATTGTCTTCACCAAAAAAAATCGTCTTCGATCTGTTTATTATGTGAAATATCAAGACTCGGCTTGTGATGTTGTGTGTTATTCCTTAGAGATGATTTTTTTTCTCTTATCGGCAAAATATGTTTCCTCAAGGCCAGGAGTTATTGGTTCGTCTGCCATATTCTTTCCACATAGGCGGCATGAGCGATCAATGCTTTCGCACAGAGCTCGTCGTATGCGTCCACCGCCTGCTCTAGAAGTGGCTGATGCGAGTGAGTCAGTCGAGATGTTCCCGCCGCATTTTTCCCTTTGTCATGTCTAGTAGCAGCGGCCAGGGCCTCTTCGGATCTGGCCCTGCCATCAAGAGATGATCGGACATCGGCCTGGTTGGAATCTCCTGCCGGTGGCGATGGAGAGCAGTGACTACCGGTGCTGGGGTGTGCGACATCGCGACCACCGTCGGATTTTTCAGTGATATGAAGGGTACTGCCCTTCTTATTGGACAGTGGTGGGAGACCATATTTGCGGGCAACACCGCTGGATCTAGAGTCTACATGCATAATGTTTCTTCAAAGGGATGAAGATTCCGATGAAGATGCCGCTGGAGGTCTACAAAACACGCTGGAAAACGATGTAGATCTAACGAGTCTGATAAAGATTCGGGGGAATATCTATAGATTTGAGAGTTTCCAGTCGAAAAACCAAAAGTTGACGATTTTCATTTGCCGGAAACCCAAAAGTTGGCGGTTTGAGTTTAGCAGAGCTGCTGTGAAATTGTAATTTGGGAGGTGAATCAAACCGGAAAAATGCTCGAAAGCGTAATTTCCCGGTAATGGACACGGCTGATAACGTCGAGGTTATCACAAACAGGTTTGGTTGATTTTAGCGGTGGATAAAGTGTATGATTTTTCCGGTTGTCTGCTTTGTATTAACTATGAGATGTCATTTTCAAGGTACAAATGCCGCTATTTATAGGGATAAAGAGTCATCGATTACAAATAACGGTAATTAAGGCATAATTAAATATAATTAACTACATGGTTGGTGTGGCGGCTTTTGATTGGGCGAGTTTGCTCATAACTGTTGCGGATTCTTCGCCTGTAACCGTCGTGCATGAACTCGGTTTGCCTAGTCAAGCAGGCTTGGTCCAAGCTGGCATACTGCTAGCTGGAGGGCGAGTAGATCGGCCCCCAGTGCTTCGTGTTGTCCTGTAAAAGGCGGGCTGGTAGGCTTTGCTGATTGGCGCTCGTTGCCTAGCCAATGATAGAAATCGTAAAGGCATGAGGCGAACTGGATTAAACTCGGTCTAGTTCGGCTTATGAAGACCCTATTTGGTATTGGGCCTACGTACAAGCCCAACGTGATTCCGCAGGCTCTTTTCCGGGTTGGCATATCAAATGTTAATAAATGCTATCTTGGTTTCTTGAATGACATATATTATGAGATAAAAAAATAAATAAAACCAAGATGACATATATTTTGGGACGTATGAAGTATGTCAAATTATATTAGCAAAAGACACCCGACCCTAAGCATAGAACTATGAGGCCCGAGTCTAGGGCGCTTGAATTATTTTAAAATTTCAGGGCTTCATTTCTTTTTCAGAATTATGGGTTAAAAAAAGCCCATCTTATGAGTAAATTTGGCTAAACAAGCTGTTTCTGAGGGGACTAAGGCTGTGACCAAAATTACCACTATGAATAATAATGGTTTTTTAGGGTGGTATGCACAATGTTATCTTTGAGGTTCCATCACATGCATACAACTTCTGAATAAATAACCAACTGCCTTTCAAATATGCTTAAATACCTGTGGGCCGTGGCTTTCTAGTTTTTCCTCCAAAATTCAGGCCAAACTACTTCAAAGACCCCCATTTACCAACGGGACGGCACGGTTATGGTTTCTTGTTTAACAGCATTAAAGGCAAGTTAGACGCCCTCCTTCTTTTACAGAGATCCCAAACCACGCATGGACAAACTACCCTTAAATAAATGAAAGTTTCTTCTCTTTTTCGATATGGTGACATGAGGATATATGAGGTGAACTCCCATATACTAGTAAAATGTATTAAATCAGAGGTCCACAAGCATTTCAGAATAAAGGAAAACAGATGGGATGTAACTTAAGGAACTTTTCTAAAGAAACATGCGACTGATAAGCATACAGCAGAAGCAATTTGAGTCCAAGAATAAGAAAGAAATTCAGCTACTAGCAGATATAGCAATAGCTGTTAGAATCATAAACTTTTCTTATTAAGAAAACAAACCGGAATTACTTTCATTTTCATTGAAAAAGTTCTTCTTGTCAATGGAAATTATTGATTCCAAATACACTCCAAAGACGCTGCTGCATCAGGATTTATGAGCAGCCCCAACTTTGACAAGTTCCTCAAGTGCCTTTGAGATCTGATCCTCTGTCATCCCCTCAAGCCCAATCCCCTTCTCGACTCCCATATCTGTAAAACTTTCAAATATCCTAATTAGATCAACTACAAAATCCGACTTATGGAAAATAATCTAACTTTAATTCCTATGATACACATCCCACAGTGTAAAGGAAAATATCAGCAGCGATGAACAAACACCACATGTCATGAGAAAGCAACCACACAAAAAAAAAAAAAAAAAAAAAAAAAAAAAAAAAAACAAAATTATTTGTGATTCTCCGCAGGTTTGAGATTGATGGCAATATAGTTTCAAGTGCAGACCTCCATATCACCCTACTGCTGTATCTAATTTATTTCCTATAAAAGAATTACAAAAGAATTGTCTAAACAAGAAGACTGCCTCCAGAAAACAGAAAATGATTTCTCAACATTATTGTTTGATCATGTTGTGATTATCACACATACTTAAACTTCTGAAACTTCAAGATATGCTCTGATCCTTACGAAGATGATAAGCAAAAAAAGAGATATAGTGAACCTATTTTTTATTTCTATCTACTTGACTAGAACCGGATAAATCATGAAATTGTCACAATCTTATGACTTATTCCGGTGCTTGCATGTAATGTCCCACATAGGAAAAATAGTAGAATGCTCACCCCATAAAAGTGTGAGACATAAAGGTCTTGTCAACTCGGGTTAGCCCTTTTAGACCAAGCGAGGACGACGGTCTAGGCAGTTGACTGGACCATTTATGACTCATTTAACCCTACGAGGCCCGGGGTCTGAGGGTGTTACAAAATGGTATTCAGAAGTGACAATCAGACGAAACTATGCGCTGCACCGTACAAGAAGACGGTGTAAGGATGGTCTCTAGCTACCTCTGGTAGGGACGATCCAAGAACAGTCTTGACCGTCCTGGCGAGGACGCCAGTCCCTTATAAGGGAGGGGGGAGAATGTAACGTCTCACATAGGAAAAATAATAGAATGCTCACCCCATATAAGTGTGAGATAGAAAGGTCTTGTCAACTCGGGTTAACCCTTTTAGACCAAACGAGGACGACGGTCTAAGCAGTTGACCGGACCATTTATGACTACTAGGCACAGGTCTGGGGGCGTTACATTGCATGGATGACATGATCTAGTATCTTAACACCCTTCCTCAAACGAGGTCGGGGCTAGAGGCAAAGTTTGGCTTGATATGCTCCGGTGCTTAAGAAAACGATAAGCACAAAGAGAGATAAACTAAACTTATTAAACTAGCTATCTACTTGACAAGAACCGGATAAATCTTGAAATGAAATATCTCAACTATGATTCCTATCAAGACTTGTAATATCGTTACAAGCTTATGTTGGTTCTTGCATGGATAACATGCTCTAGTGTCTGGCTTGAGTTATTATGGTACTAAAACAATATAGTTGTTAAAAAATGGAAGACGAGGGGGCAAGAGTTCGCCATTATTAAATAGCCTGGTAAGATTAATACAACTTCACTTATTTCGATGAAACGTAGTTTTGTAAACCTTTTGGTTTCTCCCATTGGAGATAGCCTAATAAATAACTTTGAGATAAGCTTTTACGAGGCCCTGCTTCTAAAACCATCAAAAGGAGAAACTTGCTTGTCAGCTCGTCAATCATTTGCACAGCTTACATTCAATTTGAAATATATATACACAATTTGTGTGTATAATGATAAACAAATCCTCGCTCCTAAGGTGTAATGTGCCAATGAATGACAACTGAATACACAAAGGGCCAATTACAAATTTACAATACACTGGCCGCACCCTCAAAAGCCAAATTTGAGCACAGTTAAGCGTTAACATATACTGACTAGAAAAGATATTAAATTTGGGGTAAAATAATTGAAGACCCAAAACAAAAAAAAAGGAAAACTAACCATATCTTGCCCAAAGCTGCGGCTCGGTGTTCTTGGCTTCACGGATCAAAATTGGGAGTTTAGGGTTGAGTGTTTTGAGATCCTTGTAATTCTTTTCTATGAAAGATCTGTCAAAAGAAAACCCCCAAATATAAGTGACGAACGGAATGACCTAAAATATCAAAATTGGTAAGGCATATGCGAGCTGAAATTTTGATGGCTGCACCTAGTAGAAGAGCTAGCAGGGGAGGAAGGAGAGAATAGGATTCGCAGCTCTTTGAGATTCTTGGAGAGATTGCTCCTCCACGCCATTGATTTCAGCAAACACCGATCTTCTCTCCTCTTCTCTTCTCTTCTCTTCTCTTTTTGGGCTATAGAGCGCGTGCGTTAATAGTACTGTCACTTTGTGCCGTCGACCTTCACCTTTCTATTGTGTCTCGAAAACATTTTATTTACGGGTGGTGGCGCAAAAACAAAAAAAGATTAGAAATGGGTAAATAGAATGAAAAAAAACTACGTTTGAAAAGAATGAAAAAAAGATAGAGCGTGTAAAACACTTAATTAATTATAATGTAAGGTGTATATATATATAATATTTTTAAACTCATTTTCGGTTCAATTTTCTCACAAAATTTAATTCCTATTTTTCGTTCTTAGAATTATGGGCAGTTTGCAATCGGAATTGGAAGGTCTCTGAATCGGCACCGAAATTGCGCAACCTATTTCCCCATTGTTTCTGGTAAACTTTCATACCCTACTCTTGGGAAGAGGCCCGATAGGAATTTATGTACCTTAAGATCGTGCACATTCCTGAAAAAAATGCCGAAACGTTACTACATTCTTCTTGGAAATGTTCAAATTTTTTTAGTGGCCAGTTCATTTTTACAGATATCAGTACATTTTTCGTGAAATTGAACATAGTTTTTTGGGTATGTTACTACAATTTTAAGGGTTGTTAGTTTGTTGTTTTGAGCTGTTTCTACGTGGATTTGCAATGTTACTACAAAGTCGTTGCTATTATTACATTGACTTCATTAATACAGTTCATATGCATATAACATTGTACATGATAACTATGATTGTTTGATCACATTACATTATGTAAAGAATATTACTACTTCGTTGTTCACATGTTAAGACGTTGTTGTTTACATACATGTTACTACGATGTTTTGACTGTAACATAATGGAAACCACACGAGAGTGTCGATAAACATCACTTGCAACCAAAATGCCTGCAAATCAATTACCAAAATCATCAAACGAATTGTAAAGGATGAAGACAACAATTCGGATAAAAGCTGAAACCGAATCATACCAAATATGCTATCACGAATTTAATGACAGATAATTCCATAACACCCGTAATAGATCGTACATGCCAATAAAGATGAATACCTTGGTAGATTATAGGCAGACTGACAATTGATACAAAAATATCCAAAAATGCGGCAAAGAAAAATGAACGAGGCCCAACTATCAAGCCAAATTCACTAGGAGACACTTCATATCATGGGTTCACACTAGTCTGATAATATCTCCACTTTCACAACTTTACAACGTATTTGAAAGTGAGGACCATAGTTCACAGCAAGCTATAGTGCTCCGTGGATGCAATTCATAAAAAAGTAGCGTTCCACAACAACGCATTATTTATGTAAACCCAAGGATGAATCTGTTCACCATCAAATCTGACAAAAAAAATTGCGATCTTGCTTTGAGCAAAATAATTTGTTTCTATCTGCCATTCCTATCTTTGATTATGTGCATAACTGAATCTGTTCATTAAGATCGATCTTCCTTTTGTATTCAAATATGTGGAGGGGATAATGGCATGAAAATAGGCCACATTTCTAATTGCCATTACAAAAACCGCATTTACAAATTTAAAAAAAAAAAAAAACCAAAAAAATAAAATATATTTAAAAGATAATTGTAACAAATTAAAAATGAAGGGTTATTCTTGGATGAATTAGCATTTTTTGTCTTTTCAACCATTGCTTTTATTTCTCATGTCTATTTACCCAAATAAGATCTAAACTCGTCATGCGATCGACCTTTTCCTATTTTGAAGAGAAAATAAAATTTACTTTAAAAATAGGAGTATTATATTTTTGGATTTATTACATTAAAAAAAAAAAAGACTGAACATTTATTACTTAAAATCCTTTGTAACCCGCAAATTTTACTGTAAAAAAACATTCGTGCAAGTGATATTCTGTGTTCTGAATCTTGGATGGATGCTAAGTGCTAACCCTCGAGAATTTTCCTGCGATTAACTTCCGGTGCGTCTTATTCTCCATTACCTGAGGTTTTACACTTGATCACTTCTGCTATTTTTTTCCCCTTCATGTAGGAAACTTTACTCGTTTGTAATTTCAAAGCTATAAAATGTATGCAATTGTAAAATCCCTAAATTCAGTTTTTTGGAATCGGACATGGTGGAAAGTTTTTATAGATGAGAAATTTGTTAAAAGCGTGTGTGGTTCTGCCGTTCTGGAGACTGGAGATAAGGTACATGGATAAGAGTTGATTAATACTGAACTTCCAAGTTAAAATTCAGTTTTTCTGCAAATTCTTATGTAGTCTTTCAGTTTTCTGCAAGCGGTTTAACAGAAAGAGTTGCAGCATTTTACTGTAGAAGATGAAGACATCGATTCTTCGCATTTGATCTAAAAAATCAATAACATGTTGTAATTATATTGAAAATGCATCATAACCAGACATAGGACACTCTTCTCAGAATGTTAAATTTTCTGTTAATCCGCTTGCAAAAATGGTCTTATATGTACCTTAAAGGTCTTATGTCCGTAGGATCCAAGGAAGCTTCATCCCTTTTATTTGGGGCATCATATTTGGAACTATTCTTTCTTTTTCTTTTTGGAAAACTATAATTATATTTTGTCCATGTTCTAATCAAGATTGCTCATTCAAAATTAGATAATAATGTCTTCATCAAAGCACATGTAGCCTATTACATATACTAAATATTCACTGGTCAAGGCACAAGTTCAAACCGATTGACCAATTCGAATTCATTTTCTTCACTGCTCCCCAAGATCCTACATAGTGCCAATTCGAGTGTTTGAGATCCCTTGAGCTACTTCTGTTAAACTTCTTACTGAATAATGAACCTATTGTTTATTCATGTCACGACCCCAGCAAGACTACGCCCCATGTATCTTCTGCAGCCCGGTCCACAATCCTTTCTCAATATAATGAACCGCACTTTTTGGAAAAAGGACAAGCATAAAGCAAATGATCATATGTTTATCAGGCTCAAGCCTTTGTAAGCTGGCAAGGGGCAAGCCATAGAGCAATTGAATACCTAATAATTTTGTACAAAACTGTTTCTCTAGCTTATTTTCATGATTCTTGTGATGTGTGCATAGCTATAATCACCGTGCATTGCACCAGGGCTTTACTTTTAGGCACAGAAATTACATTTTCTTTCAGCTCAACCGAACACTTTTCTTTTTCTCATGCACTGGATAAATAACAGTTTTTTGTTGTTTTACCGGTTCATTCAATTCAATTCAATTTTGGATGTTCAGCATGGGTATAAAATATAGAGAAATGTCTTTGATAAAAATTGAAGGTTAACATGCTTCGTTGGCCTGCTGTTGCAGATAGTGAACCGGAAGCTAATCTTCTTTGAATTTTTCCAAACTTTAGGCTCGTAAGTGCCTCTGGCTGAAACTAGTTTCTACCTCTAATGATCTTCTGTTGCGGATAGTGACTGGGAAGCTACTCTTCATTCGAAAATTTCCAAACTAAAGCTTCTTAAGCGCGACTGTCTGAAACTAAATCCTCACCTCTAAATTCTCGGATCTGTTAATAGGTCTTAAGCTATCAACTTCAGTGGCAATGGGAGAACTGTTGACATCATCTCTATCTTCTATATTTCTGCTGCCTAAATATCGACTCAAATCCTCTACTCGTGAACAAAGTTTCAACGCTCACCGTATGTCACCCCATCGTCAGCTTCCACTATTGATTCCTTCCCCATAATATCATCAGTACTGGCTCAGACATATTACTCACAAAAGAAGTTTTCTTGGGGTATTATTGCCCCTGTTACTTGTAGCTCTAAAACACATACCACCATCCGGGCTGCTTCTGCTGAAGTAGATAGTGAAACACTGACAGATACTGGGGGTGATAGTGGTGGTGATGAATTTGGTAGCGGCAGTGGCAAAGGCGGTGACAGTGGGGGAGGTAACAGAGGGGATGAAAATGATAATAGTGGGAAAGAAGAGGATGAAGGCATTGGGAAGAGCAACAAAACACCGATGTCAATGTCTCAAAAACTCACATTAGGCTATGCTGTCTTGGTGGGAGCAGGTGGAGTTATAGGCTATTTAAAAAGCGGAAGCCAGACGTCGATAATATCTGGTATTCTGTCAGCTTCCCTTCTATATTTTGTGTACACTCTTCTTCCCACAAAACCAGTTATCGCTTCGGCCCTTGGTTTTGGGTTGTCCTTTGCTCTGTTGGGAGTGATGGGTTCTCGTTTCAAGAATTCAGGTAAGATAGTTCCAGCAGGTATCGTCTCCTTGGTGTCCCTTATTATGACTGGTGGATATTTACATGGTTTCATGCGTGGTGCTCACTAGTGGCATTTGAAATGCAGCCATAAGACATTCCTTTCGATTTGAACTTGTACTTTTTCCCTCTATTTTGAAAATCCCCCCCGATACATTTGTGCATGATCTCCTCCTATAAATGTAACAAACTAAATTGGTACAGATGATTTTTTGTGTCTCATCTAAAACGATTGATGTAAGATTTATTGGTCGATCCCTAACACATACTAAGTTTTTTTATGCGTCACATACTAAGACTTGTTAAACACTAATAACAGCCACTTCTTTACTGACTACACAAAACAGTACAATACCCACTAATCTTCAAACACTAACAGAAGTAGAACAAACTGGTTTGAGGTAAACTAAACGGCGGTTGGCTGTAAGAAGGTACATTGCATATTAATACAATGTCTATAAGTTCGAATTAATACTATTGCTTAACTTGATTTAATAACCAAAAGAATAATTTTTACCAATAAACGATAAAACAAGTTACAAGACAAACACAGAGTTACCGGAACATTCAGTAAGTGGGAAGATGAAATGTCTGCTGAAGGCAAAAGGTTTCACCATAACGAAATCACAAAGACATAGAAACAGAACCATGAATGAATAACAAGTTCAATTCATTGATACACCCGGATTCAAACAAAACATTTGAATCCACATCATTCCTAGTAAATTCCAATCCTACTACTACTACTACTACTACTACTACTACATTCACAGTAAACTGAAATTTTAAAACCCCTCATTAAAGGAAACGTCAAAACTTTAATAAACCATAAACTAAGTAGAAGGAATCATTTCTAAGCAGCAGCCTTCTTGGTGGCCTTTTTGGGAGATTTGGGTTCGGTGGTGGTACCCTTTTCACTCTTCTTCGGCAACAAAACTGGGTTAATGTTAGGCAATACACCACCATGAGCGATTGTCACTCCTCCCAACAACTTTCCAAGCTCCTCGTCATTCCTAATAGCCAGCAACAAATGCCTTGGGATTATCCTGCTCTTCTTGTTGTCTCTTGCTGCATTTCCAGCCAACTCCAATACCTATTCCAATTTTAGACAATTTAAATCTCAGATTCAAACCACAAATAACTAAATTTAAAGGAATTGCAAATAAACAATCACTACTTACTTCTGCAGCTAGGTATTCAAGGACGGCAGCCAAGTACACCGGAGCTCCCGTTCCAACACGTTGGGAATAACGACCCTTCTTGAGGAAACGACCAATTCTACCCACCGGAAACTGCAACCCAGCTTTGACGGAACGGGTGACTGACTTCTTCCTTGGACCTCCTCCTTTTCTTCCTCCGGCCATGGTAAAAAAACTTAACAAAAGAGTGAAGTTTAATAAGAAAGATGATTGACTGAAGAGAATTCGAATGTGGATGGTAGATGACTGATGGCCTTTGTGCTTTTATAATGAGGGTCGGTTCATTTCTGAATCCGAGTGTGGGCTTTTGAAAACCGTTGGATAAACACATGATCTCACGGCTGATGTATCGATCCTTGTTTTTTAAAACGGACCAATAGGAGTGAAGAGCAATATTTTGAATTCTTTCCCGCGTCAGCTGGAAAACAATATTTGCTGTTGCCCCCATCGCCTTGATTGGTTTCGCGTTTGGGTTGAGCATTCTGGGTTTAATTCAATAGTTTATTTATTTTAAAATCTTATTAACATTATTTTATTTAGAGGGAAAAAACCTCTTTACCCTCGTGGTTTGTCAATTGAAAAATTTACCACCTAAAGTTTCAAAATATATGATTCAACTCATTTGAGTTTTCCACAAAACTCAAATTAACAATTCCGGCATTTACAAAAAGAATATTCCGTCAAAATATTCTTTTTTTTCCTATTTTCTCCGCTTTGCCCTTATTTTAAATATTTCATTAAGTTTAACAATTACTTTATTAATATAATATTTCATTAAAATTTCTCTCATCAATTATTTTTCTTCAATGACATGGCGTCGGTCCAATGAGTAGGCATTTCAGATCGATATCTTAACACGCATTCTATTTTTACGCACTCAAATACTGGCTTTTACTTATCTTACGAATCTTTCTTATTGGTAGTAATCGTCGTGGATCTTTATGATTATAAACACCACATTAAAATAACCGTAATAAAATAATAAAAAGACGTATTTTATTAATAAGACTCGTAAGTGTTAATATAAAATATATCCAATGAAACACTTTTAAAGATCAATATTTATCATTTTAATAAATACAGAATACTTTTAAAAAAAATATATAAAATAAGGAATCATTACTTAGGTATTAACATTTACTAATATATATATATATTTTTTAATGGTCTACTAATATATTATTTTAAATGAAAGATATAGTACAGCAAAAAAAAAAAAAAAAAAAAAAAAAAAAAAAAAAACAAAGTTGTTGCGTCTGTACATATTGGACATTTCTTATTGAATTTACAGATTCGGCCTCCGAATCTGAGAGTATTATGATTCATCTACATTCTAATCTGATGTAATTTTAGCTAAATCTGGATAATTAAATCAGAAAAATACTGGTTTTAACACCATTTACTGATTCTATCATGAGTCTTTCTAAGTGATGTGGTCATTAATCCAAAGATTCCGGGTTTGAGTCCCGGTAGGGACAAAAAGCGTGTGTATTTATCGTATCCGTAAAAAAAAAAGCATTTTTCTTCATCTATACAAATTTCAATATAAATTTTCAACTTTATAATTATTATTTCACTTTATTTTATATATTATTAAAATTTCTATCACCAATCATCTACATAAATCTCAATACAAGATTTCAACTTTATAATCATTATTTCACTTTATTTTATTCTACTTTCTTTCTTCTGAAACAATTCAATCCCAACGTAACTCAAAACCAAACAGTCCACCACAGAATCGTTGTTGGTGAGAAGTGTAGAAAAATTGGGTTTTAAACTCAAATTGAATTCTAATATTCTATTGAGTTATAGATGGTAAGATCAAACTCGACTTATTTAAGGGTTTATTGTTAAAAAAAACACAATTTAAATAGGTGGGTTCTCTTGGCACACCCTTTTTTACTATTGACACTCATTTATTAATTATTTTTTCGGGTGAAAAAAACGTCGATGTCACTGGTGTTCTTTGTCGAACACCACACTGACGTTAGTGTTCAAAAAGGAACACCAGTGGAAAGTCGTGAACTGACGTTTTCTAAAATGTAACATTTTTATAAAGGGAACGTCAGTGTCACTGGTGTTCCTTGTTGAACACCAACAGCAGTGAAACAAGAACACCAGTGGCACTGACGATCACTTTATAAAAAATCACCGGGTGCCGAAGTAATTTTTTGTGGCGCCGGGAGCAATAGAGTGCCGAAAGTAAATACGGGTGCGCTGATAGAACCCCCCCTTTAAATATATAAATATCCAAATAGGACACTGGAATTTTTTTCGGATAAATATGACATGTCCTTATTCCATTGTGATTTAAATTCTCTCTTATTCAAGTACCAAAACGAATATATCTTTTGATCTCAATCTTGAAAGATGGTAATTTTTTCATCATATTTTTTCTTTTTTCGCCCTCTTTATTTAGACATCTTATTTGATATTTTTTCAACATTATTTTCGAAGTCATTTTTGTAAGAAACACATAAACAGTGGAATTGTGAAACATTGAATTTGACACCAGTTCCACTGCAGCAAACAATGGATTTGGGGTTGTGAAACATTGGATTTGAGGACAGTTCTACTGCAGCAAACAGTGGATTTGGATTTATGAATAGTGGATTTATCTTTATCACCCTATTTATATTTTCTCTGTCCTAATTCTTTTTTTTCTTTTTTTTTGTGCTTTTAAACAACTACCCCTTTTTTTTATTTACTACTCTAAATAAAACTCTCTGATTGGCTTGAGTATTTGTCAATTTGCTTAGAACTCACTTAATTTTACACGGCCTCAACTCTATTCATTTCATTGTTTGACTGAACTTCTTATTTAATGATTTATACAAAATATTATTCTCCCTCAAATGAAAATTTTATTCATTAATAATTATCATGTATTTAATCAATTAATTTATTAATAAAGATCTCTCGACAATATATATTAGTAAAGCTACTCGATTACTATTAGTTTTCGAAGATTGTAATGGTCTTAGTTAATTATTTGACTAGCTCGGCTCGAGCTTGCTCTCAAACAAAACCGAATAGAGTCAAAGATCTTTACGTGCCAAATACGAATAATTAACAAGTAGACTGATTCATATATAAGAGGATGTACAAGAACTAAAGTGTTTCAAATTGGCACTTTCTCTCCAAAAGTAGCAAAGAAATACAACCTGTCAATAATGAGGCATTGTTTATCACATTACACGCCACTATAGAAAAAGAAGACATTCATTTTTTTTTTTACCCGCATACTAATTTCCCAACAATTCCCCTAAAAACATGTGACATCCAATTTCTTACAACACACATAAGTTCTAGGAGTTAAAATAAAAAAGTTATTTTAAATCTGGGATCAGGGGCGGACCTGAGGCTGCCTGGGTGGTCTCAAGCCTTGAAAAATGGTCCCTGCTTCCCAAATTTTTATTATTGTATTAGTAGTAGTGTTAATATTAGTATGTTATGTGTCTTTTTATTGAATAAATGACTTTATATCCTAGTGGTTTAAAACAAACTCTTTTCGATCTCATAATCCTAGGTTGTAAGTTCAAATCCCACTCACCAACATTTTTTTAGGCTTTCTGAGTTTATATCACAAACTAATTCAAAAATTTTTCCTTGCTCCGCCTAATTTATGTCAGGATAGGTTATGAAACTGAAAGTGAGGAGAGTCATATCCCCACCCACTTTCATTTGATTGACAGCATCACTTTATGAGTTATTGTATACAATTTTAAATACCACACGGTCATTCACCCAAAAAGTATCCATTCACACATGCATTTTCACGGCTATTGCATGTCCTTTAACCCTAATCTTTAGTTGCCCCTGGTTGACATGACTAGCGGAGTCACAATTTGAGTGGAGTTTACTCAATGAGCTCGAAGTTGATCCAAAACGTTGAGAACGGGTGCTCCTTAGAGCATATGCAATAAGCAAATGGTTTAAAATGCTCATTTACCTCGTGAAAACAAAAAAAATTCCTATGTGGCAACATTTGTTTTTACAAGCAAAAGAAAAGACTACAATAGGCAAAAGAAAATACTAATAATACAGGTAAAGTGGAACAAATTGTGGGCAGAACCACTACAACAATCACAGTAGAAAAAAACAAATGATTTTTACTCTTTATTGTAGATTTATTTTTTTATCCCAACGTGGCTTTACTCAAAAAATGTACTTCACAATGTGATTATTTGACCTATTGCATGTCATATGTGTCAGACTGTCAAGTGCAATACCTTGACAAAAAAAAAAAAAAAAAAAAAAAAATGTGTTCACCCTCATGAAAAATGAAAAAACATCCAAACATATATATTTAAGAACATAGCATAGGCATTGCCAGATATAAGCACAAAAAGATCATGGCCTAGAGAAATAGACGTTCAGTCACTTTGACTTGGGATAAGATACCAAACTGTATTGATCCGACCCAAAACCGAGCAAAAATGCTACTAAAGCAATGAATCTAGAATACATGAACAAAAAACATTGCTCACAGTCTATAGACTTGTAGTATTAATCACTACAGCGATGGACATTGTTGGTCCTGTCATTAGGCAACTTAGGCCCCTTATCTTCGTGTGCCCCACAATACCCCTTCGACATTAAAAAAAAAAAAAAAAGACTATCTTCGGTCAATACAACCTACGTTAACATTTGACATCCTTATTGGTAAATAGCTTGTCTCAAAGTCAAATTTAAATAATACAAACATATATGCAATCGTGTATATGCATTTCAATTTTCAAGAAACGTTTTGTTACAGTTAAGTTAAGTTAACTAATCTTTTGGATAGCTTTGTTATGATTCGTGTTGCTTGAATCTTGTGCCAAAGTTCATTTTCACATTTATATGTTGTTGCTAGTTGCTACTCACCATTATACATCGATTGGGATGTTGAGGTGTTTGAAATGTTGTGATGTGGTACAAACACCTTTATTCTATTGTCATTGTATGTGTTGCGGTGTTTGAAAGCATTTGTTGTGGTGAACCACCCCCTTTTGTTTACGGTGGTGTGATTAGATTCTTATTATACAATTGGATGATATTATTCTAAGTTAATGCATAATTTTCTGAGATCAATTATTTGGATTTATCTCTCTAAAACTCTGTTACAGACTTCTTAAAGCCCATCATAAGCCTTAGAAATGCCTAATTTAGGGACATAATAAGTTCCTCTGCCCTCTTCACTTGTTAGTCTGTTTTTATGTAAGAGAGCACATTAATTCTGTCTACTGCATCCATTTTAAGGATTGGTTTGAGCCTGTTATAAATTATATTAGTTATGATCTTACATGACACAATTGTCATAACTCCTATGATTCACTTATAAATTGCTAAATATAATTTTAATTTCACCATTTTAATGTGCCAATAGTAATCAGTTATTTAGCCAACAACACCTTGCAAAATAACCAAACAGAGAAACAGCGAGACATGAACAAGAAGTTCAATTCCACAATAAAACCAGGTACAACCTTAAAAATCTATCTAGACATCAGATGAATCAACAAAGATCCATCAAATTACATACACAACACTTCCAAGCTTAGATCAAGTTTAAAATTAAAAAAAAAAAAAAAAAAAAAAAGGGCTAAAGCAACAGTAAAACAATAAAAGTAAGTAGATGGAAATTCTAAGCAGCAACTTTCTTAGGAGACTTGACGCCCTTTTTGGGAGATTTGGGTTCAGTGGGAGCCTTATCGGTCTTCTTTGGAAGCAAAACAGGGTTAATATTTGGCAAAACACCACCATGTGCAATTGTTACACCTCCCAGAAGCTTTCCCAGTTCCTCATCGTTCCTAATTGCAAGCAAAACATGCCTTGGAATAATCCTTGTCTTCTTGTTGTCTCTTGCCGCATTTCCAGCCAACTCCAATACCTAATCGAATTAAGATTTTGAATAATTAGATCCAGATATAAATGATCCTGAAGATATATAAACCAAAAACAAAAAAAATTCAGTATTTACTTCGGCGGCTAGGTATTCAAGGACGGCAGCCAAGTAAACCGGAGCACCAGATCCAACACGTTGAGCATAACGACCTTTCTTCAGAAACCGACCAATTCTACCGACCGGAAACTGCAACCCAGCTTTGGTGGAGCGTGTGATGGCCTTCTTCCTTGGGCCTCCGGCTTTCCTTCCTCCGGCTCCCTTCTTACTTTTGCCGCTAGCGTCCATGATATGATTGTTGACCTTGAAAAAGAACTTAAAAGATTGGATGCTTTTGTGAGAAAGATGATTTAAGAGGGATTTGAATGACTTGTGGAGTAAATTGTTGGCCTTGTGTTCATATATATAGAGGGTTGGTTCATCGGTGAATCCGAGTGTGAGTTTGTGACGTCCGTTCGATCGATACATAATCCACGGCTGTCAATAGTTATTGTATTGATCTTCGTTTGTCGAAATGGACCAATAGGAGTGCAGAGCGAATATTTTGAGTTTTTTAAGCGCCAGCTTGAAAACAAATGCTGCTGTGCCTTTCCCGCCTTGAATTTCAATTCTAATTTTGAAATTTGCTGCAGCCTGCAGGAAACTTATTTCGTTCAAACAAATTGTATTTAATTGTTTAAAAAAATACTGCTATAGTCTATTTCTTATTAATAATAATGTATTCTAATTTTGTTTCAGTTTTTGCAATAGAGGTTGTGTTTGTTTTGTCAAGAGTTTTTTTGAGGTTTTTTTTACATCACCTCATTTCTTATAATTTTCCATCAATCAAATCTTCAACTACAAATAAAAAAATATTAAATCATCTCTCAACATTTCACTTTATCAACTTTATTACCTTTTTGTACCATTATTTTATTCAGTATTCTATTTTATTTCACCAATCATTTCATAATCTATACAAATTTCAAAAAAACATCTTAACTTTCTAATCATTACTTCAATTACTTTATCTAAAAAAAACCCAAAAAATAACTCCAACCCAAAACAAACACAACCAGAGTTTCTTATTTTCCGTATTAAATAGAATAATATTTTTTTATACCAACAAAAGTTGGTTGAAGCAAAATGGATTCCGGTCGCGTAAAAGGAGATCTCGTGTTCGATCCCTTAAATTATGTCTAGAAATAACATGCAAAAACAAAAGGAAAAAAAAGTCAATTACTATACAATGTTCTGATGAAACCACGATTTAAAAAACTTTAGTAAGCCTTAGTGATAAAAGTCATCGATCGGTACATGATTTAGAATTCGGGTCTATGACATATGCTTTTTATAAAAATATTAGATGTATATTGACACGTATATAAAGATATATATATATATATTTACTTGTTTTTAAACCGTGATTGCACACCACAAGCATTTCTTTGTGGAATGATTCGTACTCTAAATATGACACATTTTCTTAGCACGTTCAGGTTTTGACTGGATCGTAAGAATGTGTTAGGTGAGGTCCATGCATCACATAGAATTAACAAGTGAAACTGTATTAAAATGTTTACGATTCTTAAATCATACAACCGTGATTGCACACCACGAGTATTTCTTTGTACTTTGTAGTATGATTCATACTTTAAACATGACACATTTTCTTAACACATTCAGGTTTTGACTATCCCGTAAGATTCTGTTGAGCGAGGTTCGTCGCATAGAGTTAACACGTGTAACTGTATTAAAATGTTTACGATTATTAAATCATACACCTTCTTTAGTGTTAACTTTGCAACAATTATCTCAATGGATCACATGTGTCTTTTTTTATTGATCAGTGTCATCTCACCAACAATTCGCTACGAGTCTTTGTAATTGTTGCGTAAATCTATATGTAACTTGAAGCCAATGCTTGAATAATGGTCTTGGAACATTTGCAGTAGATAGTGTAAATCTTTTAAAAACTCTATTTTAGATATTTCAAAATAAGAAAGATAACATTGTAGAAGATACTCTATTTTATACTGTTAAATATAGATAATGTATCACATCTATCACATTCATCCAGATTATGTAAATTTTTTCTTAATATATTCTTCTTAGTGTTAAATAGAGAATCAGATACATTTTATCTTGGATAAAGATTCTGTAAACTATAAAAACTTATATTTAAAACAGTAAAATAGAGTAATTGTTAAGAGAATCTAATACAAATGCTTTTAAACGATATTTTTTTCCTTTTGGACTCAAGTACCTTGTTAGTTCCAGCTATTAGAGCACTTGCACAAGATAATATAAATTTGAAAACTCTATATTAGAGATTTAAACAATAGTGAAAAAAAATTCTAAGAATGCTCGAGTAGTCGTATCTATCAATCTAAAATTCGCCCACACAAAATGTTGTAAAATGTATTGAAAAAACATAATTTAGCACATCCTACAAATTATGTTCGTAATACTTAAGTTTTAGAGAATGAAATATTCTTTTCACATATCTTCCAAATGTTCAGTACAACGGATATGTAGCAAAGAAAAGCAAATAACAAACAAATCTATCATTAGATCCTATAGGGTACATGTCACCAATACGCACTACACAAATGTCACACTAATCTTGATCATTATCCTTAATAGTCTTCCTCAAACGAAATAGGGAAGTTGACACATTGAGTTTGCTTCTTGTAAATTGAAATTGAGATCCTATGACTGGTTTAGTAAGATGGTCAGCAAGTTGTAAAGCAGAAGGAAGAGGTCTGATGCTGATGTGTTGAGCTAGGACATGGTGTCTAATGAAGTGGACATCAATGTCTATATGTTTTTTTCTTGAATGAAAGACTTGATTCTTGGCCAAGGATTCTGCCCCTACATTATCACAATGCAGCACTGGAACTATAGGCAATTTGATGTGCAGCTCTTTAAGGAGAGATTGTAACCATTTGATCTCGACATCTAAATGAGCCAATGCTCTATATTCACTTTCAGTACTTGACCTTGATACCACTGGTTTCTTTTTGGAAGACCATGAAATAAGAGAGGAGCCAATGTATACACAATAACCAGATACGGATCTTCTGTCAAACAGATTGCAGCCCCAGTCTGCATCTGAAAACCCTTGAAGATCAATGGAGATTGTGGCATTAAAGTGAAGACCGTACTTGACCGTGCCTTTCACACATCTCAGTAGCCTTTTGAAAGCTTGCCAATAAGTGGCGGTTGGACAATGCATAAACTGGCTCGGTGTATTCACAGCAAATGCCCGGTCTGGTATTGTGAAAGTTAAATATTGTAGAGCTCCTACTACAATTCTATAAGTCAAGGCATGTACTTTAGATAAAGGGGTGCCATTTGTAAGAGTGAGTATCTTACTCGAAACCATGGGATTGGGACATGGTTTGAGATGTTTTAGATCAAGTATGTGTAACAATTGAGAAGCATAATGCTGCAGGGAGCGAACCGGTTCATTGATGTCCCTAAAAACTTAGAAAATGAGTTAACTCACCCAAATCCTTCAAAGGAAACCTGGAATTCAACTTGTGTACGAACCTCTACACCACAATGTGTGAGTTTCCTATGATTATAAAGTCATCAACACACACTAAAACATATAACATAGTTGATCAATGATTAAAGATAAATAATGAACTGTCTGACACGAATTGTACAAAACCCAGTGCAGCAGTTAAGAACTAAGTTTTTCAAGCCAGGCCCTAGGTGCTTGTTTGAGCCTTTGAGGCCATAGAGGTCCTTTTGTAGCTTACACACATAATGAGGTTTGGAATGATTTGTGAACCCTTCAGGCTGGGGCATAAAAACTAATTGATGCAAGGTGTCATTCAAGAAAGCATTATTTACGTCAACTTGCTTAATGGGCCAGTTCAATGAGACAACAAGTGCTAGGATCGTTGTCTTGTTTACATATTTATAGTTTCAATTTCTTATTTTTAACAATACAACCGGAAAAAATTAACCAATCAACATTTAAATTGTTACAGTACAATGGAAGTCAGGCTCTTACAATGTCAAAAAAAATAAGACTCCAAGTGTAATTATTGATTTTGTTATAAATGAATTCTATTTTAAATCATTATAATTGCTCTTAGAGACACTATTAATAAGATGATGGAGTTGAAGTCGTCTTCTTTTTATTTTTATTTTTATTTTCCCCCATTTTTTTACTAATGCATTTGTAATATTCCAATTTTCGGAAAATGACAGATGCGTCGTTTTGCGAAAACGAAATATTATATTCTTTCTTTTATGGATTAAAGAAATATAAACATGTATATAATTCGAAATGTATACATATGCTTTAATGGGTTTAAATTGGAATTAAGAGATAATTGAGGGAATTAAAAGAAATTAAGGGATGGGAGTTTTTTTTTAGAAATAAACCCCCATCATGTGTAGAGGTTGTAAGAAAAAAAAACTAATCAGAAGTTTTACGTTCTTGAGAAACTTGAGAGCAAACAAGAAGGCAAAGGGACTTTTCCACTTATCTCACAAGTTACAACTCCGTTTTCAGATTTGAGTAGAGCAACGGAATCATGAGAAGACGAGGATCGTGGATACCATATTTTCCAAGTTACGAAGAGGTATGAAAATAGCCCTAAATATGGTTTTCATCATGTTTGATCATGTTTGGGTTGAAGAAAGCGTGTAATTCGTAATTCTAAATAGTTAGAAACCTAGATCCTAACTAGTTCTTGGATTGATTGTGGATCAAATAGGTTTTTCGTTGAAGTCGAAGTTGTGCTGCATGTTTTCTGCAAGTTTGGCTTTGGTTGTGCTTGATCAAGTAAGGAAATATTCTATATTGCTTTAATTATGGTTTGGTAAAGTTAGGACTTGGTGTTGGAAGCGTTTCGATGCTTGAATTCATGTCTAGGTGTTACTTTGCAAGTATATGATGTTATGTGCTGATGAAGTTGTGTATTTCTGTTGTTTTGATGTGTATATTGGTGATAAACATGTTTGGAATTGGTTGAGAATCGTTAAAGTGCAGAAATTGTATGTTGGAATGAAAATACGCTCAATGTGTGCGCATTGATGGGCAATGTGTGCGCGTTTGTGATTTTGTTGTTGAATGCATGCGCATTCAGAGGCAACGTGATTGAGGTCAAGTTAAATTATTAACTCGATGCCTAACTAACACACTAGCAAGAGAACTAGGTTCAATCGTAGTATAGCTAGATAGAGTCGAGGTCGATCCCACAGAGACTCGGCACAAACAAAACACAACCTTATTCTATCAGAACTAAATCGAAAGGGGCGGTCTACGACCAACTAAACGCAGTAAATAAAATAGTGACAACCACAAGACAAAGAATACCACAAAGACAAACTAACAACTACTAAACAAGAACAAAATTATTAATATTATCTTAAAAGAGTATTAAGACTATTGATTACGCTAGTAGCTAATGACTCCCCCATGTGAACTAGATTGACAACGAGACAAAACAAACGTTAAAGATTAATTATTATGACTACGGGAGTCATCCCCTAAGGTAGATTTAGCTCCAATTAGGCCATCTAAATCATTGTACATGTCTCCATTACGTGACTTCGCCTTTTAATGCCTCCATCTCATATAATTTCTGACACAATTACGAAACTAGGGATGCCGGTATAAACCGTAACCTCATCTAAGCAACATTCCTAGGGTAAGGCGTACTTCTTAGATGCCGATTCAATCTAGATCCTAAGTAACAATCACTTTTTAGGTTTCATGTTAAATTATGATGACAAATAATTAAGTTGATCGAGGTTTAATTACTTGTTTTAATTCCAAATCGAGAGAATCGGCGTGGTCGAAGCCGGTCATAATTATGCCCTAAACTTCACCACACTCGGTCGACCGAATGACATGTCTCGGTTGACCGAGTGACATGTCTCGGCTGACCGAGAGAAGGTCTGCGTAGGTACAAATTATGATTACTTCTTAACGTTCTAATCTAAACACATGGGTTCGTAATTTAGTCTACATCGCGGAATCAATACAAGAAAACTACTCCATAATAAAATAAATCGGATCTACGAATAAAGATTGCATAACCGAAAAGTCATACCTCGAAGATGAGAGTGACTCCCACTCTTTGTCGCTCCCTAACCGGAGAATCGATGAATCCACAAAGTGACCAAACATAAAGAAAAGAAAACTAAGACTAAAAACTCAAATTGTATAAATTGTCTTGTGTTGTTGTAATGGTGTGTTTTTCTCAATTTAAGTAGTTCTTTGCTTATATAGAGGATTCTGCCGACATAGGATGGATCTAGAAGATATGCACGCGCTTTAGGTCTCTGAGCGACTTTCGGGTGACCAAACCACATGCCTCGGTCGACCGAATGAAGTGGCTCGATCGACCGAACCTCCTTTTTTGCACATGTTAATTGCGTTTCTTGTCTAACTTGTTCCCAATCTGCATTCTTTCGTCTTCCGATTTCTCTGACTTATCCCTTGATTAATGCTCCGATTTTCTTCCTTATTATCTTGAGATTTTCGGATTGAATGATATTTATCCTCCGATTTATCATGATCTACAAAATCAGCATTTATCGCACAATAAATTGGTCTTTAATAATAAAAACAACTAAATACCAAAAATCATATTAATAATCACTAAACATTAAATAATGATGGGTATAAATAATTCCACCACCCCAACAGTAAGGGACAACCCACTGCGGCCACCCTCCGGCATGACAAGAGAGATCGCAAAAGGGGCGGCCACTGTGTCTCACCTCGCCGCGACCAAGGCATTTGCGGTCCCAGGCAAGTGCAACAGATCCTGTGAATCTCGTCCAGGGGAAGTCAAGAAGGGTCGCCAGGGGGGCGAGGCCAGAGAGGGCTTGCTCCTTGCGACCTCAGAGAGATGGCCGCCCGATTGATCCGCATCTTTTCCCACTTGTAACTTAGATATTTCGTCTTGCTTAGTATCTAAGTAAGACCTAGCTATTAGTAAAATATCTAATAGATTACTTATTCCCTAAGTTATCCACCTCTATAAAAGGGGTGGTCATTGTAAACTAAAAGGAGGAGATATATGAAATACACACTATACTTGCAAGCCAAAGCTCTCTCCATTCTAACTCTCTCCGTACCACCACCCGCCGGAATAACACCACACCTTAAATACAGCCAGATATCCACCATCCATACACCGCAAGGACACCCGTGACGATTTAGACATCTTCAGTTGGCTCCGTTACCGGGAACGCGATTGTGTAAAAAATCACCTAGAGCTCTTATCAAGGAGGAGATAATCTTACAAAGAAAGTCCTCAAACTGCCTTTATTTCTTCCCTTTACCAAAGAAATCGCTCAAAAAGCCACCCCGCAGAGATGGCCGGAAGTAAAGGACATCTAACACCCCAAACCCCACAAAAGGTACTATGCTACATCAAGCTCGTGGGAAGGCGCCACGAGAAGCGCTGACAATCTCCTGCAGGAGAAGGATCCCGAGAGAGGGTCTTAGCACTAGCGACCTTTCGAAATGTCATTAATCAAAAACCAAGTCGAAAGAGGCATTTGTTGCCCTGGATGGAACTCGCAGAGAGAGGTCACAAAAAGCCAAAGATCGATCCCGAAATACAACCGGGCTTTGGGGAGGACCCAGGTCGCCGAAATGAGGAATACGCCAGTCTGCCTGAACTATGTATCTCACCAATTCCGCCTGGTGGCTAAGGGCCAGGCCCCTATGACGATTCGACCCTGAATCCTCCCAGAAAGCGAAATCCCTCTTGCGGCCCAGGGGCGGGGCCGCCAGAGCCAAATTCAGCGGATCGGCGTAGAGAGAGCGTGCACTCTTCAGTCGCTATGGACCGAGGAAAGAAATTCCACGAACCTCGGCCCCCAAGATCGCGACCATCAAAAGGAAGAGGATCGACAAAGGGTCCGCGTTTAATAGGTTGGGTGAGAAGGACAAGGCCTTAGCCCCAAGTCGTCTCGACCTTTCCTAGAGAAGAGATGCCCATCCAGCGAGATGAACACGCACAAGATGCCCGCATAATTATCGGGGAAAAGAGGGCCCGCCAAGAGGATCACGAGATCATAGGGAATCAGGCGTAGAAACGGAGCGGCGATACGCAAAGCACGATCGCGACCGAAATCGACCTATTTTGGCGGAGCAGATGATGGAGGTAATGAGAAAAGAGCTTGCGAAATTAAAAAAGTCGAGGCCGTCGAGAAAGTCGCCCAATTTCGGGATCGACTTACTACTCGCTAAAGGGATTACGAAACATTGCCTCCCAAAGCAGAAAAGGTTAGTTATCCCGATTACAACTATTACAATGGAAATTCATGCCCAAACGATCGCTCACCGCGCGTTCAGGTCGCATCACCCTTGCTACACAAAATAAATCCGCTGGTGCATCGCATTGGTTGGCGAATCATGCAGATAGGGCTGCGTCCTGGATACGCGGGCTTCTCGCGGCTCGATTGAAAGTTGGGAGGATTTGTCGGAAAAGTTTGTCGAGAGTTTGAATCGGCGAGCGAGGCCAAAGAAAACCATTGAGGACTGTATGAGGTTCGTATGGGAGGGCATGAATCCGGAAAAGAGTATTACGAACGGTTCGTCGAATATATGATCAAACAAGGAACATTCCGAGACGATGCGGTCATAACATGTTTCCTCACCGAATCGCCAAAGGCCCGATGGCGAAAATCAATCTGCGCGCCCCCAAAGCGGGTCTCAGGGAGATGTTAGAAAGGGCCGAATGATGGGGTCGGCGAGCGCCATCTGCGGGGAAAGCAAAGCCTAAGACGAGCCACGTTACGAAGGAGGATCGCGTAGATGACCGTAAAAAAAAAAGGGACGAGATACTAATCGCGATCGTGAGGTAAAGCCGTACAAATTTAGCGAGGATAATTTTACCCCGCTCAACACCAAAGCATCCCAAATCTTGTTTGAAATTCGTGAACATTTCGACAAACCAAAGCCTATGAGGCGCGATCCTGATAGCGCGATAAATCCAAATCTGCGACTATCACAAGGACCATGGCCACATCACCGATGAATGCTTCACCCTGGCGCGAGATAGAAAGGCGATCCGTGAGGACCACCAAATAAATATAAACGCGAGGAACAACACTCCCGGTCGGGGGCGCCAACCTCGCGTCTATCGGAGAGGTTCGGTCATCCACGGAATATTCCCAAAGAACCATCAATCGAAATCTCGGATAAATCAAATCAATACCCGCGGCTTCAAAAGCGGTTGTGTTGGGAGAGAATGAGAAGGAATCATATTCACAAAAAGCGGTGACAACGATCGGTGGCCTATGGAGATACCCCTCATTCTAAAGGTGGGGTGAGCGACAAGCACGGCGTCAACCGAGTAATGGTCGACACACGGGGCGGCCGCGACGTCATCTATTTCGACCGTTTAAAAGCAGATCGGATTCGGGAGGCCAAGTTAAAACCCTACCTTGGGGTCCTCGAAGGTTTTACCAACGACACGATGCGGGTCAAAGGCACGATCGACCTCAATATCATTTTGGGCGACTATGAGCCTGTAGAACGGAGATAATAACTTTCTTGGTAATCGACACGCCTCTTACTACAACATGATTTTGGGAATCCCACTATGAAGAAGTTCCAAATGGTGGCGTCCGTTCCCCACCAACGGGTCAAATTTCACGTAGGGGAAGAAGTTGGGGTCGCCATCAGCCGACCTGGAGCTTTCCTCGACTATATGACCAAAAACAGGGTCGACTCTAAGCGACCCCGACTGGATGGTCTTAACACGGCTACGGATCAGATTGCTATGATGAAAGAAATCTCGGAGAAGGCCGTAGAGGTAGAAACATTGCAAGTTCGGGACGAGCCCGACTTCACTGCCGAAGACGAGTTGATCGAGGTTATAATAAACGACAAATATCCCGATCAAAAGATAAAAATAGGATCGAGGACTACCGAGGAAGAAAGGGAGGAACGGACGAGCTTCGAAAGCAAACTTGGGCGCGTTCGCTGGGAGGTAAGCGATATGAGAGGTGTGGAATCGGAGGTCGCCTTGCATAACCTGAGTGTCGATCCCAACTTCAGGCCAATACAACAAAGAGCGCGTCAATTCTCTGAAAGGAGGTCGCAATAAAAATTGAGGTCGAGAAACTTTTAGCGGCAGCATAATCAAAGAGCTTCAATATCCCACCTGGTGGCAAATGTAGTAATGGTGAAAAACACAACGGCAAGTGGCGGATGTGCGTCGACTTCACCGATCTAAACAAAGCTTGCCCCAGGACCCTACGCGCTCCTCGAATCGATAAAATGGTGGATGGGATCGCGGGTTTTGAAACCTTAAGCTTTACGGGCGCTTACTCCGGCTACCACCAGGTCAAAATGGCCGATGAAGATAAGGAGCCGACGGCCTTCAGGGGCGCGCGGGCTATATTACTATGAGATGATGCCGTTTGGCCTAAAGAACGCAGCTCAACCTATCGAGAATGGTAAACAGAGTTTTTAGCACGCAGATAGGCAAGAACATGAGGCCTACATTGATGACATGGTCGTGAAATCAAGTCGCCAAGATCACCTGGAGGACCTTCGCGAAACCTTTGCAAACGTGAAGAATCACTCAATGAAACTAAACCCTACGAAATGCACTTTTGGGGTCCAGCGAGGAAATTTCGGGCTTTATGGTAAGTCAAAGGGGATCGAGGCAAATCCCGAAAAAATCGAGGCCCTGGTCAACATGAGCGAGCCTACCAAGTATTAAAGAAGTACATCGGCTCAACGGCGGGATCACGACTTTGGGTAGGTTTGTCTCAAATCTGCAGAAAAAAGTCCGCTTTCTTCAAAATTACGAAAGAAATCGGTACCTTCTCTTGGACAAATGGAATGCTCCCGAGCATTTAAAGACCTCAAAGAATACTTGTCAAGACCACCGTTGCTAACTTGACCGAGGCTCGGATACTCTGCTTTTATATTTGGCGACCTCGAGATAGGGCGTAGCAAATGCGACACTTGTAAAAGAGGAGGAGGCTCGCAGAAAGCGATTTTTATGTTTCCAAAGCTCTAAGCCCGTTGAAAGTCGTTATTTTAATATAGAAAAGTTGGCTTATTGTGTTGTTATAGTTGCCCGCAAATTAAGGGCTTACTTTTCATCGCACACCATCGTAGTATTATCAAATGCATCGCTAAGACAGTTCTTCACAAACCGGACTGTCCGGTCGATTGCTCCGATGGGCCATCGAGCTTCTCGAGTTCGATATCCGATATGAGCCCCGAAGGTCAGTAAAGGCCCAGGCTCTCCCGATTTCATAAGCGAAACAAGCTTCAACGAAGAGGTGAAAGAGCGGCTCTCTCGAACGCGACCAAGATAGGGTCACCACACAGGGGACGAGCCTATCGTGGCCAAGTCACCGCTGTGGCGACTCTCGTTGATGGCTCCGCTAATCACAAAGGGTGTGGCGCGGGAATAATCTGTTAGAACCGGGCACATCGTAAGAAATTGAGCGAGCTCTCGAGATTTGATTTCACCGCCTCTAACAACCAGGCGAAATACGAGGCCGTCATTGCTTGGGTTGAAACTCGCCAAAAAAGCCATGAAAGTCGAAAATATACAAGTATTTTGCGATTCACGGTTGGTGGTGAATCAAATCAATGGGTCATTTGGCATTCATTGCGAAAATTTTACAAAGGTATATTAACCTCGTCAAAAGACTCGAAGGCGACTTCACATATTGTCAATTCAAAAACATCCTCGAGAGGACAATCATAGTAAGGCGGACTACTTATCCAAATTAACCAAAAAGACGCGTCGTGCGATCCTAGCATCATGGTCGAACACCTATCGGAACCCGCCATCTCCAGGGCGAGATCATGGATTTCCAACCCAAAGAACACTTGTTGGGTCGACATCATGAAGTCTTATATTGAGTTAGGAGAGCTTCCGGCGACCCTTGCAAAGCTAAGGCCTTAGTAAGAAGGGCGCAAGATATACGATTATGGACGACGTGCTTTACCGTCATTCATTCTCGAAACCCTTCGCGCGATCGTCACGACCTGAGGAGGTAACGGGAATCCTAACGAGAACTACGAGGAATGTCGCGTCGCGCCATCTCCAATCGAACACTAGCACGAAGGTACTTTAGCCGGATATTATTGGCGAAATTAGCGAAGACGCCAAATCTTATACGAGCATGTGTGATGCTTGCCGAGGTTCGCAAAGTATCCCCAGGCTACCTCGGTCGAACAAAGCATAGTGGTAGCCGCCTGGCCTTTCGACATGTGGGCGATCGACCTCATCGGACCCTTGAAGAAGAATTCGCTCGGGTTCTTGAATCGTGGTCGTCGCGGTGGATTATTTTACTAAATGGGTCGAGGCTAAGGCCTTGGTAAAAACCAATACCAGGGGACATAACATACTTTTGCTCGATCAAATATGGACAAGATTTGGTGTTCCAAGAGTGATGGTTTCCGATCACGGACCTCAATTCGAAGACGAATTCGACAGATTCTGTGAGAGAACAATGTTAAACATTGGCAATCATCCGTGTGCTACCCGCAGAAAATGGGCAAGCCGAAAATGCCAACAAACAGGTCCTAAGTGTGTTGAAAAAGAGCACAGGTGAAAGCGCGAGTCACCGGCGGATCACCTTCCAGCGGCTCTATGGGCACTCAGGACGTCGCGAAAAATCACAATGAGGGAAACTCCTTTTGCTTTAACATATGGATCTGAGGCTATGGCGCCTGTGGAAATGGCCTTACCAAGCCCTAGGGTCGTTTTTTACAGCGAGGTCAATAACACAGCGGCGCGTAAACTCGAGCTTGATCTAGTAGAGGAGCGGCGCATCCAGGCATACAGTCGTCTAGTCAATTATAAACAGGCGGCAAAGCGTCATCACGACAAACGTATTCGCAATCATCACTTCGCCGTCGGGGATTACGTTCTACAAAAAAGACAAGCCGCGGGCCACGAAGCGAAAAAAGGAAAGCTATCGGAAAACTGGGAGGGCCCCCTACGGATTTCGAGTTATCAAAAGGGGACGTCGTGCTAAGTGACAAGGAGGGCGCGAGTATAATAGGCCATGGCATGCGGACAATCTGAAAAAATACTATATGTAACAAGCCAATTCAAATAAAGCTGTTCTTCCAAACTATATTTACATTCTTGTCTTTTCGTCATCATCAAAAAAAAAAAAAAAAAAAAAAGTTTTTTCAAACATATCGATCAAGCCTGGACAAACTTCCATCAAGCTGCAGGATGGTTATCTTCCTCCGATCACATGTATGGAGGTCCAAAACGACACCACGCTTGCAAAGGGCTCCACCGATAAGTTTTTTCAAACATATCGGTCGAGTAGTATGAAGGGACCACTGGCGCCATCGCATAATTTGGTTATCGGCGATCGCGAAGGCATGCGGCGACCAGTACCACGGCGACCTTGAACCACCGAGCACGCATATCTTAGTGCCTCGCGATGGATCAACACTCCCCAGTCTATATCCACTCGATGGTCGCGAATGGCGTGCAGAAGGAGCGCTTCGCTCTCACTAACAACATCAGCATCGGCAGAGATAAGAGCGCGGGAATTTATAAACTTCTTCCACTCACGGTCGCTGCGAGAGAGGTCGGACGCAGTCACTCCCAAAGACCAAACCCGCTGATTCTCGGGGAACAGCTCGCACATTGCAATACCTAGACGAATCTGCCTATTTTCCTCATCCGCAAGGTCCCAGGCGATCTCATAATGGGAGGAGGGATTTATGGCGGGTATGTTAAAAACTTGGTTAATTCTCTCCGGAGTAAAGATAACGGGGACACCCCGGAGAGAAATGCTGCTCACGGTCCCGCCAGAGGCTACCTCAGACAACACGGAATAAAATTCCCGTATCATGGTAACATTAACCGCTCCCAGAGGCTCAAAGAATAAATTCCCACCACCCGAAAGCGAGCGCGCGACATGGAGCCGTCTTATTCGTTGTTCATTTAAGCCCCTCTCCTCATAATATCGCGCCACTTAAAATAATCCCGAAAATAATCCTTGGCTACGGGGAGGCGGTGGTGAAAAAGGAGAAACATCCCGGATAGGACGAGCTTTCCATATCCGAACACAGGCCGCTTTCCCTGGATGAGACATAGAGTCGGGGATAAACGATAAAGAGGATAATGAACGATTGAGGAGAACGATTGAGGAGAAAGAAAGCAAATTCGATGATGAGGCAAGAGGTAGAATGAGTTCCAAAGTAACCCCTTTTTATACCGAGAGAAGGGTATAATCAACGGTTGGGATTAATCGGATCCTAGGGCGGATATGCAAAGCGACCCGAAAACCAAGGCAACAGGCGCTGGACCATAAAGAGACCGAAATTTATGGCTCTGATTACAAGCGACACCTAGTCATTAGGGGTCATAACTCTGCGTTAATGACACACAATAAAGGTCGCTCTAACAGGCTCTATCTTACGGCAAAAGCACCGCTCTCAATAAGGCCAAAAACTTTGAAAAATTAGCGTCGCATAGCGACTATGGTTAGAAACGAGACGACGACGTTTCATGATCTTGCTTGCCGCCAAATTATTAAGCAACCACGCACGAATCAAGAGGGACAAAGCCTGAGAATAAAATAACTCATCACACCTCGCGAAAGGCCGCCAGATCGAATCGACGACAGAAAAGCCAAGTTTTATAAATTGAAAAATGCGAAAAATAAATTGTCAAGATATTACAAATCAAGATTCAGATCAAATCACAAAAGTAAATAGTCAAAGTTACAAATCAAATTTTCAAAGAGCTCATGAGAAAAGTCCAAGAAATCTAGAGAGCATGCGGAGTAGGCGGGTCTTTGGTAAACTAGTCGCCTTGCTCGGAGGCGGAGGCTTCTTCAACATCTCAAAGTTTACAGGATTAACAGGAGGCGGGATCCCAAACAGGCTCGCCCGCGTTTAAGCCGCTCGATCCGAATCGAGGTAACGAGCTCGCTTGCATAAAGGGATTTCGGGTGAAAGACCACTAAATCGGGATGACCTTGATGCGTGTTCACCCACCGCAAAGATATCTTCCAGAGTGATGTGCCCCTGCCTCGATCAGCCCAGATACAGCGAGCTAGGTGACTAAAGCCCTGGTCAAAGCTATTCTCTATAAGGTCGAAGAAGTCATCCGAATTCTTGTAGGCAGCGACGGCCCCAGACTTGGCCTCCTCGACGACCTCGGCCGTTTTCTTCGCGCTTCCTCAATAGCTTTCAAGTGACCTCTTTGGCGAGGCGTCTCCGCCTCGGCAAGCTTAACCTCAACGCGGCGATCTCCTCCTGCGCGCCCGCGCAATCCTTTGTCAAAGATGCAACTTTCTCATTGATCTCAAGATCCAATTTAGAGTGCTCCTCCATGATTGCTTTCATCTTCTCCACCTCGCCAGCCGCATGCTTAGCTTTCTTTTCGGCGGTAACCCTCGCCTTATCAGTTGCTCCCAGCTGCGCCGTCACTTTCCTCACCTCTGCATCGCGCCTCTCGTGACCTCAAAGTACCTGTTTAAGCGAGCACCGAGTGTGGAAAACGAGGGATAATTAGCAAAAAAAAAAAAAAAAAAAAAAAAAAGCTGGTCTTACCAGAGAAGCCGCAATCCCAAATCGGCGCTCAAATCTCTCGATTTCAAAGAATCTCATCTTGAGGCGGAGAGTCGTCTTGAGCGCAAAGCGAGGCTAATATGCCCGGCCAATCTCCACTTGAACATGATCGGGATAACCGAGAGGATCGGCCCAAGAGGAATCACATCGACAATTGCTTCACCAACCCGGCGAGCTTTGGATAGGTCAAGATCCTGGTAAAGCTCGGATCCAACCATAGGGCCTCTTTCCCGAGTAACCTCGGGCAAAGTTTTTGTGGCAGCGTCTCGGTGGTGCGCTCTTCTCCACCGGAGTTTCAACCTCTTCAAGATGCGCCGGGCGAGCGGACCGTTTGGGTGGGCGATCATCCTTCGCCTTCTCTGGTTGAGGTCGCTTCACGCCGTCGACTCTTAGTAGGGGATGAGTCTTTTTGAGGCACCACCGACTGGCCCGCAACAACGGCAGAGGAAGTCGCAACAAGGGCAGAAGAGGTCGCAGCTTCCGGGTTATGTGTCTCTTCGACAATCGAGGCGTCTACAGTTCGGGGCACCATCCCTAGAGCTTTCTTCAAAGCCTCCTGTCGAGCACTGGCCGCCTTGTCTGCCTCCGCATTAAGCTTGTTTCGGTGAGCCCTGCGAGCATTTGGATCCATACCTACAAAAAGAGAGCGGTTTAGAACCCAGGAAAACAAAATGAGCATTTACAAATAAATACAAGTGGACAAAGAAAGTTACAAAGCGGCCTAAGTATAGGGTCGCCCCCACATTCCAGGCACTCAGAGGGAAAACATTTGTTGATATGACAACCCCCAATCCAGTCCGGATCGCAGCTCTCAGGACCCATCCGTACCATGGGCGCGGCATTCCCTCTGCCCACCAGGCCCGCCATACATACAAAAGGCTCGGCCAGATCAAGAAGTTCAACCCAGGAAACATTTCTCCAAGATGGCGCCGCCCCGTCCGACTGAATTAACGTCATCGACCCGCTACGTAGCGCCGCTCACTCACAGGGGGGTCAAAGATTAAAAGCGTGGATTTGCCTCCACGGACTTCTGCCCTAGGAAAAGGCCAGCCTACCTTCGACTCGACTTTCAGTACCCGCTGCCCCCATTTGTGAAACTTATTGGGAAGCGGGAATAGCAGCGAGTCTGCGACCTCGAGAGAGATTTGTCCAGAATAGGCGTCCCACGAAGGAATAAAATTGCCCCAAGTAAAGTTAACGTCGGCTCGATCTTGAAATCCGGCACATAACGATGAAGGCCATCAATCGGATAATAGCCCCGACGGCAAAATCGGAGGAAGCGCTGCATCTCCTGCAGATCTTCACAAAGAAAGGATCGAAAGGCGGTCTCGCACCGCACACAAATGATGGAAGTGGAGGATAAGGGTGTCCTCGGAGCGGCGCGCACACTACATAATCCTTATGGTCCCCGGGTTTAAATTTATCGGACTCCTTCCCATAATCGAAAAAAGAAAACCGATACACACCGGTGTCGATTCGAATATGCTATTAATGGTCTGTTGAGATCGCTACTCTTGCCAGTCGGGACCATTTCTTATCAACGCCCTTCTCATACGCCGCCACGATCGCAAACTCTCGCATAGCTTCGATTGTTAGGGCGAGAGCTCTTCGGTGGGTATCGGCCGCGGCGGCCTCACCAACTGTCATGGTTTGGCTCGCAGTTTTCCTTTTCTTCTGCTTTTTCGCAGGCATCCAGATATCCTTCCGGGGCAATTCCGCATTTTCGTCCTCACTGGACCCCATTAACTCATGAACCGCGCGTCTGAACATAAGCTTCGTCATGGTCGGGGCGCCGCTAGTACTGGGACCGCAGCTTTGTCCTTCGATCGGAAAGCGATTTCTTGACCCCACGAATCGCCGGAGACTTTTGAGCCCGCGCCTTCTCCTTAAGGCTCACTCTACGCGGCGGATTTCGGGCAGAGACGAAGGCCTCCAACTCAAAAGGGTCGACATCCATATGAGCGGCCTCATCAGCGGTAATCTCGCCAATATCTGCGCGACTACTTTCCACTTCAACCTCGTCCAGCAGATCGCCAACTGAGGCAGCAGATAGTATGGGGTCATCCTCGGCATAATCGTAAATCTCCTTTCCGTAGAGTCGCGCGAAATAGTCATTCCCGACATCCTGCAAAAACAAGGGAGGAAAAGGTGGAGCTTTCGGACTGGTATAATAATAAAATTAGCCCAGAAGGTGATCGCACCCACTTCAATACCGCCTCCTCCGTTTTTGCAAGAGATCGCAAATAAAATTACAGAGGATAGCGAGGGGCGGCGGGTGAAACCCCAATTTTCCCGAAAGCTATAATCTCTCCCGGAAAAATCCCGTTTTTAATCGGAAACAAGGCGATGTTGCATCTCCGTAGCAAAAGAATGACAAAATTGATATGTATGGAAAAACAAGGCGAGGGATGGATGAGTAAACGAGTTAACGAAAGGATTTCTTACGATTTCTTTGAGAAAGATTGGAAAACGCGTGGCGGGAAATACTCAAAGAGGTGGCGGAATCTTCAAAAGAACCGCCGTGAAATCCTAGAACCACCGCAGAACGCCGTTGAACCTTCAAAGCTCGCCAAAAACTTGAGAATTCTAAAACAACAAACAACGGAGAAAATAAGAAACACTAAAAGTGTGAAGGGTGAGAAGCGAAAGCTTTATATAGGCAAGGGGCCCGCGATCAAATGCGGTTGGGAACGCTTCATCCAACGGTTGATTAGAGCGGCGGTTATCGGTTTTGAAATACTGAAAAGCGTCCCATCAAGATACCACGTACAACTACCTAGGCGATTCTTTGAAACGGCCGCATCGTTCATGAGAGAAAAACCTAGAGGGTAGCGTCGCCACCACGATTGACGGCGACAAGGTCACAAAAAATAGACCGAGTTGCTTTGAGGTCGCATGCTTTGAAAGCACGGCTCTTAGCGAACAAGTCGCATCGCAGGCGACAAGGTCGCAAAAAATAGACCCAGAGTTGCTTTGAGGTCGCATGCTTTGAAAGCACGGCTCTTAGCGAACAAAGTCGCATCGCATTTACAAGGTCGCAAAAAATAGACCCAGAGTTGCTTTGAGGTCGCGTGCTTTGAAAGCACGGCTCTTAGCGAACAAGTCGCATCAGGCGACAAGGTCGCAAAAAATAGACCAGAGTTACTTTGAGGTCGCTTGCTTTGAAAGCACGGCCCTTAGAGAACAAGTCGCGTCAGGCGAAAGGTCGCAAAAGCAGGCCCAAAGTTACTTTGAGGTCGCTTGCTTTGAAAGCACGGCCCTAAGTGTACAAGTCGCATCCGACGATGAGGTCATAAAAGGTGTTGATAATTACTCCATCCTTCATATCCTCAGGGAATATCATTAAAGCACGGAGTAGGGGGCCATTGATGGGTATAAATAATTTCACCACCCCAACAGTAAGAGGACAACCCATCGCGCCACCCTCCGGCATGACAAGAGAGATCGCAAAGGCGGCCCATCGTGTCTCACCTCGCCGCGACCAAGGCATTTGCGGTCCCAGGCAAGTGCAACAGATCCTGTGAATCTCGTCCCGGGAAGTCAGAAGGGTCGCCAGGCGAGCGAGAGAGAGAGGGCTTGCTCCTGCGACCTCGAGAGAGATGGCCGCCGATTGATCGAGATCTTTTCCCCACTTGTAACTTAGATATTTCGTCTTGCTTAGTATCTAAGTAAGACCTAGCTATTAGTAAAATATCTAATAGATTACTTATTCCTAAGTTATCCACCTCTATAAAAGGGTGGTCATTGTAAACTAAAAGGGAGAGATATATGAAATACACACTATACTTGCAAGCCAAAGCTCTCTCCATTCTAACTCTCTCCATACCACCACCCGCTTGAATAACACCACACCTTAAATACTGACCAGATATCCACCATCCATACACCGCAAGGACACCGTGACGATTTAGACATCTTGATTGGCTCCGTTACCGGGAAAGCGATTGTGTAAAAAATCACCTAGAGCTCTTATCAAGAAGGAGATAATCTTACAAAGAAAGTCCTCAAACTGCCTTTATTTCTTCCCTTTACCAAAGAAATCACTCAAAAAGTCACCCCGCAGAGATGGCCGGAAGTAAAGGACATCTAACACCCCAAACCCCTGCAAAAGGTACTATGCTACATCAAGCTCGTGGGGAAGGCGCATGAAAGCGCTAGACAATCTCCTGCGAAGAGAAGGATCCCGAGAGGGTCTTAGCACCTAGCGACGCCGAAATGTCATTAATCAAAAAACCAAGTCGAAAGAGGTTTGTTGTTGCCTGGATGGAACTCGCAGAGAGAGGTCACAAAAAGCCAAAGATCGATCCCGAAATACAACCGGGCTTTCGGGAGGACCCGTCGTCGCCGAAATGAGGGAATACGCCAGTCTGCCGAACTATGTATCTCACCAATTCCGCTTGGTGGCTAAGGGCCAGGCCCCTATGGCGGTCGACCCTAATCCTCCCAGAAGCGAAATCCCTCTTGCGGCCCATGGGGCCAGGGCCGCCAGAGCCAAATTCAGCAGATCGACGTAGAGGAGAGCGTGCACTCTTCAGGTCGCTATGGACCGAGGAAAGAAATTCCACGAACCTCGGCCCCCCAAGATCGCGACCATCAAAAAGGAAAGAGGATCGACAAAGGGTCCGCGCTTAATAGGTTGGGTGAGAAGGACAAGGCCTTAGCCCCAAGTCGTCTCGGCCTTCCCTAGAGAAGAGATGCCCATCCAGCGGGATAGACACGCACAAGATGCCCGCATAATTATCGTCCGGAAAAGAGGGCCCGCCAAGAGGATCACGAGATCATAGGGAATCGGGCGTAGAACGGAGCGAGCCGATACGCAAGCACGATCGCGACCGAATCGACCCTATTTTGGCGGAGCAGATGGAGGTAATGAGAAAGAGCTTGCGAAATTAAAAAGTCGAGGCCCGTCGAGAAAGTCGCCCCAATTTCGGGGATCGACGTGCTCGCTAAAGGATTACGAAACATTGCCTCCCAAAGAGAAAAAGGTTAGTTATCCCGATTACAACTATTACAATGGAAATTCATGCCCAAACGATCGCTCACCGCGCGTTCGGTCGCATCACCCTTGCTACACAAAATAAATCCGCCTGGTGCATCGCATTGGTTGGCGACATGATGAGGATAGGGCTGCGTCCTGGATCGCGGGCTTCTCGCTGGCTCGATTGAAAGTTGGGAGGATTTGTCGGAAAAGTTTGTCGAGAGTTTGAATCGGCGAGCAGGCCAAAGAAAACCATTGAGGACTGTATGAGGTTCGTATGGGAGGCATGAATCCGGAAAAGAGTATTACGAACGGTTCGTCGAATATATGATCAAACAAGGAACATTCCGCACGATGCGGTCATAACATGTTTCCTCACCGGAATCGCCAAAGGCCCGATGAAAATCGAATTCAATCTGCGGCCCCCAAAGCGGGTCTCGGGAGATGTTAGAAAGGGCCGAATGATGGGGTCGGGTGAGGCGCCATCTGCGGGAAAGCAAAGCCTAAGACAAACCACGTTCGCGAAGGAGGATCGCGTAGATGACCGTAAAAAAGAAAAGGGACGAGATACTAATCGCGATCGTGAGGTAAAAAGAAGCCGTACAAATTTAGCGAGGATAATTTTACCCCGCTCAACACCAAAGCATCCCAAATCTTGTTTGAAATTCGTGAACATTTCAACAAACCAAAGCCTATGAGGCGATCCCGATAGCGCGATAAATCCAAATCTGCGACTATCACAAGGACCATGGCCACATCACCGATGAATGCTTCACCCTCGAGGCGCGAGATAGAAAGGCGATCCGTGAGGACGGCCAATAAATATAAACGCGAGAGGAACAACACTCCCGGTCGGGGCGCCAACCTCGCGTCTATCGAGAGAGAGGTTCAGTCATCCACGGGAATATTCCCAAAAACCATCAATCAAATCTCGGATAAATCAAATCAATACCCGCGGCTTGCGGTTGTGTTGGGAGAGAATGAGAAGGAATCATATTCACAAAAAGCGGTGACAACGATCGGTGGCCTATATGGAGATACCCTCATTCTAAAGGTGGGGGTGAACGACAAGCACGGCGTCAACCGAGTAATGGTCGACACAGGGGCCGGCCGCGACGTCATCTATTTCGACTGTTTAAAACAGATCGGATTCGGGGAGGCCAAGTTAAAACCCTACCTTGTGGGCGGTCAGATAAAGTGAATACCTCTATGGGCCTATAAACGGCTAAATGGTAGAGGGACTTCGCCGAACGTGTACACAATCGGGTCTAACCCGTGGCTATCGGTGTGATCCACTGATAGGTTGCAAACAATACATCGTGGTGGGTAGCACCATGCGTTGTGCCCTTGAGTTCCAGTGTAACAAACTTGAGTTAAGTTAGAAATGGTTAGTCACGCCATGTTGATGACCATGAGGTGAACCCTGTAATTGAGTCGGTCATATAAAGATAACTTAATAATTATGTAAATCTTTCTTTACGAAACCTAGTTAATGCAATAGCTTCTGTTTCTTGCTAAGTATCGTTCATGGCTAGAGCTGGTTAAATCGTTCATGGCTAGAGCTGGTTGCGAGTATTGCATGAGATTCTTGTGTTTTAACTTGGTCTTGTGTGTGCGAGTGATTGGTTTTAGGCCAAGTGGGAGATTGTTGAAATAGTGTCCTAAACCCAATCGGGTTGGACCGGATCCGACTGGGTCGGATCATTTCTTTATGTCTATACATATATTAAATGGATTTTCTGTTGTCATATATTTGTTCTTTTAAAGAACCAATTGTGAATGGTTATATGATAACGTCCTTAGTATTAAACTGTGATAGAGAAACCATGATAGGCGATTATGGTTGATGAGATCTTTAATCACTTTAATAAGTTTGATGCTTAAATGTCTCTAGGTTGATGTACTATTAAACAGGGCATTGATAGTATAAACAGGCTAGCACATATTATATGTCTTCTGTCTTTAATGGCGGGGATAGATCTCGTCTATCGAAGTGTAGAGACACTTGGACTGTACGTGGACATGTATTAGAGAATGCGTATGTCAGACTGACCCACTTACATTAAGTGTCGCACTATGTGGCAGTTGTGTAATTATCCTTTAGACCGGAGTCTTCATGGCATCACGGTGTGGATTGTTATGCTTTGACACTATTGAGGTTTCCCCTAGCCATGGGGCGATCATGCGGTAGTGATTGGGTATGATATTGAAGCATGCGGAGTATACATGTATGGTCGTCTGGGAATCGCGTACCCTATCAGTAGCGGTGAATATCCGAAATGGCCTTCTTATAAGGAAAGTCTTACTCTCTTGAATCTTTGCAAAGTGGAAATAAATGAGTTACTTCGAGAGAGCTTGATATCCAGATTATAAGATACGGTCGTTAATGTTTGAAACTCGACGTACGACCGTATGGATATTATTACAACGATGTGATTGTAAGTTACACGGTAACTGTTTCACATGAAAAGTAGTAGTCATTGCATTTGACTCTTCCGATGATTGGGGGTCACGGTGTGTTGCTAGACGATATCCCGTGATCGTTAGGCATGAAGGGCATTTTCGTAATTTGCACTTTGTGTCTTCGGCCAACATATTCGGAAGCCTATCGGGTCACACACATATGAACATCTAGCCGGATTAAAATGTGGTTATAGATGATAACCAAATAAGGAAAGTTTATCTCGTACTATAAATGTTATAGTGGTAAATTAATATTGTGGTATTTATTTATTATGAATAAATATAATACAAGATATTAATTATGGTGATTAATTAAATATATGTATTTTGATACATATTTCGAAATTTGGATATATATATATGATATATATGTATTTTGCAAATTAATTAAGCATAGCATTATATTAATTAAAAAAAATCTCAATTCCCAATTTTGTGGGATTTGGGGCGCCACTTGCAAAGTATATTGGATACATTTGGTTTATGCAATTTAATTAATAAGATTACCATAATATTAATATTAGATATTAACTGATTTTGGAAAAATAGATTTATGGTAATAAGATAAATATAATCAATATAAGATATTGGAAATATTTAGATTTTATTTAATATGAGATATTATAATAAAAGAGATAAATCAATCTAGGAGATTTTCTTTCTTTTATTGGAAAAATGTTTTCTTCTCCTCCACACCAAGTAGGGGCGCCACTTTGCCTATAAAAGGAAGTGGGTGTCAAGCTCTTTTGGACATCACAATTTCAAGTGCTAATAGTTCTTGTGTAAAATAGAGAGCATCCTATAGAGAGTTGGAGAGAAGGGAAAAAGACCGGTCTAGCAACCGGAGTTTTCCAATAGCAATCCATGATGGGATTCCGGCGGGCTGTTCGTGTGGACTAGCGGTAGAGGCCGAACACTTGGGCGGCTCTATGCAGAACTACTCTCCTTAGACGGTCAAAGCGTCGATCTTATAGATCAAGCAAGGAACCACCGTCTTTAGCTTATTTGTTTATTGCTTAAACGAAGTCGATCTTGGGTAAAAGGAAATCAAATTTTGAATTCTGCTGCGTTCCCGCGTAGATTTCCTAACATTTCTGGTCACTCAATGCGTGTGCATTGGGTCAGAATGCGTGCGCATTGGGACAATTTTAGGGTTTTGCTTGTTTTGAGCCCCGAGTCTAGTTTTAAATGTTGTTTCTTGATCTAATAACATTGTATGAACATGAACAAGCCTTGATTGAGTTTCTGATGCGTTTAGTTATGACACAAGATGAATTTTTCACAAGAGATGAAGTTCGGGACCATCAGAAGTATTAATCAATGTCTGTGTACATGCTTAGGGTGTTGTGTCTAGAGTCTAAGTGAGTTTTGCCTTGAAAATACTTAGGTGGCCAGTTAATTATTAATAACCTACATAAGTGTATAGTAAAAGACTAAATATCGTAACACTCTTGGTAAGGCACCTATTTATATCGCGATGTGTGGGCGGTCAGATAAAGTGAATACCTCTGCGGGCTTATAAACAGCTAAATGGTAAAGGGACTTAACCGAACGTGTACACTATCGGGTCTAACCCGTGGCTATCGGTGTGATCCACTGATAGGTTGCAAACAATACATTGTGGTGGGTAGCACAATGCGTTGTGCCCTTGAGCGCCGGTGTAACAAACTTGAGTTAAGTTAGAAACGGTTAGTCACGCCATGTTGATGACCATGAGGCGAACCCTAAAATTGAGTCGGTCATATAAAGATAACTTAATAATTATGTAAATCTTTCTTTACGAAACCTAGTTAATGCAATAGCTTCTGTTTCTTGCTAAGTACCTTTGTATTTACCTCAAATGCATGTTTGTTTGTGTTTGGGGTTGAGAAGATGAACAGGTTGAGCAGGAATTTGATAAGGACTTCGAGGATGATATTGTTGGAAGTAGCGCCCGAAAGACAATTTATGTAATTGTTTTTATAATTAATAAATGACAGATTTATTCTCATATTATTATTTGCTTCGTGCTTATAAGTAATACACTACTGAAAACCCCAAGTCGTATCATATGTAGCCATATAACTTAGTGTGTGTCACACATGATGATTAAGTTTATGGTGATACACTTGAACTGTAAGTCCGTGGTGAAGTTAATCAAAGTATGATGTCTATTGATTAAACCACCATTAATGCGCCCAGAACACTTTAAGGTGTGACCGTCTTATCCGGACCGTCGATATTGATTATCTAAGTGGGGCATTTATATATGATGTGGTCATATAGGACTGGACCGATTTAATCTGAGTTTCTCATATAATTCCGTGATTGAGAAATCTTATTAAATCACAAGATGATCATATATGGATTAACCTTAATCCTGAAGTGATTGCACACTCCTGCTTGTTTCAGGATATGGTTTGATGTGTTCATTAAGGATCGCTAAGAGGCGCGGTCCGAATCACTTTCACGTTGACACTATTCTGGAATGAGTGAGAAGTGTGCGTCTCACAGATATGGAATCCATTCCTTCATGCGGGAAGTAGAAAGACAATCCCCTTATTTGTTAATCCTAGAAACTGATTGATTCGCGGAGTTCGTATTGGTTATGAACTAATTGATTACTAGTGGGTTAATGGTAAATAAGGATAAAATGTATTGAAGAAGGTTTACAGAAATAATCCTGCTTCATTACGGATAGTCTATGGAGGGTTAGTTTATATGTAATGATTATATCAATGGACACTTATCGACTCGACTCGACGTTTTGAGAATAAGTTATATCTATAATCAATAGAGTTCAGTTTCGGATTTATGGTGGCGTAATTCCGGAATCAATGAATGAAGTAGGAATATTCTGTTCGATGCATATTTAATTTAATTTATTGTAGCTACTGGTTATAGGTCAATGGTCCCCGGGTTGGCTCCTAACACACGAGTGTTTTCTCGTTTTATGGAACCTCGAGAATAAATTAAATAGTTGGTCTATTTAATGAATATGCAATATTATTTATTTGGTAAATAATATGTAAAATATAAAAGACATTTTCTATTAAATTTAATGATGTAATTGGCGCCACATTTGAGGATAAATTAGGAGAAGAAATTTTCCTAGATTATCTCATATGTGTAATTGATTAATTATCTATTTGTTGGATAATTAATGGAAAAATTAGAGATTGATTTTTTGGGAATTATCTCTTATCTTTTGGCAAAATTATCTTTTCCTTATGGGAATAGGTATTTATGGTGTGAAAATGATAACTCTCTTAACTAGTTATTTTTCTATATAAAAAGAGTTCATCCTAGCACAATAATCATTCACAAATTGCGCCACTTATAACTAAAAGAAGAGAAAAATTAGTTTCTTGTTCTAGTCATTAAAAGAAGAAAAACCTAGGGTTTTTCTTGTGCATATTCGAGGAGATTCTACGGCGAGGATCGACGTCCACCAGTCGTCGCTAGGAGATACAATCCGGAAGACTACGGCTTCTCCTTTTGGTCGACTATTTCTTCCTTTTCGTTGAGGTAAATATTCAACCTTCTCATAGTTAGATTAATTGTTTGTGCGAATCGAATCGTGGTAAAATCGCATGCGAATTTATTCGTAGCTTCTACTGTGCATGATCGAGTGTCTCGATCGGTGCTGTGAATCAGACCTGACAATCCAATTATGGATCGGATCCGGATTCGGGTTTCTGTATATCCAGCAGATATGTGATCATATTTTCATGCTACGTTGATTTTCTTTTGATGTTAAACTATATACTAGACTATGTTGTACTTTCATTTTTAAGACACGTTGTACTTTCATTTGAAACTTGTAAAACGAGATGTTGTACTTTCCTTCTTTAAGATATTGTACGGTTGTAAAACTTGTATGTCGTTGATGTAAGATACACCTTCCATCTTCAGTATGGTTGTGTTTCTATTCTGATATATCTTGTATTAAAAAAAAATACCCAAGGCTCTTAGTTTCTGTTAATGCTAAACTTGATACGATGTAGTAGAGTCTTACATATAATATTGTTTTAAGGGGCGAGAGGCCAGAAGGACAAAATAAGATACAAAATGAGAAAAAAGGACAAGAAATAAAAATAATGGTTGAGAAGAATAAAAAATAACGTGCATTACTACACGTGTGGTTGTAGCAACATGTAGTAAACACATATAAGAACATCTGGCGTTTTGTCCTTCTCAACCACTATATTTTTTTCTTGTCCTTTTTCCTCATTTTAGATCAAAAACAGTTCTCCACAGCCTTTAACTTTTCTTTTAATTAGTATTATACGTGTCAAACGTTTCTTTTCCGATTATGGACTCGATGTTCAGGAACGGGAAGTTACAACATTCTTATCTAAAAAACAGAAGAAGAAAGCAATGGTGTCGATGGATAGCGAATTAGCTGTGTTTGTAAAATTTTAGGCTAATTAATATCGATAACATGTTGAAGTGTCTATCATAAAGAAGAAAAATGAGCATAAAACATTAATTTTTTATATTTTAAAGGACATGAGCAAATAATTACCTATATGTACCACTCTAATTAACAAAATTCATTAATATAAAAGGACATGACACGTTTGATAAGCCATTTATTAATCTAGTAGATGATATAATGGAATTTTATAGAATATATATATGTATTTTTTTATTATAGAGAAAACGAAAATTTGTTAAGCAACCAAATCTAATAAACACGCGGTGTGGACATCATTCGGGGTCGCGTTAAGAGCCCCAAGACATAACTCCATGACAGGTGAGACCAAACCTAGACAACATGTGTGCCGGAACATTTCCCACACGCCTAATAAAAGAAGATTGGACAAATGTAAACTTAGGCACCTCGTACAGAAAATCATGTCCCAGACAACCTACAAAAGAATGGTCCCCTTCCCCATAAAAGGAGCATGAGAGCATCTGCACACTGGTCAAGCATTCACTCCCCACGATCAACCTCAATAAGCCCATACGTTGACCCTCCACAAGTGCCAAGAGAATTGCTCATATCTTCAACGTAACAACTTCAATACCTGGGTCGAAGTGGAATAAGTACTCACAAGAATGATACATTGGTGGTCCCAAAAGATCAATCCTACCCCCAAAGTTGACGGAGTGACTAAAACATCCACATGGCATTTAACCTCCCCGTCCCTCGGAACCTTCCATCAGTCTGGCAACTGAGGGCCCCCCGAGGGTTGAGTATTGTGCCAAGCATCCATATATTCATGTGCCGCACTAAGGCCTGTGGACCAAACCCGGAAAACGTGTATCGGTTGGTCATCAAACACTACACTACAACGCCTTCGAGGCAGTGACGGACCCAATAATTTTTTCTTGGGTGGGGGCCAAATTCAAAAAAAATGTTAAAAAAATGCAGCTGGGTTTTGAACCAATGACCTCAACCATAGCAGTAATATTTCTAACCAGTTAAAATAAGTAAGCAGTTACACTAGAACTGTAGCTGTTAACGAGCCGAGCCGAGCCGAGTATTGGCTGTTCGAACTCGAGCTCGTTAAGCTCATGAGCTCGTTCGTTTGTTAAACGAACAAAAATTACGCTTCGAGCTCGGCTCGCTTAAAACATGAACCGCTCGAGCTCGGCTCGTTGTACATATTTTTGTCTTTTGGCTCGACTTTGGCTCAATTGGCTCGAATTCAGCTCGAGTTTGGTTCGTTAGACATATATTATAAGCATATAAGCATGTTCGCGAACATTATATAAGCATGTTCGCGAACATAATAAGCATGTTCGCGAACATAATCGAACGTTCGCGAACCAAGCTCGAGCTCGGCTCGTTAAGCAAACGAGCCTACAATCATGTTCGAGCTCGGCTCGTTAAGCTAAACGAACAAACGATCACGAACCCTAACGAGCCGAACACGAGCTTATTCACGAGCGGCTCTGTTCGTTTAACAGCTCTAACTAGAACTTGTCTGAAATAATATACATACACGATGTCAAATATTATTAGATGGGTATTTTAGTAATTTCGTACGAAAAGTTGAGCGGGGGCCACGCACCCCCCTTTTAACATTGGGTCCGTCCCTGCTTCCAGGTATGCCGTATCACCCAAATGAATTATGCGAACCCCTCCTTTGCCATCTCTTGCAGCTAATATTCCCCAAATGAATACATATATACATGTATAAAGTTATCAAATTATATTTTGTACTATAATATTCGAATATTGTTTTATAACTATTCATTTATTTATTTATGAATCTTGACTTTTTTTAAGGGTTAAAGGATGATTTCAAATTAAGTTGTCTAAACAAGCTGAGAGAACACAGTTAGAGGGAGTTTCCCCAATTACAACAATTTGGCGAATCAGTATTCAATGAAAACCCTAGACTAGCAAGAAGATTTGTTGAACTATTAAATTCCCGATTGCTAAAAGAATATTTGCAATATTGAAAATTCCGACACTGAAATTTAATCTAATTCGATGGCTAAAAAATCTAACACTTGTTTTTTATACTTTAACAGGGCAAATTCGAGCTGAACTCGAGGTAGATGACAAAATAACGTTTGACCAGCCAAAAGCGAAACACGAGCTCGACGAATTTTTATTTTTAAACTAGCCAAACTTTAATATAAATTTTTATTCGTTTATTTAAACGAACAATCACAAATAAATTCGTAACTAAAATAAACTTAAGTCAGAACAAAAAATACACAATTTGATTCGATTTGTCAACATCTCCGTTGCATGTGCACAACTTTAATCGGGGTGTATGGAGTGAACCCGGAATCGGGCTTATGCATTTTTTCCGTTTTCATTTTTCCCGCTTCTTCATTTTTTTAATGAGCTTGTTCAAAATTTTACCGCCTTTGCAATCTTGCTGTGCCGATTTTCAAACTCCGCGCTCCGCTTTCGATCCATCAACAACGGAATGCACCAATACGTTCGCGACACGTGTCAAAGCGGATGTTTTCAGATCCAACGATCGTTATATCACCATGTCAACAATCCACTCTTAACAGTTTCCACCAATCAAATCACGTCCCTAACAATTATAAATAGTAAACACCCATCAGCAATGTTTCACAACATTCATCATCCCTCCATCACTTTCAACTGTCAATTTCCGATTTTTTTTTACTGTTTCTTTGAAAATTAGCAATGGCACCAAAGGCGGCAGCAGAGAAGAAACCGGCGGAGGAGAAGAAGACAATTGCGGCAGAAAAAGCTCCGGCAGAGAAGAAGCCAAAGGCCGGAAAGAAACTCCCCAAGGACAGCAGCTCCGCCGCAGCCGGAGACAAGAAAAAGAAGAGAGCAAAGAAGAGCATTGAAACATACAAGATCTACATATTCAAGGTGTTGAAGCAGGTCCATCCAGACATCGGGATCTCCAGCAAGGCCATGGGGATCATGAACAGTTTTATCAATGACATTTTTGAGAAACTGGCTCAAGAATCTTCGAGGTTGGCTAGGTATAACAAGAAGCCCACGATTACGTCAAGGGAGATCCAGACTGCTGTGAGGCTTGTTTTGCCCGGTGAATTGGCTAAACATGCCGTTTCTGAAGGGACCAAGGCTGTGACTAAGTTTACTAGTTCTTAAATGATTAATTTTGATTATCTTTTAGTAGTTTATATGCAGACTTCAAAGATGTACTGAATTATATTCTTAATGAAAGAAGTGATTTGACCTAAATGTTTTGCTGTAGTTGTGCTCATTGCTTAATTTTTTTTTTACCACGACCAAGTAATAGATTAGACCCATTTAAGTCGGTTTTCTTGATTAACTTAATAAACATTTATGTTGCACAAGGGCTTTAAGTTTATGTAAAGCAATGGTAATATGGCAAGCTAAGAAGAAGATGCATCTAGGTAACTGCAGGAAACAATTGTAGGAAAAACGGAAAATATCTAAATCTTGTTTTTGTTTGGAGTTGAACAATGAACATGCAGTTTTTGTGGGAAATTGTTCTTTTACATTTTAGTATCTTGTAGCTAATCTGGAAAATGGGTATTATGTTTGCAATTTTTGTTTCTTGCAGTTTATCTGTTGCGATTTTTGTTTCTTGCTGTTTATTGGGAAATTTGTTCTATCCTCTTTCATTAGTTCCTAAAGTTTGTTGGTGTAAATCAGAATACTTCAGCCTTGTTATTGGATTTTTTTTTTTGAACTTTACCTCGTAGTGCTTGATTATTTTCTGTAATTGTGTTTGTTTAATGTTGCAGAGAAGACACGTGCTTAGACTGATAGGATCAGGAAGAAATACCCCAAAAAGATTCCGGTAAACACCAGTCTTTTATTGATATTTTATTTATACTAGTTTAGGCTGTTGACATTTTAAGTTTCTTGTAGAAATTTAGCCAAACAACTCTGTAATTGTGATGTAATTGAGAAGTTTTGGATGTTGGATTTTGTTGGTCTGTGTTGATACATATTCGGAAATTGATGTTAATATTTTCGATTATTAAAGTTTGATTTGTATGGAGATTAAGTGAACATTGATATATGATTTTGGAATTCTGAATTATCAGAAAACTCATGATGGATATATATATATATATGGCCGGGGATTGAGATGAAGTGATTGTTGTTCTAATTGATTTATGCATCGTTGTATACTTGTATTTGATTGAATTTGTGTCGAATGGCTATTTCTGTCTTTGTTGACATAGTTTGAGTTGTGTGGGATCATGTAGCTTTAATATTTTCATCATTCTCTTTGCTCTTTAAATACTTTGGGTTTAAGACTGCTGTGATTTCAGATGATAGCATTGTGGTAGTGGTTTGTATTTAAAACACTTTCTCATGTACTTTTCTAGTGTGTGAAAGTGTGGATGTTAAAATCATGAGGATCGGATGAACTGTTTCTTGCCGTTTTGAGTTCTTGTTGCTATTAAAATCATGGAGCATCTTTTGGTTCTTTGCTGCTCATTTCATGATGTTGTTGTTGTGCTTATATGAATGTGTGTTGCTGCTTTGCACATGCCAATCATAACGTTCTATTTCATTTGCTTTGTCTGCTAATTGTGAGTGTTTTTTTTTCTTTGGGTGACGGTCTGCTTCTTTTATATATATACACTTTTTGTGTTGTTATACTTCATTAGGGGTACTTAGGGTGACTTGAGTTTTGACATGTGGGCAAAAGTTTGGATGGTGTTATTCTCAAAGTGGATACTACATGCACAACGATTATGTCACAACAAGTGACTTAATACACTTTTCCACATTTGATTATGGTGAAAAAGTGTGTTGTGTTACTTATATCACAACCGTTCGTGCCTTTACCATTTCCCTAATCTCAAAGTCTATACGTGTATTCACTTTGTCCAAAATCATGTCCTTGCTGGTAAACCACGCATTGTGGTACCTATCAAAGGCCTGGTAGCCTGATGCCTCGGGTCTCCCTTAGAGGATTTCGGAGCCCTTAAAGGCTCAACCAATGCATTGTCGTATCTGTTTAGGCAGGTCAATTGTCTGTGTGTCAGGGTAATAAGGTTGGTCCGTATCTGTCAACAAAGAATATATATGTAACGCCCCGCTCCCGGATACCGAGCCCTTATCCGGAAGAGAAACGTTCGGCGCGTATAGCATTAAATAAATCTAATATTATACGCAAGCCTCTACGTCGTCGTATCAAATAAAAGCAAACAGAAGCTAAAAAGACTCGGGTAAAAACATAAATGCTACTAACAGGGCCGTCCCTGTGTAATCAGAGGCCCTAGGCCAAGAAAAATTTAGGCCCTCAACCCCGTGAAAAAAATAATATATCACAACTATTTTGGGGGTATACTATGTTGATGAGCGTTATAAAAAATGTAATATGAGACTTTCTTCACAGAATTCGGCTATAAATTTAGGTGTTATCAGTTTTTTAGCTTGAGTAAAAAATAAAATTGACCTAAAATACACTTCTATTAAATGAAAACGGAGGCCCTAAAATTGCAAGTTTCGTCGGGGGCCCTAGGCCGCGGCCTTGTTGGCCTGCCTCTAGGGACGGCTCTGCTACTAAGAATGGAAATTAACCATACTAAAGATTGATAGTTAAATTACAACAATGTAAAACCCAAAGACTTATACAATACGATGTATTAAAAGTACAAACCAAACTTGCAAAAATCTTAGAAGTAAAAGTACAACAAGTCTAAGAAAAGAATACAACTAGTCAAGTACAACCTTTACAAAGAAATAAACTAAAAGCTTCGTCAAGGCATCAACGTCCTCAAAAGTCGTCATCTACGCTTGGTCAACATTTTCGTCTTCTCACCTCACAATACATACAAAAGAAAATGCAAAGGAGGTAAGTACAAAGTACTTAGTAAAAGTGAGAAGCTAATGAATAACTAAGTACTACAACAAGAAGGTTCTCATTATTATTTTCATGTTATCTTTATGAGACCGACTCAATCTAGGGTTCACTTCATGTCTATCAACATGTCATTGCTATACGTTTCTAACTTAGCTTATCTCTGTTATATCAGCATTCGAGGGCACTACGCATGGTGCTACTCACCACGAAGTAACTGGGTGCAACATATTGGTGGATCACACCAATAACCACGGAAGTCTAGTCTGGTAGACTCCGATAGTGTACACGTTCGGCGAAGTCCCTCCATACGTAGGGTCTTGGACATACGGGGTGGTGTTCCTCCGTACATAGGGTCCAAAGACTTACAGAGGTATTCACTTTCAGAACGCACACACATAGCTATATAGACTTGTGCTTTACCAAGAATTGATTGATGTTTAATCTTTTTACTAGACAAGTATGTTTGTTATTATGTTGTTAACTAGCCACTTAAGTGTTTTCAAATAAGCTCCCTCACATACACTACTCTCTTACTTAGGCCCCTAGATACGGACAAGACCTAGCAATTACACAGACATTGATGAACTCGAGTTCATCAAAGCACAAGCCCTTTCATGCTTTTCCGACGGATCCGAACTTCAACTCCCTTTAAGAGTACATTCGGTGCCGAAACTAAACGAATCGGAAGCTCAATCGAAGCTCGTTAAGGTTTAATTAATGTTATAAGACCAAATGATAACAATTAATCGATTCCTAAATCAAACCCTAAAATGTATTACAATTAAGGACAACAATTAATGTATTACAAAACCCTAAAACACGACTTTCTACACTTAATCGATTCCTAAATCAAACCAAACACGTTTATCAACAAATTACTCAGAAAAATAGCAGTAGAACTCAACTCAAATATACCAAAAATATCACATATCATCAATTACAACTTAGCATGAATTCTATCACCAAACAACACCAAAACTCACCGGAACTCAACCTATCATTATAAAACTATAATTACTCATTAGGAAGAGCCTCTTACCTTAATTTCCAGCAAACCGATCCAAAACCTTCAAGAAAAAGGTGATCTTCTAAGCCTTCAACTTGTAACCTAATTAAACAACAAGTAAACCTAAAAATCCTATCTTTCTTGAAAATTCCGAATTGAAAAAGTGTGTAAAACTGAATATTACCTGAATTAAATGCCGTGAACCTATTTTTAGAATGATCTACGCTCCAAGACGATCATTTTGACTACTCATGGCTGAAAAACAGAGCTACGGATTAAAAGATACAAATTTTTGAAGAAACGAACTCGACGATTACGAAAAACTAGGGCTAAACTGAAAACTTACGGAATAAGGATATTTTATTTTCCAAAGTTGCGTTTCGTTGATCGGCATTTTCTAAGTGTCCAATCTCAACGACAGTGTACCGGGTCAACTGTAGCCTAGAATTGGTGAGTCAAGGTCGTATCCCACAGGGAATCTGGTCGAGTACCAAAGTCGGTCTCGTCCCTAGTTCAGGTCAACACAATAATTGAACGTGGTGATTTGTCAGATCACCGGTTCTAACAACTAAATAAACATAAGAGAAAAGATTTTAAACTATGAAAAACAAGATAGCCGAGCTATGATCCAACCAACTACTCTCTAACCCTAACTCGTTTCCGGAAGTGTTTCGACAAACTCTAATGTTCTCGGCATCGTTGAAGGGTGTCGTCTCCTGTTTCCGAAAATAGACATTAATTCAATAATCTATCCTCTTATGTTAGGATCAACAGTCCACCTCGTTGTCACTCAAAGGGTGTCGTTTCCTAATTCCAAGTATAGACATTAATTCAATAATCTACCCTCACATGTCGGGTTCAACGATCCGGCCGATTTAATCGACCGACACGGTCTACGATCTATGAGACGCTCATTAACAATGATATAAACCTCACACACGAAACCGAATCTGAACAACTCAGTCGGTTTTACGGGTGATCCTAGAACCTCTTTTCCCGTATCCTCTCGCAAAATACATATGTAAAGAAGACACGTGAAATACGATTATCGAGTAATTAATTCGACAAAAGTCATTTAGAATAAGTTCTAGAACGATAACAACACCGAGAATCTAACAATCATAACATCAAAACACTTCAATCAACGAGCTAAGGATTCGATTTCGAAGGCTATCACATAACTTGACTATCGGGCTATTAGCTACTCATTCTACTAAGAAATAACAAGAAATCAACAATAAAAATAACACAAACAAGATTAAAATCAAGAACAAGAAAGGAAAACGAATTACCAAATATATTATAAATTTGTAAAATCGATCCACGAACGAAAACCCGTCAACGCAACGTCAAGCTATCTTCGAGAATCAACGGATTACAAAAGTCTAAGCCTAATCTAAGCTAATATATCTACAAACTAATCTAAACTAAGGAAAATTCGCAGAAAAAGTGCAGAAAACGAGTTGGGAAGAAGGTAGTTGGTTGGATCATAGCTCGGCTATCTTGTTTTTTCGTAGTTTAAAATCTTTTCTCTTATGTTTATTTAGTTGTTAGAACCGGTGATCTGACAAATCACCACGTTCAATTATTGTGTTGACCTGAACTAGGGACGAGACCGACTTTGGTACTCGACCAGATTCCCTGTGGGATACGACATTGACTCACCAATTCTAGGCTACAGTTGACCCGGTACACTGCCGGTGAGATTGGACACTTAGAAAAGGCCGATCAAGTTTTCTAGCGCCGTTGCCGGGGAATCGGGTTGATATCTTGTAAGTTAGTTAAGTTCTTAGGATTAGGTCGTTTTTCTTATTTGTTTTTTTTTATGTATAGTTTGTTTTTATTTGTATTTGTTGAAGTGTCACACCATTTACTTCGGTAGTGGTAGTGACTAGATACCGTGATTGTGTTTGTGTTATTTCCCTGTTTGCAGATAATGAATCCATACTACAATTACGGCTTCTATCCTTACCCATTCGGGTATTACAATTACGGTGCTATGGGTTACCAAACACAACAATTTTATCAGTTCAACCCATACGCCACATCATACGGGAATGCGTGGGATAATGCCCCAAGTTACTATGATCAACAACTCGACACTCTTCCACCTCCGCCTCAAGAATCAGAGTCTTACATGGAGGAAACGATCCATGAGGAAAATCTAGCTTCTTTACGGAGAATAGAAATTCTTCTAGATCAACTGATCGAGAGGAATGAGGCTGAGAGGAGAGAGCAAGAAAGTATGATTGAAATCACCCGGAGGAACACTACGAGGATGGTATGACTCTTTTATCTATTGAGTCACCTGTTCCGTCTTCATTTAGTCCTATTGTTATATCTTCGGGGGTGCACCCTATTGAGTTTGTTGTTGATGTTGAGCCTAAATGTGCATACTTGGTGTTAGAGTCGTTGTTAGTTGGGATATGTTTTAGTTCGGGGAAAGTGAGTTCGTTGTTCTGTGCAATGGACTCATTGAACCAATCTTGGTGGTGGGGATTGAGCCCCATGTTTTATGTATTTCACTTTCAAGGGGTGCTCAATTCTTACGATTTTTGTAGGGAGATGCAACGGTTTGCTCTCCAATGGTATAACTATCCTTGACATGTTTGGGGGTAGAAAGTCGAGCTGAGGACTAAACTCAGAATTTGTTTTTATTGCTTTTCCTTTCCTCTCATGTTTCACTGTGTTTCTTTAGTTTGTATTTTGATACTTCGGGTAAGTTTTGTTGTAATATAACCCGAAGAAGTGTGTTTTGGGGGAGGGGGGCTAGTGTGGTGTTTTTGGCTTTTATGAGTTGTGGTAATCCGGGTAGTTTTATTGTGTTATACTCCATACTTGTACACCTTTGGTGTTGGTTGTGTATATTTTATAAGTACAGTACCACAGGAGTTCATTTTACGGATGCCACATGATCGTACTCGCGCCTTTTTCCGGTTGTAAGCTAACTTTTCTACCCTTATCATTCGTGTTTGGTTTTAAAGCAGGGGTGGTTGGTTTAGCTTCAATGTTTCGTTTTCATGTCAAACGAGTTATACTTAGAGATTGCTATCCCTTTGGTGTAAATGAGTCGGTTTTTAGAAATTTTGATGGCTTTGACATTGTTGATGATACATTGAGCCTATAGTATTGCTTTGATTAAACATCTAGTGATTGTACAAATGCATTTCATTTGAGTTGGGATCTTGTATTGAGAATGGAATAGTTCTATCACGTTAGCTTCGACTTCATGAATCACCTTGACTAGTGAACGATTATGGTAGCTATTAATGACCCGGTTACCTAGAACTTATATTAGTAACTTCGAGGCGAAATATAAAGGTCGTCGTTGTTAGGTACGGGATGACAGTTATGACATTTCTTTGACTCGATCATAGCCAAAAAGCCATCCTTATATGTATATCCACAGTTACCCCTCTAAGCCTTTTGTAGGGTGGTTAGACCGCCGCCCGAACTGACCATTTTGTCACTAACCCGTATAATCGATGTCCCTAGCCTTATTACGGTCTACGTTTCCTTGACCACCTTGCAAGATTGAGCTTCTTGTTTTCACATTTTCTGATATGGTGTGGGGTGGTGGAGTGGCGTATCTTTCAAGTGGTGTCGGTAAAAATGAGTATATCCCGGAGGAGGTGGAATGTTATGGCTTTTCGGCCTTTGATCGTTTTTGTGGTGATGAAAAAAAAAAAGAGAAAAAAAAAGAGAAGAAAAGAAAACAGAAAAAAAAAAAAAGAAAAAAAAAGTTGTATATATATAAGAGTTCTTGGAATGCCAATTTTTTGGGTTTGATTTTGTTGTGTTGATGTTGGTGAAGAGTACTTCTTCTAATCTAGTACGGAGAAGGAGATGTTGTTGTGTTCTGTAGCGGTTTGTTCCTGGTTGACGAGCTTAGGTATGAACAAAACCTAGATATGACGTATGTCTCCAGCTTGTGGAATGATGAAGAGAAGTGGAAGGTTGGATGATTTATAGGTTGAAACTCGGTTGATGGTTTGTACTATTCAGCGAGCATCCTTATAAGGAGTTGAGTCTTCCGTCGCTCTGAAGGAAAGAGCTTCGGTTTTAGTGTTCGATGTTGGTAAAGCTCACTTGCACTTTCTACTTTCTATTTTATCGTAAATATCCCTCTCGTTAGCCCCGACCCTAGCTTAACATTACAACCTATCAAGTCCTACCTGACCCTACTAGACTTTGATTGACCTTGATTAGTGGAGATGTTTACGACGTATAAGCCTATGGTGTAACCTCAGTAAATTATACGTCTATAATCTAAACCGGTCATTGGTGATAAATGGTGAAAAAGCTATACACACACACACACACACGTTCTTTTCTCGATACAAGGTAGAACTTAAATCTTATGCATTTGTGTCATTTACTTGTGTTTTACCATTTCAATTCTTATAGACTAGATGTATGATTGCAATGTTGACTCCATCTTTATTTTTGAATCGCTCATTTTTGCTCGAGGCGAGCAAGCGCTAAATAGGGTAGTAGTTGATGAGAGTCAAATTGAATATCATTTACTATATACCCGTTTATACCTCGCGCTTTATATGTTTTCTCGAGACAATTGGTTGTATTTTGATGTATTTACACCTTGGTTATCATTTCGGGACCTAGGGCGTAAAGTCCGGGATTCTCGGTCTTTTCGGTGTAATTTACTATACTCGGTCACCCTAGTGTCCTAGGGATTATGTGTGGTATTTGTTGTGATTTTTACAGGAATTAGGTGTTTGAGATGTCGGAAGGCGAGATACGAGGATTGGAACATGTGCCCGAAGCTTAAACGTTCAAACGGATCAAAACGCGGTGGTACTACAACCATACCTTCCATTGATCTGCATTTTGATCCACCTTAGAGGCATTTTCTGGGCTGGACATCTTCATGAAAGTTGTATACAATTTCATTAGCTTTCCAACGGATTTTGAATCACTCGATTTGGAGGTCTACACACAAAGTTATGGCTGTTTTTCTGAGGGCCTGTCACCATAGAAATATGCTGATGGGTTTTGTGGGGAAAAATCGACAGTGGTTTGCTGTCGATCTGAGTGCCCCGCCTAGCAGTCCGTAACTCATAAAACACTATAAATACCCCATTTTGGATCTTGATCCACACCACCTTCTTCCCAACTCGTTTTTTCGCACTTTTTCCATGCGATTTTTCCTTAGTTTAGATTAGTTTGTAGATATATTAGCTTAGATTAGGCTTAGACTTTTGTAATCCGTTGATTCTCGAAGATAGCTTGACGCAGCTATTGACGGGTTTTCGTTTGGTGGATCGATTTTCGACAAAATATAATATATTTGGTAATTCGTTTTCCTTTCTTGTTCTTGATTTTAATCTTGTTTGTGTTATTTTTATTGTTGATTTCTTGTTATTTCTTAGTAGAATGAGTAGCTAATAGCCCGATAGTCAAGTTATGTGATAGCCTTCGAAATCGAATCCTTAGCTCGTTGATTGAAGTGTTTTGATGTTATGATTGTTAGATTCTCGGTGTTGTTATCGTTCTAGAACTTATTCTAAATGACTTTTGTCGAATTAATTACTCGATAATCGTATTTCACGTGTCTTCTTTACATATGTAATTTGCGAGAGGATACGGGAAAAGAGGTTCTAGATCACCTCAGTAAAACCGATCGAGTTGTTCGATTCGGTTTAGTGTGTGAGTTTATATCATTGTTAATGAGCGTCTCATAGATCGTAGACCGTGTCGAGTCGATTAAATCCGGTCGGTGGATCGTTGAACTCCGACATAGGATGGTAGATTATTGAATTAATGTCTATACTCGGAATTAGAAAAACGACACCTTTGAGTGACAACGAGGCGGATCTATTGAACCTAACATAAGATGGTAGATTATTGAATTAATGTCTATTTTCGAAAGCGAGAGAGGCGACACCCTTCAACGATGCCGAGAACATTAGAGTTTGTCGAAACACTTCCGAAACGAGTTAGGGTTAGAGAGTAGTTGGTTGGATCATAGCTCGGCTATCTTGTTTTTCGTAGTTTAAAATCTTTTCTCTTATGTTTATTTAGTTGTTAGAACCGGTGATCGACAAATTACCACGTTCAATTATTGTGTTGACTGAACTAGGGACGAGACCGACTTTGGTACTCGACTGATTCCTCATGGGATACGACGGCCTTGACTCAAAATTAAAATTACAATTGACCGTGCATGACTGCGGTGAGATTGTATTCACTTGTCATGCAGGCCCATTAAGTTTAAAATATATCCTTTTCAATGCCTCCCTAACATAATAGCTTCAAAATTAGGCTACTCTAATAAACCCTAAAAAAAAAAAAAGGACTAAATCAATATAATATCTTTAAAATTAGGCTAATTTAATTGTACCGGGTAACCTATATATTTAGAGCGTTGGTTTAATCAACATCAATGTCAATATCAGAGCGATTTATGATTCTTTAATTACTGTTCCTTTGCTCGACCGAAGTTCTGGTGCGATCAGTGGAGCTTCCAGGACCGTTATCGGAGATGGTGCGATTGGCAACGTTTGACTTGTCCAAAGTTTCAAGGCGGAGTTTAACGAAGTTGGCTTTTCATCAAAGAGACAAAGACCGAGTGACGTCGTTATCCATCTTGTTTCGGAGGTCTTTGACGGCCCTGGCGGTGGGTAGGGTTTTACTCTTTTCATGTGAGATTTGAAGTTGGGTGTAAAGGGTTTCCATCTGCGAAGAAGGCGTAGAGGTTGTTTCCACCGTTTGCCATCTCGATGTCGTCGACTATTTGGTTGGAACTATGGGGCGGCGATTGTTCTTGTTTGTGGAAAAGAGAAAAATAAGTGGATAATTGATCAATCATTCTGATAATAATAACGTACGTGTAAATGGAAATAGGAGAAGAGGAGTTGTGGTGTAATGTCAGTAGTGGGCGTTGGTTTACTCAATTACCGTTCCTCTCATCCGCAATTCAGATTTCAGACTAGTAGCGTTCTTTCTGTATTTGGCCCCGGAGAGGAGAGCCGATGGTTGATAGACGGAGGCCTCTGGTACTCTCCGCCACTAAATCTCTCTCATCAATTTCCTACTTGATGCATACATTCAGAAAGGCGGGAATTCTTCGCTCGCACACGGCACACCGGAGAACCCAAGTGATATTTTGGACCAGACAGCCGATAGGGCGTACTCGACGATTCTTGTTTGGTTGGGCTTTCTACTACTTTGCTTAAGCGATTGTCTGAAGGATCACTGGTACCGTCTTACTTTTTATTATGTTTCTGAAGTTCTTTCTAGTACTTTTTACATATTTTTGATACAGCCATACTATTTTGAGTTACAATGTAAAGTACGTTAGCCAAAAGGAAAGGTCACCTGACTAATTCAAACAAAAAGAAATATTTTGCATAACTTCTCTTTCTAGATCTGTCGAGCCCTCGGTGTTTAAAAAGTAAAATACTTCATGAAGCTAACTTTTCAAAGTTTTCTTTGAAATGAAGTATGCAGTACTCATAGTTCCTTTAGTTTTCTCGAAGTGCCTCTTTTATTTGTACAAATGGTTTAACAATTTTTTCGTCTTGCTGTAGCTAGATCTACCTAGGCAATACTTAGGAGATGTATGAGTCTCAATCAGTTTTTGTGTGAGTTACCTAGTTATGGACACTTATTTTATAATCATTCTTAGGGTATCATGTTGTATAGCCTTGATCGAAGTTTTGAGCGGAACCCTCCCTATTAGATGTAAGGTCGATTTTGAATTAAGAAGCTTATTATGAATGGCAGTACCATAAAGTGGTTCGAATGATAGACATAAGAGATAACATTAACTAAAGAAATCTGCATAAAAATAAGCTCATCTTGTTAACGGTATTACAAGCTTTTTGAGAAACGATATAATGTCTTGATGCATTGAAAAGTTTTAAGTATATAAAGATTAGTCGTTTGAGCTGATCGGTGAATCCACAATCTTTAGTGAGTAAGAAGTGACTCAGTAACTGTAATAGTGAGAGTTTTCTTGTGGGTAGGTAACTGGAAGAACTGAGAGTAGTAACCATCAGCATGAAAGGATCTAACACCTAGAGATTGAGATGAAGTTAAGAATAAAAAGTAGTTTTATGCTGAAATGTTAGACCATTCGGAACATTGAATACGAAGAAATGCATGTAAGTCCCCTCTCTTCGATAGTTTGGTAATGTCGCGTAATACTAATAGTTGAGGTGTTTTATCACCAATAAGTGGTGGGTAACCTAAAACTTTGGTTATGAGGGTTAAACTAAGTATTTGATTAAGAAGGTTGTTCTGAGTAAATAAGCATGAACTTACATTAGGAATTCTAAATGACACATGGATAACCTTCATTGCTTTATGCTGATTGTTGTTAAATAATGTTTTTAAGCCAACACTATCGTTGGTCATGCATGAACATGTTCAACCGGCACCAAGAGATAGCCGAGGCTCGTTAGAGATGGTCCAATAATTTTAAGTGGTAAACTCGCTTAAATGAGGTAGAGATCAGTGATCGTTTTAGTTGGTGTAGGATGGGGGGTTAATAAGAGTATGCAACCTCCTAGGTATGAGAATGACATGACCACCCTATAAAACCAGACGTAAGTATGATGTATCAGATAAACACTTAGTTGTTTAAGACCTTAGACTTCGTTAAGATTTTGAAATAACTTTTTCTAATAATAGAGAAGTGGTGAATCAAAGAAAAGATTTTTAAATGTCTTTGTAAATTGACTGGCGAAGTTGACTTCTTCAAACCAGATTTGAAAGTTTCAAAGAAAAGATAATTTATTGATGGGTTTACATTGAGGGCCTTACCAACCAATCATATTTTCCACGATCTTTTGGTGACACCAACCATAAAGTTTTCAATTCGGCACCTTACCATTTGTGCCTCAATTTATTAAGTGGCTTAATAAGGAATACTTGAAGAATTTTTAATAAGTACACTGTTTTTAAGTGTATATGGTAGGGAAGGTCGAGTAAATTTTTTTATGGCTGCTGTACACAAATTTTAGGGGAAGTGATTTCTTGACAAATTTATTTATTGAGTTTTCCAATTTAATGTATTTTTCAGATATATCTTGAAATGATGTTATTAGTAGCTCAAGTAAATAATATATGGTTTTTCAATCTGGTACCAATTTTAGTTTTTCTTGTAAGACCTATTTGGCTTGAAATATTTTCAAATGGAGTTGTAGCCGGTTCTTTAATTATTTTGTATTCGGGTTTTTCAATAGAACATGAAGACGATTTCTCAACTTGATTCAAAAATATATGTTTTGAATTTACATTACTTCATGCAATTTTTCAAACCAGGTATGTTATTACACAAGTTATTTCTTTTGAAGGATATCCTAGAATTCCATTCATACTCTTATGATTGTCAAAGTCATTGATTAACAGAAATTAGTTTCGAAAAGGATTTTTTAACGTAATTTTGATGCCGCCATGCTATTTTGAGTTACAATGTAAAGTACGTTAGCCAAAAGTCACCTGACTAATTCAAACAAAAAGAAACCTTTTGCATATCTTCTCTTTCTAGATCAGTCGAGCATGGTGAAGGGATACCCTTGGTGTTTAAAAAGTAAAATATTTCATGAGACCAACTTTTCAAAGTTTTCTTTGAAATAAGTATGCAGTACTCATAGTTCCTTCAATATTCTCGAAGTACCTCTTTTATTTGTACAAATGGTTTAACAATTTTTTCGTCTTGCCGTAGCTTGATCTACCTAGGCAATACTTAGTGAATGTATGAGTCTCAATCAGTTTTTGTGTGAGTTACCTAGTTATGGACATATACTTATTTTATAATCATTCTTAGGGTATCCGGCTGTATAGCCCTGATCGAAGTTTTGAGCAGAACCCTCACTATTATATGTAAGGTTGATTTTGAATTAAGAAGCTTATTATGAATGGAAGTACCATAAAGTGGTTCGGATGATAGATATAAGAAATAACATTAACTAAAGAAATTTGCATAGAAATAAGCTCATCGTGTTACACGGTATTACAAGTTTTTTGAGTAAAAGGATATAATGCCTTGTTACATTGAAAAGTTTTAAGTATATAAAGATTAGTCGTTTGAGCTGATCGGTGAATCCGCAATCTTTAGTGAGTAAGAAGTGACTCAATAACTGTAATAGTGAGAGTTTTCCTGTGGGTAGGTAACTGGAAGAACTGCGAGTAGTAACCATCAGCATGAAAGAATCTAACACCTAGACATTGAGGTAAAGTTAAGAATCGAAAGTAGTTTTATGCTTAATTGCTAGACCATTCCGAGCATTGAATAAGGAGAAATAAATGTAAGTCCCCTCTCTCCGAGAGTTTGGTATTGTCGTGTAATAGTTGAGGTGTTTTATCAACAATAAGTGCAATAAGTGGTGGGTAACCTAAAACTTTGGTTATGAGGGTTAAACTAAGTATTTGATCAAGAAGGTTGTTCTGAGTAAATAAGCATGAACTTACATTAGGAATTCTAAATGACACGTGGATAACCTTCATTGCTTTATGATAACTGTTGTTAAATAACGTTTTTAAGCCAACGTTATCGTTGGTCATGCATGAATATGTTTATCCGGCACCAAGAGATAGCCATGGGTCGTTAGAGATGGTCCAATAATGTTAAGTGGTAAACTCGCTCATATGAGGTAGAGATAAGTGATCGTTTTAGTTGGTCTAGGATGGGGGGTTAATAAGAGTATGCAACCTCATAGGTATGAGAATGACATGACCACCCTATAAAACCAGACGTAAGTATGATGTATTAGATAAACACTTAGTTATTTAAGACCTTAGACTTCGTTGAGATTATGAAATAACTTTTTCTAATAAAAGAAGTGGTGAATCAAAGAAAAGATTTTTAAATGTCTTTGTAAATTGACTGGCGAAGTGACTTCTTCGAACCAGATTTGAAAGTTTCAAAGTAAAGATAATTTCTTGATGGGTTTACATTGAGGGTTTTACCAACCAATCATATTTTCCACGATCTTTTGGTGACACCAATCATATAAATTTCAATTCGGTACCTTACCATTTGTGCCTCAATTTATTATGCGGCTTAATAAGGAATACTTTAAAGAATTTTTAATAAGTACACTGTTTTTAAGTGTATGTGGTATGGAATGTCGAGTAAATCTTTTTATGGCTGCTCTACACAAAATAGAGGGGAAGTGATTTCTTGACAAATTTATTTAATGAGTTTTCCAATTTAATGTATTGGTCAGATATATCTTGAAATGATGTTATTAGTATTGCTCAAGTGAATAATATATGTTTTTTCAATCTGGTACCATTTTTAGTTTTTTCACGCAAGATCTATTTGGCTTGAAACATTTTACAAATTGAGTTGTAGCCGGTTCTTTAATTATTTTGTATTCGGTTTTTTCAATAGAACATGAAGACGATTTCTCAACTTGATTCAAAAATATATGTTTTGCATTTACGTCACTTCATGCAATTTTGCAAACCAGGTATGTTATTACACAAGTTACTTTCTTTTGAAGGACATCCTAAAATTCCATTCATACTCTTATGATTGTCAAAGTCATTGATTAACAGAAATTTGTTTCGAAAAGGATTTTTTTACGTAATTTTGATACCGTCTTACATTTTGAGTTACAATGTAAAGTACGTTAGCCAAAAGGTCACCTGACTAATTCAAACAGAAAGAAACCTTTTGCTTAACTTCTCATTCTAGTTCACTCGAGCATGGTGAAGGTATACCCTTGGTGTTTAAAAAGTAAAATACTTTATGAAACTAACTTTTCAAAGTTTTCTTTGAAATGAAGTATGCAGTACTCATAGTTCCTTTAGTTTTTTTCGAAGTGCCTCTTTTATTTTTACAATGGTTTACCAATTTGTTCTTCTTGCCGTAGCTATATCTACCTAGGCAATACTTAGAGAATGTATGGGTCTCAATTAATTTTTGTGTGAGTTACCTAGTTATGGACATATACATATTTTATAATCATTCTTAGGGTATCCGGTTGTATAGCCCTAATCGAAGTTTTGAGCAGAACCCTCCCTATTAGATGTAAGGTTGATTTTGAATTAAGAAGCTTATTATGAATAGCAGTAGCGTAAAGTGGTTCGAATGATAGACATAAGAGATAACATTAAATAACGAATTCTGCATAAAAATAAGCTCATCGTGTTAAACGGTATTACAAGCTTTTTGAGTAAAAGGATGTAATGTCTTGATGCATTGAAATGTTTTATGTAAATAAAGATTGGTCGTTTTGAGTAAATAAGCATGAACTTACATTAGGAATTCTAAATGACACGTGGATAACCTTCATTGCTTTATGATAATTGTTGTTAAATAATGTTCTTAAGCCAACGTTATCGTTGGTCATGCATGAACATGTTTAACCGGCACCAAGAGATAGCTGTGGGACGTTAGAGATGGTCCAATAATGTTATGTGGTAAACTCGCTTAAATGAGGTAGAGATAAGTGATCGTTTTAGTTGGTGTAGGATGGGGGGGGGGGTTAATAAGAGTATGCAACCTCCTAGGTATGGGAATGACATGACCACCCTATAAAACCAGACGTTAGTATGATGAATCAGATAAGCACTTAGTTATTTAAGACCTTAGACTTCGTTGAGATTTTGAAATAACTTTTTCTAATAAGAGAAGTGGTGAATCAAAGAAAGGATTTTTAAAATGTCTTCGTAAATTGACTGGCGAAGTGACTTCTAAACCAGATTTGAAAGTTTCAAAGTCAAGATAATTTCTTGATGGGTTTACATTGAGGGTTTTACCAACCAATCATATTTTCCACGATCTTTTGGTGACACCAACCATAAAGTTTGCAATTCGGTACCTTACCATTTGTGCCTCAATTTATTAAGCGGCTTATTAAGGAATACTTAAAGAATTTTTAATAAGTACACTGTTTTTAAGTGTATGTGGTAGGGAATGTCGAGTAAATCTTTTTATGTCTGCTCTACACAAATTAGAGGGGAAGTGATTTCTTGACAAATTTATTTAATGAGTTTTCCAATTTAATGTATTGGTCAGATATATCTTGAAATGATGTTATTAGTATTGCTCAAGTGAATAATATATGGTTTTTCAATCTGGTACAATTTTTAGTTTTTTCTTGCCAGACCTATTTGGCTTGAAATATTTTACAAATGGAGTTGTTGCGGGTTCTTTAATTATTTTTTGTATTCGGGGTTTTCAATAGAACATGAAGACGATTTCTCAATTTGATGCAAAAATAAATGTTTTGCACTTACATCACTTCATGCAATTTTGCAAACCAGGTATTTTATTACACAAGGTACTTTCTTTTGACGGACAACCTAAAATTCCATTCATACTCTTATGATTGTCAAAGTCATTGATTAACATAAATTAGTTTCGAAGAGGATTTTTTTTTCATCATTTTGATACCGCCATACTATTTTGAGTTACAATGTAAAGCACATTAGCCAAAAGGTCACCTGACTATTTCAAACAAAAAGAAACATTTTGCATAACTTCTCTTTCTAGATCAGTCGAGCCATTGGTGTTTAAAAAGTAAAATACTCAATGAAACTAACTTTTCAAAGTTTTCATTGAAATCAAGTATGCAGTACTCATAGTTCCTTTAGTTTTCTCGTAGTGCCTCTTTTATTTGTACAAATGGTTTAACAATTTTTTCGCCTTGCCGTAGATTGATCTACCTAGGCAATACTTAGTGATTGTATGAGTCTCAATCAGATTTTGTGTGAGTTACCTAGTTATGCACATATACTTATTTTATAATCATTCTTAGGGTATCCGGTTGTATAGCCCTGATCGAAGTTTTGAGTGGAGCCCTCCCTATTAGATGTAAGGTTGATTTTGAATTAAGAAGCTTATTATGCATGGAAGTACCATAAAGTGGTTCGGATGATAGACATAAGAAATAACATTAACTAAAGAAATCTGCATAGAAATAAGCTCCTCATGTTAAACGGTATTACAAGCTTTTTGAGTAAAATGATGTTATATCTTGATGCATTGAAAAGTTTATATAAGGATTAGTTGTTTGAGCTGATCAGTGAATCCACAATCTTTAGTGAGTAAGAAGTGACTCAGTAACTGTAATAGTGAGAGTTTTCTTGTGGGTAAACTAGAAGAACTGAGAGTAGTAACCACCAGCATGTAAGAATCTAACACCTAGAGATTGAGGTAAAGTTAAGAATAGAAAGTAGTTTTATGCTTAAATGTTAGACCATTGGAGCATTGAATAAGAATAAATGCATGTAAGTCCCCTCTCTTTGAGAGTTTGGTATTGTCGTGTAATGTTGAGGTGTTTTATCAACAATACGTGCAATAAGTGGTGGGTAACCTAAAACTATGGTTATGAGGGTTAAACTAAGTATTTGATCAAGAAGGTTTTCTGAGTAAATAAGCGTGAACTTACATTAGGAATTCTAAATGACACGTGGATAACCTTCATTGCTTTATGATAATTATTGTTGAATGATGTTTTTAAGCCAACGCTATCGTTGGTCATGCATGAACATGTTCTACCGGCACCAAGAGATATCCGAGGGTCGTTAGAGATGGTCCAATAATGTTAAGTGGTAAACTCGCTTAAATGAGATAAGTGATCGTTTTAGTTGGTGTAGGATGGGGGGTTAATAAGAGTATGCAACCTCCTAGGTATGAGAATGACATGACCACCCTATAAAACCAGACGTAAGTATGATGTATCAGATAAACACTTAGTTATTTAAGACCTTAGACTTCGTTGAGATTTTGAAATAACTTTTTCTAATAAGAGAAGTGTTGAATCAAAGAAAAGATTTTTAAATGTCTTTGTAAATTGGCGAAGTGACTTCTTCAAACCAGAATTGAAAGTTTCAAAGTAAAGATAATTTCTTGATGGGTTTTATGAGTGTTTACCTACCAATCATATTTTCCACGATCTTTTGGTGACACCAACCATAAAGTTTTCAATTCGGCACCTTACATTTGTGCCTCAATTTATTCAGCGGCTTAATAAGGAATACTTGAAGAATTTTTAATAAGTACACTGTTTTTAAGTGTATATGGTAGGAAATGTCGAGTAAATCTTTTTATGGCTGCTCTACCCAAATTTTAGGGGAAGTGATTTCTTGACAAATTTATTTATTGAGTTTTCCAATTTAATGTATTTTTCAGATATATCTTGAAATGATGTTATTAGTATTGCTCAAGTAAATAATATAAGGTTTTCAATCTGGTACCATTTTTAGTTATTCTTGTAAGACCCATTTGTCTTGAAATATTTTCAAATGGAGTTGTAGCCGGTTCTTTTATTATTTTGCATTCGGGTTTTTCAATAGAACATGAAGACGATTTCTCAACGTGATTAAAAAATATATGTTTTCAATTTACATCACTTCATGCAATTTTTCAAACCAGGTATGTTATTACACAAGTTATTTCTTTTGAAGGACATCCTAGAATTCCATTCATACTCTTATGATTGTCAAAGTCATTGATTAACAGAAATTAGTTTCGAAAAGGATTTTTTTTACGTCATTTTGATACCACCATGCTATTTTGAGTTACAATGTAAAGTACGTTAGCCAAAAGGTCACCTGACTAATTCAAACAAAAAGAAACCTTTTGCATATCTTATCTTTCTAGATCAGTCGAGGATGGTGAAGGGATACCCTTGGTGTTTAAAAAGTAAAATACTTCATGAAACTAACTTTTCAAAGTTTTCTTTGAAATGAAGTATGCAGTACTCATAGTTCCTTTAGTTTTCTCGAAGTGCCTCTTTTATTTGTACAAATGGTTTAACAAATTTTTCGTCTTGCCGTAGCTTGATCTACCTAGGCAATACTTAGTGAATGTATGAGTCTCAATCAGTTTTTGTGTGAGTTACCTAGTTATGGACATATACTTATTTTATAATCATTCTTAGGGTATCCGGCTGTATAGCCCTGATCGAAGTTTTGAGCGGAACCCTCCCTATTATATGTAAGGTTGATTTTGAATTAAGAAGCTTATTATGAATGGAAGTACCATAAAGTGGTTCGGATGATAAACATAAGAAATAACATTAACTAAAGAAATCTGCATAGAAATAAGCTCATCGTGTTACACGGTATTACAAGCTTTTTGAGTGAAAGGATATAATGTCTTGATGCATTGAAAAGTTTTAAGTATATTAAGATTAGTCGTTTGAGCTGATCGGTGAATCCGCAATCTTTAGTGAGTAAGAATTGACTCAATAACTGTAATAGTGAGAGTTTTCATGTGGGTAGGTAATTGGAAGAACTGAGAGTAGTAACCATCAGCATGAAAGAATCTAACACCTAGACATTGAGGTAAAGTTAAGAATAGAAAGTAGTTTTATGCTTAAATGCTAGACCATTCGGAGCATCGAATAAGAAGAAATGCATGTAAGTCCCCTCTTTTCGAGAGTTTGGTATTGTCGTGTAATAGTTGAGGTGTTTTATCAACAATAAGTGCAATAAGTGGTGGGTAACCTAAAACTTTGGTTATGAGGGTTAAACGAAGTATTTGATCAAGAAGGTTGTTATGAGTAAATAAGCTTGAACTTACATTAGGAATTAGAAATGACACGTGGATAACCTTCACTGCTTTATGATAATTGCTGTTAGATAATTTTTTTAAGCCAACATTATCGTTGGTCATGCATGAACATGGTTTAACCGGCACCAACAGATAGCTGAGGGTCGTTAGAGATGGTCAAATAATGTTCAGTGGTAAACTCGCTCATATGAGGTAGAGCTAAGTGATCGTTTTAGTTTGGTGTAGGATGGGGGTTAATAAGAGTATGCAACCTCCTAGGTATGAGAATGACAGGACCACCCTATAAAACCATATGTAAGTATGATGTATGAGATAAATCCTAAGTTATTTAAGACCTTAGACTTCGTTGAGATTTTGAAATAACTTTTTTTAATAAGAGAAGTGGTGAATCAAAGAAAAGATTTTTAAAATGTCTTCGTAAATTGACTGGCGAAGTGACTTCTTCAAACCAGATTTGAAAGTTTCAAAGTCAAGATAATTTCTTGATGGGTTTACATTGAGGGTTTTACCAACCAATCATATTTTCCATGAACTTTTGGTGACACCAACCATAAAGTTTGCAATTCGGTACCTTACCATTTGTGCCTCAATTTATTAAGCGGCTTAATAAGGAATACTTAAAGAATTTTTAATAAGTACACTGTTTTAAGTGTATGTGGTAGGGAATGTCGAGTAAATCTTTTTATGGCTGCTCTACACAAATTAGAGGGTAAGTGATTTCTTGACAAATTTATTTAATGAGTTTTCCAATTTAATGTGTTGGTCGTATGTATCTTGAAATGATGTTTATTAGTATTGCTCAAGTAAATAATATATGGTTTTTCGATCGGGTACCATTTTTAGTTTTTCATGCAAGACCTATTTGACTTGAAGTATTTTACAAATAGAGTTGTAGCCGGTTCTTTAATTATTTTGTATTCAAGTTTTTCAATAGAACATGAAGACGATTCTCAACTTGGTTCAAAAATATATGTTCTGAATTTCCATCACTTCATGCAATTTTGCAAACCAGGTATGTTATTACACAAGTTGCTTTCTTTTGAAGGACATCCTAGAATTCCATTCATACTCTTATGATTGTCAAAGTCATTGATTAACAGAAATTAGTTTCGAAAATGATTTTATTTTTATTTTTACATATTTTTGTTACAGCCATACTATTTTGAGTTACAATGTAAAGTACGTTAGCCAAAAGGTCACCTGACTAATTCAAACAAAAAGAAACATTTTGCATAACTTCTCTTTCTGGATCAGTCGAACATGGTGAAAGGGATACCCTTGGTGTTTAAAAAGTAAAATACTTCTTGAAACTAAATTTTCAAAGTTTTATTTGAAATGGAAGTATGCAGTACTCATAGTTCCTTTAGTTTTTTTTTCGCAAAGTGCCTCTTTTATTTGTACAAATGGTTTACCAATTTGTTCGTCTTGCCGTAGCATGATCTACATAGGCAATACAATACTTAGAGAATGTATGAGTCTCAATCAGTTTTTGTGCGAGTTACCTAGTTATGGACATATACATATTTTATAATCATTCTTAGGGTATCCGGTTGTATAGCCCTGATCGAAGTTTTGAGCGGAACCCTCCCTATTAGATGTAAGGTTGATTTTGAATTAAGAAGCTTATTATGAATGGCAGTACCATAAAGTGGTTCGAATGATAGACATAAGAGATAACATTAACTAAAGAAATCTGCCTAAAAATAAGCTCATCGTGTTAAACGGTATTATAAGCTTTTTGAGTAAAAGGATATAATGTCTTGATGCATTGAAAAGTTTTAAGTATATAAAGATTAGTCGTTTGAGCTGATCAGTGAATTCACAATCATTAGTGAGTAAGAAGCGACTCAGTAACTGTAATAGTGAGTTTTCTTGTGGGTAGGTAACTGGAAGAACTGAGAGTAGTAACCATCAGCATGAAAGGATCTAACACCCAGACTAGATTGAGATAAAGTTGAGAATAGAAAGTAGTTTTGAGTTAACATAAATTAGTTTCGTACTCTTATGATTGTCAAAGTCATTGATTAACATAAATTAGTTTCGAAGAGGATTTTGTTTACATAATTTTGATACCGCCATACTATTTTGAGTTACAATGTAAAGCACGTTAGCCAAAAGGTCACCTGACTATTTCAAACAAAAAGAAACATTTTGCATAACTTCTCTTTCTAGATCAGTCGAGCCCTTGGTGTTTAAAAAGTAAAATACTTCATGAAACTAACTTTTCAAAGTTTTCATTGAAATGAAGTATGCAGTACTCATAGTTCCTTTAGTTTTCTCGAAGTGCCTCTTTTATTTGTACAAATGGTTTAACAATTTTTTCGCCTTGCCGTAGCTTGATCTACCTAGGCAATACTTAGTGAATGTATGAGTCTCAATTAGATTTTGTGTGAGTTACCTAGTTATGGACATATACTTATTTTATAATCATTCTTAGGGTATCCTATTGTATAGCCCTGATAGAAGTTTTGAGCGGAACCCTCCTTATTAGATGTAAGGTTGATTTTGAATTAAGAAGCTTATTATGAATAGAAGTACCATAAAGTGGTTCGGATGATAGACATAAGAAATAACATTGACTAAAGAAATCTGCATAGAAATAAGCTCATCGTGTTAAACGGTATTACAACCTTTTTGAGTAAAATGATGTAATATCTTGATGCATTGAAAAGTTTGAAGTATATAAGGATTAGTTGTTTGGGCTGATCAGTGAATCCACAATCTTTAGTGAGTAAGAAGCGACTCAGTAACTGTAATAGTGAGTTTTCTTGTGGGTAACTGAAAGAACTGAGAGTAGTAACCATCAGCATGAAAGAATCTAACACCTAGAGATTGAGGTAAAGTTAAGAATAGAAAGTAGTTTTATGCTTAAATGTTAGACCATTGGAGCATTGAATAACAAGAAATGCATGTAAGTCCCCTCTCTTTGAGAATTTGGTATTGTCGTGTAATAGTTGAGGTGTTTTATCAACAATACGTGCAATAATTGGTGGGTAACCTAAAACTTTGGTTATGAGGGTTAAACTAGGTATTTGATCAAGAAGGTTTTCTAAATGACACGTGGATAACCTTCATTGCTTTATGATAATTGTTGTTGAATGATGATTTTAAGCCAACGCTATCGTTGGTCATGCATGAACATGTTCTACTGGCACCAAGAGATAGCCGAGGGTCGTTAGAGATGGTCCAATAATGTTAAGTGGTAAACTCGCTTAAATGAGGTAGAGATAAGTGATCGTTTTAGTTGGTGTAGGATGGGGGTTAATAAGAGTATGCAACCTCCTAGGTATGAGAATGATGACATGACCACCCTATAAAACCAGACGTAAGTATGATGTATCAGATAAACACTTAGTTATTTAAGACCTTAGACTTCGTTGAGATTTTGAAATAACTTTTTCTAATAAGAGAAGTGTTGAATCAAAGAAAAGATTTTTAAATGTCTTTGTAAATTGGCGAAGTGACTTCTTCAAACCAGATTTGAAAGTTTCAATGTAAAGATAATTTCTTGATGGGTTTACATTGAGGGTTTTACCAACCAATCATATTTTCCACGATCTTTTGGTGACACCAATCATATAAATTTCAATTCGGCACCTTACCATTTGTGCCTCAATTTATTAAGCAGCATAATAAGGAATACTTGAAGAATTTTTAATAAGTACACTGTTTTTAAGTGTATATGGTAGGAAATGTCGAGTAAATCTTTTTATGGCTGCTCTACACAAATTTTAGGGGAAGTGATTTCTTGACAAATTTATTTATTGAGTTTTCCAATTTAATGTATTTTTCAGATATATCTTGAAATGATGTTATTAGTATTGCTCAAGTAAATAATATATGGTTTTTCAATCTGGTACCATTTTTAGTTATTCTTGTAAGACCTATTTGGCTTGAAATATTTTCAAATGGAGTTGTGGCAGGTTCTTTTATTATTTTGTATTCGGGTTTTTCAATTGAACATGAAGACGATTTCTCAACTTGATTCAAAAATATATGTTTTCAATTTACACCACTTCATGCAATTTTTCAAACCAGGTATGTTATTACACAAGTTATTTCTTTTGAAGGACATCCTAGAATTCCATTCATACTCTTATGATTGTCAAAGTCATTGATTAACAGAAATTAGTTTCGAAAAGGATTTTTTTTACGTAATTTTGATACCGCCAAGCTATTTTGAGTTACAATGTAAAGTACGTTAGCCAAAAGGTCACCTGACTAATTCAAACAAAAAGAAACCTTTTGCTTATCTTCTCTTTCTAGATCAGTCGAGCATGGTGAAGAGATACCCTTGGTGTTTAAAAAGTAAAATACTTCATGAAACTAACATTTCAATGTTTTCTTTGAAATGAAGTATGCAGTACTCATAGTTCCTTTAGTTTTCTCGAAGTGCCTCTTTTATTTGTACAAATGGTTTAACAATTTTTTCGTCTTGCCGTAGCTTGATCTACCTAGGCAATACTTAGTGAATGTATGAGTCTCAATCAGTTTTTGTGTGAGTTACCTAGTTATGGACATATACTTATTTTATAATCATTCTTAGGGTATCCGGCTGTATAGCCCTGATCGAAGTTTTGAGCGGAACCCTCCCTATTATATGTAAGGTTGATTTTGAATTAAGAAGCTTATTATGAATGGAAGTACCATAAAGTGGTTCGGATGATAGACATAAGAAATAACATTAACTAAAGAAATCTGCATAGAAATAAGCTCATCGTGTTGCACGGTATTACAAGCTTTTTGAGCAAAAGGATATAATGTCTTGATGCATTGAAAAGTTTTAAGTATATTAAGATTAGTCGTTTGAGCTGATCGGTGAATCCGCAATCTTTAGTGAGTAAGAAGTGACTCAATAACTGTAATAGTGAGAGTTTTCATGTGGGTAGGTAACTGGAAGAGCTGAGAGTAGTAACCATCAGCATGAAAGTATCTAACACCTAGACATTGAGGTAAAGTTAAGAATAGAAAGTAGTTTTATGCTTAAATGCTAGACCATTCGGAGCATCGAATAAGAAGAAATGCATGTAAGTCCCCTCTCTTCGAGAGTTTGGTATTGTCGTGTAATAGTTGAGGTGTTTTATCAAACAATAAGTGCAATAAGTGGTGGGTAACCTAAAACTTTGGTTATGAGGGTTAAACTAAGTATTTGATCAAGAAGGTTGTTCTGAGTAAATAAGCTTGAACTTACATTAGGAATTAGAAATGACACGTGGATAACGTTCACTGCTTTATGATAATTGCTGTTAAATAATTTTTTTAAGCCAACGTTATCGTTGGTCATGCATGAACATGGTTTAACCGGCACCAAGAGATAGCCAAGGGTCGTTAGAGATGGTTAAATAATGTTCAGTGGTAAACTCGCTCATATGACGTAGAGATAAGTGATCGTTTTAGTTTGGTGTAGGATGGGGGTTAATAAGAGTATGCAACCTCCTAGGTATGAGAATGACAGAACCACCATATAAAACCATATGTAAGTATGATGTATGAGATAAACCCTAAGTTATTTAAGACCTTAGACTTCGTTGAGATTTTGAAATAACTTTTTTTAATAAGAGAAGTGGTGAATTAAAGAAAAGATTTTTAAAATGTCTTTGTAAATTGACTGGCGAAGTGACTTCTTCAAACCAGATTTGAAAGTTTGAAAGTAAAGATAATTTCTTGATGGGTTTACATTGAGGGTTTTACCAACCAATCATATTTTCCACGATCTTTTGGTGACACCAACCATAAAGTTTTCAATTCGGCACCTTACCATTTGTGCATTAATTAATTAAGCGGCTTAATAAGGAATACTTAAAGAATTTTTAATAAGTACAATGTTTTTAAGTGTATGTGGTAGGGAATGTCGAGTAAATCTTTTTATGGCTGCTCTACACAAGTTTTAGGGGAAGTGATTTCTTGACAAATTTATTTATTGAGTTTTCCAATTTAATGTATTTTTCAGATACATCTTGAAATGATGTTATTAGTATTGCTCAAGTAAATAATATTTGGTTTTTCAATCTGGTACCATTTTTTGTTTTTCTTGTAAGACCTATTTGGCTTGAAACAATCGTCAAATGGAGTTGTAGCCGGTTCTTTAATTATTTTGTATTTGGGTTTTTCAATAGAACATGAAGACTATTTCTCAACTTGATTCAAAAATATATGTTTTGAATTTACATCACTTCATGCAATTTTTCAAACCAGGTATGTTATTACACAAGTTATTTCTTTTGAAGGACATCCTAGAATTCCATTCACACTCTTATGATTGTCAATGTCATTGATTAACAGAAATTAGTTTCGAAAAGGATTTTTTTTTACGTAATTTTGATAACGCCATGCTATTTTGAGTTACAATGTAAAGTAGCCAAAAGGTCACCTGACTAATTCAAACAAAAAGAAACCTTTTGCATAACTTCTCTTTCTAGATCAGTCGAGCATGGTGAAGGATACCCTTGGTGTTTAAAAAGTAAAATACTTCATGAAACTAAATTTTCAAACTTTTCTTTGAAATGAAGTATGCAGTACTCGTAGTTCCTTTAGTTTTCTCGAAGTGCCTCTTTTATTTGTACAAATGGTTTACCAATTTTTCGTCTTGCCGTAGCTTGATCTAGTTTGGCAATAATTAGTGAATGTATGAGTCTCAATCAGTTTTTGTGTGAGTTACCTAGTTATGGACATATACTTATTTTATAATCATTATTAGGGTATCTGGTTGTATAGCCCTGATAGAAGTTTTGAGTGGAACCCTCCCTATTAGATTTAAGGTTGATTTTGAATTAAGAAGCTTATTATGAATGGAAGTACCATAAAGTTGTTCGAATGATAGACATAAGAAATAACATTAACTAAAGAAATCTGCATAGAAATAAGCTCATCGTGTTACACGGTATTACAAGCTTTTTGAGTAAAAGGATATATTGTCTTAATGCATTGAAAAGTTTTAAGTATATAAATATTTGTCGTTTGAGCTGATCGGTGAATCCGCAATCTTTAGTGAGTAAGAAGTGACTCAATAACTGTAATAGTGAGAGTTTTCTTGTGGGTAGGTAACTTGAAGAACTGAGAGTAGTAACCATCAGCATGAAAGTAGTTTTATGCTTAAATGTTGGACCATTCGGAGCATTGAATAAGAAGAAATGCATGTAACTCCCCTCTCTTCGAGAGTTTGGCATTGTCGTGTAATAGTTGAGGTGTTTTATCAACAATAAATGCAATAAGTGGTGGGTAACCTAAAACTTTGGTTATGAGGGTTAAACTAAGTATTTGATCAAGAAGGTTGTTCTGAGTAAATAAGCATTAACTTACATTAGGAATTAGAAATGACACGTGGATAACCTTCACCGCTTTATGATAATTGTTGTTAAATAATGTTTTTAAGCCAACGTTATCGTTGGTCATGCATGAACATGGTTTAACCGGCACCAAGAGATCGCCGAGGGTCGTTAGAGATGGTCCAATAATGTTCAGTGGTAAACTCGCTCATATGAGGTAGAGATAAGTGATCATTTTAGTTGGTGTAGGATGGGGGTTAATAAGAGTATGCAAACCTCCTAGGTATGAGAATGACAGGACCACCCTATAAAACCAGATGTATGAGATAAACCCTAAGTTATTTAAGACCTTAGACTTCGTTGAGATTTTGGAATGACTTTTTCTAATAAGAGAAGTGGTGAATCAAAGAAAAGATTTTTAAAATGTCTTTGTAAATTGACTGGCGAAGTGACTTCTTCAAACCAGATTTGAAAGTTTCAAAGTAAAGATAATTTCTTGATGGGTTTACGATGAGGGTTTTACCAACCAATCATATTTTCCACGATCTTTTGGTGACACCAACCATAAAGTTTTCAATTCGGCACCTTACCATTTGTGCATTAATTAATTAAGCGGCTTAATAATGAATACTTAAAGAATTTTTAATAAGTACAATGTTTTTAAGTGTATGTGGTAGGGAATGTCGAGTAAATCTTTTTTTGGCTGCTCTACACAAATTTTAGGGAAGTGATTTCTTGACAAATTTATTTATTGAGTTTTCCAATTTAATGTATTTCTCAGATATATCTTGAAATGATGTTATTAGTATTTCTCATGTAAATAATATGTGGTTTTTCAATCTGGTACCATTTTTAGTTTTTCTTGTAAGACCTATTTGGCTTGAAATATTTTCAAATGGAGTTGTAGCCGGTTCTTTAATTATTTTGTATTCGTGTTTTTCAATAGAACTTGAAGATGATTTCTCAACTTGATTAAAAAATATATGTTTTGAATATACATCACTTCATGATTGTCAAAGTCATTGATTAACCGAAATTAGTTTCGAAAAGGATTTTTTTTACTTAATTTTGATACCGCCATGCTATTTTGAGTTACAAAGTAAAGTACGTTAGCCAAAAGGTCACCTGACTAATTCAAACAAAAAGAAACCTTTTGCATAACTTCTCTTTCTAGATCAGTCGAGCATGGTGAAGGGATACCCTTGGTGTTTAAAAAGTAAAATACTTCATGAAACTAAGTTTTCAAAGTTTTCTTTGAAATGAAGTATGCAGTACTCATAGTTCCTTTAGTTTTTTGCAAAGTGCCTCTTTTATTTGTACAAATGGTTTATCAATTTGTTCGTCTTGCTGTAGCTAGATCTACCTAGGCAATACTCAGAGAATGTATGAGTCTCGATCAGTTTTTGTGCGAGTTACCTAGTTATGGACATATGCATATTTTATAATCATTCTTAGTGTATCCGGTTGTATAGCCCTGATCGAAGTTTTGAGCGGAACCCTCCCTATTAGATGTATGGATGATTTTAAATTAAGAAGCTTATTACGAATGGAAGTCCCATAAAGTGGTTCGAATGATAAACATAAGAGATAACATTAACTAAAGAAATCTGCATAAAAATAAGCTCATCGTGTTAAACGGTATTACAAGCTTTTTGAGTAAAATGGATATAATGTCTTGATGCATTGAAAAGTTTTAAGTATATAAAGATTAGTTGTTTGAGCTGATCGGTGAATCCACTATCTTTAGTGAGTAAGAAGCGACTCAGTAACTGTAATAGTGAGAGTTTTCTTGTGGGTAGGTAACTGGAAGAACTGAGAGTAGTAACCATCAGCATGAAAGGATCTAACACCTAGAGATTGAGATAAAGTTAAGAATTGAAAGTAGTTTTATGTTGAAATGACCATTTGGAGCATTGAATAAGAAGAAATTTATGTAAGTCCCATCACTTCGAGAGTTTAGTATTTTCGCGAATAGTTGAGGTGTTTTATCACCAATAAGTGGTGGGTAACCTAAAACTTTGGTTATGAGGATTAAACTAAGTATTTGATTAAGAAGGTTTTCTGAGTAAATAAGCATGAACTTACATTTGGAATTCTAAATGACACGTGGATAACCTTCATTGCTTTATGATAATTGTTGTTAAATAATTTTTTATGCCAACGTTATCGTTGGTCATGCATGAACATGTTTAACCGGCACCAAGAGATAGCCAAGGGCCGAGAGATGGTCCGATGATGTTTAGTGGTAAACTCGCTCATATGAGGTAGAGATAAGTGATCGTTTTAGTTGGTGTAGGATGGGGGGTTAATAAGAGTATGCAACCTCCTAGGTATGAGAATGACATGACCACCCTATAAAACCAGACGCAAGTATGATGTATTAGATAAACACTTAGTTATTTAAGACCTTAGACTTCGTTGAGATTTTGAAATAACTTTTTCTAATATAAGAAGTGGTGAATCAAAGAAAAGATTTTTAAATGTCTTCGTAAATTGACTGGCGAAGTGACTTCGACGAACCAGATTTGAAAGTTTCAAAGTAAAGATAATTTCTTGATGGGTTTACATTGAGGGTTTTACCAACCAATCATATTTTCCACGATCTTTTGGTGACACCAATTATAAAAATTTCAATTCGGTACCTTACCATTTGTGCCTCAATTTATTAAGCGGCTTAATAAGGAATACTTAAAGAATTTTTAATAAGTACACTGTTTTTAAGTGTATGTGGTATGGAATGTCGAATAAATCTTTTATGGCTGCTCTACACAAATTAGAGGGGAAATGATTTCTTGACAAAATTATTTAATGAGTTTTCCAATTTAATGTATTGGTCAGATATATCTTGAAATGATGTTATTAGTATATTGCTCAAGTGAATAATATATGTTTTTTCAATCTAGTACCATTTTTAGTTTTTTCATGCAAGACCTATTTGGCTTGAAACATTTTACAAATTGAGTTGCCGGTTCTTTAATTATTTTGTTTTCGGGTTTTTCAATAGAACATGAAGACGATATCTCAACTTGATTCAAAAATATATGTTTTGCATTTACATCACTTCGTGCAATTTTGCAAACCTGGTATGTCATTACACAAGTTACTTTCGTTTGAAGGACATCCTAAAATTCCATTCATACTCTTATGATTGTCAAAGTCATTGATTAACAGAAATTAGTTTCGAAAATGATTTTTTTTACGTAATTTTGATACCGCCATACTATTTTGAGTTATAATGTAAAGTACGTTAGCCAAAAGGTCACCTGACTAATTCAAACAGAAAGAAACCTTTTGCATAACTTCTCATTCTAGTTCACTCGAGCATGGTGAAGGGATACCCTTGGTGTTTAAAAAGTAAAATACTTCATGAAACTAACTTTTCAAAGTTTACTCTGAAATGAAGTATGCAGTACTCATAGTTCCTTTAGTTTTTTCGAAGTGCCTCTTTTATTTTTACAATGGTTTACCAATTTGTTCATCTTGCCGTAGCTGTATCTACCTAGGCAATACTTAGAGAATGTATGAGTCTCAATCAGTTTTTGTGTGAGTTACCTAGTTATGGACATATACATATTTTATAATCATTCTTAGGGTATCCGGTTGTATAGCCCTGATCGAAGTTTTGAGCTGAACCCTCCCTATTAGATGTTCGGTTTATTATATTATAAGAAGCTTATTATGAATGGCAGTACCATAAAGGGGTTCGATTGATTGACATAAGAGATATGATTAAATAAAGAATTCCGCATAAAAATAAGCTCATCATGTTAAACGGTATTACGAGCTTTTTGAGTAAAAGGATATAATGTCTTGATGCATTGAAAAGTTTTATGTAAATAAAGCGTTTTGAGTAAATAAGCATGAACTTACTTTAGGAATTCTACATGACACGTGGATAACCTTCATTGCTTTATGATAATTGTTGTTAAATAATGTTTTTGAACCAACATTATCGTTGGTCATGCATGAACATTTTTAACCGGTACCAAGAGATAGCCGAGGGTCGTTAGAGATGGTTCAATAATGTTAAGTGGTAAACTCGCTCATACGAGTTATAGATAAGTGATCGTTTTAGTTGGTGTAGGATGGGGGTTAATAAGAGTATGCAACCTCCTAGGTATGAGACTGACAGGACCACCCTATAAAACCAGACGTAAGTATGATGTATGAGATAAACCCTTAGTTATTTAAGACCTTACACTTCGTTGAGATTTTGAAATAACTTTTTCTAATAAAAGAAGTGGTGAATCAAAGAAATATTTTTAAAGGTCTTTGTAAATTGACTGGCGAAGTGACTTCTACAAAAACAGATTTGAAAGTTTCAAAGTAAAGATAATTTCTTGATGGGTTTAAATTGAGGGTTTTACCAACCAATCATATTTTCCACAATCTTTTGTTGACACCAACCATAAAGTTTGCAATTCGGTACCTTACCATTTGTGCATTAATTAATTGAGCGGCTTAATATGGAATACTTAAAGAACTTTTAATAAGTACACTGTTTTTAAGTTTTCTTTGAAATGAAGTATGCAGTACTCATAGTTCCTTTTGTCTTTTCCAAGTGCCTCTTTTATTTGTACAAATGGTTTACCAATTTGTACGTCTTGCCGTGGCTTGATCTACCTAGGCAATTCTTAGTGAATGTATGAGTCTCAATCAGTTTTTGTGTGAGTTACCTAGTTATGGACATATACTTATTTAATAATCATTCTTAGGGTATCCGGTTGTATAGCCCTGATCGAAGTTTTGAGCGGAACCCTCCCTATTAGATGTAAGGTTGATTTTGACTTAAGAAGCTTATTATGAATGGAAGTACCATAAAGTGGTTCGGATGATAGGCATAAGAAATAACATTAACTAAAGAAATCTGCATAGAAATAAGCTCATCGTGTTACACGGTATTACAATCTTTTTGAGTAAAAGGATATAATGTCTTGATGCATTGAAAAGTTTTACATATATAAAGATTAGTCGTTTGAGCTGATCTGTGAATCCACAATCTTTAGTGAGTAAGAAGTGACTCAGTAACTGTAATAGCGAGAGTTTTCTTGTGGAAATGTAACTGGAAGAACTGAGAGTAGTAACCATCGGCTTGAAAGGATCTAACACCTAGAAAATGAGATAAAGTTAAGAATAGAAAGTAATTTTATGCTGAAATGTTAGAGCATTCGGAACATTGAATAAGAAGAAATGCATGTAAGTCCCCACTCTTCGAGAGTTTGGTATTGTCGCGTAATAGTTGAGGTGTTTTATCACCAATAAGTGGTGGGTAACCTAAAAGTTTGGTTATGAGGGTTAAACTAAGTATTAGTTCAAGAAGGTTGTTCTGAGTTAATATGCATGAACTTACATTAGGAATTCTAAATGACACGTGGATAACCTTCATTGCTTTATGATAATTGTTGTTAAACAATGTTTTTAAGACAACGTTATTGTTGGTCATGCATGAACATGTTTAACCAGCACCATGAGATAGCCGAGGGTCGGTAGAGACGGTCCAATAATGTTAAGTTGTAAACTCGCTCATATGAGGTAGAGATAAGTGATCGTTTTAGTTGGTGTAGGATGGGGGGTTAATAAGAGTATGCAGCATCTTAGGTATGAGAATGACAGGACCACCCTATAAAACCAGACGTAAGTATGATGTATCAGATAAACACTTAGTTATTTAAGACCTTAGACTTCGTTGAGATTTGGAAATAACTTTTTCTAATAAGAGAAGTGGTGAATCAAAAAAGATTTTTAAATGTCTATGTAATTTGACTGGCGAAGTGACTTCTTCAAACCAGATTTGGAAGCTTCAAAGTAAAGATAATTTCTTGATGGGTTTACATTGAGGGCTTTACCAACCAATCATATTTTCCACGATCATTTGGTGACACCACCCATAAAGTTTACAATTCGGAGCATTGAATAAGAAGAAATGCATGTAAGTCCCCTCTCTTCGAGAGTTTGGTATTGTCGTGTAATAGTTGAGGTGTTTTATCAACAATAAGTGCAATAAGTGGTTGGTAACCTAAAACTTTGGTTATGAGGGTTAAACCAAGTATTTGATCAAGAAAGTTGTTCTGAGTAAATAAGCATGAACTTACATTAGGAATTAGAAATGACACGTGGATAACCTTTATTGCTTTATGATAATTGTTGTTAAATAATGTTTTTAAGCCAACGTTATCGTTGGTCATGCATGAACATGGTTTAACCGGCACCAAGAGATAGCCGAGGGTCGTTAGAGATGGTCCAATAATGTTCAGTGGTAAACTCGCTCATATGAGGTAGAGATAAGTGATCGTTTTAGTTGGTGTAGGATGGGGGTTAATAAGAGTATGCAAACCTCCTAGGTATGAGAATGACAGGACCACCCTATAAAACCAGATGTAAGTATGATGTATGAGATAAACCCTGAGTTATTTAAGACCTTAGACTTCGTTGACATTTTGAAATAACTTTTTCTAATAAGAGAAGTGGTGAATCAAAGAAAAGATTTTTAAAATTCCTTTGTAAATTGATTGGCGAAGTGACTTCTTCAAACCATATTTGAAAGTTTCAAAGTAAAGATAATTTCGTGACGGGTTTACATTGAGGGTTTTACCAACCAATCATATTTTCCACGATCTTTGGGTTACACCAACCATAAAGTTTTCAATTCGGCACCTTACCATTTGTGCATTAATTAATTAAGCGGCTTAATAAGGAATACTTAAAGAATTTTTAACAAGTACAGTGTTTTTAAGTGTATGTGGTAGGGAATGTCGAGTAAATCTTTTTATTGCTGCTCTACACAAATTTTAGGGGAAGTGATTTCTTGACAAATTTATTTATTGAGTTTTCCAATTTAATGTATTTTTCAGATATATCTTGAAATGATGTTATTAGTAGTGCTCAAGTAAATAATATATGGTTTTTCAATGTGGCCATTTTTAGTTTTTCTTGTAAGACCTATTTGGCTTTAAATATTTTCAAATGGAGTTGTAGCCGGTTCTTTAATTATTTTGTATTCATGTTTTTCAATAGAACATGAAGACGATTTCTCAACTTGATTCAAAAATATATGTTTTGAATTTACATCACTTCATGCAATTTTTAAGACCAGGTATGTTGTTACACAAGTTATTTCTTTCAGTGTTCTAAAAATCGCAAAACGCGGTCGCCTAGGCGCCGCCTAGGCGCTAGGCGCACCCCAAGCGATTCGACTTGGCTCTAGGCGATCTCAACTAGGCGACACAGGTGTCTGGCGATTTTAGGCGTTCTGGCGCCTCCTAGGCCCTCTGGGCGCTCTGAGGCCCTTCTAGGCGCTCCTGGGCGACCTGGACGCCGCCTAGGCGACCCTAGGATATTAGGGTTCCATCTAGGAAAAAGCTTTGTAAACTAGAATTCTTCGGATCAAGTCATCCAAAGTAAAGATATTAGTCATATTACACTCTAGAGTTTTTCCCCCAAACTGTAAAAAGCTATTACTTTGAATGTTGGAACTCAAGAGACTTGTACTCAGTTAGTGTAAGGCGCCTAAAACCCCTTAAAACCCTAGAACCGCCTGGGCGCCGCCTAGGCGCCCTAGGCGCTAGGCGCCCCTGCAGCGTACCAACCTCGCCTAGCGATTTTTAGAACACTGATTTCTTTTGAAGGACATACTAGAATTCCATTCACACTCTTATGATTGTCAAAGTCATTGATTAACAGAAATTAGTTTCGAAAAGGATTCTTTTACGTAATTTTGATACCGCCATGCTATTTTGAGTTACAATGTATAGTACGTTAGCCAAAAGGTCACCTGACTAATTCAAACAAAAAGAAACCTTTTGCATAACTTCTCTTTCTAGATCAGTCGAGCATGGTGAAGGGATACCCTTGGTGTTTAAAAAGTAAAATACTTCATGATACTAAGTTTTCAAAGTTATCTTTGAAATGAAGTATGCAGTACTCATAGTTCTTTTAGTTTTCTCGAAGTGCCTCTTTTATTTGTACAAATGGTTTAACAATTTTTTCGTCTTGCCGTAGCTTGATCTACTTTGGCAATACTTAGTGAATATATGAGTCTCAATCAGTTTTTGTGTGAGTTACCTAGTTATGGACATATACTTATTTTATAATCATTCTTAGGGTATCCGGTTGTATAGACCTGATAGAAGATTTGAGCAGAACCCTCCCTATTAGATGTAAGGTTGATTTTGAATTAAGAAGCTTATTAAGAATGGAAGTACCATAAAGTTGTTCGGATGATAGACATAAGAAATAACATTAACTAAAGAAATCTGCATAGAAATATGCTCATCGTGTTACACGGTATTACAAGCTTTTTGAGTAAAAGGATATATTGTCTTAATGCATTGAAAAGTTTTAAGTATATATAAAGATTTGTCGTTTGAGCTGATCGGTGAATCCGCAATCTTTAGTGAGTAAGAAGTGACTCAATAACTGTAATAGTGAGAGTGTTCCTGTGGGTAGGTAACTGGAAGAACTGCGAGTAGTAACCATCAGTATGAAAGAATCTAACACCTAGACATTGAGGTAAAGTTAAGAATTGAAAGTAGTTTTATGCTTAAATGTTGGATCATTCAGAGCATTGAATAAGAAGAAATGCATGTAAGTCCCCTCTCTTCGAGAGTTTGGTATTGTCGTGTAATAATTGAGGTGTTTTATCAATAACAAGTGCAATTAGTGGTGGGTTGCCTAAAACTTTGGTTATGAGGGTTGAACTAAGTATTTGATCAAGAAAGTTGTTCTGAGTAAATAAGCATGAACTTACACTAGGAATTAGAAATGACACGTGGATAACCTTCACTGCTTTATGATAATTGTTCTTAAATAATGTTTTTTAGTCAACGTTATCGTTGGTCATGCATGAACATGGTTTAACCGGCACCAAGAGATAGCCGAGGGTCGTTAGAGATGGTCCAATAATGTTCAGTGGTAAACTCGCTCATATGAGGTAGAGATAAGTGATCGTTTTAGTTGGTGTCGGATGAGGGTTAATAAGAGTATGCAAACCTCCTAGGTATGAGAATGACACGACCACCCTATAAAACCAGATGTATGAGATTAACCCTAAGTTATTTAAGACCTTAGACATCGTTGAGATTTTGAAATAACTTTTTCTAATAAGAGAAGTGGTGAATCAAAGAAAAGATTTTTAAAATGTCTTTGTAGATTGACTGGCGAAGTGACTTCTTCAAACCAGATTTGAAAGTTTCAAAGTCAAGATAATTTCTTGATGGGTTTACATTGAGGGTTTTACCAACCAATCATATTTTCCACGATCTTTTGGTGACACCAACCATAAAGTTTGCAATTCGGTACCTTACCATTTGTTCCTCAATTTATTAAGCGGCTTAATGAGGAATACTTAAAGAATTTTTAATCAGTACACTGTTTTTAAGTGTATGTGGTAGGGAATGTCGAGTAAATCTTTTTTTGGCTGCTCTACACAAATTAGAGGGGAAGCGATTTCTTGAGAAATTTATTTAATGAGTTTTCCAATTTAATGTGTTGGTCATATATATCTTGAATCGGGTACCATTTTTAGTTTTTCATGCAAGACCTATTTGACTTGAAATTTTTTACAAATAGAGTTGTAGCCTGTTCTTTAATTATTTTGTATTCGGGTTTTTCAATAGAACATGAAGACGATTTCTCAACTTGATTCAAAAATATGTGTTTTGAATTTACATCACTTCTTGCAATTTTTCAAACCAGGTATGTTATTACCCAAGTTATTTCTTTTGAAGGACATCCTATAATTCCATTCACACTCTTATGATTGTCAAAGTCATTGATTAACAGAAATTAGTTTCGAAAAGGATTACGTAATTTTGATACCGCCATGCTATTTTGAGTTACAATGTAAAGTACGTTAGCCAAAAGGACACCTGACTAATTCAAACAAAAAGAAACCTTTTGCATAACTTCTCTTTCTAGATCAGTCGAGCATGGTGAAGCTAAGTAAAATACTTCATGAAACTATGTTTTCAAAGTTTTCTTTGAAATGAAGTATGCAGTACTCATAGTTCCTTTAGTTTTTTGCAAAGTGCCTCTTTTATTTGTACAAATGGTTTACCAATTTGTTCGTCTTGCTGTAGCTAGATCTACCTAGGCAATACTCAGAGAATGTATGAGTCTCAATCAGTTTTGTGCGAGTTACCTAGTTATGGACGTATACATATTTTATAATCATTCTTAGGGTATCCGGTTGTATAGCCTTGATCGAAGTTTTGAGCGGAACCCTTCCTATTAGATGTAAGGTTGATTTTGAATTAAGAAGCTTATTATGAATGGCAGTACCATAAAGTGGTTCGAATGATAGACATAAGAGATAAAATTAAATAAAGAAATCTGCATAAAAATATGCTCATCGTGTTAAACGGTATTACGAGTTTTTTGAGTAAAAGGATATAATGTCTTGATGCATTGAAAAGTTTTAAATATATAAAGATTAGTCGTTTGAGCTGATCGGTGAATCCACAATCTTTAGTGAGTAAGAAGTGATTCAGTAACTGTAATAGCGTGAGTTTTCTTGTGGGTAGGTAACTGGAAGAACTGAGAGTAGTAACCATCAGCATGAAAGGATCTAACACTTAGAGATTGAGATAAAGTTAAGAATAGAAAGTAGTTTTATGCTGAAATTTTAGACCATTCGGAACATTGAAAAAGAAGAAATTCATGTAAGTCCCCTCTCTTCGAGAGTTTGGTATTGTCGCGTAATAGTTGAGGTGTTTTACCATCAATATGCGGTGGGTAACCTAAAACTTTGGTTATAAGGGTTAAACTAAGTATTTGATCAGGAAGGTTGTTCTGAGTAAATAAGCATGAACTTACATTAGGAATTCCAAATGACGCGTGGATAACCATCATTGCTTTATGATAATTGTTGTTAAATAATGTTTTTGAGCCAACATTATCGTCGGTCATGCATGAACATTTCTAACCGGCACCAAGAGATAGCTGAGGGTCGTTAGAGACAGTCCAATCATGTTAGGTGGTAAACTCGCTTATATGAGGTAGAGATAAGTGATCGTTTTAGTTGGTGTAGGATGGGAGGGTTAAGAAGAGTATGCAACATCCTAGGTATGAGAATGACATGACCACCCTATAAAACCAGACGTTAGTATGATGTATCAAATACACACTTAGTTATTTAAGATCTTAGACTTCGTTGAGACTGGTTGTGTTTCCCTCGTCTCCTGGTCCAGTGGTTCCGGCTCCTTGATTGGATGAGCCACTGCTCAACTTACTAGCCATGGCGGCTCTGAGATACATATTCTTATATCTAGGGTTTTAGCGTAGCCCTAGCTTTGATACCATGTTAACAGAGATAAAAGGTAGAAAGATATTTTATTATTATGAAAATTGTACTTTACAATGAGTTAGACCACTTATTTAAATAGGATAAACAGCCTAGACACCTAATTGATTAGGACTCCTTGATTTTAGGAATCAGAATCAATTTACAATTAAAGTAGAAACTGAAAAACAAAACAGAAAATGAATCAGAATAATTTAAAACAGGAAAGGTCAACTCCTTTAAATATTTTAACCCTAATCAACCATAATTGACAGAAATGCCTTTATTCGTCAAAACTCCCCCTCATGTTTAGCATAGATGTTGATCATGCCCAACTTGCTAATAAAATCTTCGAAATTCTGCTTCATTAGAGCCTAGTCAGTCCATCAGCTGCCTGTTGTGTAGAAGGCATAAAAGGGATACATCTAACCCCACTTTCCAGTTTTTCTTTTATAAAATGTCTGTCCACCTCAACATGTTTAGCTCTATCATGTTGGATAAGGTCATTTGCAATAGCAATTGCAGCTTTATTATCACAAAATAGCTTTAGGGGCAGTTCAGGACTTAGATTCAAGTCTTCCAGGACTCTTTTTACCCATAACTCTTCACAGATTCCATGTGCCATGACTCTGAACTCAGCTTCCGTTGTGCTTCTTGCCATTACAGTTTGTTTTTTGCTTCTCCAGGTTGCAAGATTACCCTAGACAAAGGTACAATACCCTGTGGTGGACCTGCTGTCCTTAGACCCGGGCCAATCCGCATCAGTAAACACTTCTACACTTCTCTTTAAGATCTTTTTGAACATCAACCCTTCACCAACTGTTCCTTCTAAGTACCTTAGGATTCTGATAACAGCTTGATAATGGGGTTGACCAGGTGAGTGCATAAACTGACCTACCACTCCAACAGCATAAGAAATGTCAGGTCTTGTATGTGCAAGGTAAATCAGCTTTCCCACCAGCCTCGGGTACTGTTCCCTATCCACCTCTTCTTCTTCATCCTTCCTTTTTCTGAGCTTCATGTTGCTTTCCTTAGGAGTATTGGCAGGTTTACACCCTAACATACTTGTCTCTTTTAGAAGATCTAGGACATATTTCCTCTAGGACACCACCATCCCCTTTTCTGATCTTGCCACCTCCATTCCTAGGAAATACTTCAGCTTCCTTAGGTCTTTGATTTCAAACTCTTCTTTCATTTTCATCTTCACCTGTTCAATTCCAGCTTTGTCATCCCCTGTGAGAATGATGTCATCTACATATACTACAAGAACAATCATCTTGTTGCATGTACCTCTTCTTACAAAGAGTGTATGATCAGAATGTCCCTGTTTGAATCCCACCTTTAGAAGAAACGGTCTAAATCTGTCAAACCATGCCCTGGGGCTTTGCTTCAGGCCATTCAAAGATTTTCTCAACTTGCACACCTTCCTAGAATTTTTCAGATCAAATCCTGGAGGTAGCTCCATGTATACTTCTTCCTTCAATTCCCCATAGAGGAATGCACTCTTTACATCCAACTGATATAGAGGCCAATCCAAGTTGACTGCCACAGAAAATACAATTCTTACAGTATTTAGTTTGGCTACTAGTGAGAAGGTCTCAGAGTAGTCAATCCCATAGGTCTGGTTGTACCCTTTAGCCACTAGCCTTGCCTTATACCTCTCAACCTCTCCATCAGACTTGTACTTGATGGTAAATATCCACCTACATCCCACTGGCTTCTTCCCTGCAGGTCTGTCTATCAATTCCCAAGTGTTATTTTTTCACCAATGCTCTGAGTTCCTCATGAACAGCTGTCCTCCACTCAGGGGTTTCTATAGCATCTTGTATGTTTCTGGGAATTTTGTGTTCAGAGATGCTAGAGACAAAGGCTTTGTGTGTGGGAGATAGGTTTTTGTAGGTTAGATAGTTTTGGATGGGATACCTGGGGTGTTTAATGCACTCCTTAGGTGGTTTTCTGATGGCAATTGGGACATCTAGCATCATTTCTTCAAACTCTTATTGGAGGTTGGGATTAGAACTTGGATTATAATTGGGATTGGTATTTGTGCTGGACTGATGGGTAGACGTGTCTGAACTGTTATGGACTATTTGTGATGGTGGAGGTGAGGATTCAAATGATGAATTCCCACTGTTATGGACTATTTGTGATGGTGGAGGTGAGGATTCAAATGATGAATTCCCATTGTTGTTGTCACTTTGCTCAGATGGTTCTGGTTCAGGATCCTGTGCAGCCTGAGTCACTATGTCTCTGCCCATTTTGGATTTAGGATACTTCCTAAAATATGTAAGTCCCTGGAATTTGGCTACATTTTTGGGAGTTCTTGGAGCAGACTTGTCCCCAAGCTGATGTCCCTCATTGTTGCACTCATCCTTGTGTCTAATTATTCCATCCCCATGAAGTGGTATGCTAGATATGTCATCCCCATATTGATTATACTGGAAATCTGCATCATCTTCTCTTTTTTTGGTAGAAACCGGATATTTTATTAAATCAAGCAACTATCTGCATCATCTTCTTGGTTTGTAAAATACTCCCCCTGAAGATGATGCTGATTGCAGTACATCTGGTTTTCAAAAAAAGGTGATATCAATGGTTTCAATAATTTTTTGCTTTTGAAAATCAAAACATCTATACCCCTTTTTATTAGATGAGTATCCTACAAACATGCATTTTGTGGATCTGGGGTCAAGTTTGCCCTAATTATGTGTGTGTGCAAAAGCAATGTACCCGAAGTTTTTTAAAGGCAGATTTTGGTGGATCAGCCTTGTATCAGGACTTTTTAAGTTCCTCCAGGGGTGTTTTGAACCCTATACTCCTTGAGGGGAGCCTATTAATCAAATACACTGCAGTAAGCAATACTTCTCCCCACAAGTACTTAGGGCATCTAGATGCTAGAAGCTGGGATCTTACCACCTCCAACAAGTGTCTATTTTTCCTTTCAGACACCTCATTTAGCTAGGTGTGTTGACACATGAGCTCTGGTGGACGATCCCATTTTCTGTGAAAAAATCTTTTAAAACTTGGTTATAATATTTTGTTCCATTGTCAGTTCTTAAAATCTCAATTTTAGTGTGGAACTGGGTGTGGACTAAGTTATAAAAATGTTTGAAAGCACTTTCTACTTCAGATTTTTCTTTTAATAAGTAGGTCCAAGTTACACGTGTGTGATCATCAATAAAAGTCACAAACCACCTCTTACCATTTACGGTAACATGTTTGGAGGGACCCCAGACATCACTGTGAATGATAGTGAAGGGCAGGGGCGGCTCCATGTATTTAGATTTAAGTCACCCGACCCGCTAAAAAAACATATTACAGTGGAAATTTTTTTATATACACATTTTATGTGTACCGACCCACTTATTTTTATATATTGATCCCTATTGACCTGTATTGAACTATAATATGTAACATTACTTTTAGTAATTGTAAAATATGACAAATTTCCGATCCGTATCACTAAATTCCTGGAGCCGCCCCTGGTGAAGGGTTTAGTTGGTTTGTAGGGCTATGGAACATAAACGCTTCTTTTGTGCTTGGCTAATTCACATATCTCACAGTGAAAATCAGAAAGTTTTTTATTCATAAAAAGTTTGGGAAACAATTTTTTCAAATAACAAAAGCTGGGGTGTCCTAATCTAGCATGCCACATCATGGCTTCATTATTGGACACAATTGTTGAGTGGTAGCAACCATTCCTAGGTTCTTCCAATTTTTTGGCAGCATCTTCTTCCAAAATGTAGAGACCATTATGAACCCGAGCACTGCCAATCTCCTTCCCCAAACTCGCATCATGCAACTTGCAATCAATAGGGGAAAACATCACTTTACAGTTGGTTTCTGAGACCAACTTATTGACAGAAAAGTTTTGGTATATGAAGAACTCCATGTAGAGTCGGATTGGGAGAGATAGGGATGGACCCCTTGCCAGCAATAGCAGCATAGGATCCATCTGTTATCCTTACCTTCTGATTTCCCCCACATGGTATATAGGATTCAAATTTTTCAGAGGCATAAGTCATATGATCTGTTGCACCTGAGTCAATAATCCAATGTGCATCAAATCTAGAGTTGTGAATAGAAAAAGCAAAGATATTACCAGATTCAGCAAGGTTACAGTTAGGGCTTGTGTGGTTGGCTGGAAGTTGGCTCAGATGGTCTTGCTGCTCCTTTGTGAGGGACAGAGGTCCAGATGACTTCTCACTTGGCTCAGATGACACTTGGTTGGCTCGGTTTTTATCTCCACTTCCTCCATTCTTTTGGCCCCTAGGTTTCCAATTTGGGGGTTTCCCATGTATTCCCCAACAATTCTCACTTGTGATAAATCCAAGTTTTCTCGTGCCATCAATGGCAAGCTTCATTGTTTGGGACCATTCCAGATAATCAGCCCCATTTAACTTTCTTGGAACAAGTAGAACAGATGAGAGACTGGTTGTGTTTCCCTCGTCTCCTGGTCCAGTGGTTCCAGATCCTTGATTGGATGAGCCACTGCTCAACTTACTAGCCATGGCGGCTCTGAGATAAATATTCTTAGATCTAGGGTTTTAGCGTAGCCCTAGCTTTGATACCATGTTAACAGAGATAAAAGGGAGAAAGATATTTTATTATTCTGAAAATTGTACTTTACAATGAGTTAGACCACTTATTTAAATAGGAAAAACAGCCTAGACAACTAATTGATTAGGACTCCTTGATTTTAGGAATCAGAATCAATTTACAATTAAAGTAGAAACTGAAAAACAAAACAGAAAATCATTCAGAATAATTTAAAACAGGAAAGGTCAACTCCTTTAAATATTTTAACCCTAATCAACCATAATTGAAAGAAATGCCCTTATTCTTCTACACTTTATTTTGAAGGACACCCTAGAATTTCATTCATACTCTTATGATTGTCAAAGTCATTGATTAACAAAAATTAGTTTCGAAAAGGATTTTTTTTTTTACATAATTTTGATACCGCCATACTATTTTGAGTTACAATGTAAAGTACGTTAGCCAAAAGGTCACCTGATTAATTCAAACAAAAAGAAACATTTTGCATAACTTCTCTTTCTAGATCAGTCGAGCCCTTGGTGTTTAAAAAGTAAAATACTTAATGAAACTAACTTTTCAAAGTTTTCTTTCAAATGAAGTATGTAGTACTCATAGTTCCTTTAGTTTTCTCGAAGTGCCTCTTTTATTTGTACAAATGGTTTAACAATTTTTTCGTCTTGCCGTAGCTTGATCTACCTAGGCAATACTTAGTGAATGTATGAGTCTCAATCAGTTTTTGTGTGAGTTACCTAGTTATGGACATATACTTATTTTATAATCATTCTTAGGGTATCCGGTTGTATAGCCCTGATCGAAGTTTTGAGTGGAACCCTCCCTATTATTAGATTTAAGGTTGATTTTGAATTAAGAAGCTTATTATGAATGGAAGTACCATAAAGTTGTTCGGATGATAGACATAAGAAATAACATTAACTAAAGAAATCTGCATAGAAATAAGCTCATCGTGTTAAACGGTATTACAAGCTTTTTGAGTAAAAGGATATAATGCCTGGATGCATTGAAAAGTTTTAAGTATATAAAGATTTGTCGTTTGAGCTGATCGGTGAATCCGCAATCTTTAGTGAGTAAGAAGTGACTCAATAACTGTAATAGTGAGAGTTTTCTTGTGGGTAGGTAACTGGAAGAACTAAGAGCATCAGCATGAAAGAATCTAACACCTTGAGATTGAGGTAAAGTTAAGAATAGAAAGTAGATGCCCTAAACGCCAATGCAAAAGCCTAATCTTGTTACACTTAGTAGAATCCTCAGAAACACAGTGACCTTTAACAGTCATGATCTTATCTCCATATAAAGACCTTCGCACTTCCTATCACTGTCAATCCTCTCCCAAGACTCCATCTCTTGTAACACACCATAGGTAGGATAAAAATTAACTATACACTTTCTATCCTTAGTGAATTTACTGACAGAGAAAAGATTGCAAGATAGATTTGGGACATATAACACAGATTCAAGAATTAGGTTATCGGTGATTCTGACAGTGCCTAGTGCCTATTCCTTCGACCCTTGAACATGTCCCATCAGCTATTTTCACAAAATGTTGCTTCTTAGTGGAATGGTAACAACTAAAGAGAGAGGTATCACTTGTCATATGAATGGATGCTCCAGAGTCGATGATCCAGGTGTTATTACCATTATGAGAAGCTGCTCCAACAGAGGTGTCTGGTTTCTGTCCTTGCATCCTACTGTCCAGCAGTTGATTCAGTGCTTCAATCTGCTCTGAGAAAATAGAGGTATGTTTAGTAGCATTAAATGCTTGCTTTTGATAGTCCAGTTGTTGCCCTTTTTGTAATTCATGTTCTTCTGTAAATGGGGAGGTTTCCCATGAAGGTTCCAGCAGTTATCCTTAGTGTGTCCTTTCTTTTTGCGGTGGTCACACCAGTAGTTGTTCTTTTGCTCAACCTTCTTGATAGCTCTCTTTTGATAGCCACTTGCCATTGCAAAATTTGAGTTGTGAGCAACCAAGGCAGGGTGTTCTCCCTCTGGAGTTGGCAGCAGTCCCCCATCACTCCTTTTCTGCTCTCCTCTTTTCTAATTGTTCCAAAAGCTTCTTGAATAGATGGTAGAGGGACTTGAGCTAGAATTCTTTCTCTGGTTGCATCATAGATAGCCACTTAAGAAGTCAAAGTCCCTATCTTTTTCAACCAGTTTTTGAAAATTTCCTGCATCTCCAGTGCAGTCCCATTCAATGATGGTCAGCTGGTTATACTCTTGCCATGGTCTCTTCAGAGAGTTGAAGTATTTGGTGACATATAAGGTACCTTATTTGATTTCTTTAAGACTGGTTCTGATGCCAATGGCTTGAGCAAAATTACCCTTATCAGAGTATGTTTCTGCTACATTTTGCCAAATGGATCTAGCAGTAGGGTGAAACAAGTGGACTTGCCCTATCTCTTGATCCATAAAGTTGTTCTTTTGCTCAACCTTCTTGATAGCTCTCTTTTGATAGCCACTTGCCCTATTTCTTGGTTGCATTCTCAGTTTCCCAAGTGTAGTATGCATCAGACTCCTTATCTTCTGTAGCTTTGATAGATCCAGTAAGGTAGCCAAGTTTCCCACGCCCAGTAACATACATACGCACAGACTGAGCCCATTGCAAATGGTTGGCACCATTTAACTTCATGGCGGTAATCTGAAGAGTCGAATTTTCTAATCCTCCCATTGATCGTGATAAGGACTGCCCTGCTGTTGTTGCAAAGGTAGTCTCAGAGTCTGTCAAGGCGAGGGTTAAAAAAAAGAGTCCAGAAAGAAGAAGAAGAAGAGCTTCTGGAAAGAAAAAAAAAAAAAAACAGCGCTCTGATACTATGTAGATTTTAGAAGAAGAGAAGAGAATGAGAAGCTAATTTGCTCTCTTACTTGATTAAACAAAGAGAAATTACAAGCTCTGTTTATAAAGCTGAAAAGTAAACTACTACCAGCCTAACAAATGGGTTGCTGAGGTAATCTACCTCATTAATACATAACAGCTAATTAAGACAAGGAAATACTACAATAGCCGCCTAATTAAAGAGCCAAAAACAGTAACTTAAGGGGTAATAACCAAGGATATAGGTTAATGATATTATTATTATATACTTAATAATATTATCAACTTATACTATTTTTACCCGGTCGATTGTGACAATCAACCGATGGAAAGTCGATTCTCAACTTTAGAATAAGCAGCTTCGGAAATAGTAGCTATTTCGGAAAACATAAGTTAAGTCAAGGATTGATTGTGAAACACACGATTGTTTTTTTTTGTTTTTGTTTTTGAAAGGAGATTGTGAAACACACGATTGTTACAATAGTGCCACCACGGTAAAATTAGTGTGGGTTCCACTAAAGATTCCTTTACAGAGAGTCGAGGTATTTCAGGAAGAATATCCTTTATAATGACATTAGGCAAGAAGCATAAATCAATCTGGAACAAATGCAAGAGTCTTGGAGGTGAGAATATTTAACATTTGAGTAAATAGGGGTTATTCTTCTAATGTGGGATTAGTGTTGCAGCTATTGGGATAAGTTGCATTGATGTTGCTTGGGTAAGCAGAGGGTCAAAAAATTGTTCCAGAAGTGTAAAATCATGAATTCGTTAAACCAGTTATAGTTATATTGAGATTAATTTAGAGGTAAGTCTAGTATAACAAGTTGCCTAAGACTACATACACAACTGGTTGATTATGTCGAATTCACACACAACATATATTTAGCCGTTGATTCATTTGACGGTAATGCAGCGTGGAAAAAGGTTAGAATTGGTTGGTGCATAAATTCAAATTTAAATCCTAGGGATATAGTTTCTTACCTTAAAGACAAATGATGGGTTTCGGTTGATGTATTTATATATGTGTTGAAGGTATTACAAGAGCTTTCTCCTTCACTTTCCATGTCAGAGGTGAAGAAATACGAGTTGTTGCGAGATCAGTTTGAAGGAACATCGAGGTGGCTGTAGTTGGACAATGAGCTTATTATATGATTCAAAATATCCATGGAGGGGTTATATTTGTTCCACAACTATATTCAAATTTTGTAAGTACTTGACCTTGACACTGTTGAGATTAATATCACTCCTCCTGATACCAGCTACGGGTTCATCCTGTAATATCACTCGCCGCTCAGAAGCTATTACCGCAGGGCCACTAGTAGTTCGTATGATAAGGAAGTCTAAATATGATAGTATTTTATTTTATTTTTTGTATTAGAAATTCTCCAATTATGCTCGATGTATAGTTTTTTTTACAATACCCTTTCCTCCATATGATATGAATGAATAATAAAGCATGAATCAAGAAAGTTTGCATTATTCAGTAGGTGTTATCCGAAGTAGTGTGGGCCACATAACAATTTATTAGATGCCCAGTATAGTGTTTAGATGCAAAAACCGAAACTGCAAACTTCATTCAAACATTGTTGTGTATTCCATTAAATTCACATCTTCCAGATTTTTTATGGGCGACCAAAATTCACTAGAACTAAACAAATTTCTTCACTAGAAAATTTACTACATTTGCAGAATCTAGTTATTATTACTATACAAACGTCGGCTCGGTTCGGCTAAAATTTTAGTTAACTGAATTTTATTCAATCATACTCGATGCATTAACACAAAAGCAAATTCCAAAAAGGAATCAATACATGTTGTGATAAATAAATAAACAGAGAGAAACTGAGAACAAACAAAACAATATATTCATTGATAACACCACACCAGGCATTTAAATCTCTACATCCTTCCTTCCTTCCTTCCTTACTTCCTAGTAAAATACCATAATACTCCTATAAAAACCAGTTGAAAGAACTGAGAGATTCATCATCTACTAACAATGCACACTTTCAACCATCATCAATTAAGAAAAAGTCATATAACTTAAAATCAATAAAAACTAATTAGCAGAACAGTCATTGATGCAAATCTAAGCAGCAGCCTTCTTGGTGGCCTTTCCAGGAGATTTAGGTTCAGCAGTAGCCTTATCAGTCTTCTTCGGCAACAAAACTGGGTTAATGTTAGGCAAAACACCACCATGAGCGATTGTTACACCTCCCAACAGCTTTCCAAGCTCCTCATCATTCCTAATAGCCAGCAACAAATGCCTTGGGATTATCCTGCTCTTCTTGTTGTCTCTTGCTGCATTTCCAGCCAACTCCAATACCTATATTATATTTTCATATTTAAGACGATTAAAATCTCAGATTTCAGACTCAAAATAAGTAAGCGATTCAAACGATAAAGAAATATAAAGGATTACTTCAGCAGCTAGGTATTCAAGGACAGAAGCCAGGTAGACCGGAGCACCAGTTCCAACTCGTTGAGCATAGCGACCTTTCTTCAGGAACCGGCCAACTCTACCGACCGGAAACTGGAGACCGGCTCTGGTTGAACGAGTGACGGCCTTCTTCCGAGGACCACCTCCTTTCCTTCCTCCAGCGCCTTTGCCGCCTGTTTCCATGGATGGATGATTGATTGAGACTTAAAACGAAAGGGTGGAACTTTGGTGAATGAATCGATTGAGGAAGATATAGATTTTGAATGAAAAAGCTGATGGCTTTTCTTTGTGCTTTTATAAAGGATGCTCGCTCGGTTCGGTTCTTTTGTTAATCCGAGTGTGAGCACGTGAAATCCGTTGGATTAATAAATAATCAACGGCTGAGAATAGTTTTGTATAGATCCTCGTCTTTTTTAAATGCACCAATGAGAGTGTATAGCAATAATTTGGCGCGTCAGCTTGAATAAAAATTTGCTACCGTGCGTTTACCGCCTTATTTTTCAGTTCCCTTTTTGAAAATTTCATTATTTTAGGTTAATTATTGGGAAAATGCCGCCGGCCTCAAAAAAAACAATTATTTCAACAACAAAAAAAAGTCCCTTAAAAAAAACAACAATTTTTTTTTTTTTATAGGAAAAGGGAGATTCAGACTTGTTTGACGTGTGAATTTAATATATTCTTTATTTACAAAGAGCAGCCATAATAAGCCTTTTTTTTTTTTTTGAGATATTCTTTTCTTCTTTTTATCATAGTAGAATACTCAATTCAGCAAATGGAAAATAATTGTAGCAATGTAGAGAGCTTTTTTTTAGACATTATCACTTCTATTATCTATATTTAGATAATCATGTAAACAATTGTCTATGACAAAAAACACCAAACACTACTTATTTTATTTATTTTATTTACTTAAATACCATTTTCTTTCCCATTTAGTTTTTTTCTCTCTCCATCACAAAGCTAAAAGTACAAAAAAAAATTACAACCATTACCAATCATTTCATCTACAGTATATTAATAAAATCTCTCTATAAATTGCAACCAATCTTGAACATCCACATATGCATTACATGTGAGAATGGATTGGGTTTTTTGAGCACACCATTAGGGTTGCTCTAACAATAGGAAAAATTAGAATCGACTTTTTTCATTTTTTTTAAGCCATATGACATCTTTAAAATTGAAAAAAAAAGGGGCTTAAGGTTAAAAAGCCTGTTTGACCAAAAAAATGGGGGATATAGTCTTTTCTTCTAAGAAATTGTCTAAACAGTCTTTTTGAAGCATTTCACCACTCTAAATTTTCGCGTTTTAGGTGTTTTTGGAACCAAACTAAACCCTAATTGGGAAGGGGGAACCCAATAGGGGATTTGAGGACCTTAAGATCGTGCACATTTGTGAAAAAAAGGGAGAAAATCGCGGTCAAAATCGCGGTCAAAATTTTAAGGCCATGATTTGTTCAAAACAGTCTATATAGCCAATTTCCCCAAAAAGAAATTAGGTATAAATTCACTTTTCATATTGAAATTAAGCTTTAATCCACCTTTGTTTTTTTTAATTGCATTAAGGACAAAATTAATGTGTCCGGTCTGTTTTGCCCTTTCTTCACATTACGTGCGACATTAATTGTCGAATATTTATGCGCTTACTTTTCACGCGATTCTCTCTTCTCCTTGGTCCTCGCTACCTTCGAGCTAAAGAAGTAGCCACCATTGCCTCTCACCTGCTTCCATTTCTACGAGCCACACACGTGACACCCAAAGATTTTGGTGCTTCATCGTCGTCCATAAAGGAGTATTGGATGTCTGTGTTGTTGTAAAGCTTGTCGAGTCCATGATTTTTGGCTAATCGTATATTATTAATGGTAATTGTAATGGTGCCATTGTGTTTGTTAATAAAATGTATTCTTGTGATCATCATTATCGCGATCACGATCTTGTGATCTCGATATTGTTATTGTGTTAGTGTAAACGTTGCGATTATTCGAATTTCAAAGACTACGTCAAAAGAGTATCATATGAGATCTCAAAATGAAGTGAGAGAAAAAAATATAAACTTTGGTGAAAGAATTTTGATGATCGGTGTTAAAATCAAAAGCTACGATCGTTTATAGGAAAAACGCTCCGATTAATACAAATATTTTTTCGTCTTTCAAAATTTATGATCGTATAAGATCTCAAAATCAAGAGGGAAAAAACATGAATTTTGGTTAAAGAATTTTGATAATTGGAGTTCTAAATCAAAAGTTACAGTTGGTTGAAAAAAAATATAAAAAAAAGACTTGCTCAGAGCCTGGGACGCACGCATCTATTTGTATAGTAAGAGTATTTTTGTCGGTCTAAATTTTTTGTCTTTTTTATAAGTAAAAAAAGAATATATCATGTTTATTTATTTTGTATTGAAAAGTAGACTTTTGGCTCATTCACACTTAAAATTTTGCACCAAATGTAAATAAATTAAAAAAAAAAAAAAGGGGGAGGAGGAGGAGGTCTAATGGTCCCCGACATTATATGAAAACAAGTGGCCCAAAGGTGTAGTAATCATATGGCATTAAATTTGGACATGGCCAAGACTTTCAAGTTTCAATAGAGTGAAGTGGCCTTTATACAAAAGATTATGCTCCATATGAAATTTCATGAGCATTTGGTGAATCCCATTATGAATTGTCTTTCAAAAGCCTCTTTCCATGTACTTATTAACGAATCTCCATCCCCTACTTAAAATGGATTTAGAGGGATTCGGCAGGGAGATCATATATCTTCGTTGATGTTCATTGTTGGTAAAAGGTGCATCAAGAAGCATGGGCTGATTTTTATACACCAAAAGTTTTGGGTGGTTTCGGATTCCGAGATTTGAAAATGTTTCAACTCAGCAATGCTTAGAAAGCAGGTGTGGAGGATTTTAAATCAGCCTAACTCTATGGTGGCACGAATTTTCAAGGCTAAATACTCGCAAAGATGCATATTCTTGGATGTTGGAAGGGGAATAATGTCTCTTTCCTATGCCATAATATTCTGGAAGGAAGTTAGAGAGCTTCTTAAATAGTACTAGGGATTTAGATGGCGCGTTAGATGAGGAGATAATATCAAAGTCTTTCACGACCCTTCACCTTAGATTCCTCAGGTGATTGAAAACCATTTCGATCAATGCAACAGTATAGTATGTATGCTTTTACCTTTTGGGTCTCAAAAAGTCCAATACATCAATTTCTGTTTCCCAAGGGGAAGTTTTTTTTTTTTTAACTTACTCCCTCAATTAATTAATTTCAAGGTAAATTGATGGTTCAGTCACACAGTTTCCTATTATAACCACAATCTTCGCATATGCTTAATGATATAATTGAATCAAAAATAGATTTGTCAACGCTGGGTAAATTTGACAAACAGAAAGAAAAAGAAACAAAAGCAGAGATTTGAACAAAATGTTCAATTCATTGATCATAAATAACTGATACAAACTAGGCATTTAAATCAGCATACCCTTCCCAATAACTAACAAAACTACAGACAGGGATAAATTAACCATCAGAGATCCATCATTACATACACATCTTCAACCCTTGATTAACCAAAACAAAAAAGAAGGCCTAAAACTTAGATCATCTAAATGTAACCCCCAAAAACAAAACAAAAAAACCAATCTTAAGTTTAAGCAGCAGCTTTCTTTGGGGACTTGACGCCCTTTTTAGGAGACTTAGGTTCGGTTTCAGCTTTATCTGCCTTCTTCGGCAACAGAACAGGGTTGATGTTGGGCAACACGCCGCCATGAGCAATTGTCACTCCTCCCAAAAGCTTTCCAAGCTCCTCGTCATTCCTAATAGCCAGCAACAAATGCCTTGGGATTATCCTGCTCTTCTTGTTGTCTCTTGCTGCATTTCCAGCCAACTCCAATACCTATATCAAATTAAAGACGACAATCAGAATCTCAGATTCAAACGAGAAAATAAGTCATTCTGAGGATAAATCAATAGATGGTAAATACTTACCTCAGCAGCTAGGTATTCAAGGACGGCAGCCAAGTAAACTGGGGCGCCGGTACCAACACGTTGAGAATAGCGACCTTTCTTCAAGAACCGACCGATTCTACCGACCGGAAATTGCAACCCAGCTTTGACAGAGCGTGTGACGGCCTTCTTCCTTGGACCACCTGCTTTCCTTCCTCCGGCACCCTTCTTTGACTTGCCACCAGCCTCCATTGATGATTGATAGCTTAAAATTAAACAACGATGAGAAATGGTGAAATTGAAGAAATGGATTTGAATGCGATGAAGAGAAAGTGGAGGGGCCTTTGTGTTTTTATAGTGAGCGTGGTTGATTTGTGAATCCGGGTATGTAATTGTGACCACCGTTGGATTAGATACATAATCCACGGCTGTGAATAGTTTTTGTATCGATCCTCGCTTTTTCGTAATGGACCAATAGGAGTGTAGAGCGAAAGTTTTGAATTTTTTGGCGCGTCAGCTTGAATAAACATTTGCTCCTGTGCGTTTCCCGCCCGATATTTCAATTCGCTTTTTGAAAATTTGCTAAGGTCAATTCCTTATTTTGGGTTAAATCATAAGTGTTTATTCGCTTAAAAAAAAATTATACTAATTTCTAGCCCATGTATTTGTCATGTATTGAAAATTAATTTTGTACCACTCTAAAAATAATAATAATAATAATAAATTTGTACGAGAAACTTCTAAATAACTCTAATATTAAATTGAAATCATCATTTTCGAACTAATAGTAATAAAAGTCGTCAATACATAATTTACATATTTGAGTGGAGACATGCTCTTATAATAATATTAGATATATAATGTTGTGTATATCAAGATAAATGGCCTAACGATACTAGTCAATAGTGGTGGAAACTCTTGCATGTTCAACGCCTGTCGTAACTATCTTATACGGACAACTTCTTTTAGCCATTGTTCTTTCTTGTTTGTTAAGAGAAGCGGTAATGTACCGGCTCGTTTGCTTATTCAGGATTCGTGATAAGTGTTATGTAGTGGATTAAACCGGATGTTTCATAATCTTTGAGTAGTCATTGATGTGATCTTTAAAGTCCAAACAATGACCATAGATGGATGAATGGTTTTCGACAAAACACTTGGAATAAAAAACTTTCCTCAAAAGTTTGTCTCAAGAGATAAGTAGTGCAGTTAATCTAATTCTCAATGTATGAGCTTCGATCAAAAATCAAATGGTTAATTAAATGCGGGTTATATGATAGTGTAGCATTTGCTAGATCTTTATCCAATTGAATACAAGTCTATAATAAAAAGATGGATCAAACTCATTAGGTTAGATCAGCAAAGCAAAGACACTTTGATCATATTGTAGATGATTCGGGCTAGTTATAATAAACTTGTGATACAAGTGATTGAATATGATTGGATCAAGAGATATGGCAAGAAATCAACATTCAAAGCATTCAACCAAAGCAATGTAAATTGCAAAAGGTAGAGATGTCATGATTTAGACAAGTTCCAACAAGATAGTATGAAAACCATATCTACAGCCAATCATGTGCCAAGTTGTGACCCCGAATTTGTAATCCTCCCTTTAGTATGGTTCTTTTTATTCATCTACAAATGTTACAACGGGAGAGTTTACACCTCGAAGCAATTCACCAAGCCAGTGTTATATCTTCAATAAAGTGCCAAAATGATTCCAAAGCAACTGTGTCACAACTTGCTTATGATACTTTGATTGTTCCTCTAGAAGAACGAGTTGTTTAAGACCAACACCTTAGTCTCAAACGTGCTTTGCAACACACTATAAACATGCAGTGAACAAAATAGATAGTTTGTCATTGATTTCTCAAAACAAAACTTAAGATAAACAGTGTAAGCCTAATTGGAGTTCAGAGAATATAAAACAAAGCCTTAGCTTTGGCAGTGTGAACAATACCCTTCTTCAATCTTAGAAAAGCCCCTTTTACAAGCAAGATAAATAATGTATCAAACTTGTATCACACGAAGACAATCTTGATCAAGTTTTGATGGTTTCTTGATGTCTTCATGATTTGTGTATTTTGATCTTGCAATGTAGCTTGATAAAACGATGTAAGAGACTTGTATAATACTTGTATAAGATCAATAAAACTTTATGCCTTGTATTGTAAGTGATATGCTTCAGTTGGCATTGGTGCATGTTATATTTACAGATACAACACATACAACGAGGGGATTTTGATCTACAATGATAGGAATTAGATTTTGCAGAATCTTTATCGATGGTCAACTGCATAAAAGTCTCCAGAATAATGTCAACAACATTAAAGTCTCCATAATAAAAAGACATATTCTCAAGTACATGTAAACAGAGAGATATGTACATGTGTGTGTAAGTATATACATATATATATATATATATATATATATATATATATATATATATATATATATATATATATATATATATATATATATATATGTGTGTGTGTGTGTGTGTGTGTGTGTGTGTGTGTGTGTGTGCGTGTGAAAGAGTTGTTTGTTTTATTAGATATTTGTTTATAATGACTAGTTTGAATACTTAATTGGTATTTAGGACACCCTTAAATCTTATTTGTTTATAAGGACATATTTTATTTAACTTTCCTATATTACCCCTATCTAATACGCAATATCGCTGATTATCAGATTAAATAAATAAAAACGTTCCTGCTGCAACCCATCTTCTTCCTTTCATCCCCCTTCTTTTCCCCCTTCTTCTTTTCAATCGGCTAGCGGTAATGTCAGGGCGACTTCTCCCCTAAAATTTTGAGAGAATGCTGAGAAGTATTGTACCGGATGGGGAAAATTATTTTCAGATTTGAAACACACGCATACCGAGGCAGCGGAGCAGCGTAATCTACACACCACCGACGGAGGTTGGAAGCTGCTTTCCATGGAGAATGCTCTCTAATGCTACTATTGCTAGGCATAAATTCGAAAAGATCCGTTATATAATTTCAATGGCTACTGCCACATCTGATGTGCTTGCTGTGGAACTTCTGCAACGAGAATGCCATGTCAAAACTCCACTGAGAGTTGTCCCGTTGTTTGAGAAGCATGCAGATCTTGAGGTCGCACCACCGCCGCTGCTAGCTCTTTTTCAATAGATTGGTATTGTAACCGGATCAACAAGAAACAAGAAGTCATGATTGGATATTATGATTCGAGGAAGATACGGGCCGTCTATCTCGCCGCTTGGCGCTTATATAAAGGAGAGAAGAATTGAAAGCGAAATTGTGGAAGAGACATAGAGATGATTTTGTAATGGGTATAGAGGTCACTTTACTGATTGCTTTTGTGAATTTCAATTGTATAAATGGTTTAGTCCACTTTCTGCTTTATTAGCATTATTATTGTTGTAGAAAGTTCTTTTGGGAAGGGCAAAAGCTAAACATTATTCATTCAGTACTTTTATTTTGTTTTTGTCTGCAAGCCATTTTTTTGTGAAGTTCTCTAAAGTGAAACTTTTTGGTCTTGAACATACATGAATTTTATTTGAAGAAACAGCTTCTCTAACTTATAATTTTGTTATGTGTTAAAGTAAAACAATGATATACGAAAGAAAAAGAAGAAGAAGTTTTTATTGTTTTGGTTACATGGAGGCCAAAAGCCTGAAGTAATGTGAAACAACAGACATTGTACACATGGCAGCTGCAGCATCTGATGCACAATGGAAGCCGCCTAACTAACGATTCCGAGAAACCTTATTGTACAAAGCCTTTGTAAACTGCTTGTACCTAGCCAGTAATATGCATCATATCCTTCCATGAATAATAACATCTTTCACCTTAAACTCCTATTATTATGTGAAAGAAACAAGAAAACAAAGGGTATGATGCATGCCACTTGTTATAACCTATCCCAAAATTTAAACAATGCATCGTGGTTGTTAATGCAACGCGGTGTCACTTCATCGCGGTGTCTTTGCATGGTGGTCACAGCATCGCGGTGTCTTTGCATCGGAGGTGGTCACTGCATCGCGGTGTCTCTGTATCGTTGATGTCACTGCAACTATGATTATCGATGTCACTGCATAAAATGTTGTTGTCACTACAATGGTGTTCACAAATTTTTATTTTTTTTCTGGACGTGATTTTTTTTTAAACGCTAAAGAGACATTACGGTGTCTCTTCATCACGGTGTCTTTGCATCGCGGTGTCTCTGCATCGGGGGTGTCTTTACATCGGGGTGGTCACTGCATCGCGGTGTCACTTCATCGCGGTGTCACTGCATTGCGGTGTCTCTGCATTGCGGTGTCACTTCATCGTGGTGTCTCTGCATCGTGGGTGGTCACTGTATCGGGGGTGGTCACTGCATCGCGGTTGTCAGTGCATCGCGGTGTCACTTCATCGCCGTGTCTCTTCATCTCTGTGTCATTTCATCGCGGTGTCTCTGCAATACGGTGTCTCTGCATTGCGGTGTCACTTCATCGTGGTGTCTCTGCATCGTGGGGTATCCATTTAACCTATCACCATACCATACCCTTTCTTATATAGATGAAAGTGGCGCCCCATATTGTCACAATCTGATTGGGAGAAACTTCATAGTAGATTGATGAAGAGAAAAATTCTTTCCTAATAAAATAAGGAAAACCACTATGATTGATTTATATCTTTTATTTTAATATCTCATATTAAATAAATCTAGATATTGACAATATCCTATATTTAATATCTTTATCTTATTACCATAATTCTATTTTCCAAATTTTAATTAATATCCAATATTAATATTATGGTAATCTCATTAATTGCACAATCCAAGTGTATCTAATACATCTAGTCACATGCGCCCTTTTTGCCAATTAATTGGCTTCCGGAATATTCTTTAATTAATATAATTAATATCTTGTATTTAATTTATTCATAATAAATAAATACCACCATATTAATTTACCACTATAACATTTATAGTCCTGAGATAGAACTTTCCTTATTTGGTGCAATCACGAAAATGTTGGCCGTAGACATAAGGTGCAATTACGAAAATGCCCTTCACCTCTAACGATCATGGATAGCGTCTGGCAACACGTCCATGACCCCAATAATCGTAAGAGTCAATATGTAATGACTACTACCTTTCATGTGCTCGGTTAAGCGTGTAAATAGAATCATATCATTTGTAGTAATATCCATACGATCATATCTTGATCGTATCCCATAATCTGGATACCAAACTCTCTCAGAATAACTCAATTACTCCCACTTTGCAAAGATTCATGAGAACTAGACATTTCTTATGGGAAGGCCCCTTTCGGATATTCACTCCTACTCATAGGGTACGCGATTCCCAGGCGACCTAACATGTATACTCCGCATGCTTCAGTATCATACCCAATCACTACCGCATGATCGTCCCATGGCTAAGGAAAACCTCAATAGTGTCAAAACATGACAATCCACACCGTGATGCCATGCAGACTCCGGTCCTAAGGATAAATACACAACCGTCACATAGTGTGACTTAATTGCGATGTAAGTGGGTCGATCCCAACATACGTATTCTCTAATACATGTCCACGTACAGTCCAAGTATCACTACACTTTGATAGACGAGATCTATCACTGGCCTCAAAGACATAAGACATCTAATACGTGCTAGTCTGTTCGTACTATCAATGCCCTGTTTAATAGTACATAAGCTAAGAGATATTTAAGTATCAAACTTATTAAAGTGATTAGAGATATAATCAACCATAATCGTCTATCATGGTTTCTCTATCACAGTTTAATACTAAGGACGTCATCATATAACAATTCATAATTGGTTCTTTAAAATTACAAATATTTGACAACATAAAAGCCATCTATTATATACGTATAATCATAAAGAAATAGTAGAAATGATCCGACATGGTCGGATCCGGTCCAACCCGATTGGGTTGAGGACACTATTTCAACACTTACCATACCCAACTTTACTCCACCACTCAGCCTACCCTATCTCACCTCATTTTTTTTCTCACCACCCACCCTACCTACTGTTAACGGTGATTTTTACGGTTTATATGACTTTATTTCGTAACAATTTCCTTCGTGTTTTACTAATTTTTATAGAAAATTAGGTGTTTAATGGATTTATTGAAAGAATGCTTATGGAAATCATTAAATTGCATAATCGAGCTTATTACGTGATTTTATTAGTGATTTTTCATCAATATATATGGTTCTACATTTTGCACGTTTCTATTATCTTGTATGTACATTTGCATAGCAAGGAATGAGCTGAAAAGATGTTTGATTGAAGATTAAATGGAAGGAAGGAGATGCAAGTCGAAGGTAGAATGAAGATATGAACGTGCGTCTGCTGCTCCGTCCGGCTGGACGGGCGTCTGAAGGTATGGACGAGTGTCCAGGAGAAGTAACTTGATTCAGAGTTTTGAGATAATTGCTGAACGAGCGTCTGATCCAGCTCGGCCCGACTCGACAAATTTATACACCTTGGACGGGCGTTCAACCCTTCAAACGGGCGTCCTTCAGCCGACATACCATAAACCGACTTAAAACTCTATAAATAGAAGCGTTATTTCAACCCTACGAGACACATTATTCAGCCGCACAAAACCTAGACAGAGCTTCACTCGGTCGACCGAGTGCTCCTGCTCGGTCGACGAGCCCCACTTTTTTTTTTATTTATTTATTTTCGTTCGTTCAGTATTCAAGATGATATGAGGTTTTCTGGAACAAGCTTGTGAAACCGTCTCTGCAACATCTTGATTTCTTCTTTGGGATTGTTTGTGAGTTTTAATTTAAAGTTTGTATCTTTATTATGTTCTTATTGATTATGCAATTTAAATCGATGGATGTGTTGCTTATTGATGTTTAACGTTTGATGAGAATCGTTGTTAGACCTAGATCACCATAGTAAAGTTTAGATTTTTAACCTAAAAATAACGAGAGTTGCTAGGTTAAATTTCTAGGTTGCTAGATTGAGAAATCTTACACCTTTGTTATGGAGCGTTAATCTTTAAGATCGAGAGATGAAAGATTAATAGGCGAATTATCTACGAGTAGAATTCGTTACCTTTGATAGTGAACCACATCTTTATTAAATCTTCACTAAACGATCTGAGTAGAAATTGAGGGGTTGCGGGATAGGTGGATCAATGCTTGTTCTTCGTTAAAATCAATTGAAATTATCTTTGTGCCTTGTCTTCGTTGCTATTTTAGAATTTTATTTTTCTTTTTAGTTATAGAATAGATTTATTTAGTTAGTTTAGGTCCGCAACTATATTTCTTGGCTTTGGATTGACAACCCTCTGTCCAGTTTATTGTTTCTTCGTTTTCGTTTTTAGTTATTTTTCGTGACAACCTTTAGAAAAATTAAGAACTAGACCAATCTCGATTCCCTGTGATTCGACTCCGGTTGTAACTACTATACTACGATCCCTGCACTTGGGGTAAACCGGATTATTTTATTACTTGTTTATTTTGCTTAGATAAAATCCGAGACACCTACACCACCCAACTTATCTGGCAAGGGCTAATCCGACCCTGGCTAAGTCATAAATGAAGACAAAATCGACAAGATAAAGGTCATGAGCCTTAATCCCAGGTTGGAGGTCAGCTCGGCCCTTTTTGACTTACCACCACATGTGGCTCGGTAAGGATGGAGGTCGGGTAATGTAGCTCAGATCAGAAATGACCTAAGGAGGCTCGACCCAGGTCAGTCTTAGCTTTCCTTACCCGTTATTTCAACATGTTCCTAAATTATAGGATTGATATGGAAAGAATCACATAATATAATGTCACAGATCCTGTCATTTAAATATATTAATAATTATTCCTAAATCAAAGGGATTTACACGAGATAATCCTTACGGATTAAGAATCAAAATCCTTGTTGAACAAGAAATAGGGCGAGACACCTCGTATATAAACGATCCATAAGGAACTACGAGAGACTTGATTCCAATCGCATATATTAGATACGTAGGCAACCTGAGAAAATAGCACAGACTCAGTCTAAACATAAACACAAATACCATCCTCCTCTTACATCGATCCTCGCTTGTTCTTGGGTTAATTGCCATAGGAGTTAATATAACCCGGATTATTGGACGAGCGATTCCCGGCATCGTCATTATCCATCCACCTTTTACCCGACCAACATATGTACATTACCTTGTCACATACCATACCCCACCTCACATCACCCACACTACCCCTTTCTTACCACCACCATGTGTTTTATATATCGATTTTTATACAATTTTATCACATTCGATCAATTTTCGAAGCTATTGAAAATGATAGTTTAATTTCGCAGGAATAGAATTTATTTTTATTCTATTACCTTATAATAATAATTTAAGGAAAAATTAAAATAAAATGAAAACCATTTCATTCAGTTTCCACGAAATAAACAAGGATAATGACGAGTGTGTATCCATTGTGTTGTGGATGCATTTGGACGGAAATATGTATTAAAACCAGAATTGGGCTTTGCATTTTATTTTTGTTGGTGTTTTCCACTTTTCCCGCTGTTTCACCGCCTTTGGCAATTCTCTTGCCATTATTCAAACTCCGTGCCATGCTTGCAATCCATCAGCAACGGAACGCACCAATACACTCTTACCACGTGTCAAATCAGATGTTTCCGGATCTGACGGCCTTTATATCTCCACGTCATGTATCCACTCCTACCAGTATCTACCAATCAAATCACGTCCATAGCTCTTATAAATAATACACACCACCATCAGTTTTTTCTCATCGTTCATCAATTCTCAAAAATCCATCTGAGCAATCAATTCTCAATTTATCCCTAATCCGATCACTTGAAAATTAACAATGGCACCAAAGGCAGCAGCAGAGAAGAAACCAGCAGAGGAGAAGAAGACGATTCCGGCAGAGAAAGCTCCCGCAGAGAAGAAGCCAAAGGCCGGGAAGAAACTCCCCAAGGACAGCAGCTCCGCCGCAGCCGGTGACAAGAAGAAGAAGAGGGTGAAGAAGAGCATCGAGACATACAAGATCTACATTTTCAAGGTGTTGAAGCAGGTGCACCCAGACATCGGGATCTCCAGCAAGGCCATGGGAATCATGAACAGCTTCATCAATGACATTTTCGAGAAATTGGCTCAGGAATCGTCGAGGTTGGCGAGGTATAACAAAAAGCCCACGATTACGTCAAGGGAGATCCAGACTGCAGTGAGGCTTGTTTTACCTGGTGAATTGGCCAAGCATGCCGTCTCTGAGGGTACCAAGGCTGTGACTAAGTTTACCAGTTCTTAAGCAAAATGTATTTGTTTTTGTTTTTATTTTTTTAAAGCAGTCTTTTACATGGAAACTTTATGAATCTTATGGATTATATTTTAATGAATGAAATGATTTTGCCCTGAATTCTGTCCAATTTTTATGTTTGTTCATTACTTAATTCTTGATTTTTTTTTTTTTAGATTTGTGAATTGCTTGTTTGTGTAATAACCACCATAACCTAGTAAAATATTTCATCATTTATAGATGGTTTTGTGATTAAAGAAAGGAACTGCTTTGTAGCACAATGGGCTTAAGTATCACTAAGCAAGGAATAGGATGATATGATATGGAGAAACAACCAAAAGAAGAAATGGCTAATTATGCTGTTCCCATTTTATAATCTATATATTTTGGTTTGATATGTTGATGGATTAGAGAATTGTAGACAAATGCTAGTAAGTAGGGATATGTGTTATTTTGGGTAGCTTTTGGCCCCCTTGTAGAGTGTTTCAGATTGTGCTATCTTAGTTTCAAAATGCATGTTTTGAACTGGATAAATGTCTATTTTGCTTATGAACTGATGCTTTTTAATGTTGCATATAGATTACAAGGGATTTCTTGACTGTTGTGGGTTCTTGTTACTGTAGTACATGGTCATTGCAGCCGTGTATGAATATGATTGATAAATCTATGTGGCTGATGGGATTTAGTTGTCTATGGGCATTGCATTTCTGTTGATCATCCAGTAATCACAATGACAATTGATACATTAATTATAGAGTTGTTTGTGTTTACTTCAGTTACTGTTTTAATAATCACAGCTGAGATAATAAGCTGCAAAGGTTAAAATAGAAGCATATATTAATAAAGGCATTGAAAAGCATATTTGTAAGTCTTGCTGCTTGCATTTCGTTTTAGTTGAAAACATGTGAGTAATAGGCTCATTCTTGTGTTGTGGTTACTAATTCATATTTTTTTTTTTAAATTAAAAAAACAAACAACTGACTGTCTCTTTAAGTTGAATGTTAGTGAAATCGCCTGTGTTGATCATGATGTACCGTATCAGACACAGCAAAAACTAATGTGTCTGCGTCCTTTGGAAGCGGAACTGTTAAAGGTTCAAAACTGCAAAGGAGCAACATAGGGAGCCAATCATTACTATTTTAACCAGGAAGCGAACAACTTTTGATCTCACAAGAAAACATACAAGTCTTGAGAGAAATGTGCCCTGCAGAAGATGAAGGGCAGATTTCCTCTGTTTTATAGATAATCTCCTCAATTCCCAAGTAGTATAGATAAAGGTATGCAGAATAATGATATTCGACAGGAGGACTCAGTGAAAGCTAGTCTTAATCCCATACCGAGAGGGCCTGAGCTATGAAGTTGCCGATGATGTGCCCATCATCAATATCCATTCGGGGTCCACAGGTGAGCAATAGGCTCTTTCCAGTTAGATGATTTCCAATATAGAATTACATGTTAACAATTCAAGCAATGCGGATGATTTTACGGAAATAAAATGAATCCCAGTAGGTGTAACTGTAAGCATATTGGATGTTTGGCTTGGCTCCGGATACAGGGAAGGTTGAACAATTTCAAGGCTAACTTAAGCAACTCGCCTTACAATTTTGCACAAGGAAGTATTCATTATATAACACTACACTATGCTTCTAAACCTTGCTCTCCAACATGCTTGTCAAGTTCTAGCATGACATGTCTTTATTTATTGTCAACCAAATAGCATCATTTTGGGAGTCGGATTATATGGGTAGGCTTAACCGGACACCATATTCATAATTTATTTGATGCCCATTCCTTCCTTGTGACACCTAAATGTTTTTTTATGACTTTATCGGATTATATAGATTTAAGGTTTGGGTTTTTGTTTGTTTGTTAGTTCTATTGACATTCCAAAAATACTTCCGACACCATATTCACATATAAAATTTGTACGTAAATACGATAACGAAAGTATTTACCGGATACCAATACAACCCGCTTTTCTTTCTGTCAGGTGGGCTTAGCCCATTAGCCCCTTCAGTTGGCTCCTTCTGTGTTTTTTTGATCTAAAATGGTGATAGATGTTAAAAAAAAAAAAAAAAAATTGGTGACGTTTTATTCCGTTGGAATTTGCAACTCTTGTCAATAATTTCGGTTGATATATACAGAGCTCTTTTCAATCAGAAGGTGTATCTATTTGGTTGGTCAATTAGCCGACTAATATTTATGAATAGGATGAGGACATCACCAGTGGCTGTAGTTTAGTGGTGAGAATTCCACGTTGTGGCCGTGGAGACCTGGGCTCGAATCCCAGCAGCCACATTTGCTCTTTTTATTTTTTTCCCTCTATCTTGTGGGCTTCTTATGCCCCTTTTGTCTCTAGTCCTTACTAGGCTGGATAATTTTGAATTTAAGTAATATTATATAATATACTATATAATATCGCCGATAAATAAATGTTAAATAAATAAATAACTTCATCAAATTAATAATTACCTCGATAAATGAATGTTAACAAAATGAATAACTTCGTCAATTAATAATTTTCTTCGGTCCGGACTTGGGCAAAAGGGCTAAACGAATAACCTTGCTAAATACATTAACAAATAACAAATTTTGAGTCCTTAAATCCTTATGTGAACATAAATGAATAATCACTAAATTCTACCGCTATTTTTCAGGGTACTTAGCTGACTTGTGCCTCTTAACATCGCTATTTTTCGTCTCATCCGACAAATATTCAGATGATCTTTTGTGAGTATTTGATATTGTGGTTTGGCTAGTAACCAAATCAATATTTTGTTTCACCATGCATGCATATCGTTTTGGCTAATACTTGGATTTCCTTCTTATGCTCACATATGACCCTCCTTATCTAGTCGGTTAAAATTGTTTTAGTTATTGGTTTAAGTTGATGATTGGAAGCCATTAAATTGAAGATTAAGAAAAGATACGGTAGTATGAATTCTTCATCAAACTAAAATTTTAGAACTATATATAGTTTGTAGTGTAGGTTAAGTATATTTTCTTAGACTCTAAGAATTCCATACATACAATCTTATTAGTAGTCTCAATACATAATACACTGTACTTAGTCCACACGTATAGTGCATGTATTCACAATCTAGAGTCTAAAGAAAATGAATGTAATTATGTTTTTAATAAGAATTTTGACCATTACCCTCTGGGTACAATTGTACATTAAATGTAAAAATACTAATTATGAGAAAAAAAATTAAAAGAATGTAAAAGTACAATCTGGTCCTAAGCAAATACAATCTACCCTCGCTAAACGATTTTTTTTTTAATTTTATCCTAAGCATATTTATTTATCAAGGTTATACTGTACATATATACGGCATATAACTACACGATTATATAAAATAATAACTATATATACTATTGATTTTTAAAAAACTATATATATATATATATATATATATATATATATATATATATATATATATATATATATATATATATAGTACATTACATAGCATAAATTATATGTGATGACCCACTCCCAAAATCCGAAAACGATTAGTTCGACACGCGTCATATTCAAAATTCAATATGATACGTCGGCCTAAATAAATACCAGCGTGCCAAAGCGTAAGCATTAAACCAACTTAGCTCGGAAAAAGATCAAACAAAACCAACATTTTTATTTCACAAACGGTTACAACTTGTTCTCAAAAAGAAGACTAAAGACCCTCTAAAAAACAGGGGAAAATGGAAAATATATAACAACAAAACCACTTCTTCAACATATCACAAAAGTTGAGTCAACTTGGATCTTTCTCCGTCTCACGAAACCACTTAGGTTCATTCAGATTAATGGCATTTCAAGTTATCTTTATACCACATAGTTTAGGTTGTTTATAATTTCACGAACACACTCACACCACCATATAATTAGCTTGAATGATTATTGTACACTCATCAATCCTGGCAAGAAACACCTCCCATACATCCATCAATTTCATCATGCATACCTCTAAAAGTTCACATATGCATGTGCCCATATCGCCGCACATACAAATCCTACTTGCACAATATGCAACCACACGCACCCAACAACAATCATACTTTACCAAAGCACAACCACTGCACCCACGCAAAATCACTACGCCATCCCAGTGGTCATAACAATCCCACATGCCATCCTGACGGCTATAGCAGCACCCATACACAAACACTACGCCATCTCAGTGGTCATAACAACCCCACCATAGCACCCCAATGGTCATGGCAGTCACCCACACCCACACAACAATACTTTGTTTTATACATTGTTACGCGTAATTTCTGTCAATTAATTACTTCTACAAATATTTCCACCATTATTTCGACAATTATTCATGAAGCGTTTCGTTACTTCAGATTCGTTTTTCTCTCGAAAATATCGTTTTACACAACAAGATACATCATTCAGCATACAAGAAATCCGGAAACGACTCCAAAAGTATTGACTAGCTTGCTTAGGCGAGAGCAAGCTTCGCCTTAGCTAGCCTTCTGAAACTGTTGGCGGCACGCTTTTCAATCTAACAAGATTCCAAAGACACCGTCGACAAGTTTTCACACTGAAAATTAACAGGTACACAATTTACGAGCTTATCCATTGATTTATCGCAACTAGCATATAGATTCATGGAAACACACAAAATCCCCACATTCAGTTGTCATGCCCAAAAGAAAAAGAAAAAACTAATACAATTGACAAAACCATCCTTACCTTATTGATCTTAATCTTTCTCTACGAGAAAGCTTGCTAAACCCCACTACTGCATCTCAAAGCTCACAAAAGGTCTCTTTTCATCCGGTATCATTCTGTCAACACGAAAAAACCGCAACCGAACTGAGAACCGCTATAGAAGATGCCAGTTAAGTAACTTAATCTCTAAACTGATGGTAAACTGGTGGAACTGATCTGGAAAATTCAGCTGAGAATGATGGTTAGCTGAGTAAGTGTATTTCAGTTATGTGAAAATCAGCTGGTGAAGTGAGCTGAGTTCCTTCTGAAGTCAACAGTCATTTGAGTCTGTTGACTTTTGCTGAATACAACTGAGTTTTACATCCGAGCTGTTGATTACAAGTCTGAGAAGGCCAGTTGATGCTGAGTTTCGTCTGGTGGATAAAATTGGACAAAGATCTTATGGCGGTTAGGGTTTAGGGAATTGTGTCTATAAATACCAATGTTGTAATCAATACAATGTGTGTGAAAATCCTTGTAACTTTGTGCATAATAAAATATATCCTTTTGTGTTCGTGGAGTAGTCGGCACAACACTGAAAACCACGTTAAATCTCTGTATTCTCTTTGTTTCTGTGTTTTATCAATTTTCGCCATTGTTTATGCTTTTGTTTTATCTTTCTTAGAGAGCAAGTTTTTCTTCTGTGTTTTAATGGATGACGTAGCACAACGAAGTGCTGAACCGTTTTCAGGCTTCGCAGGGCTTGTCAAGGCAGGAAATTGTTTCGTTGAGGCGAGCTACTCAACATAGGATGGAGAAATTACTTTTCGAAACACTCACTTTTGGGTTACCTATGAGTCTATATATAGTTTTTTTTCCTGAGATATAGGGCATCAAGAAACTTTCTTCTAACCCTGATGAGTCGTTTGGATTGATTGAATGTAATAGAATAAAATTGATCTGATGGAATTGAACACAATGGAATGGAATGCTATCATTCCATTACTGCGTTTGGAAGACAATGAATCAAAATAAATTTGATTCTTACGTTTGCAAACATGCCAAATTGATGGAATGAAATAAAAAAAAAAAACATTCCATTCCACCAATCCACACGAGCCATAAAGAGAAATAAAATTCTAAACTACCCTTATTTTTTATTTTAGTTACGATTATCACAATATAACTGGATAGAAATTATATTAAATAATATACATGTGTGTATTACAATCATATGCATATATAGTTCTCAAGTATATACTGTTAGAAGTAATATCGTCGGATCAATCATGAATTGACCCGATTACGCAGCGGAAGGCATCAGATCTAGATCTAAACGAAACAAAAAACATAAATTTAAGATCTAAATCTACAAGGGGTTTAGGAGCCTACCTTTTATGGTGCTTAACTCCAAGATCAAAGGCTCCTTGAACACGTGATTGAGCGACCACCGCCTTCCAACGTGTGTCTCCCAAAGAACACCAAGTGGATGGTGTTTCCCGTCGCCGAACCTCCTTGATATGCTACCGGAAAAATCCCAAGATTTTTCCAACTCAACCCTAAGAATAGAGGCCAAATTTTCAGCCAATTTCTCTTGTGAATAGTGACGTGAATAGTGATTGTCAAAAGGCTTTAGAACTCTCTTTATATAGAGAGAGAAAACTTAAGCTCTGGCAAGGATTAAATAATTAAGAGATAATTATTACATTAATCCTTTTCCAAATAAAAGATAAATAAAATAATTATCCCAAACAAATTAGGATAAACTATATTATTATCTAATATTCCATGAATTATCATTTAACAAATAAAAGATAAATCACATATTAAATAATTATCCAAGAAAACTAATTTCTTAATAATTAAATAATAAATCACAATATGCATGCACACCTTTCTCTCAAAATAAGGTCACGCACCTATTTTCTATATTTGACCAAAAATTAGGTCAACGCACCAATTCAAGTAATTCACTGAAAATGTCTTTTCCAGATTTAATTATTTAGTCCAACTAAACAATTAATCCACATATCAATTAAATAGCCCAATCCACTATTTAATTATAATTGAGGTGCAACGACGAAATCCAATTATGCTATATTAGGAGCCACGTCGGGGACCACGGACCCATATTCAAGAATTCTACAATAAATCGAATAAAATTATTCGCCGAATGTAATAATTATATCCAACCTATTAATTCCGGGATTACACCACCATAAACCCGAAACTGAACTCTATCGAATATAGATAACTTACACTCAATTTATGAGTCGAAATCGTCCACTGATATAACCATTACATACGGATAAATCCTCCATAGACTGTTCACTTCGATTCGGGATATTTCCGTAAACCCTTCTCGAAACATATTATCCTTATTTAACATTAACCCCCTAGTGATCAATTAGTTCATAACCAATATAATATGAACCGGGCCCATCGATCGCTTTGTGGTTAACAAATAAGGAATCGTTTCTATCTACTTCCTCGCGGGAAGGAATGGATTCCATATCTCGTGATAGCACGGACCACTCACTCATTCCAGAATAGAGCCAACGAGAAGTGTTGGACCACATACTTCGAAGTGATCCTTACTAACACATCAAACTCTACCCTAGTCTAAGCAGTCATCTGTGATCACCTCAGGATTAAGATTAATCCATATATGATCATCTTGTGATTCGATAAGACTTCGATTACGGAATTATATCGAGAACTCAAATCAAATCGGTCCAAATTTCTATATGATTATCATCATATATAAATGCCCCACTAGGTACTCTATTACCGATAAATCCGGATAAGACATCACACACCTAAAGTGTTAGGCGCATTAATAGCAAATTAATCATGAGACCCGTGCTCAGTTAATACACGCTACGGACTAAGTTAATTTTAAGTACATCTCACAAACTCAATCCTCTTGTGTATAGCCATACAATCGAGTTATGTGATTACATAAACGAGGTACTTAGGGTTTTCAAGAGTGTCTTAATTATAAGCATACATGCATATAATAAGATGAATTACTAATTACGTCCCAAAACAATTATATAATTGTCTTTCGGCACTACACTTACAATCTCCCACTTGCACGAAAGGCAAGTGGATTAATTGTTTTAGAGCACACCCTTATTTATCTATATCTACAACATTCTCCCACTTGCTCAAAACAAGTGAGACGTATCCTCAAATCTGCACCCTCCAAGCGCATCTTAGTAATTCATCATTCCAAGCACGACCGAGTGTGCCGCCGGTAGGTCGGTGACCGGCGCAGCATTTAGAATCCAAATACCATGTGACCTGGTACACTGATCGGTAGTAGGGTTGCGGCTTGAGTCAATCTTTGGGATCAAACGCCGCTTTTCCATCTAATCCGGTGGTACGATGTCAATATGCCTTTGATTCAACACTGAGGACGAAATCGACTTAACGATCATCCTTAATCTGACCTAAAGTCAGAATTAGTGTCATCACTTATATTCTAGTTTGCACCTGAATATACTAGCATATTATTCCTCATTCTCCCGAAGATACTTGAGGATTCACTAAACATCCCATTTCGTATTCATCCGCTGGTTTAGATAATCATTCCTGAGAGGTAGGGTAGACTACATCATTGAATGCTGCATAAATGCAAGAATATCTTAACCAGGTGAATGGATGGGATTGCCAATGATTGATTCTTGTGGATTTGAGCGAATCAAATCCTTTAGAATGAATCCTGATGGCATGTTAGACTCTGACTTCAGATAACACACCCATGTTGTTTCCAACTGTTTCAGTGTTACCATTCACAAACACTAGTCTACATACTACTTTACTAATATTGATACCCAGTCTACGAAAGACTTGTCAACATTCTGGTCAAGTCCACATATTAATATACATGACTTTGAAATGACCTAGAGGTTTGCTTTAATCCCCAAAGGATATAAGCTATGGCAGGCATCCTGCCAAAGGTTCTTTCTGAATAAATTAAGATACCGTTAGTCTCGCAAAAAGGTCTTAGGGAATCACCCCTAATTTCTGCTTTGTAACGAATCTATTATTTGTTCTAAGCTAAAACCCTTCATTACAATGAATTCAGATTCCGTTGTTCGGCAAGGAAGTCTTAGGGAATCACCCCTATTTCCCGCTTTCTGACGAAATCAAGCAAGACTGAGTGGTAAGAGAGATCACGGTCTGGTTAACTCTCTACCTATTAGGGAATCACCCCTAAATTACTCAGCTTTACTGTGAAAGTTAAACTTTCCTATTCATTCTACTCTTCTTCATGTAGTTCCAATTACTCCCACTGGGCCTGAGATGCTCAGGTGGTTCTACAAGAGTTTCAACAGAACTGGAGTATCAATCTCCATTCACAAGGTTATGGCTTTTAAAACAACATCTATGATCGGGATCTACACACATTTACAAAGGACTATAGGTCATCAATCGCCCTTTATGGACCGTAAGGTCTTACAATGGGTAATGGACAAACCATACTCCCACCGCGTTCGGGTGAGTGATATACTGATCTAGTTTAGTAGTTTTTATTAGTGTTATCACCAACTGCCAGTGTTGGATGTGGACTGAACAAATCAGTTAGTAACATCTTGAGTACAAATACTTCAAGATCTAAGGTTGTTATTTATAGACTCTATCAGACCGAGTTTGACAGTATTTCCGTCATTCTCTGAATTTATGAGTTTTTATAACCTACCTTTACTCAATGCATTAAGATCTTTCACGACCTGAACGTGTACGCAAAATTTCCAGTCCTACCTTCAAGCACTAAATGCTAAATGTCTATATTTACGTAGTGGGGTGAACCGAATTCACTCAGTATCCACAAATGCGTAGGCATCTTTTAGGTAGACTTCTCGGTTTTTATTACAACCGTTATTTTGCAACCAATATCTTAAATGAGTTCAAAGAAACAGATCGTAGCACATCAATAACTATATAAGGCAAATTTATGGTGTATCCTTGGTGAAAACATTTCACTTTGGGAGGAGAGGCCGAGCATCATCCCGAAGACTACGCAACAACCTATTTCTGAGTATGGAATACTCTATCTCTGGTGAAATCAGAGATTTCCTCCTAATATTTTGGATAAACTTTCCGGAGTTTCGAGTAGTTGTCAGACTAAGATGTCACTACTCAGAGGCTCCCACTAGCTTGTATCTTTCATAAGACCCCGAAGGTCAATATGAGCAAGCTATGTAACTTCTTTAAATCTATTACCCTTTCCCGATTGAAAGGAAACTTAGGCTTTGTTCCTTTGAGACAGGGTTCCTTTGACTGGAAGATAGGAATCACCCTAAGCCAGTCTGCAGATCTTGTCTTTGGGGAATATGCACTAATTAATAGTATATAAAGAAGTGTTTATCTAAATACGGAAACCATTTGCGTTTAAATTGTTTTAGATGTGTTACATATACCTATTCAGCATTTCTTAGTGGTTCTGACTTTATCAAACAAAAGTCCGAGTCTTAGGTTCGTGCTACGAATGTTATATTTATCGTCAATAAGACAAACAAATTATCCTATTGAAAATGAATACGTTCGTTCCAACAAATCCGAAAACAGAAAATGAATTTTCTGTGATACCCAAGAATTGAATCCGAGATTCATTTCCTTATATCACTCCCACTAGTCTATCTGAGAATAACTGCCCGTTGTCTATTTTTATTTATCGTTTAATGCAAAGCTACCTAGTTCTTTCAAAGAACTTTAGCTTTCGAGAAAATTACTAAGGATGCATTGGTCAGTGATCCGAAATCACTTTCCTTATCCTCTAATTTCCAATTTATTAATTTTCCGGTTTAGCCTTAAAACTACGTAGTTTAGACGACTAACACATATAAACGTTCTTTCCCATTCTCGACTTTCCTTAGATGGAAACAGTCTTGAACTAGCAGTTCGTTTGAGCAGACACTACTCTAGAATTGTGGGATGTTTAGTGTTACTTGCTTGGACTATCGATTTTTCTAATCGTCAAATCATAAGACCAAAGCTCCCACTAGTTTATCGGTTCCAAATACCGTCTAACTGGCAATACTTTGTATTTATGATTTTTTCAAAGATTAGAACATCACCTAGAACTAAGCTCCCACTAGTTTATCGCCCCAAATCTTTATCTAACTAGCAATCTTTGTGTTCATGATGTTTCAAAGATTATAAAATCTCTAGAACTAAGCTCCCACTAGTTTATCAGTTCCAAATACCGTCTAACTAGTAACGCTTTATTCTAGTTTTTCCAATAAATGGAGAAACTTCTGTGCGGTCTATTACACATTTCCAATGATTCAGAAAAACAACAAATCATAAGAGTAAGGCTCCCACTAGTTTATCGGTTCCAAATACCGTCTAACTAGCAAAGCCTTATGTATATGATTTTCCAATTTTTTCAATTTAGAAATTTGTTGTGTAATTGCACTTTTAAAATTCACTAAATGAATTTTATCTGATAGTCCTATGTCATCTTTTGTAAACTAAGTATGGTCGTCTCTCGTTCAACACAAGTGACACCCGTGACATACCTATACTATGTCACTTAAGTTTTTAAAGGCTTAATAGAAGAAATCTTTTCCGAAAAAAAAATTAACTGCATTATGTTGATAATTACAACGTACTTGTTACTTCCACATTTTTAATGAAGTCCTATTTCTAACGATTCAGTGAGTCTGAGATTAAAGTTGTAAAAATATGATGTAAAAGTTAAATTCAAAAAAAAAAAATTTCACTACTAGAATTTTGTTTTAGGAATAATAAACTATAAAGTCTATCCTACCATTCCAAGGATTTAACCTCGTATAGTACTGTCCGAGAGGGTCGATATCAGTACTATGACGGTTAAACAATGTCTCTCAATGATTAAGCTTCGAGAATCGAACATCTCACGGGAATCAGACATCCCGGATATTTAATCATTGATTACCTTCCTTTTCTAGCCTAGATATTTCGAAAATATCCATAAAGAGTGTGACCTACTATATCAGATCTCAGAGTACGCCCCGAGTATGCCTACGAGGGGCAGGTCAGTGACCCGGCGAGTACCCGATATCCTATCCTTTCGGAGACCAAGCCTTGAATTTTGATAGCGGTGAACACCATCCGAAGGGGGCCGAAATCAAAGCGGCACGAGGTGTCACCATTCTCTCACGTGCTTGCATCTATAGTAGAGGCCGTGGGGTTGGTGTCGCTTTCCCTCGCTCCCACTCAATATTTTGAAAAAGTGGTGGGTTTACTAATTACGGTTTTGGCCTTGACAATAAGAAACAATAACTCAAAGTACTCGAATAGGGTCGGTTATGTAGGCAAGCCTCACGCCGCCTTATTCGTTGGAACATATGTGATGATTCGTGGCCAATCCGGCAGAGAAGCCCCGCTTAGCCCGAAGGCTTATCGGCTATGCTAAGTCCTATCGAATGGCATAGAACGCATATCACACGTGGAGGGAGTCGATTGAGCCGAAGCTCGGTTGAACTCGCCAACCATGGTTAGACCATTTCCAACCCATGTACTAAGATTCTCCGATTTCTAAGTTGTCACCCAAAGCGTAATCTCGTTTTTTGTTTAAGGTGGGTTCACCGAGAAGCCATCACCGAAAAGCTCAACGATTTATCCAAGTGGGATTCACCGAGAATCCATCACTAAAATCGTAACGATTGACAAAACCCGGTTCCTCGGTTTTATAATTAGCTACTTATTATTTAACTACCACATATTAAACTAATAAGCATTCATACTAATTATTCGAGTTATACATGCCTAATTTATTCGAAATAAACTAGCTACATGTATGCATTGGAGTGGAATCATGAAGATGCAAGTCATGGCAATTTTCCGGTTTAAGCACGTCTTTTTGATCAAACACAAAATTATACCGAAAAGAAAACACCGAGATGGATGATTGGTACTTGCACTAACTATTTTCTAAGGAAAAGTAAAACTTAATCTAAAACTTCAAGTCTTGATCTTCAAAGTTGAATCATCCGATCTTCAAAGCTTCGATTTTGTACGAAACTCTCGAATCGATTTAGAGAGAGAGGCTAGTAATATACCAATATATTAATATATATATATTATTAGAATTGTTTTGTTAAACAAAACTTTTTTTTTTTTATTTTATAAAGCTTTCGGCTAACACAAAAAATATAAAACTTTTTTTTTTTTTTTTTTTTTTTTGGTTGTATACGGCAGAAAAGTTATTTATTTATTTATTTATTAAACCTATCAGGCCTTGCGGCCAAAACAATGGATAGCCAAAAAAAAATGTCATTGCCGCATAATAATAAAAAAAAAAGCCGAGGCAAAAAAAAAAAAAAAAGTTATTAAACAATTCGGCCTCCTCCCGTTGTTACCTTCTTCATGATCTTCAACACCATAATCTTCGTCGTCTCGAACCCGGAACAAAATAAAATTACAACAAAGATTCTATATTTTTTTCGATTACATTAAATTTAAAATACAAATCACTACGCTTCAATTGTTACTAAACAAAGGAAATTACAAAATGATCTACTTTTAAACAAGACTGGCCCAATCCATCTTTTCAACCACAACATTCACAAGCATACAACATGATAAATTTCGAATTTACAAAAACGAAATAAAACACCTAAAACACGCTTTTACTCCTGTATCTAAAACTCATATTCTTTGATCGTTAGATCAAAGGCTCTGATACCACTTGTTGAAGTAATATCGTCGGATCAATCATGAATTGACCCGATTACGCAATGAAGCGCATCGATCTAGATCTAAACGAAACAAAAACATAAATTTAAGATCTAAATCTACAGCGGTTTAGAGCCTCACCTTTTATGTAGTGCTTAACTCCAAGATCAAAAGGCTCCTTGAACACGTGATTGAGCGACCACCGTCTTCCAACGCGTGTCTCCCAAAGAACACCAAGTGGATGGTGTTTCCCGTCGCCGAACCTCCTTGATATGCTACTGGGAAAAATCCCAAAGATTTTTCCAACTCAACCCTAAGAATAGAGGCCGAAATTTTCACCAATTTCTCTTGTGAATAGTGACGTGAATAGTGATTGTCAAAAGGCTTTATAACTCTCTTTATATAGGAGAGTAAAAACTTAGCTCTGCAATGATTAAATAATTAAGAGATAATTATTACATTAATCCTTTTCAAAATAAAAGATAAATAAAATAATTATCCCAAACAAATTAGGATAAACTATATTATTATCTAATATTCCATGAATTATCATTTAACAAATAAAAGATAAATCACATATTAAATAATTATCCAAGAAAACTAATTTCTTAATAATTAAATAATAAATCACAATATGCATGCACACCTTTCTCTCAAAATAAGGTCACGCACCTATTTTCTATATTTGACCAAAAATTAGGTCAACGCACTAATCGAGTAGAAATTCACTTAAAAATGCTCTTTCCGCAGTATTTAATTATTTAAATCAACTAAACAATTAATCCACATATCAATTAAATAGCCCAATCCACTATTTAATTATAATTGAGGTGTCAACAACGACGAAATCCAATTATGCTTATATTAGGAGCCACGTCGGGGCCACGGGCCCATATTCGATAAATACAATAAATCGAATAAAATTATTCGTCAGACAGAATAATTATATCCAACCTATTAATTCCGGGATTACACCACCATAAACCCGAAATTGAACTCTATCGAATATAGATAACTTACACTCAATTTATGAGTCGAAATCGTCCACTGATATAACCATTACATACGGATAAATCCTCCATGATCGCTCACTTCGATTCGGGATATTTCCGTAAACCCTTCTCGAAACATATTATCCTTATTTAACATTAACCCCTAGTGATCAATTAGTTCATAACCAATATAATATGAATCGGCCCATCGATCGCTTTAGGGTTAACAAATAAGGAATCGTTTATCTACTTCCCGAGGAAGGAATGGATTCCATATCTCGTGATAAAGCACGACCACTCACTCATTCCGGCAATAGAGCCAACGAAGTGTTGGACCACATACTTCCGTGATCCTTACTAACACATCAAACTCTACCTCTAGTCTAAGAGCGTTCATCATGTGATCACCTCGTGATTAAGATTAATCCATATATGATCATCTTGTGATTCGATAAGACTTCTCGATTCGGAATTATATCGAGAACTCAAATCAAATCGGTCCAAATTTCTATATGATTATCATCATATATAAATGCCCCACTAGTACTCCTATTACCGATAAATCCGGATAAAGATCGTCACACCTAAAGTGTTTCGACGCATTAATAGCAAATTAATCATGAGACCCGTGCTCAGATTAATACACGCTACGGACTAAGTTAATTTTAAGTACATCTCACAAACTCAATCCTCTTGTGTATAATCATACATCGAGTTATGTGATTACATAAACGGCGATTTAGGGTTTTGTTAGAATGTTTTAATTATAAGCATACATGCATATAATAAGATGAATTACTAATTGCATCCTAAAACAATTATATAATTGTTTTTCTAAGACTACACTGGCATATATACATCTCATCAAGACCATTAGATGTAGAAACACCCTCAACACGAAGATTAGCCTAAAGCTTCTTTGACAAACTATAACTGGATTTTACGGTGTAGCCGTCGCCATGTGTGAAGGCTCAAATGAGCGTATCGTATTGCTGACATCGAGGAAGATGGATTTGCAATACGACAACTTTTTCATTAATGTAAAACCTCATTCAATCAAAGGAGAATTCTATTCAGGGTTCCTAGAACAAAGAAGTCAGAAAATGTTGTTGTTTCTGGAAGAACAGATGACAATAAGTTCACCGGAAAATAAATCAAGCTACTGGGTGCCAAGGATCATCTGCAATTTTCTTGATCTAATCCTCTTGTGATCGCTCTAAGATAGTAAATTTCTCGCTACCGAAACAATACGCTACAGAAAGGAATGACAACCTTCTAAGGTTGTTGTTATCATAATTGTGCCTTAAAAGTAATATTTCATTCTAAAACATCGTGACAACAAATCTTGATAAGAAAGAAAAAAAAAAAAGAAAAAGAAAAAGACAATGTATCTAAATACTCGAATGCTCCATCTTTGCCAATGAATCTAATATTTCCTTGAAAAAAAATCAAAATTTTTGAATCAATAAAACGTGAATAATGTTGAGGAAATTGATTTTAGCGTAGAAATTATGACATCCGTTATAAATTTTCTTTAAACAAATAGTGGACGGCATACATTTTTATCGGACAATGATTGACTTTGAAGTTATAACTCATTTATTAAGTAATTAAGAAAAATTAAGGTTTTTTTTTTTTTTTTTTTTTTGTTGAAAACAAAATTAAGTTTTTGATTGCTAAATTTTCAATAGTCAAATACGTTTGTTAGGATAGAATAAAATGGAATGAAATGATTTTCATTCCATTCTAATTTTTGTGTATGATTATAATGGAATGAAAAATATTCATTTTCATTGTTTCTAAAAATAGAAGGAATGCGATGGAATAAAATGAAAATCGACAAAATACGTGGGTGATGGGGTAAGAGTGGGTGGGTGATAGGATAGGTTATGGTAGGTGATGAAGTAGGGTAGGTAGGGTAGGGGGTAGGGTAGAGTAGGTGGTGGGTAAGGTAGGTAAGATGCGTAAAGTAGGATATGGTGAAATAGGGTAGGGTAGGATAGGATGGGGTGGTGGTAAGGTATATGGTAGAGTGGTGGGTAAGGTAGAGATGGGTAAGGTAGGGTAGGGTGGGGTGGTGGGTAAGGGTAAGGGTGGTCAGGGTCTGGTAGTGGGGTGGTGGGTAAGGTAGGGTAGGGTGGTATGGTAATATAGGTGGGGTGGTAGGACAGTGGTGGGTACGGTGGGGTGGTGGGTAGGGTAGAGAGGGTGTGATGGGTAGGGTAGGGTGGTTAGTGTCTGGTAGGGTGGGGTGGTAGGTAACGTAGGACAGGGTGGGTTTGGTAATATAGGATGTGGAGGTAGGTAAGGTAGAGCAGGTGGTGGAGTGCAGGTGGGGTGGTGGGTAGGGTAGAGAGGGGGTGTGATGGGTAGGGTATGGTAGGGTGGTTGGTGTCCAGTAGGGTGGGGTGGTGGGTAAGGTAGGGCAGGGTGGGTTTGGTAATATAGGATGGGGAGGTAGGTAAAGTAAGATAGTGGTGGGTACGGTGGGTGGTGGGTAGGGTAGAGAGGGTGTGATGGGTAGTGTATGGTGGTGAGTAGGGAAGGGGTAGGGTAGGGTAGGGGTATGGGTAGCATAGATGGCTGGTAAGGTAGGCTGGGGTGGGGTGGAAGCTCAGGAAGGGCATAGTAGCATGGGGTGGTGGGTAGAGTGGGGTAAAGTAAGGGTAGGTAGGGAGGGTGGGCGTGGTAGGTAAGGTAGGGTAGGGTAAGATGGTATGTAAGGTAGGGTAGGGTACGGTGGTGGGTAGGGTAGGGTGTGGTGGTGGGTAGGATATGTAGAGTAGGGGTGGGTAGGGTCGGGTGTGATAAGGTAGGGTATGTGTGGGTGATGGTGGAGTATAGTAGGTGGCGGGGTAAGGTAGGTAGGATGCATATGGTAGGATAGGGTGATGGTGGAGTAGGTAAGGTAGGGTGGGTAAGGTAGGGTATGATGGGTATGGTAGATGAGTTGGTGGGTAAGGTATGTAGGGTGAAGTGATAGGTAAGGTAGGGTGGGTAGAGAGGCAGGGTGCAATGGGGTGTGGGGTAGGGCTACCCCACCCAACCAATCACTTTCACCATATTCTACATTTTATTACATTCTTTCATATATGAAACGCAATAATGAAATGAATTTATTTCATTTCATTCCTATTATTTTATTCCATTCCATTAAAGAAGTTGCGTGTGTATATATATATATATATATCTGATGCAGTTGTCAAAATCACACATATAAGTTAATGAATTAACTTTTACAATATAATGACTAGAATGTCATTTAATATAATTAATGTGACCTTCATTTTTATCTCTCATAGTGTAATAAATAAGGGTAAATCAAGTAAAAACGCAATAAATGTTGCATTAGAAATTGTCTTCATACATAAAATGGAGCAAAATATTTTAACAATTATAGAGTTATTATGGAATCTGAGAGTATATATATATATATTTTGCGAATATTGAAAAGAATTTTATATATATATTTTGACAACTACCTCCGTTTGTTTTGGGTTGGACTTTTTTTTGGGTTGTTTTGGATAAAGTGATTGAAGTAATTATTAGAAATTTAAGATGTTTTTTTTGAAATTTGTGTAGATTATGATTTGATTGGTTAAATAAAATAGTATAATAAATATAATAATGCTATAAAAGGTTATAAAGTTGATAAAGTGAAATGATAAGAGATATTTAATATTTTTTCATTTGTAGTTGAAGAAATAATTGATAAGAGAATTGTAAGTATGATAAGTGAAGTGATATAAAAAAACTCCGAAAAAAACTCTAACGAAAACAAACGGATTTTCAATAAAAACCCACCACCCCACCCAACCAACTTTCAATTATATTAATAATAATAAATAACAAAAGTGACCCATCATATCAATTATCAATTATATACATCATTATATCAATGTCACGGTTTCTCAATATTATCGATAATAATTAGTGCCAGCCACATTAATTATAATTTCCGAAAATTCCCTATACGTCCGCTTCATTTCGGAAACCTCTCTCCATTAGCTTCTCTCTTCTATCTGTGATTTTTAAAATCAAATCTTTTCTTTCTTAGCCATCGATAAGGCAAATTGTCCTCAATATCGTAGTGAATCCAAACTCCATAACCAAAACAAAGGAGAAGCCACTATGAAGTTTCTGAAATAGCTTCTGATAGCCAAACGTTTGAAGCTAAATTATGGGATTTTGCTGTCTTCTGAGTGTATAATTTCTATTGTCCTGAAGAAGAAAAAAGAAAAAAAAGAAAAAGATGAGATCTTTAAGTAGATTTGAAATTGGGTTGAGTTTTGTTTCTGGAATCATTCTTTTGGGTTTTGTTGCTGAAGTATACCATTTTTTATGGTGGAAAAGAAGATTGAGCAATACAGAAATTGTGGATGGATCCAAGAATTATGCCCCTTTATTCTCTCACTTTTTCTGCTGGAAAAACCCAAATTCAATAGTCAACAATCCACACAGAGTTCAAGAACTGAATTCAACAGGTTCAAGAAACAGAGAAAGAGAAGACAATGAGGTGCAAGAGCAAGACCTTGAGATGGGCAGTAGCACAGATGCACTTTTGAAAGGAATAGGTGAAGAAAATGTGGATGTAGAATTAATGAGAATACACAATCTTTGGGGTCCTCCAAGATTTCTCTTCACAATTAAGGAAGAAACAAAAGAGGATTTAGAGGATGCAAAATCAAGGGGTGATAGAAGCAGAAAGGGATCAAGAACAAGAAGTTTAAGTGATGTGTTTTCTACTTCTGATACCCCTTTTTTAACCCCTTTGGCCTCACCAACAATAAAGTCATTACATTTGGAAGGTTACAATCACAGAGGAGTTAACCCACTTTTTGAAACACATACAGAGTCAGATTTGATCAAGTTAAGATCTTCACCTCCACCAAAGTTCAAGTTCTTGAGGGATGCTGAAGAAAAGCTGATTAAAAGATTAGTTGAAGAATCTGAGAGAAGAAGGGCAATTAAAGATGGAGTTTCTGTTCAAGATTCTGGTTTCAAATCATCTGATAACAATTCAGAAGAAAAAAAGGGTCCTTCCATTTCTCCAGTGAATATGAATATTGAAAGAGAAATTCAAGAAGGTTTAACTCCTCATACTTCAGGTCCTTCAAAGGTAATTCCATTAGCTTCTTCTCCTTCAACAATTAGGCCAATAAAACCGTGACATGTATAGATTAGTGTCCAATTCCATTGGACTTTCTTGATAATCTTTTTCTTTTTAAGTAAAAGGGTTCAAAAATATCTCCCCCCACGGCCCACCCTTACCCCCACCCCCACCCCCCTTACTAGAATAGAGAAAAAGGAAGTTAGTTCGAATGTTAAGTTTCTTGATTTTTCTTCACTCTTGAGCAATAGAGAAAACTTGCAAATTAGACAAAGTATTTTGTGTGCATATATTGCCATGTGTTGTTGATACAGTTACCATTCTTGAAGACGTTACCAGAAAGCTAAAATTTATAGGTCGGATCTTACTAAATGTTAACCAGAATCTTTCTTGCTTTATTAAGTAGAATGTTATGTATGTATGTGGTAATGATTTTTCTTTTTACAGAAGAAGGATGGTTCTTTTTTAGTAATCTTTTATTATGTGTGGGGGAAGGGATGCAGGCTCTCGTGTACGGTATTATCATTCATGTGACATAGGGATAGGGAGTAAGTACCACTGTACCACACAAAACTTAGGGTTGTTACACAATGCCAGTCTGACATCACATATTAGTGATCTCAAATTTTTATTTTTATGGTTTATATAAACTACTTTCAAACTGTCAATTTTGGAAAGTTATTCTGTTGTGAGGGATTTTGAGGTGAAGTGACCGATGAAACGATCAAAACCACACAGTTTATAAACAGAATAAAATTGTGTAGTCTGGAGACCGCCACACGGTGTCTCCGCACCGTGTGGAGACACTACACAATAACTTTCCGTCAATTTTATGGTCTATAATCGACTGACTATCAAAAGGTTGAGCATCGGCCTCAATGATGTTTACCTCAATTCTTACCTAAATGGTTAAGTTGAGGTTTCATAACTAAGAATCATGACTTTGAGTCCAATCTTATGCGTGTGTGAGTTATATATAAATATATGTCTACTAAACGTGGTAATTTCGTTTCTGAAAAAAAAAAAGGTTGAGCATTACCGACGTTATCAGGGAACATAACAATATTGAATAAAATACGGGGGCACAAAGCGTTTTTGTTTATTTTTTATAATCAAGGCGGAGTTTGAACCGGGTTGAATTGAGCAAGGTTGAGTTTTTACCTACTATACTGGTTGGGTTCTAAAAGTGTTAAACCAAACAAAAAATGACTATATAAACTATTGATTAGATTTGGATTGATTTTGGGTTGGTTTAGATTATCCGTAATTCGTGCATGTTTCGGTCTAATTTGTATCTCTACATAACGTCATGTGCATGTATAGGTCTTATTTGTATCTCTACATAACGTCAGGTAATTTATCTGACGTTATGTTTCCGTTAAGTGCTCAATATGGAAGATAAATGTTGGTTTTTAGAAAATGAATAAAAACAGGAGACCAAAATTGTATTTATCCCTATAAAAAGTGATGTGCCTAAAATCGCATTTCTGGCCAGCGTATCTCGTTTCTGGTCTCGACGACCACCGACATTAGTGGATGAGCCACCGCTTATTACTACCCGCAAGCTCGCAAGCCAAAATTAGAGCCGCGAGCCTTCGGATCGATTCAAAGCCCTCAACCTTATGCGACGACAAAAAAGAGATTATGGGTCGCCAACGACTTCGATCATAACATTTAGGAAGAAAATTCGCCAAGTTCAACAAAACAATGATATAAATGGAAGCGACATAGAGCAAGCGTGTAAGACAGGGCGGCGAAGCGGCGACCTCTGCGCGATCCTATGAGGACGCCGCCGAGATATTCGATCCCTTACCATCTAGATATTTAGTTTCTTAGCTTCACTAAGTTTCTTCTCCTATAAATAGGGGCTTTGTAAACTCATTAATGGGATGGATCATAATCTATAAAACATATATCAAAGCCCAAATTGCCCCCGCCCTCTTCTCTTATAAAAGCACCACCGCGGAAACCATTGCCGCCACCGAAACACCACTTTTATATACTTTTATAGCGAGATATCCTACGATATAAACACCGCTTAAAAGCGTGATGACATTTTATGCATCATCGATTGGATGGATCATAATCTATAAAACATATACAAAGCCAAATTGCCCCCGTCCCTCTTCTCTTATAAAAGCACCACCGCCGGAAACCATTGCCGCCACCGGGCACCACCGGCAAACACCACTTTTATATACTTTTATAGCCAGATATCCTACGTATAAACACCGCTAAAAGCATGATGACATTTTATGCATCATCAGTTGGCTCCGTTACCGGGAAATCGACATTTTCAGCAATTTTCCGGCCAGATCTAAGAAATTCCGGCGGCCAAAAACTACCCATTTTTTGGTTTCCCGGCCATGTCTTCAACCAGATCTTCATCAAGATCTTGAAAATAAAACTAATCAAGTTAACTCAGAAGCAGGGAAGAGGTAAAGAAACATCAAAAAGGGAGAGTGGTTCACAGCAGCACAGGCGTAGAGATGAGGCGTTTCTTGCCTCCTTCTTCTACCTCATGGCTCTGATCGAGCTGCTGACATAGCCCCCCAGCTCGTCGGCGCCTTCATCATCGATTTTTCCAGAGCTCGAAGTCTTCATAGAGCTCCGAGTCTTCATCAAATCGGAGGATCGAGATGCGGAATATTTGCAAATTTGTTCCTCTGTGATTAAAGGAGGAAAGCAACAAAGATGGTCAGGGCTTGGAACACAAATTATGGGTCTGACAGAGACTCGTGTCCAGATTCGAATCTGTTCTGTTTCCGGTCATCTTCGCTGGAGCTGCAAGCTAAAGAAGAAAATGAAGGTGAAACTAAAAGCTAAGCCCAGCCCTCAGGTATTGCTAAGGAAATCATGGTAACACCTTTGAAAAAGAGTTGAGGTTCTTATAAATTTTTTATTTTATTTTATTGGGGCTCACCAATGAGCTGATGCTGAGAAGCTTGTTACGGGTTTCGTTTCTCTTGTAAACAAAGCTCAAGCCAAAATTCATGAAATTGGAAGTCGAATCCCGGAAAGAATTCAAGAAAAATAAAAACCCATTTTTCTGGGCAAGAGTAAGGAGCTTAATGTTATTTCCTTAAGATGGATCGATCATGGAGCTCGTGAGTTTGCAGAGATCAAGTATGGGTAAACCAAAAGAGGATGGAGAAGATAGTCCATTTGCAAGCTGTGTAGCAAGATTTACGGTTCAATTGGAAATTGGGGAAGAAGATAACGGAGGTGGTCCTGTAGCTAACCAGAGTCCAGTTGAGGATAAAAATAAAAAATAAAAAATAAAAAAAAATTAATATTTATATATATATTCTGGATGGTGCAAATTTCTGATGTTCCATACGTCGGACCGCCCTCGGCTCGCCGGAAACGTCTCTATTGACAAAGTGCCGAGCGAGCCTCCTGCAGATCAGATAGTACGAGTTATTGTGCATCAGAGACAGTTGGCCACACACTTTTCAGAGTGCTTTTTGTCTTTTAGCGCAAAAAGCGAATCATATAGTACGATATGGTTGGTGGCAAGGACAGATCCATGGGGCCGACCAGAGTGGGTCCGCCAGAATGAGTTCGCCAAATATGAGCTCTTCAGCTCGCCATACACGAGCTCTCTTATTATAGGTTCTCCATATGAGCTCTCTATTTACAACCTTTCAAGCCTGTTTTGAACCAAATGTGTTTTGGAACAGACTTTCAGATTTGGTTGTGTGAAATTTATGGCTTATTTGAATGATACTTTGGAGGCAAAGTCGGCCAGCTCTAAGCCCGACACCAGTCGGCTAGCTCTAAGTCCGACCTCATCGGCCAGCTCTAAGTCCGACCTCGGTCGGTAAGCTCTAAGTCCGATCTACTGGCCAGCTCTAAGCTCGACCTCAACATTTGTTTCAGGCAAGTTACTCGAGATCTCAATCTTGTCCAGAACAAGGGGGCCGCGGGAAATTTTTCGAGCTTATACTTTGGTTCAGAATTTGTTCCCGGCAAGCTCGTTACGTCATAGCTCCGATCTTACTCAAAACAAGGGGGCCCCACATACTGGAATTTTTCGATTCAATCATCGACCTCAACCGAAACAAGTAAGGCTTTCAGCTCAGTTATTTTTAGCAAGTTCAATTCTTTAATTTCCTCGACCTCGCCAAAAACAAGGGGCTATATATATATATATATATATATATATATATATATATATATATATATATACGATATCGAACCCAGATAAGCGTGACTCGAAAAAAAGATGGAATATTTCGAGCAAAAATAAATGTCTTGAGCTCAAAAATACTTTGGGAAAATCGTCAAAATAGCAAAATAAACATGCATTCAAAACCCAAATCGCGACCCACAAGTCGGATTCGGAAAAATAAAATATTACAAACAAATGAAAATTCGAAAAAGGCCAAGACCAAAAGAGTTGATAGATTGCAAGCTCCACATCAGCGAGCTCATTTTATTACAAGCTCCATATCAGCGAGCCCATTTATTACACGCTCTCTTATTACGAGCTCTCTACTACAAGCTCGCCATCAATGAGGATTTTCTCTTCAACAAAAGTCCGTCCGCTTAATAGCGCACAAACAAAGCTATAAGCCAATCACTTTAAGGCCGCTCGCTCGAACAGCACGGTCCAAAATAGACCCGAAGTTGCTTCGAGGCCGTTTGTTTTAAAAGCACGGTCCTTAGTGAACAAGTCGCATCAGACGACGAGGTCGCAAAAATAGACCCGAAGTTGCTTCGAGGCCGTTTGTTTTAAAAGCACGGTCCTTAGTGAACAAGTCGCATCAGACGACGAGGTCGCAAAAATAGACCCGAAGTTGCTTCGAGGCCGCTCGCTTGAAAAGCACGGTCCTAATAGACCCAAAATCATATTTGGAACTCGCCCTCAAGCGAGCATTTTATAAGTCCGACTTCAGCTCGGCATCATATTGGGAACTCGCCCTCGAGCGAGTATTTTATAAGACCGACCTCTAGGTCGGCATCATATTTGGAACTCGCCCTCGAGCGAGCATTTTATAAAGACCGACCTCTAGGTCGGCATCATATTTAGAACTCGCCCTCGAGCGAGTATTTTATAAGACCGACCTCTAGGTCGGCATCATATTTAGAACTCGCCCTCGAGCGAGCATTTTATAAGACCGACCTCTAGGTCGGCATCACATTTTGGAACTCGCCCTCGAGCGAGCATTTTATAAGACCGACCTCTAGGTCGGCATCACATTTTGGAATTCGCCTACGAGCGAACCTTCTTGTAAGACCTACCTCTAGGTCGGCGTCATATTTTGGAACTCATCCTCAAGCGAGCCCTCTACAAGACTGAAAGCTCTCATGCCACCAAAGGCTAAATTAATCAACTACACACAAGCAACGAAAAGACCTACTCTGAGTACGGCACTTAGGCAAAGCTAACAGGCAATCCGCCACAACAAACGAGCCATCATAGTATTTCAAGGCAACAGATCCGCAAAGACTATTACTCCCCGCCTAACATTTCAGGAAAATGATTAAGGCACGGAGTAGGGGGCTATTGATGTGCCTAAAATCGTACTTCGGTCCGCGTATCCTTGTTCGGGTCTGACGACCACCGACATTAGTGGATGAGGCCACCAGTTATTACTACCCGCAAGCTCGCAAGCCAAAATTAGAGCCGCGAGCCTTCGGATCAGTTCCAAGCCCTCAACCTTATGCGACGACAAAAGAGATTATGGGTCCGCCAGCGACCTCGATCATAACATTTAGAGGAAGAGCTACCTCAAGTTCAACAAAACAATGATATAAAGGGAGGCAGCATAGAGCAAGCGTAAGACAGGACGGCGAAGCAGGCGACCTACGCGATCCTATGAGGACGCCGCCGAGATATTCGATCCCCTTACCATCTAGATATTTAGTTTACTTAACTACTAAGTTTCCTTCTCCTATAAATAGGGGGCTTTGTAAACTCATTAATGGGATGGATCATAATCTATAAAACATATGGCAAAGCCAAATTGCCCCCGTCCTCTTCTCTTATAAAAGCACCACCGCCGGAAACCATTGCCGCCACCGGGCACCACCGGCAAACACCACTTTTATATACTTTTATAGCCAGATATCCTACGTATAAACACCGCTAAAAGCATGATGACATTTTATGCATCATCAGTTGGATGGATCATAATCTATAAAACATATGGCAAAGCCAAATTGCCCCCGTCCTCTTCTCTTATAAAAGCACCACCGCCGGAAACCATTGCCGCCACCGGGCACCACCGGCAAACACCACTTTTATATACTTTTATAGCCAGATATCCTACGTATAAACACCGCTAAAAGCATAATGACATTTTATGCATCATCAAAAAGTTATACACCAAATGTACTATAGAGAGGTCTTTCACACTAACAAAAGAGAATAGATCATTTTTCAAAGATAATAATCCCTCGTTTTTTTATCCGTTACATTTTAAAATTTACTTTTTTATTTATTTATCTGTCATTTTATATTTCTAATGAATCATTTATTATTTTTTTCTTCTTTACCAATAAAGTATTTGCATCTCCAATAAAAAAAATATATTTCCAATACTAAACATCTTTACCAACAAAATATTTACATTTCCAATACTATATTTTAGACATATTAATTACTTTTTTAATCTGTGTGATTTTTCTTTCTACGACATATAAATAAAATGAAGGGAGTAAGGATTTTGTTCTAGTTACAACAGTACAATGGAATTAAAGTCAAGGATTTTGAAGGGAAAAAAAAACATTTCCATTGAAATAAATCCCTGCATCTATGCTATTAAAGTCAAAAAAGCGTTCAGCTTTGAATAAAAAGTCTTCCAAACTTCCATAATCAAGCGATAAATTCATAATCAAATAAGGCCTGGAGATTTGTGTCCAACCCTGATCATTGACAAATGGAGCAATAAGGATCATCAAAAAACGCAGGACATGTTGAGAGAAATTAAAGTAGGAGATTCCTCTTCAGACAATTTTTTCCTAGCCTCCCAAAAGAGATCCAAGCGTTCACGGCCCTGCATTTCCGTGCGCCAATTTGCAAAGCGTCCCCAACCGCTTGCATGATATCATATAAATATACTAGTAGTGCTTGGCCTTGCACCGCAAGGCCCTCGTGAGGCCCTCGTTGTATTAAGCGGTTAACTCTATTTCGTTGAAAGCTGATGTACTAATTGGTGGGAGTCATGAAAGAACCAATAAGCAACAAATTAAAGTATAGATTTAAGAAACAACCTAGAAAAAAGACAAACAGGGGTAAAAAACAATCAGAATATAAGGTCTACTAAACTTGGTGTAAAATAAAGGGGACAACTGCGAATTTGAATGGCAATAACACAGTAAGACCCTTCAAAATGCGAGAAACACATGCTAATGATCAATCTACAAATGCTCCGGCAAGAGGTCTACCTCTACAGTTGGGTTAATTTGGAATCAGGGGGAAGCTATGGTCCCTCTGAAAGACATCTCAAATGCATCAAACACCTTACAACAGGATCACCTACCATCAACGCATTCACTTGAATAAACACCAGATAGTATACAAAAGAAAGGTACCACAGCTGCAGTGAAAATGCAGAATTTAGTGGATATTTACAAGGGAAAAGTACCGTAGGGAAAACCAAGGGAATTGCAAGGTTAAATACAAACTTCACTACATAGGAGTAGAAAATAAAAATCTTACAAGTTTAGGAGTGGCGTAGGCTTAGATTACATACAGTCAAAACATACTAAGAAACCCAACCTATAACATGCAACGCAAGGCCTTTGCCCAGATAATGTTAGAATCTTTTGAAAATGTAGTCATTAGTGTAGTTTGTTAAAAGGGACCATTAAGAAGAAATATACAGAAGGCGATCTATTTAGCACCGAGGGCGGCATGCATAAAAAAAAACATTGGTAAGCAATCCCTTTATAATCATAACACAAAACACTCTACAGCGTAGATCATTAGGTTGCATTGCCAATGCATGATTAACTTTTGCAGATTTTACATCACTTTTGCTAATTTTACAAGATGTGTCCCCAATTTCCCAAGCAAGCACATCAAATGGCTTCATGTCATATACTACCTCCCTTTTCTTGATAGTCCTAAAGTTTTTGTCGTCACTATTGTTCCATTCCCTGGAAAAACAAAGACTGGATTTTTCAGAAGGTTTTCACAGCTTACTCCACAAAGGTGTCAATCGAAGACATTAACACAAGGGGATAAAAAAATGGGGGGTGGGGGGTGGTTCTGTCCGATGTATTTTTTTTCTTTCTATTGTTACTAAAAGGAACTGAACAATTTATTTTCTAATGCCTTTCAAATCCACTAAATGTTTCTAAAGCTGTGTCGCCGCCTTTTGATTACTAAACTTAACTACCAACCCTTATGCTTCTTTCATTTGTTTGTAACACATAATGTTACAAATGTATTGAACAGCTAATAACAAAGGGGGTAAACAGTATATAGTCAAGAATGCGAACAAAAAACAGTACACATGAAGGGATAAAAAATGGCTTCTAAACAAAGTATGTTATCCTCTAATGTTACTGAAAGGAATTAAACATTTTTATTTCAATTATCTTTCAAAGACATTCAACTTTTCTAAAGTTGTGTCACAGCCGTTGATTAGTAATCTTAGCTATAAATCATTATATGCTTCTTGTTTCTACTGTTCTTCGTATCTTTTTTTAGAAAGTCTAAAAGTGGTTTTTTCCTTCGAATTGTTTTTCACTACAAACAGGGGAGAGTTATTTTCAAATTATTGCACGCAGCAATAAACCGTGAAAAGCCTAATTAGAGCAAGATTAGATGGTTAACGGACAAATCAAAGAAAACGGGTATCAATCTTTCAAGCTTCAAAAGGGTACGATTATAAGAAGAAAGGAAAGGAGGCAAATAATAGTTTGCGACCAAAATTGACCTAAAAGCTAACATCTTGTTCTTATTTTAGATCTGAAAGACTAAAACATACAGATCGGAACACCATAATAATATTCACATCCAAATATGTAACGGAAAAAAGGGATAATACTCACATCCAAATATATCTGAGTAAAACAAAAACCACAACGATGAAAGAAATGCATAGGGCTGTATATGTAACCACAAAAATTGTAAGCTACCTGACTGACAGCAGCTCCTCTTCAACGTGGGCTGTGCCTCGGTCGATACCCATCCCTTCCCTATCCTTAATTGAGATAGCCGTTGTTAATTTCAGATTTCAGCTACTACGACCTACTTGTTTCACAATCAATGTATAATGCCAGAACATTTTTTGGGTATTTATAGTTGCATGTTTCTGTAAAGGTAATGATAATGCGACAAACTAATTTGATATTAATGGATGACACAACCTAATCTCTCTCACTTGATGTGATTATGATGTAGACTCATCATAATCAAAGATGAGAGATTAGATTGTGCCTCTATTCTTTCTCTTCTTTAAATTTGACATGCTGGCTGATGCACTCAACGTTAGTATCTTTTCCAAAAAAAAAAAAGTAAGGAAAAAAATCTCACAAATTGTGAAAGTTTGGAGGAAATGTTAAGGAGACGAAAAAAATTTTACTCGACCAAATAAACCTCCGCAGTTACATAATCATCCACGAAATACTCAAAAAAAAAAAAAACAACAACAACAACAACAACAATTATCCACGAAATTGAGTTTTGGTATGGGTCTAGTTCGGTTCGATCAACTTGTATTCAACCAACTCAGATGTAGAACTCACTTGTATTCAGCAAACTCAGCTTTCTAAGTTTCCACCAAAAATACAGGGGAATGAAAACCAAGACAGAAAAGCAGCCAAATATGATCAATCTAGCAAAGACCGGCTTTATAAACAACGTTTCTTGCTTTATTTCTACTATTTCGTTTGTAAAACAATGGGTTAAACAACACACACGCAGGCGCAACATCTTTTGTTGTAGACAAAGCAACATATAACTGACCGTGTGAAAATACATGTTCCTTCAGAAACTACAATAAATTTTTAGCCAGGTCTATCTTATCATTAAAGCATTTAAACCTGCAGGACTCGACAGTCCAGATTCATAACCATACCTAGGGTTTGCTGTATTTTTTGTTCTCATGAGAAGCAGATAACCTAATTATCTTAATCATGGCAGCGAGGTAAACTACAGTCTGTAAGAACCCAACAATAGGAAAAAAAAAACTCCAGACAAACTACAGGCAGGCAACAATAGGGGGAAAAATTAAGAAGGAAGTACCAGCTGCGAAGCCATTGCGGTAAAGCACAGAACACACGATTGAGATTGGAACAAGAGGTCCTATCCAGACAAAGACAAAAATAAAACTCGAAATGCCTGTAACACAAATTAACAATAACATTGTGAATTATTCTTTTAGCATATATAATAACATTAAATTGTATTGCAATAAGTATAACATGGTGATAAAATTATAACGGTAAGATAAAACACTTACCAAATTGCAACATCATTGTGTTAAATCAAAAGTAGTGAAAGAAACAAATGTAATGGCACAACACATCAGCACAACAATTCTTGATATAAACGAATAAGAGTAAGAAAATCCAAAAAGCTGGCATGATGCAGACCTATGGAACCTGTGATCTTCACGTTTATATCAATGATGCAGTTCCTGAAGATGGAAAAAGGCAGATGATGTTAAATAGAACATTTTGAATCCGTTTTCCAAAACCAGCTTCTAAGACTTTTAGATTACCTTATCTTTGTATTGCACCCTATCCCGATTGGTACCTCTCTCGTGGCTAGCAGGGATGTTATTCTAGGTTCTGTTTGATAGTAGTCATCCCCAATTAACACGGTGTCCTACAAATAGAACAGGTTAGTATGATGATAATTTTTCCAGGTGATGACTCAGCATGCATAGTGACAATGTTAAGAGCGCATGCTTTGTCATGTACTACCACATAACACATTGCTTTCAGTTTCCATATTCAGATTCTTGTTTTTTTCGAATCAATCAAACTTTCGAACTTTCTTTACTACAATATCAAGGGCCATATATTCTTACCTTTAGTTCGACACCATAGTGAAGTTGTGATCATTCACCAACTAAAGAATGCTCTACTCTACATTCTCTGAAGAAACAACCATGTGAAATTATTGAATTCTTAATCTGCAAATAATAATTGAGATTATCAAATACTATGTGTATTCCTTAAATAATGGAGTTAGAGTCACCATTTATTGACTTTTATAAACCGGTTTACCTTGCATTTGTCCATCTTGGTTGGTGGTAGGAATCGTGGAGATGTGAAGAAATGAGCCTTTGGGTCATAGAAGTGAAACTTTGCAAACTGCACGTGGGGTTATAAACTCGTTATAAGGACAATCATATTCTTAATCGATTCGATTATATTTTAAAAGGCACATTTATATAGAACTTCACAAAGATTTCTTTGTCTATAAGCAAAACGAACAATTAAGACGTAAAAAACCTTATCGGTGAGGCCAAGTTAGCTTGATAGGAAGATTTAATTGTTCCAAAGATCTTCCCAAAATCTTTGGATGCATAAGCCTGCATAAATTTGTTCTTTTTGGGTACACGTAAAGAGAAAAAATTATAATTGAATGGCTAAGTTGTTAAAACCGCCGCTTACGTGCACATCTTCTTCCTTGACCGCTGCGGTATGATTTGGCACCGAAGTCATTGGCCAAAGGAAATCTCCACTTCAACAACCTCAACAAAACATCTTTCTTAAACGCGTAAACTCCCATAGAAGCAAAAAATGGAGAATTTGTAACATCTTCAGAAGACAATCCAAGTATAGAGGTATCCATTTGCTACAATAAAGAAAGTGAAAACTATTATAAGGGATCCACAGTAATCTATAGTAGATACTTGCACTTTCCAGAAAAATGAGGCAAAAGTAAATCCGGACTATCCCTTTATGTTTGGTGCCGCGATCCCTAGCTCCAGTGACTTATTAAAGTGTTTTAACGTGTGTTTTGCATATACAACTACAATGCCGAGAAGTATATTTAACGATTTGTGCTCATGTTTTGGAACGAAAATCTGCTGAGTTGATAACTAACTTTTTTCATCAAGGGGAAAAAAATAAGAGAACAACATGTAAGTTTACTCCGCCCATGTCTTTGACCTTTGCTTTTAGACACGCACCTTCGGTTTTTCGGAGAAGTGGATGACTTGGCCTCTGCTGTTAATCTTTTCCAAACCCAAAGTCAGGTGCTCGGCTGTGTAAAAACTGTTTAATAAGATTAAACCATAAAGGGTATGACATGTAACATTGAAGTCGATGTGTTTACTGACCAGAAACCTCTTGACAGTTGACAATGAAATAACAACAAATGAAAACATAAATAGATTGCTAGAGATCACAACAAGCTGAACATATTCTGAACATGGGCATAAAATCTTATAGCTTATGTATGATTTATTAACATACCTCCCACTAATTGAAGCACATGACATCGTGATATCAACATTCCGATTAAAGTGATTATGTTTATGCATTAAAAAAGACTCCGAACAAAAAGAACAAAAACAAGAATATCAGTGTGAAGAAGTGTTCAGGTCAAAGTACCAGCACAAATTCCATGTAGTCCATTCGATAGAGATGGTCTCTTACCGAGTTCCAACAAAAATCAGGAGAATATCCAAATAAGCGGTGGCAAATTCGCTCAAGAAAAGCCAAATTTTTAGTAATTTTAACTCCAAACAAGAAAAAAACTATTACTAATAGTAATAAGGATACTAAGAAAAATAAATATGCTAATATAAACGATCTAAGAAAGCAAGTAGTTTTGGTACGGTATTACCAACAATCCGATTTTCGCCGGGGAATAATTAAGGGTTTTATCCGCGCTCAAAGACGTAAAATTTGTATATAAGATGAGTATCTATTTCCTTGTTCTTTGCGTCCTATGAGATTTGAAGGTATGATAACATTATCGGATATAATAAACAACCAATTACTTATTTGAAGAGTGAAATCGCCATCAAATATTTGTGACATCTTTGCACAACTTAAAGGAAAAGAGAAACCGTGTAGCTCGAAAAAAAAGCAGGTCACACACCTCAAACACCCATAAGAATCGACATACAGACATCTGCAGTTCCTTGAAACCATTTCTTTCCTGCGCTTCACCAGAATGCAGTCATTGCAAGAACTCATACCATGTATTGCGGGATAATAACCTTAACTTGATTTAAAAGCGCAGCATCAAGTGTCGTCGAAGATCAACCAAATTCATCGTATGTGTTCTTAGTGCACAAGTACAAGCATCACATTTGTAGTTCTTTGCTACTCAATAATGTTAATGATTAACGCACCTCGACAAATCCATCTTCAAAGTTCGGCCTTTTGTTTTGGCAGGGAGTTAGCTCAGACATATTAAAACCGAAACATAAGCTTATTGTATCAAAAAATTGGTCACAAATCAAATCAATGAATCAAATTCCTAATGACAAACCACGTATAATCCAAGATATACATTGAAAAACAAACCCTCAGCTCAACTTCATGCAAATTCCTAAGTCTTAAGCCAATACTCAAAACTATCGAATGAAACTGCAACCCAATCAACCAACTACCCCCCTTTTATGTTATGCAAAATACATTTTAATAGCATTACAGAATTAACAACAAAAGAAAAGCCATTAATAGAAAAAAATTACGTAACCGGGAAGGAGGAAAAAGCAAAGAGATTCTGATGAATCCATCCAGATCGACCTCGTGTAAATTCTTAGTGCATAAGTACAAGCATCACATTTGTAGTTCTTTGCTACTCAATAATGTTAACAGACACGTACCTCGACAAATCCATATTCAAAGTTCACCCAATTTCCATGATAAGTTCGAGCGTCAGCAACGGTAAGCCATTGATTAGGGTTTCTGCAGAGTTAGCCTCAAGATTCAACATTTAAAAGTATATAAATAGAATTTAAGCCATTGAAAATGCAAACAACTTTACCTTGATTATTTACCTTATGGATGTTGAAGATAACCAGCGGCAATAGCCTGAATCCACCGAGTAACACTATAATCTCTGCCATTTTTCAGATCAAGCCGTGCTGAATGCCATCAATTTCTTCTTGTTGCTGCTGGATTGCTTTCTGGTTTTTCTGCTGCTGCTCCATGGCCAAGGCTGCGTTAAAGGGTTGCATATTTTAACAGGGGTGAAGAGCAGTAGAGACGTAGGAGAAGAATGTGGTGAATGGGACGGTGGGTTTGGTGGAGCAGGTGAAGACTTTTGCGGAACTAATTGGAATTTGCTTGGGCTGGGCCGATAAGATGAACAGTAAAAACACAGCCAATCCAAAAAAACAATTGTCATTACATATGTAAGTTTGCCAAGTATTTTGCGCCATTTCCTCAGCCACGTGGAAGGAAGGGGTTGAGACCCTTCCTTCTTCTAAAGTAGTAGGATATACGTATAACCTTGATAAATGAATGTTCGATAAACGAATAACCTCGTCAAATAAATAATTTTCTTCGGCCCCGACTTAGGGCAAGGAGGCTAAATGAATAACCTCACTATATGCATTAACGAATAAAAGAATTTGAGTCCTTAAAGTCCCTACGTAAATATAAATGAATTATCGCTAAATTCCATATACATATAGTACTAATAAATAAAAATATTTCATCAAATCAACAATGTTTATATAAGAAGTCATTTCTTCTCGAAAAAATGCATCTAAAGTTTGTTTTTTTCCTTCCACCAAAATGCATCCCCTTCTTAATTTTTTGTAATGCATGCACAACTTCTGGAATATTTTGCTCGTGTTGTAGCAAGTGATTTTGTATGGTGACTACTGCTTGAAAGACCTCTTTTGTTTACACATTTGGTATGACGCTACTATCATCTGGTTCAAAAGCATTCTCATTATTTAGTACGGACTCAATAATTTATGGGACTATCTTTTCATACAAATGTTGTTTTACACTTACCAAGAGCCGAGAGTGGGCTTCGTTTGGATATTCCACACGCCTGCCATTCTGACCGTAAATGAGTCCGGAAAATATATACTATTCTGGCCAATAATGGTCAATTCACACAGCAGCCATTCTGACCCAATTTGAGTCAGAATACGATCATTATACTGATTTTATTCTAGTCAGAATTTTGAATGTTTTTCATACTCAATACTGGTCAGAAAGACATTCTGACTAAAATTGAGTACAAAAAACTTTTAATATTCTGTCTGAAATTCAGTCAGAATCAATAGTGGTGCTCTAATATTGTTGTTGTTATCCTGACCCAATTCTAGTCTGAATGTGTAGAGTATTCCGGACTCAATATTGGTCAGAATGATGCTCTGACTATGTATGAGTTTGGAAAACTTCAAACATTCTACAAAATATGGTCGTCGATCAACCAGAGTGTGGACTCTCAACACGTATATTACGACCATATTTCAGTATGGATAATGTGTCATATTCTGACCAAACTTTGGTCAGAATGAACGCGCGTAAAATAAAAAAAATAAAGGCGAAATTGGAAAAAAAATTCTGTGTGGTAAAATAAAAATTTGTGTGAAAAGATATTCCCTAATTTATTCGTATGTAGGCAATTCCATAATTGCATCATTCTCGTCCGTTAAAGTTGTTTTTGTTATTTGGTTTTGACTGATTATGGGAAGCCATTAAATTGAAGATTAAGAAAGATACACTAGTATAGATTATTTATTAAACTAAGATTTTAGAACTATATATAGTTTGTAGGGTGAGTTAAGTATATTTTCTTAAGTATTCCATATACACGATCTTATTAGTAGTCTTAATACATAATACACTGTACTTAATCCACACGTATAGTGCATCCTAATCTAGAGTCTAAAGAAAATGAATGTAATTAAGCTTTAATAAGAATTTTGACAATTACCTTCTAGGTACATTTGTACATTAAATGTAAAAATACTATTCATAAGAAGAAAAAAATTAAAAAAATTTATCTAAATGAATACATATTCATTTATCGATAAATGAATAATATATTCATATATCCATAAATAAATTACCTTGCTAAACGAATATTTTTTTTCTGGTCCTGATGGTATTCATTTATCGAGGTTCTACTGTATATGCAGGCTAGCTGAATCTTATATGCTTCCAAATCCATCATGTTAATTTACTTGGTTTGAATATCCAGATCCGTTAGAGTGGTGACATACAATAGCCATACAATACAAAATAAGCTACGTGGAGTACTTGATAGAATTACATTAATTAATGCAATTAAAGAAGTGAGAAACAAGTCTCAAGTCTCAATTAAAGTCTTGTATACTTAATGGTTTATCTTATACCCGGCTTCCAGCTGATAGAGACGTGGTTCGATTCCCCTTCCCCAAACCTTTCGTTGAAAAAAAAAAAAAAAAAAAAAAAAAAAAAAAAAAGTCTCAAGTCTCAAGTCTCATATTAATTAAAATATGTCTGTCACTTTAATGCTTCACTCCAAACATGAGTACGTTGGCGGTTACTACTACAAGTGTGGCCGGCCGTGTAATCAATAACCGGCTCCAGCTACAGCTATTCACTAATTCACCCCCACCTCCCTCAACCACTTCCCTTTTTTTTTTCTTTTTTTTTTTTTTTTTTTTTTTTTTTCCTTTTTTTCTTTTTCCCTTCTTAAAATCCAATATGTTTTATTGCTTGCTAGCGTCCATTTCTAATAAATATTGTGGCAGTCAACATATATTAAGCTAGATAGAATCTTTTGCATGCAGCCATGGAGATGACAAAATAAAATAAAAAGAAATAGGGTGGTCCTTTGATCCTTGGTTTATGGTGCACATGCTCTATAGCTTCATCCCCATATGATCCCCTCCTTACTTATTTGTTTTATTTTTTTTTATTTTTAATAAGCAACAATTTTATTAAAAGATAGAAATATTTAAATAAAACTCATAAACCGTGTTTAATAGCTCAAACTACAAAATCATTAATATAACATTTATTTTTTATTTTTATTTTTCTAGCCATCATATGTATTTTTTCGACTTCAAATGTTTCTTTTTCTAGATCAGAAGAGTTGTTTTTCTTTTTCTTGATTTTTCCCGGCGATGCATTCAAAATCTCTAGGAATTCTTTTGTCCATTGAAAAACTTGTATACTCGGTAATAATGTCCTTTTGAGTTGGCGAGCATAATTCTTGTTGAGTTGTATTTGGGTCTGAGCTAGCTGTAGTTGGCGCTTCTTCTATAATTATGTCAGAAGGGTTGTCTTCCATTTTCTCATTACTAACCTAAGCAGCTCGTTCCATCATTTGAGTGGATTCCTGTAGATTTTGAGAATCCAATAGACACTTAGGCTCAACAACATTTTGCACGTCTTCTAGTGCTTTGTCATTGTTATTGCTAGCCGCAGCATTTTGTCTGCGAACATATACTTGAGTGTTATTTTCTATAGTGGGACGATTAGATGGTCGAAGCCCTGTATGTTTTATCGTGCAGTTTTCTTCATTATGGCCTAAATGCCAGCAACACTTGCAGTATTGCGGACGGGAGCCCTCTGGGACTATGACTTGCCAAAATCTATCGCCGTTTTCCTTTTGGATCCAAATTCTGGAAGGGATTTTTTTTAGAACATCTACTTCCACCTGAACCCTAGATAATGACGGTCGTCGCAAGTCTGTTGTTGCCGAATAAATTCGGAGAGGAGTGCCAACTGCATGCATTAATGAGAAGACAAAAGCCTTATTCATCAAATGTATTGGTAATTTGGGGAGGGAAATCCACACAGGAACAATTGATGGTTTTTTGTCAACGTGAAAATCAATTGTCCACTTAAAAATCCACATATTTTTGTTGCCTACTTGCCATGAGGGTTTCGAAAAAAGCCGAATATAATCTTCATCACATTCAAAGCGAATAAGAGCATACTTGTTATGCAAAAGGCCTAATGCAAAGTTTCCCTTATAATTTTGAACTGAAAGGAAATTTTTAATAAAATCCAAACTAGGTCTATCTTGTGAAAACTTACCCACCAAGGAACGTTGGAATGGTGAAGCCATCGTCGCTTCGGTTTCCTTTGGGATGATGATCGACGGCTCGCCTTTGAAGGTGGAAGGGTGAAACGAATCTGGAGTGACGGCAGCTCAGCTTTGCGTTGTGCCCTTCATGATTTGTGCATAAGAAAGTGGATCTGTGGGATTGGGAGGGTTTGGGGCTGGCTCCGGCGGAGCAGCCATGACTTGCCGGCCCTAGATTAATCTGAAAATTCAATTCTACTTAATTTTTGCTAAAAATGGGTTTTTTAGACTTATTTGTTTTATTATACCATAATAATTATGGTTTTCTAGTCATATTATTTCTAAAACGCGTGGGCGGTGGTAAGATTAAAGTGATGTTGGGTAGGTGGTGTGGTATTAACGGTACTTCATACCAACTGGGGTGGAGTGAAGTTGGGTAGGTGGTGAGGCAGGATAGAGAGGGTAAGGTAGGGTGGGTAGGGTATGGTGGTGGGCATGGTAGGGTAAGAAGGCCGGGTAAGGTGAGGTAAGGTGGTTTGAGATATGGTAGTGGGATAGGTATGGTAGGGTGGGGCATGGTAAGGTAATGTATGATAGGGTGGTGTGTGGTATAGTAGGGCATGATGGGTAGGTAGGGTATGGTATGGTGTTGTGGGGTATGGTAGGGTATTGTAAGATTGGGTAGGGTAGGGTGGGGTATAGTAAGGTATGGTGGGGTGACGGAAGGATTGGTATGGTATGGTAGGGTATGGTGAGGTTGGGTGGGGTATGTTGAGGTGGGGTGGGGTATGGTATGTTGAGGTGGGGTGGGGTATGGTATGTTGAGGTTTGGTATTGTAAGGTGGGATAGGGTGTGGTATGATAGGGTATGATATGGTGGTGGTGGGGTAAGGTGGGGCGAGGTAGCGTAGGTTAGGTAAGGTTTGGTTAGGTTGAGCAATGTATGTAAGGTAAGTAGCGGGTTAAGGTAAGGTGCATAGGATAGGGTGAGGTAGAGTAGGGTAGGTGGGTGGTAAAGTAGGTGAGGTAGGGTAGGGTAGGGTGGGTAACGAGGTAGGGTGTGGTAGGGGTATTGGTAAGGTTGGGTGGTATATTGGTGTGGTGTGGTGTGGTGTGGTGGGGTGGGGCAGAGCTACCTGACCCTATCCTACCTTATGCACCATATCCTACCTTACCCCAACCCACCCAACCTTAATTCAATATCGTGCCCTACTCAACACTCAATGTGTCACCTTTTATATAATTTGTTTAATTCTATTCTTTCAAATTCCAAACGCAGTAATGGAATGAGTTTATTTCATTCCATTCTTATGACTTTATTCCATTCATGCATAACAAACATGCCATAAACGTTTTAAGGAGAGGAGTTTACTACTTCGGATGGGAAATAATCTATATATTCAGCTTGACATATAACTTCAGCATGTAAAGGAGGATCAAAATTGGGATAATCATGTTCTGAATCTATTAATGACAATCATGAAGTGTGTGTCCAAAATCTAGCATGCATGCATGCTAGCTAGATTCCGGACATGCACTTCATGATTGTCATTAAAAAAGAATTGAACCCCAACATTAAGGGTCCCTACTCCTCCTATCCCACGAGATAGAGTGGAGATGTTAATCAGGTTACCAGTGGCTCAAAGTTATGAACTTGTCTTTTATACCAAAGAACAAAAAAAAAAAAAATTCTTTCGTGGGGTTCCACCCTCCAACTTGGCACTCTAGCTGCTTAGGTCTAAGTGTGTGCTTAGCGCCCTTATCAGCCAGGCTATGTCCCAGGCACGACTTCATGATTGTCACTAGCCTCTGTCCATAGGGGAAAGGCTTAATTCACTGTGAATCTTTGGGGGAATTTCTTTCATGTTGAAGTGGTACAATAATGGGTAGATATTAATCTAAGATACGATGAGTTTTCTTAGAAAACATGGAGATTAGTGATTTCTTTTTCGTCTTTCGCAAAGCTGTTTATGGTACAAGGTTTTGAACGAAAAAGGTTATTCCTGGGAAAAATATTGTTCGTCTACCGGCTCATGTCTTCATTGCAAAAGTTGTTTTAAGGGCTACGGATTCGAGACTCACTTGGTTAGTTTTAATTTTGTTCTTTTTGACATATATATAATATAATTTTTTCTTCTCTTATTATATACGGTAGATCCCTTTACCCAAACCAAAACAAAACACATACAATTCAAAACTGATATGATCTACCTGCACCCCTCGCACTACTAACAACATTCAAACATTAGTGAAGATCCATGAACTATACTTTCAAGTTTCAACGAATTTTTGCCCAACTATATTGAACAATTGTATGGCGCATTATTAAACTCACTACACTTGTGCCAAAACAAAAAAAAAAAAAAAAAAAAAAAAAAAAAAAAAAAAAAAAAAAAAAAGATAGAAAGGTACAGTTCTTTACAATGAAAACGTTAGTAAACGGATTAGTATAATCATGGCATATTCTCTTTGGGACAAAAAGCAAAATTCCAGTCCGTTACTGATTTTTTATTTAAAGAAACTTTCTAAAAGACAACGCTCGTGTTTTAAGGTTTTAAAAAAAAAAATCAAGTTGTTAAATGATGGCATTATGATATGAGAGAAATACGCAGCCATGAAAAGACTGAAACCAAGCAGAGCAACATATTTGAATATAGAATAGATAAACTCAATAATAAATAGCCAGATGGGCTGCGTTTCAAACAAACGAGCCATCCGATTGATTATACCATTACCGTGCGCAAAAAAATAATAGTTTCAAAGGTGTACCAAAATTAAAAGTAATACTTAGCAATACTTCAAAGGAATTCGAATAAATAACTCTTAATCGACCTCTTCAATCTTAGGTCCAGGACCAGTTGAACCAGCATGAGGAGCAGCCTCGTCGTCATCATCCATAGGCGCACCACCAGCACCCATGTCACCACCAGCTCCTTGGTACATCTTTGCTATGATAGGGTTGCAGATGCTCTCCAGCTCCTTCATCTTGTCTTCAAACTCATCCGCCTCCGCAAGCTGGTTGCTGTCTAGCCATGCAATTGCTCCATCAATAGCCTCCTCTATCTTCTTCTTGTCACCAGGAGTGAGTTTGGAGCTGATCTTCTCGTCCTTCACTGTATTCCTCATGTTATACGCGTAGTTCTCCAAAGCATTCTTCGCCTCTACCTTCTTCTTATGCTCCTCGTCCTCTGCCTTGTATTTCTCTGCCTCCTGCACCATCTTCTCAATCTCATCCTTGGACAGCCTGCCCTTGTCGTTTGTGATTGTGATTTTGTTCTTTTGTCCGGTGGTCTTGTCCTCTGCAGACACATTCAAGATTCCGTTGGCATCAATGTCAAAGCAAACTGTGATCTGTGGAACTCCCCTAGGAGCCGGGGGAATGCCAGACAACTCGAATTTTCCCAACAAATTGTTATCCCTCGTTCTTGTTCTCTCACCCTCGTAAACCTGAATCAACACACCGGGCTGATTGTCTGAATATGTAGAGAAAACCTGTTCCTTCTTTGTAGGAATGGTGGTGTTCCTGGGGATAAGAACAGTCATCACTCCTCCAGCTGTTTCCAAACCAAGAGAAAGGGGTGTGACATCCAACAGCAACAAATCCTGAACCTTCTCATTACCCTCACCACTGAGGATAGCAGCCTGAACAGCAGCACCATAAGCAACGGCTTCATCAGGGTTGATGCTTTTGCAAAGTTCCTTTCCATTGAAGAAGTCTTGCAACAACTGCTGCACCTTTGGAATTCTAGTGGATCCACCTACGAGCACAACATCATGGATAGTGCTCTTGTCCATCTTAGCATCTCTCAAACACTTCTCGACAGGCTCCATACATTTGCGGAAAAGGTCCATGTTTAACTCCTCAAACCTAGCACGGGTGATAGTGGAGTAGAAATCAATACCCTCAAACAGAGAATCAATCTCAATGGTGGTTTGAGCTGTTGATGACAATGTCCTCTTAGCTCTTTCACAAGAAGTTCTCAACCGTCTTAATGCTCTAGGGTTTCCACTAATATCCTTTTTGTTCTTCCTTTTGAATTCCTGCACAAAGTGATTCACCATTCTATTGTCAAAGTCCTCACCTCCCAAATGTGTGTCACCGGCGGTGGCCTTGACTTCAAAGATACCCTCCTCAATGGTTAGCAAAGACACATCAAATGTTCCACCTCCAAGATCAAAGATCAGTACATTTTTCTCCCCAACACTGGTAGCCTTCTTGTCAAGACCATAGGCGATTGCAGCAGCAGTTGGTTCATTTATGATACGCATAACATTGAGCCCAGAAATAACTCCGGCATCCTTTGTAGCTTGACGCTGGGAGTCATTAAAGTACGCAGGGACGGTTACCACTGCATTCTTAACTGTTGAACCAAGGAAAGCTTCAGCAATTTCCTTCATCTTGTTGAGCACCATAGAAGAAATCTCCTCTGCAGCAAATTGCTTCTCTTCACCCTTGTAGTTTACAACAATCATGGGCTTGTCACCAGGACCAGGAATAACCTTGAAAGGCCACAACTTGATGTCACTCTGGACAGAGGCATCACTAAACCTTCTACCAATAAGTCGCTTGGCATCTGCAAAGATGGATATATTTTTGTAAGCAACTAAACATACATCAACCAAATAAACAAACCTGCCGAAATCCAGCAGAATATATATTACACCCAAAAAAGATGAAACAAAATATGCATGATCTACAACAGATTAATTAAATCAAGAGCTAACAGGTCATTATCTATCCCAAGAGAAAAGCGAAACACTTCAAGAGAAATAAGCTGTGTGACCTTCATGACGCACTCTGTTTAATAAAACGAAAAAAAACTTGAAAATTCGTTTTAATAAATAATATATAGGCTCTCCTTTGTCCATCATTAAAAAAACAATTTTTCAACACTTCTATATGAAATTGGACTCACAAGGGAAAACGACAAAACATCTGACGCCCTGACATCAAAGACACGATCTAAAATCCCTTTCACATGTCTAAACAATTGGAATTAGGACCGAAGCATTCAAATTCCATCAAACCAACTAAAATTATTATTTCATAGAAAAAGTACACTATTATAAACTAGAATCAAAGCAACGTCTCGTACTTGCAGTGAGAAAATATAGATCGAGATAAGATGAAAATTTTATCAATTATACCCAGCTTTTCAAGATATCTAGACCTAAACGGCTGTACAGAGTAGGTAGATTTAGGCATAACTAGAACATAACAATTTATAAACAGAACTAAATTAACCAAAACAACATCAAATATGGAATAAAGAAACAAGCAGGAAAGAAAGATCTGACATATAAACAGAGAGAAAAATTACCAAAAACGGTGTTGATTGGATTCATGGCGACCTGGTTCTTCGCTGCATCACCAACGAGACGCTCTGAATCGGTGAATCCAACATACGACGGAGTTGTTCTGTTTCCTTGATCATTGGCAATAATTTCCACTCGATCATGCTGCCAAACTCCAACACATGAGTACGTAGTTCCTAGATCTATTCCGATGGCAGGTCCTTCACCTTTTCCGGCCATGACTTAGCACTAGTAATTCGATCTACTGAGGGAAAAAAAAATATGGAGGTGTGTGAAGAAATACAAAAGAAGTATTAGGGTTAGGTTTTCGGAGAAAGGTTGGGAATGAGTGGTATATATGCGCTTTTGGTTGGCTGAGGTTGGAGGATCTAGAATGTTCTGCTCTTACACGTTTTATGACGTCAATTTAAAAAATAAAAGGCAATCAACATTAGTATGAAACCCTTTTAGAAAAACAATACTATACAGTAAAACATCTATAAATTAATACTCTTTAAATTAATAATCTCTTTAAAATAATATTTTTCTCCGGTCTTGACTTGGGCCAGTTCAAAAAATGACCAATTTCGATAAGATAATAAGATAATAATTTTTAGAAAATCTCTGTATAGATATACAGTCCCAATAATATCATAAATTAATAATTCTCCATAATCACAAAAATATATATGTTACAATTTTATAAAATATGATTATTGTTGTTGTCTGCTTTTTCTTAAGTTTAAATCATTAAACTCATCTCTAATCTTTCTTATTGCATCCAAAAGTTCGCGGGTGTGGTGCTTTCGAGCTGCATCAAAAAGTTGTTAAGTGTCTTTGATGCGTTGAGGGCTTCTTTATCCTCGTGCCACAATTGGAGATCTTTCTGAGTGCATGAAGAATTATCTCTTTTGTACTCACATAATGATTTTCTTATTTCATCAGTCATTGTTGCTTTTGCGACATCTTTTAGATGAAGTAGCCATTGTTTGGTATGGTTTTTTTTTTTTCTTATTTATATACACACGCAGAGTACGTCTTATCACTATTATACACTCGAATATTTTTGTTGTAAAAATACAATGAATCAAATTAATGTATGTATTACTCGAATCTTGTATATACAAGATTTGAATTTGTAACTAATATACATTGAATTAAGTATAATACATAAATTAAGATACATTCATTCTATTTAAATTTATATAATTAAAATTTAATTTTGTTTGATATAAAAAACTCTCTATAAATTAATAATTATTAATTTATCGATAAATTAATACCTCTCTAAATTAATAAAATCTCCCGGTCCCAACTTTATTAATTTATAGAGGTTTTACTGTACCTTCAAAAAAAAAAAATAGTAAGAAATCAGATATCTTTTTGTTTGAGAAAAGAATAATTCCTAGATTTTTTTTTTTGAAGGGAATAATTCCTAGATTTAGGAAAAAAATACGCGAGAGTAATTCCTTTTTGAATGGGAAAAGAACAATTCTCGATCTAGATTACCTAAGTATTGGGTTGTTCGTTAAAACTAAATTCTAAATTATTAAATTATTATATATTAAATAACTTAAATTTGATAGCTGAAATTGTTTGATAACACCGCTCATTTGAAATTTGAAAACATCTAAATTTATGGTTGTGTATTTATGAAATCATTCGAGATACTATCGTGCACTAAAGGTGGAGACCTCTTCCAAGAAAGTTTGATGCATCCACAAATACTCAAACCCGAGACCTCTTATCTAAACGATTGTAGTCCCTTCCACTCCGACCAACCTTTGTTAGTGTATTTATGACATTTTATATACTAAAGATTTAATATAATCATGAAGCATTGAATTGTTAAAAGAATTATAAAGTTGATTGTTTAAATCCATTGTTAATAATTAAATTTATGAAGTGATATTATATAGCTTACTAAACGGTGGTAAAAGTTGAAGTTCATGATCAAGATGTTCTAGATTCAAGCATTCTTTAAAACATTATATATCCTGATGGAAAAAACCTAAGACCAATAAATAATGGGTTAAATAATGGGTTTAAGCCGTTGAAGACTAAGACCAAGAGGTTCTGAGTTTAAGCCTCGTTTGAGGCAAAAAAAAAAAAAGGTGAATTATATTTGTTTATAATTTTGTTTTTTTTGTCTAAAAAAACTGAAAATAAAAAGCACACTTGCCTTTCTTATTTTCTTACAGAAAACGGTCTCTCTTGTCCAACGAGTTGCACTAAACTGAGGCATTACCATGGTGGAATAAGCTGAAGCCTAAGATCAAGAGGTTCTCAATTTAAGCCTTATTTGATGCAAAAAAAAAAAGTGTAAAAAGAGTGTATTCGTTTATAATTGTTTTTTTTTTTTTTTTTCTAAAAAAAAAAACTTAAAATAAGAAGCACACTTTGCCTTTCTTATTTTCTTATAGAAAGCTGTCTCCATTGTCCAAAGAGCTGCACTTAAATTTTTCTTACACAAGGCAGTCTCATATGTCCAACGAGTTGCACTAAACCTACCTTAGATTCACCTCACTATCTTGCACAAGGAAGCCTTCCTTGTCCAACGAGTTGCACTAAATTTACCGTAGATTCACCCTCACCATCCAAAGCATGGTGCGTTAGGTCGATTTGGTTTGAAATTTCACCTTCTATAAGTCGGTTTGATTTGAAATAAAAATAGTGACTAAATCAAATAAAAACACAATGAAATTCAGCCTTATCCGATGAGTTGCACTAAACTTACCATAGATTCACCTCACCATCCAAAACATGGGTGAGTTAGGTCGATTTGGTTTGAGTTTTCACCTACTATAAATCACCCTTTCTCTCTCTTGTTTGTTTTCTGTTGTATTCACGAAGTCGATCTTAGTTATAAAAAATAAAATCAAAATTTTAAATTTCACTGCGTCAATTGCTTGATTTCCTTACAATTATGTGTTATTATGTGTTTCTTGTGGGGGTTATTCATGGTTAGGTACTAGAAATAACGCAATGCACTGTTATGAGTACATTTTAGGCATCATCCATGTCGTACAAATGGCCTCCTGGTGGGCTTTATCATGGCATTGTACCATCAATTACTCGATCAAACCTATTTGACTATGTGTGAGACGTGCGTTGTCCAAAGGGCATTGCAAAGGCGTCGCATATAGCTTTTGTTTTGTATTGTTTTTTGTGCTATTTTCCATAAAAGTAATGGATGTAAAGTAACGAATTCGGAAGATGAACAAGTAGTTCAGGTAAGAAGCTAAAGGAACGTATGAGCAAGAAGTATGATCATGTTTTCGTGCATTTAAATTTAGTCTTTTGAAAGGTTAATTACTTTGCTATGCTTATCAGTCGTTTAAACTCTTTTCTTTAAAGTATGATAAGAGAATTAATATCATGTCTCTCCTGATTTATTACAAACATGAATTTATCTTTTTGATATTCTACTCATTACTCGGCTATCCATAATGCTCACTCATTCGTTTTTTGGTTGGGAAGTTTTGTAGAGCTTTGAGGAACATGATGATATTTACGAAGTGCAAGCATAATTAAGATGGATTGATTGTTGTTCCATTATAGTTTAGGTAGTTGTTGTTAGATATAGTGTGCCCGAAAGACAATTGTTGCTTGTCCTTACGGGCAAGTGGGAGATTGTTGGAAGTAGCGTCCGAAAGACAATTCATTTAATTGTTTTTAGAATTAATAAATGACAGATTTATTCTCATCTTATTATTTGCTTCGTGCTTATATATTATACACTAATGAAAACCCCAAGTCATATCATATGTAGCCATATAACTTAGTGTGTGTCACACATGAGGATTAAGTTTATGGTGATACACTTGAAATGTTAGTCCGTGGTGAAGTTAATCAAAGTATGGGGTCTATTAATTAAACCACCATTAATGCGCCCAGAACACTTTATGGTGTGACCGTCCTATCTGGACCGTCGACATTGGTTGTCTAAGTGGGGTATTTATATATGATGAGAGTCATATAGGACTTGACCGATTTAATCTGCGTTTCTCATATAATTCCGTGATTGAGAAATCTTATTAAATCGCAAGATGATCATATATGGATTAACCTTAATCCTGAAGTGATTGCATACTCCTGCTTGTTTCAGGATAGGGTTTGATGTGTTCGTTAAGGATCGCTAAGTGGCGCGGTCCGAATCACTTTCACGTTGGCACTATTCTGGAATGAGTGAGAAGTGTGTGTCTCACAGATATGGAATCCATTCATTCCTGCGGGAAGTAAAAAGACAATCCCCTTATTTGTTAATCCTAGAAACTGATCGATCCGCAGAGTTTGTATTGGTTATGAACTAATTGATCACTAGTGGGTTAATGGTAAATAAGGGTAAGATGTATTGAAGAAGGTTTACGGAAATAATCCTGCTTCATTACGGATAGTCTATGGAGGGTTAGTTTATATGTAATGATTATATCAATGGACACTTATCAACTCAACTCGACGATTTGATAATAAGTTATATATATAATCGATAGAGTTCAGTTTCGGATTTATGGTGGCTTAATTCCGGAATTAATGAGTTGAGTAGAAATATTATGTTCGATGAATATTTTATTCAATTTATTGTAGCTACTGGTTATAGGTCTATGATCCCTGAGTTGGCTCCTAACACGCGAGTGTTTTCTCGTTTTATGGAACCTCGAGAATAAATTAAATAGTTGGTCTATTTAATGAATATGCAATATTATTTATTTGATAAATAATATGTAAAATAGAAAAAGAATTTTCTATTAAAAAATGACTATAAGTGGCGCCACACATTAGTATAAATTTAGGAAAAGAAATTTTCCTAGATTATGTCATATGTGTAATTAATTAATTATCTATTTGTTGGATAATTAATGGAAAAATAATAGATTGATTTTTTTGGGAATTATCTATTATTTTTCTGGCAAAAATATTTTTTCCTTATGGGAATAGGTAATTGTGGTGTGAAAATGATAACTCTTTTGACTAGTTATTTTCCTATATAAAGAGAGTTCATCCTAACACAATGAACACACATGAATGCGCTACTTTACAAATTAAGAGGAAGAAAAATTAGTTTCTTGCCTTAGTGATTTAGAGAAGAAAAACCTAGGGTTTTTCTTGTGCATATTCGATGAGGTTCTACTGCGAGGATCGACATCCACCAGTCGTCGCTAGGAGATACAATACGGAAGACTACGGCATCTCCCTTTGGTCGACTATTTCTTCATTTCCGTTGAGGTAAATCTACTAATCTTCTTGTAGATTGTTAATTAATTATGTGAATTAAAATCGTAGTACAATCGCATGCGAATTTAATTCGTAGCATCCGCTGTGAATGATCGAGTGTCTCGATCGGTGCTGTGAATCAGATCTGACGATCCAATTGTGGATCGGATCCGAATTCATGTTTCTGTATATCCAGCAGTTGTTAGTTTGATTTCATTTCTTTGTTGGTCCGCATGCCAAGCATAATGTTTGGTTGTCTTTTTAGAAAAAATGTTGAACCCCGACATTAAGGCCTTGTTTGGTTTCGGGTGGGGTTGGATCCAACCTAATATTTTATTCACTCCACTATCTTATTTATCATTATTTTATTTTACTAATTCTATTATTTTATTATATATTCTCTCATCAATCATTCAATATCAACAAATAAAATAATATTAATCAATTCACTTTATTCACCAACTACACTATTTAACCATTATTTTTTCAATATAATATTTAATTAAAATTTCTTTCACCAATCATTTCTTCAACTACACACATTTCAACATAACATTTCAACTTTATAATCATTATTCACTATATTTTATTTTACTTTCTCTTACTTGAATCCATTCAACCGCAATCCAACCCGAAACCAAACAGGGAATAAGGGTCCCCACTCCCTTGTCTCACGGGATAAGTGAAGATGTTAATCAGGTTACCAGTGGCTCAGAGTCATTAACTTGCCTTTCATACCAAATAACTGAAAAAAGTCTCTTATTTAAGGGGTTCGAACCCCCACCCTCCAGCTTAACGTCCAGGCATGCCCACCCAAGCTCCTTACCAACTGGCTATGTCCTGGGGACTTTGGTTGTCTTTTTAGATGACATGTAGTTGATGAGGATTGTACTATTGATCACTTACCTATGATATTAGTTTCTAGCTATGTTGCACAGACACGGACACGTCGCACGACACGACAGACCCGGCGATACGGCTAATTCCAAAATTTAAGGACACGACACGCCGCCGACACGTTATTATATATATATATATATGTGTGTGTGTGTGTGTGTGTGTGTGTGTGTGTGTGTGTGTGTGTGTGTGAATAAAATTCAATTTATCAAAAATAAATATTCGTAAACATTTAAAAAAACTAGACAAAATAAGATAGGTATACATAAACTCTATGAATATCTAGAATAGATATTCGACCTTTATACGGTTCCAAAAAAAATTGTGATTGACTTTCAAAATATTACAAACTGTAAAAATGATTGTTTATAAAAAAAAAGCATATAAACTTGATACGGGGTATTATTTATTTAATTAATATCGAAATGAAAATCATGTATTTTAACGTTTCCATTGAAGAAAGCATAAATAAAGATTTATTTTTTTTTTAAAAAATTGGATTCAGGAGTGTCGGGGAGTGTCGGTGCCGTGTCGTGGAGTGCCGACAGTGTGTCGGAAGCGTGTCGGATATTTAAATTTTAAATAATATTAATTTAATCAGCTGACACAGTGTCGGAGCGTGTCGTGTCGTGTATCAGACACGGCGCACGACGACCAGATTGAAGTGTCGTTGCATCATAGGTTTCTAGTAGATATCTTTCTTATGTGTTTTTGCACCTTTAGTGTGTATACATTTCACGCATACTATGGTAGTAATTGTGTTCGCGAAATGTACTAAGACACCGAGGGTCGGTTTCCCGAGTTACAACAGTTTATGTTGCATCATCATATTTTATTTATCACTTCGATATGACGTCAGACTTACACGAGTTTTACAATTTATTACAAAAGCCACGTGACGAACACAATATTTTTGGGAGCACGGTTTGAAACGATATAATTTTATTGTTAAAAAAATACACATTTTTCTTTTCTTTTCTTTTTTTGCCCCTAACGGGGTTTGTTTCAATGCCAGATTATAGTCTAGCTCACCATTAGACCGATACACCTTGTGGAAAAAGGAAAAAAAAAACCACACATTTTTCTGACCCCAATAGTCTTTTCAGTTTTATGTGCTTCAAGTAGATCCAATTTTGGATCCGATATGTGTAAATACATACATATATGCATATGTTACATTTATAAAGTAACGGAAAATGATACATGTAGCTCCATAAGTCTATATGATGTTACCCCCAAATTATCTTGTGGCTGTGAGTGCTTTTATGTTTTATAATTTTCTAAGGAAAAAATAAAAATGAATGGTTAGATGGTGAGAATGTAAACCATTTTTTTTTTTTTTTTTCTTTTCTTATTACCTCCGGTATCCTAACTCTTAATCACTAATCGACTAATCCAGACTGGGTTGTGAATCGCAGAGCATTCTTTACTCGTAAGAAACCCCGCCAATAACTCTTTCAATAGAATTTATGTAGACTTTTGATGATATACGTATCATTATCCTAAATTAACAAATACGTTTTTTAATATATACATTAATTTGTATGTTTATTGTTTACCTTACTTTTGATATATGTATGTTTGGCCTAGTTCGATTTGATTAAAATTAAGAAAAAAACCAATTAAGTTATAACAATTCGGTTTTTAGTTTAGTTGGGTTCATGTCAATTGTTTTCTTGCTCACCGATGTAATTTTCTCATTTCACATGGGTTCAATAAGCGTTTTCTACACTTTTTTCATTAATCTATGACTCGCCGGTCACCAGGCCACTGGTTGAACCATCAGGTTTGAATATATCGATTCCTTAAACATGTTGAGGTTTGAGACAGTTCCATAACCAAGGTCGCATGTTTGACACTCAGATCAGGCCAGGTCCCATGACTATGACCCCAACTATCTGTGTGATTCCCTTCAAAAAAAAAAAAAAACTAAAAAGTAAAAACTATCTGTGCGATTGTCAGGTATCACGGCTGGAAATTTGCAATTTGAAAGTAAGAACACTTCATCAAAAAAGAAAAAAGGAAAAAAAAGAAGAAAGAAAGTTAGAACATAACTAGAAGAACTTCAGGACAGTGTTAATATCAAAACACACAGAGTTACACAAAGTTAACGATAAGTAACGGTCAGTTAGAACACAAAATTATACATGACTAATCATACAAGCATTGGAAACTGCCTATGGAATATTAATTAAGCAACAAGTCTGAGGAGCTAATCAACATCAACAACGTGGACATCCTTTTGCACAATCTGCAACATCATCATACACAAATTACAAACAATGGCTACTACAGGTGAACACATTCTCAAATTGGGTATTTGCAAAAGGAAAACAACAATGTTAGTGTTATCACATTCACTATATATACTATACACTAAATACATTTTAAGGGCAAAGAGATATGTATTGTCTATGTTGATGTAGATGTAGATGTAAAGGAAAGGGTCTGTTGCAAAGTACATGTAAAGCCCTAGTTGATATCAACACACATATATTCAATCATGACAGGTCATATTATCATTTTTGAGATAAAATTGCTGTACTATAAAAATCACAAGGACAATGAACAAAAGTTGCTTTTAACTATATAATGACATGTTATCTGGCCAATAACAAGAAGACAAAGCAGCCAACCCAATTTAATCAGATTAGCACACCAGATAGATTCCACTTGCAAATGCAAATCGAGGTTACCTGCAAAACGTATTCCTTAGTACGTCGATCAACTGGTTCATCCAGAGCTTTCTCAGCAAGCTCATAGTTGAACACAACACCTTCAGGCCCACGAATTTTTCCTTTCATCAAATATCTACACAAATGAAAAGCTAAATATTAGGCATACAAAATCGAAAAATCCATGTTCCACTTTTGAAGAACACGGGCGCTGAACAGTCCAGTGATGTGTATACAAGTATGCACGTGTAATCCAAAACTTAACCTTTGTTGAACAAGTGCCTCCAAGGCTTGTTTCACATTCCCAAAAACCGGATGTGTTTCTTCAGTTTCACTCAATCCTAGCCGCCTCAAATGATGCCAAAGGTCCTCTTCAAAACATAATTGAAAACGAAAGTTCAAACTCAGCAGGTAAGCTAGATCTTAAGAAAACAAAGATAATCCAATACGTCTCATACGGGGGTAACTACTAACTGAACATCAAACACAACTTTATATCTCTTATTAAACTGCCTCATTTTCGATCCGTGTCTATCCTGCTTTAATTAACCTCTTACGTTGCCATCAAAGGATACACAACTAGAGCTTCCCAAAAAGGATTGTAAAAAAGACAGGAAGTCTAAAACAATAAAATCTTACCACATGAATAATATACATTGACATATCTAAGGTAGAACATAAGATTAAATATTTATCATAGACGCATAGGATATGCTCAGGGCCGTCCCTGTAGAAACCAGGGCCTTAGGCCAAATGTTTTGGTCGGGCCCTCACTATTTCTAATACAAAAACTAAAATCAAATCAATATGTTAAACCACCTAAAAATACTCTAAACATTATAGGATAAATTTTGTTTACATTAGAATTGTTAAAGAATGTAGGGTTTATTGTTAAAAATGACAATTTGAATATAAAAATATGGAAAAAGGACGGTGGAATTTTTTTTCGAGTCAAAAGGACATGTCCTTATTCCACTGTGATAGTGAAACATTAGATTGGAGGTTAGTTCCATTACAGCAAACAGTGGATTTGGGGTTATGAACAGTGGATTTGACCTTATCACCCAATTTATATTTCTACTGTCCTGATTTCTATTTTCCCCCGCTTTTTTATCATTTTAAACCACTCCCCCGAGAATGTATCAGTTGTCTACTAACATTCTTAGGAGCAAAACCACTAATTAAAAGTACCACATGTTAAAATGGATTTGTATTGTGATATTATGTCATTCAATTAAGCAAACACTCCATAAAAAGAAAATTGGTAACGCTGGAATTAAATTTAAAAAAATTATAATCATGCCTGCAAAATGGTCATAGTGAACCATTAACAGATCGATGGAAGAAACATAGCTAGAAAATTCTTTTATGAAGACTAATTAATTAGTGTAAAAAACTGATATAATGTCAACCAATGAAAAATATATATTGGAAAGCAGGGACTATGGGAATCTTGTTTGAAGACATTGATTTTGCCTCACATATTGGAAAGGAGAGACACAGAGGCAGCAAGTGTTTTCTTTTATTTTTAGACTAGAGTTAAAAAAGATTTTTTTAAGTAGAAAACTAAAGATACAATTTTATTGTCGGGCTCTTTTATTTATGAATACGAATTTAAAAAATGATTGGGTTAAAAGAAAGGCTGGAACTAGAAGTGGACTATGAGAACATAGTCCAACTAAATATAACATACAGTAAACATATGCAATCTAATAGTACTACTGGATCATTTTGAGGGCCCTGGATTTACTACATTTGGGGGAGGCCCAAGGCCAAGGCCCGGTAGGCCTCCCCACAGGGACGGCTCTAGATATGCTGCATGAAAATGCCTTCAAAAGTGTATTCTATCTTGAAAAATGTAATTAATCGAGTCTATAGTACAAGACACCGTACTGCAATTCATAAACTCGGCTGCTGCATCTGCTATAGCTGCAGCTATATAAAGAGACCCTGATCAGGAAACCTTGTCACCAATACATGGATGGTAAGCAGTTCAAGAACTAATTTCTCATCTTTAACAGATTAACATGAACTACTAGAGATGAAACGATACCTTCACAATCCAAAGTAATTTCATGCTCAAATAATAGCCCCAAGCACTTTCATACTCAACAAAACAACCTACGGCAAAGATATTGATAATAATGATTTAATGAACAGCTATTCATAAATAGAAAGCTCACCTTCTGATATCTTGCCCCCGGCTAGATGAACAATACCAATGACGACAAAAGTGAAGCCAGTCAGATGGGCAGTACTAGCATTCTCCACACATTTCTTGTAAACCTTAGAGGGTAACTTACTAGTGATTATATAAGACTTTGCATCAGCTCCAACTGTAAAACAACCATGCAGATAAGAAAAAGAACCATTCTTCAGCGAATTAATAAATGATTCACTCCAACCAAAACAAATAGGCAAAAAGTGTTTTAAATGCTTTGAGAAATGGATACAAAGGTCATGATTTCTTTCTTTGAGCAAGACAATTCAATGAACTATGACATGAGGTGTAAATATGTATACAATGACCGATTGCACTGTATGATAACTTCTGTTTGGTTAATTGGTTATCAAACAGAGGGAGACATAGGTAAATTAAATTCATCTATACTCCTTAACAGAACAGAAACGTTACAAAAAATGTAACAAAAATTAAATGTTCACGCCATACTTTCACACGTACTAGAACACATCTCCAGCATACCTTGGGCTTAACTATGAGAGGCATGTACCATATGGCAGTAAATTTTAAAAACATAAAAAGAAAAAGAAAATCAGACACTTCTGATAAGAAGTGCAATCGAACATATGTGAAGTTATAGTTATGGTAGAGAAGTTCTCTAACCTTGTCGAGAAGTTTGATTTGCTGATGAAGCTCGAGACCGCTGAAGCTCACGCAATTCATACCCAAATATGGCGGACAGCTTAGATTTTGCCTCATCAATAATATAGGAAGGTAAAGCCCTCTGCTTGTAATTCTTTCCGGTAATAATCTGAGTAAGTTCATCTCTCTTGATAGGGCAACCATTGCTTTGCTCCGTTTTGAATAATACATATCGCATCACTTCTGCAACAAGCTTATCCTTCTCCTATATGTACTAAAAAAAAATATCACGCATCCTCATAGTCAAAATTAAAGGAACATTTTCATTATAATTTCCCTATTTTTAATTAGAAGGAAAAAAAAAAACAATGAAGATGACGATCGTTTTGAAATACCTCGGGAGAAATGTCGAATTGAGAGAGTTCCTCGGCTTGAGAAGACATCCTAAAGCACAGAATTATCGTGGTAATCGATTGTTCTGATTGCAGACGGTAATTTATGGGGAAATCAAAACCCTAAAAGTGAACGGACCGTGCATCAAAGACCGTTACACAATGGAGAGGATAGTAAATAATTACCTGTAGAGATGCCGTCGGCGGAGGCAGGAAAGACAAATGCGGCAGCGGGGAGAGGTTTTATCGCGCCTTTTGAAACTAAAGTCGACTTTGGAGCGCTTTTCTCCCGCCAAATTTGACAGATTATGATGCCAGTGCCGTCTTTAGATTTGAGAGGAGCCGGCCGGCCCGGCCGGTGCCATCTTATATTATTCCAAAAAAAATAAAAATAAATAAATAAATATCATACGGTATGTCTTTTCAACACCAAAATATCTTAACATATATTTTTCTTTTCAATTTTATTCGCCGAATTTTCGCATTTATTTAATCCAATCAGAATTTAGATAGAGTGTTGAATTTTTTAGACTTGAATTTAGGTCGGGATATATTAAACATATTTACTGACCAATTTTAGGATTAAAAAACATTTAAATTCTGACTGAAATTAAATTAGAATAATCAACAACATTTATTGTCAGAATAGCGTGCGCTGCGCGAAAGGATGTTCCCGTTTATAATAGATATACAAATGAAAAGTATGATAAATCCAACTTATCCCTACATACTCTATTATATTATGTGTGAAAGATTACGTAAATATTAATCATACACATCTATCTAATACTTCCTCCGTCCCAAAATAACTGTTGCGCCAAAATGTTTTGTTCCATTTTATATGAGGCAATGTGTTTAGGACTGAATAGATGATCTAATATGAGTTAGAGAATCTCCAGTTGAATCATGAACAACCTATAAATAAGCCTCAAGACAAACCCTTGTGAAGCCCCTCCGACGTTTAGGTCAATATTTGTGGCTAAGTGTTGAGACGCTTCAACGGAATGTAAAACTTACACGTCAAATTGAGAGGTCTGATTTATTTATAAACATTTGCCCGATAAAAGATGGTTATTAACACGATAAAGGTGACAGAGAAATAGATATAGAAGAGAGAAATTATAGAATCAGGTAACTGTAGCAACCATTATTTCATGTTAGGTATGTGCAGACCCGACATTTTTTTTAAAGTCCTCGTGTCTTTTACCACGAGGCCGTGACAAATTCAACCAGATGGCGTGGGAATTTAAATAATCCTCGTGGAAAAGTAAGTGGAGTAAAAATCTAAATTTACACGGGGCCACGTGGAAAATGAGGAAGCGCAACGTGGAAAAGTGATGCGCTACGTGGAATTTGGCACGTGCCCGTGGAATCTGAAAATGACTAACAGAGTCTTCTCCTTCCTCATTTCGTCATTCGTTTCCTCAGTGAAAAAAATTAAAACGCACCAGGGAGAATTATTCACCGCACCCGCAATTGTTGAAGAATCTCACGGGGAAGGATTGCATTTCACGTGGAAGGGATTAAGAAACGGGGAAGTTGATTGGAACTGGTTTCATTTCACGTGGAAGGGAAGTGATTGCATTGCACCAAGCTTCATATCATACAACAATGGCCGTAATTCATCTAGAAGAGTACCCTCTAGTAAGCAATTTACAGTTTATTATATTTAATTTCGATAATTTTTTCCCCAAATTTCATGAATTTATGTTTATTTAAAATCGTAATATTGAAATGTATTTGAAATTGTGATATTATAAATTTGTGATGTTGTAGAAATTGTGATATTGTGAAATTTTGATGTTGTAGAAATTATGATTTGATATAGTGGAAAATGTGATTTTGTTATTCAAGATATTTTCGAAATTGTGATATCGTAATATTTTCGATATTGTGAATATTGTAAATTATTTGATATTGTAGAGATTTTGAGTATAAGATATTGAATTTTTCGAATTAATGTATTTTGGGAAATTTCGATTGGCAATTATTTGTATATTTCAAAACATTGTTATTGATGTTTGAATAAATTATTTGTATATTGTAAAATTAATGATTATTTGATAATGTAGGAATTTTTTAGAATGAAACTAAATGCATGTATGATATATTGCGGATGTGATGTTATTTTTAGAATCGATATTGTATAAATGATAATTTTGTACATGTTTTGATGTTGTAGACATCTTGATATTGTAATATATTTTATTATTGATATTGTAGGAATTTTTAGAATTAAATGAAATTCATGTATCATGTATGAAATTGCCCAAATTTTATAAAGAATAAAATTTGATTTTAAAACGAAAAAAACAAATGACAAGTAAATGTTGTTTGAAATTTCCAAAATATGACATCTCGACATATTCTATGAGCACTTCGATCGACAGATGATGTTCTTAGAAATGCATGCATCTTCAGGGTGTTTTCCAATCCTTCGATCCATTTGTGTCATGCCTAAATCCTCAGGCTTTGTAATGGGCGGGGCTCTGGTAGTAGTAGCTCGTAGAAAATTTCATTAGGTGCGCTTTCAATAGAGCATCTTTTACGTTCTCGGCCTGCAGTAAAGCCTCTGCGGAAGTGAGGCATCCGTTAGATCGAAGTATAAGCTCGCTACTGTTGGCCTTGTCCAAAGATTCGATCTCCTCGTCATCATCATCAAATATTCTATGACGCCGGTGAAAACAATCTTCTCTTCTATTACCCCGCCTATCGTTACAACACAACAAAAAACGAAACTTGAAATTTTGACCTAACCTAACCGTGTGTGCGTGTGTATATATATATATATATGTGTGTGTGTGTGTGTGTGTGTTTTATTAGCATATATATATACATACTAAGCATTGTCTGTTTGATTTTACGACAATATCTTTAGAACAATAATATTATCGTTAAAGGATTTTAACGTTGTAATTTTTTTTATTATATTATTGTAATGTTACTTAAAAAGCGTTTTTAAAGATAAATTTCCAAATGATAAATTGAAATATTTTACATTTGCTAGAAGTCAGTTGGCTCCAAAGAGAAATCAATTTGTGTGGATGATTTCTCTCTGAGCCAACTTCGACTTCCTAAAGAAATGTAAAATATTTCAATTTGTCATTTGGAAATTTGTCTTTTTTTAAAACTGCGTTTTTAAGTAACATTACAATAATATTGTCGTAAAAAAAAATTACAACGTTAAAATCCTTTTAACGACAATATTATTGTTCTAAAGATATTGTCGTAAAATCAAACAGACAATGCTTAGTATGTATGTATATATATGCTAATAAACACACACACACACACACACACACACACACACACACACACATATATATATATATATATATATATATATATATATATATATATATATATATATATACACATGCACACACACGGTTAGGTTAGGTCAAATTTTCAAGTTTCGCTTTGTTGTTGTGTTGTAACAGAACAGAGACGAAGGGTAATAATAAGAGAAGATTATTTTCACCAAATATATAATATTTGATGATGACGAGGAGATCGATCTTTGGACAAGGCCAACAGTAATGTAGTTTATACTTTCGATCTAACGGATGCCTCACTTCCGGCAGAGGTTTTTATCAAGTCACTGAAACAAAAAGATGCTCTATCGAAAGCAGACTCTAATGAAATTTTCTACGAAATACCTACCAGAGCCCCATTACAAAGCCTGATTATTAGGCATGACACAACGAACTGTAAGGATTGGAAAACACCCTGATGATGCATTTCTAAGAACCTCATCGCGAATGCGATGATACCATGTAATATGTCGAGATGTCATATTTTTGGAAATTTCAAACAACATTTACTTGTCATTTGTTTCTCGCTTTTAAAATCAAATTTTATTCTTTATAAAATTTGGGCAATTTCATACATGATACATGAATTTCATTTAATTCTAAAATTCCTACAATATCCAATAATAAAATATATTACAATATCAGTATGTCTACAACATCAAAACATGTACAAAATTATCATTTATACAATATCGATTCTAAAAATAACATCACATCATTATATCATACATGCATTTCATTTCATTCTAAAAAATTCCTACATTATCAAATAATCATTAATTTTACAATATACAAATAATTTATTCAAACATCAATAACAATGTTTAGAAATATACAAATAATTGCCAATTGAAATTTCCCAAAATACTTTAGTTCGAAAAATTCAATATCTTATACTCAAAATCTCTACAATATCAAATAATTCAATATCTCTACAATTTCACATGACACTTTACAACGAGCAATAACATTGATTTCAAACAAAATAAAAATCCAAATTTTATCACTACCCTAAAACTAGAAGATTTACATTTTCACCATACTAAAATCGAAAAATTATATCTTTAAAAGGTTAATTATCTCAAACATAATCATCAATTAAAACAAATACAATATTTAAAATAATTCGAACAAAAATGTTAAATGAAATGCTTACCCATTTGTTTAAAGACGAAAGACCGGCGTAGATAGATGATATTCCGTTGGTTGAATTGTCTTTACAACACGACCCAATAATATGATGATTTTTTTTCCTGAAACTTTTGTGGAAAAATTCGACTGAAAAAGATGAAGATTTTGGGTGAAGAAGATGATGAGGGGTGAAATGTAGCAAAAAAAACGTAGTTGGAACATTTATTAATCACTCGATTCCACGGGCACGTGGTACAATTCCACGCTGCGTGTCATTTACCACGTGTTGTAGATTAATTTTGCCCCAGGTCACGTGGAAAATCAAGTTTTGGCCCCAGTTGATTTTCCACGTTGCGTCTTCTGAATCCCACGTCATCTGGTGGAATTTGTCACGCCCGCGGTAAAAGACACGAGGACTAAAAAAAAATGTCGGCCCTGCATATACCCAACACGAAATAAGGGTTCTTCTAATTCTTAATTATATAATTTCTCTATAGAAGAGGGGAACCTGCCCCCGTACACCCTCATGTGGAATCAATGTAAACACATAAATGCTACCATAAATTAGGGATCGGATCCTCTCAAGTGTTCAATATTATGTGATCTCTCAAGTCTACCATGTCTGGCTGCCATGTGGCACTAAAGAATCACAGCTGTTAGATTTTTTTTTTTTTTTCCATCCCTTCAACATAAAACGAGGCTTTCTTCTTTATCCGTCCTTTAATAGCAAAAATCTTCAATCGAGTAGTCCAGGTTGAAGAAGGGGAGGATTTTGTTTACAACTTCTAACTCATAGCTCTCATGGAAGCTAAAAGATAAAAAAAAAGATGTGATCCAAATATTGAAGAAAAAAAAAAACATTCGACTTAATGATTTACTTTAAAATCATCAAATTGGATCCAAATATGTGATCTTTGGAACCTCTCTAAAACAAATGATGTATTAGAGATTTGATTTTGGTTGGTGGAAAGTTAATTTGCAATGTGTTGATTATACAGAGGAGATATTCCATTTTGCAATGAAGAGTTCAGGCAATGGTGTCTTTGTTTTTACCAAGAGGCTACTTGCAGAGAAGAATCCAATAAATGGGATTGATGCAGCTCTTAGAAAAATCTACCAGTAGCTTCCAGGAAAGAACCCCATGAAACATTTCTAAAGCAAATGGTCTGGAAACAAATGGATACTGATGCCGATTTCTTCCGTCAAACCTAGTTTTTTTTTTCCAGCCATTAAAGCCAATCCACCATGAACAGATGGAAAAGACGGACGTGGTTTTGTGGTGAAGGGATGGAAAAAAAAGTTAACGGCTGTGATTGTTTAATGCCACATGGCAGCCAGACAGGATAGACTTGAGAGATCACATAATATTGAACACTTGAGAGGATCCGACCCCCCATAAATTATGCACACGTGGCGTAGTGGCTGCTATGATCTGCGGCTCGATTCCCACTTTTTTTCCTCTTGTTTCTTCTAATAACTGCAATTACCAGTTAGGATGTAAAAACATAGGCAATCACATCCCTAACAATCTTCTTGGCATTGACCGTAGGGAAATTCTACTGCAGCCAATCACACTGGGACACATGTCATGCATGCTCTTTTCAAAACTAAACTCACCCATCAAATGTACTGCAAAATCATTATTTTTAATTCAATACATCCCCCCCTCCCCTTCCTCTTTGCACCAAAAGGCAAAGGATTATGACAGTTTTATCTTACAACAATGCTAGAAACACACACGCCCACCAGTAAAAACAATCAAATGGATGAGAACCCATATCATCAATCAAATTAATGAAGCCCCACTATAATCAACGACCCAATGCATCCGTGTGATACGTGTGTCCTTGACATAGCCAAAAGGTAAACATCTCCCTAGCATTTAGGCTTTTGTCATTTTAGAGTTGTACAAACAAATACAAGTGCAAATCAGTGTTCTTCACAGAACAAAAAGAACAAAAATAAATAAATATAAAGGAGTTGGTTTTCCACCATCTCCTCTTATACCTTAACATCAGGAGGAATGAGAATGAACTTGAATTGTTAACAAGAAGCAGAAGCCCATAAAAAATGTTGGGCCATCATCAGATCAGTTGTCTAAGTCGGTATCCAATGAAGGTAGTTGCAGGAGCTGATGTAGGTAGTGTGTCTGTGCAGTATCAGCTTGCGCCTCGAGCTGCTTTTGCTGCTCTAAGAATCTGTTCATTCTTTCAAGTAACTGAACCGCTTTTCGCTTACCCCTTTCTGTACCATTTTGAGCCAAATCTAACAAAGGTACCATCACACCGAGTTCTTTAGCTTCTAATAGATGTTGTTGGTCTCCTGAACAGAGGTGTACCAAAACCGCAGCAGCATTTTCTTTGTTCCGGGGCGACCCGTGTTCAATAGCATCAACCAAAATAGGTACAGCCTTTGCAGCACCAATAGCAAGCTTTCCTTCAGGATGGCTAGCTATTATTGTTAATATAGCTAGTGCTTCATCCACCATACCGTCTTGAGGTTGCGTAAGCAGATGCATAAGTGTAGGCACAACTCCTGCCCTTACTGCCTTTCCTTTGTTATGTTGGTATATACATAAATTGAAGAGTGCAGTTGCAGCGTCTTTCTTTCCTCTTTGTGTACCCTCACTTAAAAGGGTCACTAATGGCGGGATGGCTCCTGATGAACCGATTGTGATCTTATTCGCGTTCCCATTCATGACCGAAAGACTAAACAGCGTAGCGGCTGCGTTCTCACGGGCTTCCATGCTACCCTTCTTAAGGACATGAACAATACCCGGCAATGCTCCAGATGAGATGATTATACCTTTGTTATCCTCACAAATAGAGAGGTTCAGAAGTGCAGTGACAACATGCTCTTGAATTCGAGAATCTGGGGTTGACAAAAGATTTACAAGCAACGGGATTGCACCTGCTTCGGCAATCGCAACACGGTTGTCAGCATTTCGTTTGGCAAGAAGACGGATTTCACCAGCAGCTGACAATTGATCTTCATGGTTACCAGAATTGAGCTTCCGAAGAAGATTGTCTATAATGGTGCATTCAGCAGGGGAACATGCAGATGTTCGTTTAGGTCGAGAGCTGCTTGGCCTTTTTGGAGGTTCAATGCCATTTGCCTCACACCACTGTGCTATTAGGCTACGTAACACATAATTAGGCGTCAGTGTGGAACTAGTGAGAGCTTGTTGAGTCTTAGGACAAGTCACATGACCAGCCTCTAGCCATTTCTCAATGCAGGCTCTTTCATAAGTCTGTGACAAATAAACTAAATCGCGTTAACAAGCTGCACTGTCAAGGTACGGCCCATATGCCTTAAATGCAAGGAGCATGACATTTTCATAGCATGAAACGGGAAAGAGGAAATGCGTGAGAAGTCCCTAATTACGATAAAGATAATCAAGGATATCTGCCCACACAAAATACAATTAAAATGCACACAATCAATATTTTCAAGATTGAATGACTGGATGAAGATTCAAATCTGAAAGCTAGTTTCAGTACCTGCCCTGTTGAGACAATCACAGGATCAATCATCAACTCCAGGGATATAGGGCAGCGGAAATCATCTGGTATTACAGGAGCCTTCAGATTTCCTTCGGCATCGGATGTTTGTGCACTGCAACTGGAAGCATCAGAATGTTCCTGCACAGCATCCATTTCAGGAATTTCAGTGAGCACGAAGTCTTTAATTTTCTTCAACGTCATTGACATCTTCTCTATGTTGTCATCTGGATCTCCTCCAGTAACAGCTACCATTTCATGCAAAGCTAACGACTCTTGGGTCAGGTCAGTTATTTGAGTGAGCTGTAACTTCTCCAGCAATCTCCTTAACGCGTCTGGATCCCCAGTAGAGTCGTTAGGTTGATTGTAAAGTGTCACTAAATCCTCATAAATCTCAGTGTCTGGAGGTTCAACTCTTCCTCTTGCTCTGATAAACTGGGCAAGCACAAGGTCGACCTATAAAGAACAAACCCAGTTTCATGTTGCAACTTTTTCACACAATTGGAACTAGAAAATATCATAGAGCATAAGGTCATTGATTAAATTCATTCCAAAGACATTGCAAAACCTGGCAAGAACAATTTGGTGAGTCTGAATAACAGCATAATAAGAAAAACTCATTACTTGTTTCGTTCAAAGAGAAACTCAAATCTCTTTCGCTAGGAACTCATTGTATACACTTTTATCAGTTCCTTGTGGACAACTTTTTATGTGAATCAAACTAAATTAAATATTTCAGAACAAAAATATAGTCATGATCCATGCCTTTGACAGAAAGAAGTGACTTCTGTTTTCTTGTGTTTCCGTTTTGTAGTATTAATTTTCTAATGGTTCCGTTGTTTCTTGGTGTGTGCAGGTATGCTGGTTTTTATGGTGGTAGGAGTAGGAGGTAATCGTGTCAGCAGAAAGTTGAGAATCCGAACTAATCATAGGACATTGTTGCAGCATTACATGACTCTGAAAAGCTTAAACAATAAAAAGAAAATGATAACATGCAAGAAGGAATGTGTAGGACTACCTGCTCTTTAACTTCGTCGGACATGTCAAATACTTCATAAGGGATTGCACTAAGGGCTTGTTCCAATCCATCAGTTATATCATGAAACCTTTTCGAAAGTTTCTCTCCCTCTATGACCTGCAGGTAGGAGATATCATTACTGTAAAAAAAATATCAGGAGAAGGATGTGGTAATATTCTTTCACTCCTTCATCAAACACAAATGTAACGTCAAATTTCCAACAAATGATGTCCCTGTTTCAACCTCCCAAATACTAATGAACCACAGGCCTAAAAAGCAAGTATAAACAAAAATAAAAATAAATAATGCATAGCAGTGAGTAAAACAGAATAATATTATACATAACGAATAGCATGAAAGATTCCATAACATATGTGGTCATAGCATACACTATTTCTACTTTGACAAGATCAGCCATGCACCCTCGAAGAAATATGTAGCCTGTAAAATGTAATCTCGCATTATAAATATTAAATATAAATCAAGAAACTGATGAATGGTATCTTTCTATCCATTTCCATATTCTCCCAAATTCACTTTAATGTATTATAATTCATCTAACTTTACCTTTGAGCTATGGTAGTCAGAAGTTCTATTAGATTTTCAACCCAACCAACGCAAAGCAAATGTTTCTTGCATTAGCTAAACAACTAATTGTTAATAAGAATAAAATATTCAGCATGCACCATAATCTTACTATGAGGGCATAGACACTCGAAATTGTCGATCTGGTATTACTACAGCAGAAATACCCAAAATATACATCAGAGATCTGTAAAAATGGTTCAACACTAGGAATACCTCTCAATGTTGCCTCAGCATTGACACTTAAGTTAAGCATTGAAGATAAATCCTGCTTATATAGTTTGGGAAGCCCATTTAATTCTTCTGCAACTTTGCATTCAGGTGAGGAGGTACCAACACTTCTTTAAATAGCAATTTCTCAGCAGCAGTCAATGCTGATTACTAGATAAATCCTGCTGTTTAACGTTATTGTCCCAAATTTGAACTTTGAACTAGTTCCATTTCTATGTTTCTTCAGCTTCAAAAACCTTGCAACAATCACTAGACACAATAGTGGGCATGGGCTTTTAGATGAAGGAATAAGTCACCTCTCGTTACAACTAACTGGATATAAAGACTTCAGATAAATAATAAACCTAGTACAATCTAGATTCAAGTATTAGCCTCCCTTCCCTCCACTCTTTTCCATTCAATCCCGATTTCCTTTATTTCACAGCCATTCCTCGTATTCAGCAAATTGTTTTTCACCAAGCAGATTTCAAGGGACCAAATAAAAAGAAAACACAGGTAAAACTCAGCTAACATAAATAAAATTGACTTCATTGAACATAGTTTACTAAACAGAATTGGTAAAGGGGTCGCTTACAATGTAGATTTTGCTGCCTTCACTGCCGAATCGGAGCATTTCAATGGCAGAATCGAGAGCTGACTTCAATGCAGCTAGAGCTCTTTGAGGCTCCTGATCAAGCGCCTCTTTGCTATCACGGATCTCTTCAAACATTGGCGTCAACAGTTTCAATCGTCTAGCTAAATTGTAGTACTGCTTCCTCACCGTTGGCCTATAGTCCTTTATTGCGGATATTTCATTCACGTCGTCGATTAACTTTTGCGCCAAAACTCCTTTTTCTTCCTCCATTTTCCCACACAAATGAACGAAATCGATCCAAAACCCCCACAGTGAATGGCGAGTACGCTGGCAGATCAACTTCACCGTCTTTGGGAGACTAAAGAGGGGCAAACCATTTATCAACAAAATCCAATTTCAGGAAATACCAGTTTCTCGGTGGAAGCCAGCTGATCGGCGACGGTGACAGCATATGAACGTCATCGTTTTGGAGACTACATCGAGGAGAGATAAGAAAAAAAAAAGAAGAAGATAAGAAGAGTAGGTAGAGGGAAAAGACAGCGGCTCTGTTAACGGCTCGGCTAAGATAGTCGTCCATGTAGGGCTGTACCGATCTGAGTCATTCACGAACAACTCGATGATCGACTCATGAAATTTTCACTCATATATGAATCAATTAAACTCAAGCGGTTATTCAAAGTTAACGAACTAAACTCGAGCACTTTCTAGTTTGACAAATGCTCACAAATTTTATCGAGCATTATCATAATATATTTAAAAAAAGGTATAATTTTGTGTTTTTTAGCACGCCAAACTCGAACGTCTTAACACAATGTTTTTTTTTCGAGCTGCTCAAACTCGGGTTCGAGCTTGAAATTGTTAGAATTATACCGAGCATAATCGAGATGAACTCGACATAATTGAAACGATCTTGGGCAATTTTTTCCCTGCTCGAACGAGCTTGAGTTTGAGCTTGAAAGTACTCAAAAATTTGCCGAGGATAGTTAAAGACTTAATTGAGACATTTTCAGGAATTTTTTCCCAGGTTGAACGAGCTCGAGTTCGAGCTTGAAAGTATTCAAAATTTTACTGAACATAATTGAGCCGAATTCAAGTCTTGTTGTTTTAAAATATTGCTCGACTTGGTAAGTAAATATTTGATTTGAATTTAATCGTTTACACCTCTAAGTCGAGATGAGATGTTAAGACATGAGTAATTTATTTAGTTTTATATGTTTCTTTCGTAAATGTCAAGCTAGTTTATATATATACATATATATATATTTGAACTAGTAGGAAACTCGTGTATGGCACGGAAAAGTGTATATTTTGAGTAGCGATCGTTAAAATTTCATTCTATCACCCCAAAAATATAAATCAACATATACAACAATCACAAAAAGAATAGTTAAAATAAGATAGTAAAAAAATCACTAAACGCATTACAAATTAAAGAGGTGACATGCATCTGCAGTCATATTGCCAGTATTTTGTAGCTTATATCATTTTGTATCCGATCATCCACATAGTTCCTTGGGATTACTCTATGAGGGCTAAACGCCAGCCAATTGATCCACCAACCTTTTGGTATCCAATCACATTAATAATCAAATAAGTGAGACATGCAGAAAATATCAACATCCCATTTTCTTCTCTAGTTTTATTACGGTTTTGTAAAATATAGTACATACAACTACCATATGAGACAACATAATGTACATTGAAGATTCAAGGGTGCCAATAAATGGATTCCTAAATAATATCTACAATTTCAACCGGTCAAGATCTGTGCTATCATTTATCTCAAATCTACCATTATTTATGTGAAACACGTACGATATGGGGCCGACACCTTTGCGAGTTTTTGATGATACATACCATTTCCAAACTTCAATATGTTTCTTGCTTTCAGAATGTTGAAGGCAACTATATTTGAAAAATAAAACAATGGTACACAAACCCCGAATCATAAACTCATAACTTAATCTAACCTTCAATCTTTTCCGATTGATATCAAGAATTGTGATCAGAATTTTCAATAACAGCAAATGCAAAAAAGTGATAGAAAAAATCGAACATACCGAACATGTAAGCTAATAATATTATGTCATAATCTCGAATAACCCGGCTTCCATATGAGCTGTGAAGGAAACCAACAATGTTCCTTGGCCACAAAAAAGGGAGAAAAGATTACCTAATCTTTACACATTCTCCTTGCTTGCCCCATTCAAAAAATAAAATAAAAAATTTGAGACATGGGGAAGAGGAGGTAAATCATCTCATACCTCCTCTTCCACAATGTATACTACGGCCGGCAGTGTTGAAAATAAGACAACTCAAATTCCTTCTTCCTTTTACTGCTTCCCCTTTCATTCATGTTCTCCATTGCCTATGCTATTCTAATTCACTTCTCCTCCACGGTCATTCAGCTCTGCGACATGATGAGCATCAGACAATTCGTGTGCAGCAGATGATGAAATCTTTCGCTCAATGTTGCGATCTTCACAGACAACTCTGCATACATAGCACGATATATTCACATCAACATTACTTAAAATCTAACACGAAGGAATTATAATAACAACGCTCATTTATTACTTACCATTCAAAACTTCAGCGTCAATAAAGTCACTTTAAAGTGTTTTCCTGAAATAGAACCAAAAAAAAAAAACCCTCTGCTACTTATTTGCTTATCCATTCTTGCCCGAGAACATTGAACTCATGAATTGACGAAGGCAAACTGACTTTAAGAATGCCCATTCACAAAACAAATAAAAGAACTTACACCAAGGTTGATAGACAAATAGAGAACCATGTACATCACACCTCAAAAATTGAATACCCGACTACAGAGAGAATGAAAAAGAAAAAGAAAAAAAAAACCAAAAACAACAAATCTGGTCAATAATCACCATCTCTTACTGGAAAAAAAATCCATCAATAGTCATCATGAACGGCAAAAATCATTACGGTTTGTTAAAATACCTGAAAATTTAGTGTCCCGATAACCGAAAACTTAAGTCTCTGTGCTCGATCTCCCTCCGCCTCAAAATCCTCCGCAAATAAGGTGAAAGTGTTTTAAACAAACCTGCATAAATCATCACACCATATAAGATGTTTACATCAATCTTCAATCCACGGTCGAGGTTTTTGGCTGGAAATCAAAGGTGGTAGATAAGATTCAAACGATTAAAATCAATCTAAAACCGAAATGATTTGGTTAGATAAGAAATTGCAAATGGGATTAGCATGGAATCATCATAATCTCCAGCAATTTAAGTGTGAAAATTAATCAGATTTATCCGCAATATATGTACATTGAACACATGAATCAAACTGAAATTCAACAACCAAATTTTTTTTTTCGAAAAAAAACATTTTGCACCATGAATTTCAGTCACTTTGAAGTAGCAACCACCATTAGACAATGCATGAATTTCAGTCACTTTGAGCAGCAACCACCATTAGACAATGCATATTTCTTTTCTCTTAACATCTTCTGAAGAAATTGAAGTAATTCGATTATGTTCTTCATGAAGAACACAAGAGCAGTTTGAAAACAATATAGGCGGGAAAATGGAAAACTGAAATTAAACTTGTGATTTTTATTAATTCTCAAAAGTTGAAGTTACAGATATGTTTCTACTAGTATATATAGATGTAAATCCTAGTCTAAGTGCTTAGAAAGCGGTTACAACTGATTCAATCAGCTACAACAACTTCCAACCGTTTTCGGTTGAAAGTGTTTGATAAAATGCCTAAAAGAACTTCATTTGTTTGTTGTTGCTTGTCGTTGTTTGTGTCATTTCTTCATTGTTTGTCGTGTGTCTTTGAACTTCATTCATTTCACCCCCTCAAGACGGACTAGGAGGAGAAAAAATGTTAGAAATAGATAACCTACTCAATATGTACTTGAAGATAGGTCCATCTAATGGTTTGGTTAGAATATCTGCAAGTTGATTAGCTGTAGAAACAGATAGGAGCTTGACTAGTCCGGATTGAACATTTTCTCTTACCACATGACAATCAATTTCTATGTGCTTTGTCCTCTCGTGAAAAACTGGGTTGTGAGCTATGTGCATAGCACTCTCATTATCACAAAACATGGGAATTGGTGTAGGTACTGAAATCTGTAAGTCTTGAAGGATATATAGTAACCACTGTAACTCACATACTCCTAGTGCCATGGCTCTGTATTCAGCTTCTGATGAACTTCTACTGACAGTAGGCTGCTTCTTAGACTTCCAAGAAACAAGGGCAGATCCCATAAACATACAATACCCTGTTATTGATCTCCTAGTATCATGACAGCCTCCCCAATCAGAATCAGTAAAAGCTGTTAACTTGAGATCATTTGTACTAGGAAAAAAAAGACCTTGAGCTGGTGCTGCTTTAATGTACCTTAAAAGCCTGTTAGCAGCTTGTAAATGATTTGTAGTAGGAGCAGCTAAAAACTGACTTAACTGGTGTACAACAAAATAAATATCTGGTCTTGAGATTGTTAAATACAATAGCTTTCCAATCAAGCTTCTATACATTGTGTTGTCTGGTAACAACTCAGAATCACCATTGTGTAGATGTGCCTTACTTTGCATAGGTGTTTTTGCAGGTTTACAGCCTGCAAAGCCATATTCTTGAAGTAGATTCATTGCATACTTTCTTTGGCAGACAGAAATGCCCTTGTTTGATCTTGCTACTTCCGCACTCAGAAATATTTAAGTTCCCCAAATCTTTTATTTGAAACAGATCATGTAAGTAAGATTTTAGTTCGTTGATCGATTTTCATATCATTGCTTTGCTTGCTAGAACAATATCATCAACATAGACTAAAGTCATGAATGAATGAATTATCAGTTTGTTTGGTGAATAAACTGTAATCATGTATGGATTGCTTGTATCCCAGATTTTTCAAAGCTTCTGTGAGTTTGCAATTCCATTGCCTACTTGCTTGTTTGAGTCCATAAAGGGACTTTGTGAGTTTGCAAACTTTCCCTTTTGGAGCTTCAAAACCTTGTGGAAGCCTCATATATACCTCTTCTGTTAAATCACCATGTAAAAAAGCATTGTTAACATCAAGTTGATGTAAATGATAACCTTTTGCAGCTGATATAGCAAGTAACACTCTGACTGTGTTCATTTTTGCTACTGGAGAAAAAGTTTCCTCATAATCTATGCCATATGTTTGTGTATATCCTTTAGCAACCAACCTTGCCTTGTATTTCTCAATTGAACCATCAGCCTTATATTTGACCTTGTATACCCATTTGCAACCTATTGGCTTTTTTCCTGGAGGTAAATCAACAATCTGCCATGTATTTGTACTGACTAGTGCATCTATCTCCTTTTGCATAGCCTCTTGCCATTCTTTGTGTTGTATGGCTTGATTGTATGTTGAGGGTTCTGTTACTTTATCCACTGCCATGACAAATGATTTGTAGTTGTCTGAAAGATTATGAAGGCTGGTAGCAGAATTCAAAGGATGAAGAGTTGTATGAGATGACTGATTGCAAATATATTCATGTAAAAATGAAGGAGGCCTCTTGTCTCTACTGGATCTCCTGACATTGGCTTGTTGTTGGTGATGATGAGGACTGGAAGGTACAGATGAATCTTCCTGAGATTGTGAATGATCATCTGTTGAGCCCTGTCTGGAATCATCTACTGAGCCTTGTCTGGAATCATCTACTGGACTTTCATCAATATGAACTATTACTGGAGGTACAGAATTTTGAGAAAAAAGGTAGTCATTAGACATAGATGGCAAGGGAAAAGACCATGTGGTCTGTGGCTGTGTGTTTTGTATACTGATATATGGGAAATGATGTTCATGAAATACAACATTCCTAGAAACAAACACTTCCTGTGTGGATACATCTATCAGTGTATATCCTTTTTGGTGATCAGCATGTCCTAGATTGGCACATGTCCTTGCCCTGGCATCAAATTTAGTTCTGGCAACAGGTAAAGTTGATGAAAAAACCAAGCAACCAAACATCCTTAGAACATCATAATCAGGCTGCTTATTGTGAAGGATAAGAAATGGACTTTTATTTTCAATAATAGGGGAGGGTAACATGTTGATGAGTTTGACAGCATGTAGAACACAATATCCCCATAAATTAATAGGTAAACCAGACTGGAATTTTAAAGCCCTAGCTACATTCATGATATGTTGATGTTTCCTCTCCACAACACCATTTTGTTGTGGAGTGTCAACACAACTTGTTTCATGAGTGATACCTTTGGCATTGTAAAATTCATAATATTTAAACTCTTGGCCATTATCAGCTCTAATGGTCTTGATAGATTTGTGAAAATGAACAAAAACATACTGATAAAAAGCAGAAATAACATTCCTTACTTCATCTTTAGATCTTAAGAGGTATATCCAAGTGTATCTACTAAAATCATCAACAATTGTTAAGAAGTATGACTGACCATGGATTGTTTGGTGTCTATAGGGACCCCGAATATCCATGTGTACCAAATCAAATATAGATTCAACAACTGAACTACTTACTGGAAAAGGTAACTTCTTCTGTTTTGCAAGAGGACACACATAACAAACAGAATCTTTTGGTTTTTGAATCTTATTACATGTATTATGCAGAAACTGAATTCTATTGCTAGACAAATGTCCTAATCTATAATGCCATAACATGTCATCTTCTATTTTGCTGGATAGAGGAGACTGAGAGCAAGAAGTAGACAAAATAGTGGAAGTGTAACAATCTGCATGCAGTACATATAGCCTTTTTTCTTTCTTAGCTGATCTAATCATCTTCCCATCGGACTTGTCCTGCATTAAACACTTGTCAGAGATGAAAGTGACAGAAACATTTGAATTGTTTGTCAATCTAGTAATAGAAATTAGATTATACTTGAACCCTGGTACACATAAAACTGGAAACAATATGGGATTATCATTCAGTCTTACTTTTCCTATAAAAGTGATAGGAATGTGTGCACCATTAGGCAATGTGACAAATAAGCCTTTAACATGTTGTTTATTAAAACACAAGCTACTATCAAAGACAATATGGTCTGTGGCACCTGAATCCACAATCCAACAGTGAGTAGACAGACCTTGAGTCTCAGCAAGATCTGGTTTGAAGTTTGTAGTAAAAGCAGTGACTTGATTCACCATAGGTTGAACTGGATCCCTTTTATTCCCTTCCATGAGCTTCATTAACTGTGCCACTTGATCTTGTAGATGGGTTATCTGATTTTGTTGATCTGGATTTGACACAGAATCTTGGATAGAATCCTGACCATCTTCTTGATGAACCATATTCACTCTTGGTTTTGGCTTCCATCCTGGTGGAAAACCATGCTTCTTGTAGCATTTATCAACAGTGTGACCATTATATCCACAAAAAGAACATTGTACTTTCTTATTGCTACTGTTAATCCTGTTATTTCCTCGATTTGCAGGCTGTCCTTGATATCTTTGCTGACCAGCAGGTGGATGATAGCCTGTTCTGCTCTGCCATTGTACTTGATTAACAAAAGATATAGCATCTGACCCTTGAGGATGACCTAATGCATACTCTACTTGCCTTTCAAACTTGATGGCCATGGCAAAAGCCTGTTTTAAACTGGGAAAAGGAGTCATCAAGTAAGCTTGTGATCTAACAGGTGCAAAACTGTCATTGAGACCTTTCATGAATCTAATAACATGATCAGCTTCTATGAAACTAATCATCTTAGCACTGATATTGCAAGCACAAGGATGTCCACAATCACAATGAGGAACATGTTTCAAAACTTCTATCTCATCCCATTTTGTTTTCAGCTTTGTAAAATAAGTTGTAACTGACATTGAGCCCTGTTTAATCAAATTCACTTCTTCAACCAAATCTGACACCCTGAAATAGTCTACATTTGAAAATCTGTCTTCCAATTCTAACCACATATCTCTTGCAGACCTAATCCACATGACACTTTGAGCTATATCAGGAATGACGGATTTGATGATCCAAGTAAGGACAGTGGTGTTGCATTGGCTCCAAATTCTCTACATCTCATCATTCAAATCAGGTTTCTTGATTGTTCCATCAATGAATCCTAATTTGTTTTTAGTCTCTAACATCATAGTCATAGAACGAGCCCAGGAATGATAATTCCTAGCATCAAGAGGTGGAGAAACCAAGGGAATCGAGGGATTTTCACTAGGATGAATATAATATTGACTAGAGGTACTTACCACAAGTCCAGTACCTTCAAGACTTGCACCATCAGTCCTCTGACTTGTTGATTGATTTGCCATAACAGAAAACAGAACAAAATCGTCAAGAAATGAAGCAGAACGCTCTCAAGCTTCTGGAAAACAAGAAGAACCCCAGTCAGAACACTCTCAAGATTCTGGAAACCTGGAACTGCCTTCTTGGAAAAAACCTCAGAAATGATTTACGATTCTCTCAAGAATCGTTTGTAGAACTGCACAAGCGGAAGTTAATTTCTGATACCATGAAGAAATTGAAGTAATTCGATTATGTTCTTCATGAAGAACACAAGAGCAGTTTGAAAACAATATAGGCGGGAAAATGGAAAACTGAAATTAAACTTGTGATTTTTATTAATTCTCAAAAGTTGAAGTTACATATATGTTTCTACTAGTATATATAGATGTAAATCCTAGTCTAAGTGCTTAGAAAGCGGTTACAACTGATTCAATCAGCTACAACAACTTCCAACCGTTTTCGGTTGAAAGTGTTTGATTTAATGCCTAAAAGAACTTCATTTGTTGTTGTTGCTTGCTGTTGCTGTGTCATTTGCTGCTGTTGCTGTGTGCTGAACTTCATTCATTTCATCTTCTTGACAGGCTTTGCCACCATTCTAAATCCTTGGGGGAAAAAAAACTAATAAAAACGGAATAGATTTGAAATTTCGAAACTATGAAAAAGGGTAACCACAAACCTTAAGAAATCCAACTTGGAAATGCAAGATGCTTGGGGGCTGCACATTGAACAATTTCATATATAGAGATCAATTCCTTCCTAATCCGGCACGAAGCAAAAATGTTGAGGCATAACGAACAAACAACTTTGGAACGAAAATATTGAAATGTACACAATTTGTGGTATGATACCTGAAGCACCTGATTGTCAGATTCCTTTCTCTCTGTCTCATTGTCTAATCATGACCTTGGATCATAAAGTACCATTCTTATAAAGGTAGAAAAATTAAGAGAAAAAATATTAGAGAACAATTTAAGTACAACAACAGAAGAAGTTTGCAATGGCAGAAATGCTACAAACATGACGAAGAAAGTGAAATCCCAAATAACACAACTATAACTAAACACCCAGCTGAAAGTGAAATAGAAACAAAGCACAGAGCACGTAGGAGCAATTACCGAAACATAAACACAACAAATTTTAAATCAAAAAAGTTTGGTGCTAGAGAAATACCGGCAAGAAGGTTGTCCAATGATTGAAAGCAATTCACTCGGCATAATCGTGGTGAAAATATCATTCCTATCCATTGCTTCTGCACTCCTCTGCAATGGAGATTAAAAACAAAAAAACAAAAAACAAGAAAAAAAACTCGACCCTATTTCGAAATTACCACAATAAGCTTTATATCATATATTGAAAAACAGAGAAAGTGAACCAACGCACAATACTCATATCTTAAAAAACAGAGAAATTGATAAGAGGCCGCTCCCTTAATTCTTAATGCTCGACCTTCGCTCGTTCACAAAACCCAAATGCTTACCAAACCTGCTAATCAATGTTCCTGCCATGTGAAGCCATGTGAATAGTTTACAGTCCAACAATTGATTAGCAAGAAACATTACTTCATTGATAAAAAGCACCACTTCACAACAATAAAGTGAATTCATGTTGATATCGATAAACTGCTCTGCTGCACGATTTTATTAATTATAAAACAAAGAATGCTAAAATTACTTTATGCATTAAAAACAGAAAACGGTGGCATTATACCAAATTCATGTTCTTTTATCCAAGCAAACAGAGCTATGAAACAGAGAACCATCCATCCCCAAATCGTCACCGTACCCCCACCCACAACCCTCAACCCTCAACCACCCAATAAATGAAGGAAAAAAATTCAAATACTAACATATAGTGACCGAATTTTATCCATCTTCAGAGTGCAGTCCTAATCTGGAAAAACGTGTCAGTTTAACGAAATTCCAACCACGCAGAGTAAATAACATCCCCGTAAAGTTCACATCGGTAAAATAGTAGAATGTTCACCCCCATATAAGTGTGAGACATAAAGGCCTTGCTTAACTCGGGTTAGCACTTTGCAGACCAAACGGCAGGGCGACGGTCAACCAGTTGATCGGACCATTTATGACTCGTTTATAAGCGCTACTGGCGCCGAAGTGCAGGCGTTCTGAAATGGATTCGTGAAATGACTATCGACGGAACTATCTGCACTGCACCGTATAAGAAGACGCGCGTAAGGATGACCTCTAATTCCTTTGGTAAGACGATCCAGACCGTCTTGCTTGATCATGGCATGAGAGACACTGTCACCTCCTTTATAAGGGAGAAATGTAAAGTCCCACATTGGTAAATTAGTAGAACGCTCACCCCATATAAGTGTGAGAATATAAAGTGGCAGATAAAGTCTTGCAACATTTCAACTTCACTTAGTTCATTTTTTTAGAAATCAAGCGAGGCGGTTCTAAGCGATTGACCGACCATTTATGCGACTCATTTAAGCGTGGACTACAGTGCAGGGGCGTTACAATCTCGATCTGAAACCATCAACAAAATCATCATTGTGAACACATAGGATGTTTTTCAGCTTTGAAAGCGGTAATAGGGTTGAAGTGGCAGATTGAACTCATAACTGAAGCGCAACATTTGGCGGAGACGTGCTTCTTCACTTAAAACTGTATCCATTTTCAGATTGAACTCATAACTGAAGCGCAACATTTGGCGGAGACGTGCTTCTTCACTTAAAACCGTATCCATTTTCACCGCCACCGGTTATTAGAGAGCGATTGAATTCTTGACAGGTATGAATCTGAATTAATTTACGTGGATGATGTGTCGGAGGTTGTGGAACGGAGGGTCGTGGGGGAGTATTTTATGGAAGTAGCATCGTCGTGGAAGTTTGGGAGTTTAGAAAAAACGTGGGAGTGGCAAAGGATTATGTGTAAAGAAGAACCGGGTCAGAAGCGGGTCAATTGACCAAAACGGGTTAATTGACGGTTTTTTACTCAAAAATCTTCTATTATATTTTCAATCGATTAACCGTCAATTAACCCGTTTCTTTCAATTGACCCGACCCAAACCCAGAAATTATATAATAAAAAAAGCCTTAAATAAAGATTTTAAAAAAAAAAATCTAACTTTCTACAACCACCTCCACTCTACTCTGCCACGTATCCCATCTCCACTCCCACTTCTGTGATAAAAAATTTCCCTTCTCCAACCTCCAGATCGTGATACCAGATCGTGATAGTCTTTTTCAGTTTTCTATTCAACCTCCATATCGTGATAGTCATGGTAAGTGGAAAAAGCTGGACATTGAATCAACCGGTCTCTTTTGGAGCATGAAAGGAGAAAGCACTTGGAGGCTCAAAGGGTTCCGATTCTCAAGAAATTAAACGAGGCATCCAAATTGCGAATCATCACATTCAAAGTAAAATCAGTTCTACATCAAGCTTTTCTTTATCGTTGTTCATGAATTCTTACCTTCTACTCCGGGTGAGGAAAAAGAACGGAAAAAATAGTCTTTTGAAGATGAAGGTTGGGATAATGGAGACAGATGAAACAGGGATAATGGAATGGGCGCAACATTTGGATCTCCTACCCAGGCAATTTCCTTAATTTTTCCTCTTTCTGTTTGCAACAAGCTTAATGAAACAAGTCATGGTAAGTTTTTATAATATATAATCTGATCACATATTCATAGTGAAAGCTCAAAGCTGAAGACTCGACTCAACTTATAAACGAGTTAATTTGAAAGCTCAAAACAAGAGACTCGACTCAACTGCTAAATGAGTCAATCTTAGATAAACATAAACCGATGCTTGATCATCATATTCATAGGGAAAGCTCAATAATGGAGACTCGATTCAACTTTTAAACGAGTTAATCTAAAAACTCAAAACTAGAGACTCGACTCAACTTCTTAACGAGCCAATCTTGAATAAACTGATGCTTAGTAATCATATTCACCATGAAAGCTCAATCGAAAAAGTCCCTTGTCCAAATTTAGCGCCGCCAAGTATTGTTTTAGGCCTTTCTAAAAAAGGGTTAACCCAAAAAATATATTGTTTTTGCCTTTAGCAAAAATCAAACCCTGATCATTTATCAAATTATACTTGATTGCTTACCATTAAAGCATTATATTATTTATTTTCTAAAATGCAATATATATATATATATATATATATATATATATATATATATATATATATATATATATATATATATATATATACTATTAAAAAATTTCACAGGCGCCTTAAATACATATATTTTAGGGGGCTCAGGGCCATGGACGCCTTGGCCCTCGGACGCCTCTGAGCTCAATACTAGAGATTTGACTCAAATTCTAAACTATCTGAAAAGTCAAAACGTGGGACTAGACTCAACTTCCAAATGAGTCGATCTTAGATAATTTGATGCTTAAATTAAAATTTAAAAATAAATTGATAAATTGATGCTTGATTCTTATGTTTCCGAACGTGCTTGATTCCTTAGGTGTAGTATGTTGGAAAAAATGTTATATTTAGGATTTGACAGAAAAGTATAAACTCCCTTGCACGTTAAGAACGTTGGTTTTTAAGAGATGTTTCGTCCCACACGATTTGTCACTAAGAGATCAAACGAAAATCTCTCTCAGGATACAATGAAGGTGTTTGATTTAAACAGTGACTTGTTTGAATCAAACCCGATGACACTCAAAAATTTTCTGAAGATGCTGTCAAAACTTATGTAAATTTCGTTTGCATACCGTGCCCTTTTTATAGGCTGAAAGTACCTCATAAACGAATAGAGGTATTCCTTGCACGAAAGGGTAGAGTCATATCAGTTCAGACAAAAGCATGCAATCCTTGGATTTTTGAGTTGCATCCATTCGTAGATGCATGAATCTGAAAATTCATGTATCTAAAAATCCGAAAATGCATATCCCTTCCTGAACTGATGCATGTATTGGTTTTAGGTTTGAAGCGCGTGCCCCTCCCCTCCCCACGAGTTGGCGCCGCCGGCGTAACATTAATTAATTGCATGTGTCGAACCCGTTTTGTTGCGATAACATTAATTCGTACGGAAACTCGTATGCAAACGATAATCAAAATATTTATTTATTAAAAAAATATCTAACATAGTATGATAATCACATATTCACAGTGAAAGCTTCAAAACTGGAGACTCGACTCTTTTTTACATTATTCAAAACATCAACCAAAAGGAGGAACCCAATTCAACAAAAAGAACTAAATAGAAGAACCATGTCTAGCAAACAAGTTAGCAGGACATTTCCTAACAGTTTGACAAAAGAAAATTGCCAAACATTAGAAAAAGGTGGCTATAAGATCTTGACACACATTGATGATACTACCAGCTTCAGAAAAATCTTTCTAAGTAGACTAGAAGCTCGATCTGGACCGTATGAAAGGAATCTCCTTCAACAATAGCCGTGAGCAAATACCGTAATAGAAAGTGTATGCTTCACCATCATCATCAATACATGTGAAAATGGTCAACTTTGACATCAAAGGACTCAGATCACTTCTTCTCGATTCTTAATAATTTAATATACTTGATTCTTTGGTTTATAAGGATCAACATTACATTGTCTATGAGAAGATACAACATATTTTCTGCTAAAACAAATTTATCAAACTAATTCTAGTACCAACCGCTTCGAGTCAACTAATTTTAATAAATATAAATTACAATCTGATTTGAGTCTTGTATATATATAGCAGAGAAACTTGGTGAAAAAACGATATTCCTCGCTCACAAGATCCCTATATCCCGAACGAGAAATGCTACCCTAGAGACTCCAACATAGGGAGTCGACATGTGATAATCTGACCACACAGCTTTCATCATTCAGAGAATGAAACTGCAAGTGGTCAGATTATGTCACACGCCGACTTCTCTATATTGGAGTCTTTAGGGTAGAACCTCCCATCACGAACGGATAGAATAGTGAAAAGGTTAATCATAGCTACTCACTCATCTACCAACCCGCCACTAACCGGCCATACATAATGCTCACTCCCAACTATCGATTATGGAGAGGGATTTATTCATCCCCTCGATATGGACTAGTGGTAAGCGGTTGGGTGGTGTAATCCACGCCACGAACCGAAAGCGAGTGAGTGTGGGGTTCAGCCCGTAAAGCGCGCTTCTTTTTCGATAAGCGAAAAAAGCAGTTCTCCTCCCCCCAGCCTCCTCGCACTCTTATAGGATCGAGGGTTTTCCGGTTAGAGTTTAACCGTTTTTGGAGAGGGATTTATTCAAACTATTAAATGCTAAGAATTTTTTTCTTTTTAGGGAATTATTTAATGCTCAGATGATTATGCATTATTTCATCGAGTGGTCTTCTGATTACATCATCAGTTTCTGTGACATGTGTCTTGTAACGATGATCTTGCTATTCATTGATGATCTTGAGATCTGGATGATCATCTAGATCTCGCACGCATCAACTCAAGATCACCGTTACAAGACACCGTCACAGAAACGAATGCGCCAGAAGCGATCTTGCTGTATTTCATCCATGATCCACCACAGTCACCACCATCAAGCACCAATAGCCGTCCAACTGAAAGATGCTATACAGACGGTGCAGATTTCGCCATGTAAGCCTAATCTAACGGCTAAACCTAGTACTTAGCTAACCCATTTGGTTATCGGAAAGCAACGGTCACCAACGACCCACGTCTTATCCAATAATCGCATTAATAAACCATTTTATCCACCGAATCTCTGCATTCCCCCATTTCTTCTCTTCTCTGCTCCCATTTCTCCGGTCATCAGAGAATTTTTCCACACGATTCTATTAGCCTCTCAGTTTTTTAATCCAATTCAATGAAAGAGTCCAACCCTTTTTCTTTTGTGTTTTGATCGATTTGAATTGTCATTCTGCAACTGTGAGATTGATTTTGTGCTCGTTTATGGTCATTTTGAACTGTATATTGAGTGTAAAAATGCTTTTCTTTCTCTCTTTATTTTTGGCTGAATTCTAGTAGTTGATCATTTATTACTATATCCAAACTTCCTAGAAACTTCGTTATATCCTGTCTTCTTTTATCCAAAATAGTTTAGTCATATAATTTCTCTTTTTGACAAGACAAAAGTTTAAAGCAATTTTGCTGCAGAAACTCCACTTCCTATAAAGATAGGAGGGAAAATAAAATCCCATTACACAATTATCTTGTTTCCTTTGGATTTCATTATATAGCCCTTTTAGATTAATTTTTGTCGAAAAATCCTATCTTTGTGAGAATGGCGGATTCCGACAACGAGTCTGGCGGGCACAACGCAAGTGAGAGTTCTCCAAGAGAACAGGACAGGCTACTTCCGATAGCTAACGTGAGCAGAATCATGAAGAAAGCTTTGCCTGCAAACGCTAAGATCTCTAAAGACGCTAAAGAAACCGTCCAAGAATGTGTGTCGGAGTTCATCAGCTTCATCACCGGAGAGGCGTCGGATAAGTGTCAAAGAGAGAAGAGGAAGACGATCAACGGCGATGATTTGCTGTGGGCCATGACTACTTTGGGTTTCGAGGAGTATGTGGAGCCTCTGAAGATCTATTTGCAGAGGTTTAGAGACATGGAAGGAGAGAACCCCGCCAGGCACACAATGGCGTAAATAACTCATTTCACTAAATATTTGACAAAAATAGCCCATGATTATTGGGGGCAATTAAAAAAAAAATAAAAAAAATACCCAAATAAATAATAAGGGTGGAACTTCTAAAAATAACCTTCATTTAGTTCTCCAATTTCCAACCACCGATGAGTTCTAATTTCCCCAAATTTCGACGACGCAAGTTTTCCCCCAAATCAACAAATGTGATTAGCGGTGAAAGGTCTGCACCTTCGTCAACTTCACTTCCACCTATAACAACCTCAAAGTAGTTTTGAACCCATCTCTCATCTCTCTCATATCGATCTCTCCCTCTCTTGAAGAACCCTAAATTGGATTACAAGCTGAAGAACTCCAAGATTTCCCGAAGGAAGCAGGTATTGCTGAAGGTTGTTTCGTAAATAATTGAAATTGATTGGTTAATTGGATTACAGTCGATTTAAGTGGGATTATGGTAATACATGTACCTTATACTGTACAAACTGATATTGGGGGGTGATTGGTGAAATTAAGGGGTGTATTATTAGGTTTAATCGGTGTAGTTTAATCGAGTTAAGCCCATGTATATCTTGTTAGGTAGTCCTTTCTTAAATGTTTGATGCCCGAATTAAATATCTTATTACTTTATATATTATGAAATCATTGCAGGAGGAGGATGTTTTGCCAACTCTTGTTGTACGTAAGTCTGAAAAATCTAAGCCATATTATGTTGCTTTACTGGAAGTCCATGACAGTGATGTTAGTGAGGAAGAAGGAGGTGAGGAAGAAGAAGGTGAGGAAGAAGGAGGTGGGGTGAATCTGGATCAACCTTCAGTTCCCCAACCCTCTGAAATGGAGAAGGTGAAAGATGAGATTATAAGAGTGGTTAAAGAGGAAAACAAATTGTTGCAATGTGAACTGGAGGCTGTTAGGAGAAAGGTTGATTCGTTGGAAGCTATGTGAATGGAGTTAATTGTAACAACAGCTATTGTTCTCCTTTGTTCGTGTTTTAACTTGTTTGAGTATGGTGTGTTGTCTAAGTTAAACATAATGTTTGAGTATGATGTGTGAGTTTTTTTCTTTCTAATACTTTGTAACATAATGTTTGAGTATGATGTGTGTTGTCTTGTTTCTTTCAAATATTTTGTAACATGAAGAGGCTGTATTTGTTGTTGATTTAAGTTTTTTTTTTTTTCGCACCGACATGATAACAAGTTCAAACTTGTTTTTTTGTTGATTATTGAGATGTTCACATGAATGGAGTTGAAGAATAGCAATAACCCAGGGGGAAAACATCAAGCACACTTGATCATGACAGAAGGTTTGTAGAATACAAGGCAACATTAATGTTTTCAAAATAAATCCCAAAAGAAGATACATAGTCATACAAGATTTCATTTCCATACCAACATGAACACAAGATACATAGTCACACAACCCATAATTGCCAACATCCTAACCTTGGTCTCGTTCTCACGCCTTAGCTTCACAATTAATGCATCTTTATCCCAGTCATGTGCATCAAAACGTTCAGTGCATCCTGATGAGAGAAAATTTACCCCTCAAAAATACATTTATAAAGACTCGCAAAACCGTGGGTAAACTAACTCTCTAACTCAAGAGATCTGCGTCGATTCTTTAGGATAATTTACGAGAGTCACGCGTCGTCCCAAGAGAAATGTGGTTGTGAGTACCAAAGCAACATGATTCTTAGTCTAGGCGATCAAAGTTTTAAGTGGAGTGTTTATACTAATGCGAAAAATAAATTTTAACTAACGAGATTAACTAGGTGATTAAAAAGCACAAATGAGCCATGATCCAACAAGTGTTATCTCTCCACAGAAAAACTTGATAAGGAGTGTGTTTTATCGATTCGATTCATATGATATTCACTTTAGTCAACTCTTTATTCTTGCGTTAAGATCTCGAGCACTTTCTCACTTAACCCCACACTAGGTTTATTAACCCTCCTTTGTAGAAAATAACTCGCTAACATGGTTGACCGAATAAAAAATTCATTGAAAAACCTCACAAAAACATAATTTTAACGTATCACTTAGGTTGCCAATCTAACGATTAAGACTATGGTTTAGTGATTTTAAAACATGTTTCGCACATCTCGTAAAAATAAGAATTTCACTTAGGCGTAGTCCGGATCATCGGCTTAGATTGTCAATCTAACAATCGTGACTATGATTAGTGATATCCATATCTCACATCTCACCACAAAATACATTTATAAATTCGATGTAACTCGAACAAAGTTGTCAATTTTATTCAAAGTTAGGAAAATGATCAAAACGGGTTTTAAAACATGAGTTTATCATACAAACGTTTAATTACGCGCACACAACTCCCATCTCGCCTCTCGAGGTCAATTTTACCTTTTTCATAATTCGGTATGTTTAGTTTAACTACTCATATTAACGAAAATAACAACGAAAATAACAAAACGAAACAAAACAAAACGAAAAAGATAACTACAACTATATAGATATACGTATAGATATATATATAGATATATATATATATATAGATATAGATATATATATAATATACGTATATATATATATATATTTATACTAATTGCATAAAATAAAAGAAAGCAATAAAAACGGAAACGCAATTATATTAAAACTATAACTAGTGCGGGTTATTACACCGACATTATAACGACATATATATTACATATAGGCTTCAAAACATAATTAAAAAGAAAGGAAAGAAGAAGAGATGGGGAAGAAGGGGGCAAAGGTTTCTCGCATGTGCTTTCAGTATATATAGAAAATGTTGAGGAGCCGGATCGATCCGAAATTGTGCGGATCGATCCGAGATCATCATCACTAATCATTACAGTAGTAACATGCAGCACATGCAATGAAATTATATATAATTATATATTAAACTTCTAAAATTCATATCTCGAGTTGTAGACTCCAAAAATCATGATTCAAACGTCATTAGAAAGCTCTCGGAAAACTCTACAAATTTCATCAAGGACTCTTCTTCAAAAACGTCGTTTTGATGGGCCATTCCCATTACGTGTCGTTTTGCGACATTTTCCTTAATACAAATCAATTAGCCACTTGACCACCATTTGAGTTGTAGAAATCCGATTGACTTGATTCAAAATCCATTGGAAAGCTTTCTTGAAGATATACAACTTTCATAAAGATTCTTTTTCAGAAAACGCCATTTTGATGGCCAATTCGTATGTCGCGTGTCGCTTTGGGATTTTTACTTATTACGAATCGATTAGCCACTTGGTCATAACTCGAGTTGTAGACCTCCAATTAACATGATTCAAAATGCATTGGAAAGCTCTATCAAAGATCTACAACTTTCATTAAGGCCACCTCTTCAGAAAATGCCGTTTTAATGGGCCATTGGTTCGTCGAAGATATAAATCGTTAGTGACACTTTCTGACCACCGATCCACTTGACCTTTTAAGCTTGTGGCGCGATCTTATATCCCTAAAAACAACTCTTTTAGGCCTCAAAGCGTGTCGTTACTCGGGATTTTGGTTAACCTAAATTTCAAATAAACCACCAAAATACCAAACGTAAATCCGACACGACACTCCGGTTCACTAAACCGTACAAAAACTAGTAAAAATATATAAAACACGATATTTTATAAAATAACTACTACTAACATATTTAGATGAAACATAGGAATTAATGACTCGAACTGATATAAAAATACTCGAAATGATATCAGAAACGGGTTGAAAAGTTATAAAAATAACGGTGAATTTTTCCGTTATCACATCCTTTGATTAGCTCGGTGACATTGATCTCCACTTGATCCATTTTGAAGACATCCTTTTGTCGCCAAGACTGTAAGAGTTGAATTTCTCTTTGAATTGTATATGATGTGCATTGAATTCTGAATGAAATAAAATTCAATTAACGCCACAAATTGAACATCCATACAATGATTTGTTGATTCGTTGTATTAAGCCATTCAATACAATGATTACGGGCAAAAACAAACAACATAGGGATAACAACTTCAAACTTGTTTTTGTATAAACCAACAACAGGGGTGTAAGAATAGCAGGGGGACTGGGGTGGTTGAACAATATGGCTAACAACAAAAGTATAGCAAACTTAGTCAAAGTAGGAAGTTAGTGCAAGCCAACATCCTAATTTTAGCTTCTCAATTACTTTCAATGCATCTTCTTCCCCACTTCATTACATACTATACTAACATCTACTTCAACAATGCTTAAAGCTGTGAGGACACGGCTATCAATGGCATAATAATTGAATTACCATTACACCACAAAGTAGCATACATAAACTTAGTAATACCACAATTCAAGAGATGACCTACCAACATTTGTTAACACCCTTTAAAAACAATTCTTGGAAACACCCTTTATAAATTCAATTCATCAAGGAAATGGATTCAACATTCCAGATGACAACATTCTAACCAACAGTAGTTAATTTCAATTGACTTACAGAATGGGATGGTGATGAATCCATTCATACCGGGAAATCTTGGTCCAATTAGGTGGAGTTCTTGGTCCAATTAGGTGGAGTTCTTTAGCTTGTAATTCGATTTAGGGTTCTTGAGGAGAGAGAGATATATGAGAGAGATATGAGAGATATGATAGATGGGAGGAGAATGGATGAGAGAGACAACAATTTACAAGTTAACCAAATCCCCAATTTCGAAATTCAAACAGTTATTCAGTTTTGTAGCTTAAGATTTAGCGCGCTGGAGGGAAAACCGAAATTTTGGAAAGAAGAAGAAGGATTCCCCCGGGAGAGGAGATGATTGGCGATTAGATTTTTTTTTTAATAATATATACTTATATGGATATATCCTATTAAAAAAATATTTAGATTAGAATAATATTAATAATAACAATAATCAATAAAAAAAAATATTAGAACAAGATTGAGTAACATTGATAATTTAATTGATTATTAAATTAATGATTAAATTAGTTTAATGATTAAAAAAATTAGTCATAATTGTAATTGTTTGATTCTTATACCAACACGATCGTCTTGACCGAGGATCTCGGATCCGATCTGCTAGGATTGACTCTTCGGATCCGATGACCGAGGATCTCCGGATCCGATCTGATGCTATGGTCCGTATTGACTACTTATACCAACACGATCCCTTGACCGAGGATCTCGGGATCCGATCTGATCTTGTGGTCTCAGATCGACTCGCTTTTATACCAACACGATCCCCTTGACCGAGGATCTCGGGATCCGATACAGTGCTATGGTCCGTATCGACTACTTCTTATACCAACACGATCCCCTTGACCGAGGATCTCCGGATCCAATACAGTGCTATGGTCCATATCGACATCTCGGATCCGATACAGTGATATGGTCCGTATCGACTACTTCTTATACCAACACGATCCCCTTGACCGAGGATCTCGGATCCGATACAGTGCTATGGTCCCACTACAAGAAATTCGGTTTTTAATAAGGAGAATTCTCCTTATTAATTGTCCATTTCTCCTCATTAAAGACGTTTAATGAGGAGAAATCACTCCTCATTGCAGCTTCTCTAGTTAAAGGTATATAATGAGGAGAATTGAATCTCCTCATTAATCATATCATACATTTAATGAGAATATATTCTCCTCATTAAAATTATTTTAATGACAGAATTTCTCCTCATTAAAATATTTTTTATGATGACTAATCTCCTCATTAAAATATTTTTAATGATGACTAATCTCATCATTATCAGGTCATTTACTCCTCATTAAATAAAGATCATGCGACAACATAACTCCTCATTATAGGGTTATTTGCTCCTCATTAAATCATGAATTACTGACAATATATCCTCTCATTATAGAAAATTTTACCCTCATTATAAGAATACGAATGTTCACAAAACAAGTAAACGGCCGGCGGGATATGGCCACCCATCAAGCAAGCAAAAAAGGCCGGGCAGATCACATCACCAGAGGACAAAAGAACTTTATCCATTATTCCAAAAGCATGTAAAATTACATCAAGTAAGAACAAACTAAAACCATATCCTCCTCACTTGAGGAATCAATCCTACAACGTTGCAAGATGGAATGTTTACCATATTGCATAACAAAAACAACAATAGAATCATCATAAGTGCCCCAGCCTTCAGCATTTTTGAATCAAACTCAGCTTCTGGTAGCTTTATTATTCTACAACAAAATAAGTTGAAATAACAAGTTGGAATACAGAGATTTTGGTAGCTTAGGTAAATATAGAAATCGTGACTCCATCAGAAACAAGAGATTGTTAGGTGTAGTGCTCGAAAGACAATTTGTGTAATTGTTTTTAATAATGAATGACAGAATTTATCTCACCTTATTACTTGCTTTGTGCTTGTAAAGTAATACATCTGCTTTGCAAACCCTAAGTATATATCAGTATGTAACCACTTAACTCGGTGTATGGATAACACGTGAGGATTGAGTTAGTGGTGATATACTTAAATCTGTTAGTCCGTGGTGAACTTAATCGAGTTTAGGGTCTCTTGATTAAAACACCAATAATGCGCCTAACACCTTAGGGTGTGATAGTCTTATCCGATTTGTCGGTAGATGGTACCTTTCGTGGGGCATTTATATATGATGGCATTCATATAGAATCGGACCGATTTAATCTGAATTTCTCGGTATAATTCCGTAATCGAGGAATCTTATTAAATCATTAGATGATCATATATGGATCAACCTTAATCTGAGGTGATCACGAGTCTTTGCTTGTCCCGGGTAGTGTTTGATGTGTTAGTTACGGTTCACTTAAATATGTGTTCCAAGCCACTTCTCATTGGCACTATCTCCGGATGAGTGAGTAGTTACGATTTTCACAGACATGGAATCCATTCCTTCCTGCGGAAGTAGAGACACGATCCCTTATTTGTTAGCCCTAAGAAAGTGATCGATCCCGGGAGTTTAGCATTTGACTAATTAGCTACTAGTCGATATGCATACTAATTGATCATCGTGGGTTGATGGTAAATAAGGATAAGATATTCTCGAGTCGGGTTCACGGAGACTTCCCATTCGAGAATGGGCGATCTATGGAGGGTTAATCCGTATGTAGTGATTATATCAATGCACGCTTATTCACTCTATGGGTTGAGTATAAGTATACATCTATAATCGGTAGAGTTCGGTTTGGGTTTATGGTGGCGTAATCCCGAATTAATAATTAATGTACTTATTCTGTTCGACGAATAATTAATTATTGGAGCCTACTGGATTATAGGTCCATGGTCCCGATGTGAACCTTCACAAATCGGACTAATAATCTTGTTATTTGGGCCTCATTGATAATTAATTGGTCAAATTTAATTAATTGATATGCATGGATATTATTTAGTTGGGCTAAAATAATATAATACACATGAAAGACATTTTATGTGGGCTTAGTGAACCCCGAAGGTGGCGCCAATATTTGTTAATTAATTAGAGAGAAATTAGTTTTCTTGGATAATTATTTGACATGTGATTTATCTTTTATTTGTTAATTGATAATTCATGGAATATTAGATTATAATATGATTTATCCTAATTTGTTTGGGATAATCATTTTATTTATCTTTTATTTGGAATAAAGGATTAATGTAATAATTATCTCTTAATTATTTAATCCTTGGAGGACAATGATTACTCTCCTATATAAAGAGAGTTCTCCCAAGTCTTAATGATAAGGAAAATTTCGACCACCATCATCTAAAAGGAGAGAAAAATTAGTTTTTTCTTGACTAGGATTTTTAGTAGAAGGGTGTTGCATATCAATGAGGCTCGTGTATCAAGAAGGGTGTCCACCAACCGCCGTTTGGAGAACACATCGGAAGATCAAGGCTTCTCTTCCCGTTATTGGTAACATAATCTTAAACCCCTTGTAGTACTTAAGTCCTTTAATTATGAATTGTGTCATATAAATCGTGATCCATCCGCTGCGCGTAGATCTAATTCGTTTAGATCTAAGAACCTGCATCCTTCAGAGATACCATACACCACACTAGAAATGGCTTTTCACGTAGGTGTATTGTGGGAATCGACCTTCAGAAAGTAAGTTTTTGGCTCCACAACCGATTTTCAAAAGGTTTATTCAGTGTGGTGCACCGGAAGAATTGCTATGGTGCAAATAAAGACTCTGAAAAGAAATGGTCAAGAGTCAACTTACTCAAGATATACTCGTCAACATAGTCAACATCAATTGCTCCATGAGCCATTGCACTATACATTCAGAGATCAATGGGGACAGACAATTCAAGAGAACACTTCAGCTTACCACAAAAACCAGGGGTTTCTCACTGCTAATTCTACCCATAGTGCGTTGTATGTCGACCCATTTTTCATAAGAATCATAACCATGACAGTGTGACAGGCTGAAAAGAAACAGAGAAAAAAAATGAATGGAGCTTCAAGAACGAAAACAAACACACAAGTAAAAAGGGAACGATTTCTAACCTATTTTTACAGAGTTGGCAGGCAAGAATCGTGTAACTGGACCAAGGGTGTTTACAGCACATGACAAGTTGAATATCAAGATGCTTATATTGCTGATACAAACAAATGAAGTGTATTACTAAAGCAAACAAATAGGAAACTGAACCAGATTATTTAACCGACTTTATTTATAAAAAAAATGCCAGAAATGCTAATTTCAGGAATCAAGATCAGATCAATATTAAATACAAATCAGATTACAAGATGTTCAAGTCCAAGCACAAAGAAATATGAAACCACAATAGAGTTACAATGGACTTAAACAAGCAGGCTGAACTTTTCAGTGGAGTTTCAGAGGTGATAATCAAATTCAAGGAATGAGATTATCCAAAACTGAAACTCAATGTTGAATACACAGATGTTCAGTACACTTAGAAATAATCTAGAAGCAGGACTTTAATCTAAGCTATGTGTTAATTATATACCTAGATCAAGTTTAATGAATAGTTTGATTAAATCACTTAAGCACAGAAACAACACTTGATATTAGGTGGATTGTTTAATATGCAATATTCAATTCAGGACATGTAAAGGATAACACTTCAACTTGCAGGGCTACAAATAATTTAAAAGAGATGCATAAACTTAGACTTATCTTAACCAATCACTCAATTGAATAAATATATATGCAGGTAGTATAATATTAAAAAGAAACTAGCAATTTACTCGAAACAAATTCAGCAAAATGTGCTATTACAAGACTTTTCAACAAAACAATACAGGCTTGCAGATTATATCAATTCTAGCCTTTTACAAAACAATTCAAGTATAAAAACTTCTAAGCTATTACACTCAGCAATATAAAAGCTAAACAACTTGATATATTAAACATAATGTTTGTGATCAAACGGTTCAATGAAGTACAGGTAAGTCAGATATGTAAAAGTCCAACAGCAAAAAGGAATAAACAAATTTCAAGTTTAGCAGGCTACAAAATTACAAACAGACTGGAAACTCGGTAAGCTTTAATTACAGCAAATTCAGCAAACCAGTATATGTCTAAAAGGTTCAGCAAATTACAACTTGCAGCAGATTTTACAAGATAATCACTTTTAAACAAGACTGAAATTATCAGTCAAAACTCAAGAGTGATAATCAAGATGTAACACCTAGATTATCAAGCCTGAACTTGGATAGACTGAATACACAGTTCAGTTTACTAAGACTACTAACTAAGCCTATTTCAAGGTGTTCTAATATCACAGATTTAGGAGGCTCAGCAGCAGGCAATATGAGGGGCAAATTCAGACAAGCTCAGCAAGAATAAGGCAATAAACAGCAGGTATGATCAAAACAGAACTTGCAGGCTCAAATAATACACATCAAATGGGTGTTCCAAGATTGATAAATAGTAACAATAACGTCTACTGATGATAAAAAATGGAACCAAAAGATTATGGGGAAATCAAAAGACTTCAACTAACTAAAACTACTGTCTAAGACTGTTACATGACATTCCAAGATCAGAGTTTAGCACAGGCAGCATGTATGATGCAAGCAAGTTCAACAGACAGATTTTCAGGATGCAGCAGGTAAGAATAACAGCAGGCTATTACAGGCAGGAAGTCAGCTAATTAGACTCAACAAAAAAATAGAATTACGCAAACAAAACAGACTGACTTGCAGGCTTTATAAAACACCAAAAGGGGTGTTCTAAAGTTGATTATAGTATCAATTAAGACTACTGAAGATCAAAAATGGAACAAACAGATACCCTTTGAGTCCTTGCATACCCTGCATAACATTCAAAATTTAAGGCAGAGCATAGATATCCAACTTCTTGTTGCAAATCATCAGCATTAATATGATCCAAAATCTGTTCAAACAGGAAACTATGAATAAGATTATGCAGTAAAATTGACAAAGAAACAATAATGGACAGCATTCTGTCAGCCATAAAATTACACCCTGGAGCAACATAATTAACAGAAAATATGACTGAAATTTGTTCACAATCAATAGACATAATCAAATACTTTGTAGGTATGAAAAGTGCATAACAGAATCATGACATGACAATATCAACTGTTGGTTACTTACTTCCTACTTGAGGAACAACCAAAAAATCTCCATCAACATTGAAAAACGCACAGTCTTCCATAGATTTATTGGAGGTGTACCTATACAAACAAGTAAGAATACCACTTTATTAAAACATGTCTATATCATGTAAAGTACATATCAAGAAGTGGATTAAAACATTAACTCTGCATCTCATCCTTTTCAAAAACTTCCTTCCTGAGATCAACACCATCAGTAAAGACACCATTGATGTCCTCATGTAGTTTAATGAATTCAGAAGAAGGGTCTCTATTTTTCTCAAATAACTTAACCCAAGAAACATCATTATCAGTGGCAAAAGCATCAGCAACGATAATACTATAAATAGCAGGGGCAGCGGGTGTATTAACCTTATAAGAATGAACCTCAACATGTATAGAATTCAAAGCAGCAGGAAATACAGACAGTGAAGGAATCCCAGACTCAATAACAAAAGCATTAATGCTAGCACTAGAACTCAAAGAAGAGGCCATCTCAGGTACCTTAGCAGCAGGAGGTAGAGTAACAGCAGTAAATGCATTTTCAACCTCAACCATCAGAGGGCAACATTTCTTTGAAGGTTGAATTGCACACAGGAGCTTACCCGACATCAACTTCATAGAAGTAGATGATAGGGGAGCACTGGAATCAACCGGCAAAGAAGTAGGGTTTTCACTTGACTCAATCTTCAATTCAAGAACTTGAGCTACAAAATCAATCATCAGAACATCGTAGCCAGAGCTGAGAGAGCCGAAATTCCGGCCAACGGAACTTCATTCCTAGTTGTAGGAGCACCAATCACAGCGGGAAGAGAAACAACAGGGGTATAATCGGATTCTGAGGACTGAACAGAGACATTCCCCGATTTCTTTCTAAAATTCTTACCCATGGATCAAAAGAGAGATAAATGGGAGCTGGAGAAGAAAGGAGCCAAGAACAGCATCAGAAAAGACCCAAGCAGCATTGAAAACGGTCAACCATTGCCTGAACAGATCGCTGGAGCCTACTACTGATTGAGAGCTCACCGAGAGCTCTTTTGCCGAATATGAATAACAAGATGAGAAAGGCGCTTGTAATCGATACCATTTATTGAATGGTGGCTTGAAGGTTGCAATCGCCGCAGCTAGGGAATGAGAAACGTGACGATGAAAAGAATTTGGGTGGTAGGGTTGCGATTGACTGAGAGAATTTGGGCGGATATGACGGATGGGTATTTGTTGTATTTTAGGGTAGTTTTTTTATTTAATATATTTCTTCAAAAAATTTAGGGTAGTTTTTATTTTTATTTAATATATTTCTTCAAAAAATTTTGAATTTATTATATTTTTTGTTTAGGAATAAAATGTTTTCAAAACATATTTTTATGAAATAATGAGGAGATTTTTTCAAAGGCCGATGAATATTAATGAGGAGATTTTATAATTTCCGGTCACAATGTTATCCAAGAAAATCGATCTCGGAGCTCTTCATCGCATGCAAAGAAATCACCTTATTTAAAGCTATATATATTCGATGAAGTTTCTAGGCATTTCCGGTCACCATAGGAGGTTTTCCTGCCGGAAATCGATCTCTGAGTTCTTGATTATGCTGCAAAATCGCAGTTTTTGTAGATAATGATATGCTCAATAACTGCGAGATCTTCGCCGTGAAAATGGATGATACGAATTTGAAGACCTTCAATTGACCCGACCCGGTTCTTCAAGTTTCTAGATTGGTGAGTGATGTACTAATCCAGCTTTGTGCATCGAAGTCCGAGGTTTGGTTTCTATTGTATCCTTCGATTGTGCAATTGAGTTGGAAAATTGTGTTTTGAAGAAGCTTAAAGCAATCTTAAAGCATATGTTCTCGAAGAGGATTATCTTATAGGAGCAGATCGTTGTTGAAATTCTTTCAGAAATACATGTGGTGAAAGCCGAATAATGATGATAGCATAACGCATTGAATTTACCGGTCTTGATCCAAAAGGCATTCATTGGTTTCAATGGAAGAAAAAGCGCTCATAATTTGTTGTTTGTGTAGAATTGTTTTGTATGAGAATTGGCTAGGTGATATGTGTTTTACGTGTGTTGGTTTCTTAAAAGTCGGGTTTAATGGTATTCTCTGAATTATCAATAGATCTTGCATTTCAAAAAAAAAAAAAAAGGAAGGTGTGAGATGAATCTTGTGAATTATGAGGATTTAGCAACCGGTGAAGGTGCGAAACTACAAAAGAAAATGCGATGAAGGTGGGCTAAGGAAAGAAGAATGCTTTGAAAATCGTCGTTGTAAATCTGAAATGAATGATGATGTTGAGTTGCTATCTCCAAGGCCAAGTTCTGTGAAGTCGGGACATGAAGTGACAAGAAGATGCAAGAAAAGAAGAATTTCTGTAGAATTTGATGTGGAAGTCAAAATGTTAAGCCTCGCTAATGTCTCGCACTTAACTTATCAATTGGATTGAACTTATTGCTTTTTTTTTCTTTTTCTTTTCTTGGTTTTGGTTGGTCTTTTATCGGCTTTAACATCATTTTAATGGTGAAGTTGAATTATAAGTATGTGGGAATCGAAATTTTTTTTTTTTTTCTTCTTGTTTTTGAGGTTGGTGATGTGTTTCATTGTGACTTTTTTATTTATGTTGAATCTTTACATGAAATCAGTTTAGTTTGTTTTGCAAAGAATCTGGTTTTGCCCATAACAGATTATCTGGATTTTTTTTTTTTTTTAATTTGTTTTATCGGACAAATGCTTGGAAAGGCATAGATAGTTTGGTATATGGTAGGTTAATGAAACTGGTAGAGTTGATTCGCCCAAAATGCATATTAGAGGATTTTGAATCATTTTTGGCTTCATGTACCTTGGGGTGACATAGGCATTTTAGAGGGATTTTGGATACCACTTGTGGTATCTTTCAGATGTGTATGCGGGCTCTTTTATCAGTTATGTGCATTGCACTGCAGATAAAAAAATGATGTCACTACGTAATTGATTGCCGATGTCACTGTATAAATTGTTGATGTCACACATATATGATTGTCAATGTCACTACATAAAATGTTGATGTCGCTGCATATTTGATTGCCGATGTCACTGCATAAATTGTTGATGAAACGCATATATGATTGCCGATGTCACCGCTGCATAATTGTTGATGAACGCATATATGAGTGCCGATGTCACTACATAAAATTTTGATATCATTGCATATATGACCGCCGATGTCACCGGATAAAATATTGATATCACTTATCTCTTTTACTTAAAGGGATGCCTGAAGTTTTTTTATTTTAGTATGGATACCAACTCGAGGTTCTGTTTGATTCAATTGCCCAACTCTGCATCGCGATGTGTCTCTGCGCCGAGGTAGTCAATCGCGATCACGGTGTCTCGGGGTGGCCGTGTACGTCGCCATCAGCGGTGGTAAATAGATTGAGGTGATGGTCAATGCATCGCGATGGTCAATACATTGGAGGTCGGGGTGGTCACTGCATCGCGTCATCGCGGTGTCTTCAGATCGGGGTGGTCGCTATCGTGCGTGGTGTCTACCATCGAGGGTGGTCACATCGCGCGGTGTCTTTGCATCGGGGTGTCCACGTTGCATCGCGGTGGTCGTCAGATCGGGGTGGTCAATGGGTGTCACTTCATCGAGGCGCCTCGTGCATTAGGGTGTCATCAGCATCGCGCGGTGGTCAATGCATTGTGATGTCACCGCATTGGAGGTGTCCTCGTGCATTGGAGGTGTCTCTGCATCGCAAGCGTCTCAGCATTGTCTACGTATCAGGGTGGTCATCGCGCGTCGCGGTGTCTGCAGTGATCGGGGTGGTCTCGCGATCGCGTGTCTCATCGGGGTGGTCACCGTCGGGGGTGGTCGCTGACGTGGTGTCACTTCATCTCGGTGTCGCTTCATCACGGCGTCTCTGCAATACGGTGTCATTTCATCGCGGTGGTCAATGCATCACGGTGTCACTTCATCGCGGTGTCTCTGCATTGAGGTGGTCAATGCCTCGCGGTGGTCAATGCATCGCGGGTGGTCACTGCATCGCGGCGGTCGTTGCATCGGAGTGGTGAATATATCACGGTGGTCAATGCGGTGTCTCTGCATCAGGGGTGGTCACTGCATTGGATGTGTCTCTGCATCGCGCGCGTCTCTGAGAGTCTCAGATCGGGGTGGTCACCAGATCGCGGTGTCTGCTGCATCGGGGGTGGTGGCACCGATCGTCTTTGTCTCTGATCGGGGTGGTCACTGCGTAGCGTGTCTCGCATCGGGGGTGGTTATTGCATCGCGGTGTCTCGTGATTGGGGTGGCCTTTGCGTCGCGGTGGTTAATGGATCTGGGGTGGTCAATGCATCACGGTGTCACTTCATCGAAGCGTCTCGCATCGCGGCGTCTCGCATCATGGGTTTCACCGCATCGCGGTGGTCAATGCATCGGGTAGTCAATGACCTGGGGGTCAATACGTCCGCAGTGTCACTTCATCGAGGTGTCTCCGCATCGGAGGTGGTCAGCGCGATCGGGGTGGTCAACTGCGTCGCGCTTTGTCATTGCATCGCGGTGTCACTTCATCGAGGTGTCTCGTATGCCTCAGATTCTCGGTGTCTGCATCGCGGTGTCATTTCATTGCCGTGTCTCTTCATCCCGGTGTCACTTCATCGCGGTGTCTCTGCAATACGGTGTCATTTCATCGCGGTGGCAATGCATCGCGTGTCACTTCATCGCGGTGTCTCTGCATCGAGGTGGTCAATGCATCGCAGGTGGTCACTATATCGCGGTGGTCGTTGCATCGGGGTGGTCAGTGCATCGCGGTGGTGAATGCATCGCGATGGTTAATGCATCGCGGTGGTCAATGCGGTGTCTTTGCATCGCGGTATCATTTCATCGAGGTGGTCGTTGCATCGGGTGGTCAATTTATCGCGATGGTCACCGGAAAAAAAAAAAAAAAAAAAAACGTCTTAGTCTCTAGGAAAAAAAAAAAAAAAAAAAACCACCATGTTTTATCATCCAGGGAAAAAAAAAACAAACAAAAAATCAACACGCATTGCATGTTTGCATCCTGAATAACAAAACAAACAAAACACAGCATCTATACGCGCCGCCGGTTTTTTTTATTATTTTTATTAATTGAGGGTAGATTGGTCTATGTATTAATTTTGTGTTCTTATAACCAAATAAGATTTCTTAGTGTCCTATTTACCTAATTAAGTCCAATATGTGTCCTTTTGGACCCTTGCCCCTTTTTTTTTTGAATATTAATGAGGAGATTTTATAATAACAATGAGGAGAAACGGAATTTGGTCATAAAATTCCTTCACTCCTCATTAAAGGATACATGTAATGACGAAAATACTGCTCCTCATTAAATTCTCCTCATTAGAGGTCCTTTTTCTAGTAGTGTCCGTATTGACTACTTCTTATACCAACACGATCCTCTGATGCTTGACTCACTTTTATACCATCTCTCGGATCCGATCTGATGCTATGGTCCGTATTGACTACTTATATACCAACACGATCCCTTGACCGAGGATCTCGGGATCCGATCTGATCTTATGGTCCGTATGGACTCGCTTATACCAATTGACTACTTATATCCGATCTGATCACGATCCCTTTACCAACACGCTCCCGACCGAGATCTCGGATCCGATCTCGATGGACTACTTTTATCCAACACGATCCCTGATCCGAGGATCTCGGATCCGATCTGGGTCCGTGATCGACTACTTATACCAACACGATCCCTTGACCGGGATCTCGGATCCGATCTGATGATATGGTCCGTATCGACTACTACTTATATACCAACACGATCCCTTTGACCGAGGATCTCGGATCGTCTGATCTGCTATGGTCCGTATTGACTACTTCTTATACTTATACCAACACGATCCCTTGACCGACCGAGGATCTCGGGATCCGACTCGGATCCGATCTGATGCTATGGTCCGTATTGACTACTTTCTTATACCAACACGATCCCTTGACCGAGGATCTCGGATCCGATCTGATCTTATGGTCCGTATTGACTACTTTTATACCAACACGATCCCTCGGACGAGGATCTCGGTATCCGATCTGATCTTTATGGTCCGTATTGACTACTTCTTATACCAACAGATTATGAATGACAATCACCGGTTTTTACTGTTTTTGACAATTATTGACCGGTTTCGTCGAATTTTACCCGATTTCCTGAAGATTTATACTGTTTTAACCCAATTTTACCGGTTTTGACGAATTTTGTCCGGTTCAGACCTAATTTTGATCAATAATGAATGACATTCACCGGTTTTCTGATTTTTTAACGATTATTGACCGGTTTAAATCGTATTTTACCCGATTTCCTGAAGATTTATCTTGTTTTAACCCAATTTTACGGTTTTGACGAATTTTGTCGATTCGGACTTAATTTTGATCAATAATGAATGACATTCACGGTTTCTGATTTTAACGATTATTGACCGGTTTCGTCATATTTTACCCGATTTCCACCGGTTTATCTTGTTTTTACCCAATTTCACGGTTTTGACGAATTTTGTGTGGTTTAGACCCAATTTTGATCAATTATGAATGACATTCACGGTTTTTGCGCTTTTTTACGATTATTGACCGGTTTAAGTCGTATTTTACCCGATTTCCACCGATTTATCTTTGCTTTTACCCAATTTTTGACGATTATTGACCGGATTTTCCAACATAAATTGATGGTGGGTGAATGAAACGTAATATAATAATACAATACTTACTGAATATTACAATAAAACGGACAAATTCATAGGAACGTTACATATAATACATTACATTTATTAAAACAGTACAATAAAAAACATATTACTGATTATCTTAATGTGGATTGATAATCTCATCACTTGTATAAACCGGTACACCATTCAATGATTCCTCATTCAGGGCATCGTTCGGGGGGTCTTGAGGTACTAAAATTGCATCCGCACCCAAGGACAACATGAAACTATCTTCACAGTGATGAACAGGAACAGTTTCTCTACTCTCAAAATATTCATCGATCCCGATTCCATCAAATCTCTCATTTACCGCATCGTTTACACCAACATCCATTTGAACACTTGTTTCTTGGGTTCCAAAATCAGGTTCCTCTATTTGAACACTTGTTTCTCTCTCAAATTGTGTTCCGTTTTCCTTTGCTTTCAAACTTACCAATATCACATCTTTCTTTGGATCACAACCACTTAAGAACGATGCCACAACCTTATCACAATCAATTACCATTGGTGAAGCTTTACTAATAGAAGCCATGACTTTCATTTCAAAATCATTCAACCCTGTATCAATTTTCAAATCTACTTTCACCATCTCATACAATTCGTTATATGGAACTGTTATTTTCAAGCTTACAAGCTTGGTCACTTGTTCCTTTTCATCTCCTACATACTTCCAAACCCAATCACCAACGACATTCTTCTCAAACTCAATAGGATAACATACAAATATCGAAACTTTGCGTATCCTAACCATGACGAATCAAAAAATGTCCTGCAAAAATCCATTCAATACAATCATTACGGGCAAAAACAAACAACAATGGGATAACAACTTCAAACTTGTTTTTGTATAAACCAACAACGAGGGTGTAAGAATAGCGAGGGGTGGTGTGTGGTTGAAGAATAGCAATATGGGGAAACAACAAATGTCTAACAAAGTTAGTCAAGTAGGAAGTTTGTACAAGCCAACATCCTAATTTTAGCTTCTCAATTACTTTCAATGCATCTTCTTCCCCACTTCATTACATACAATACTAACATCTACTTCAATAATCCTAAAAACTAATAAAAGAAGACATACCCGTGACGGATTTTGGAGGGATTCTAGATTCGTTCACCTCTTCAACCGATACACGAACTCAGCTTCAACTTCAGCTTCTTATCCAATCGACAATGGAGCTTCAACTTCAGCTTCTTATACACGAACTCATCTTCAACTTCAGCTCTAATCCAGTCACGATGGAGGCTGTGAAAATGGGAGGTTCTAACGATAATAATGGAGGAACTGTGGCTGCCAATTGAGCTGTTAAAAATGGGGGGAAATGGGGGAAATACGGGTCGGGTTTGAGAGGGAGGCAAATTGGGGGCGATTTGGGCGGGAAAATTGAAAGATTAGGTTGGGGGTGGCCGGCGGTAGGATTCAGGAGGGTAAGAAGTCACCGGCGGTAGCATTATAAATTGGGTCTATAAGGGTAAATTGGGTATTCAACAGCCTTATGGTAATATGGGTCATTTTTGCCAAACCTTTGGGACAACAAGTTATCCCAACCATAAACTTTGTCAAGCGTCCCTCTTTTGCCAACCCTCTTTCTGTTTGGTGGAGAGGCTTTGAGTTGGTTCAGATCGTAATACTGTAGGAAATTTTCATTATTTTATATTATTTTTAAAGTACAAATGATGAATCTCTCATTGCGCCTCAAAAATCCAAGGCTCCTCTGGAGAAAGTGGAGAACATTGCCCGACCTGATGCTGTAAGAAATATATATTTGATTTTTCTGTTTCTTCTTCTTTTGGCCTCTAAATTTATCTGCATTCTTATTTCATTTGCTTTGTTCTCTCAATGGCTATATCTTAGAATTTAAGGAACCTCCTTTCTTCTTTCGCAAGAGCTGCTTCAATTGTCATCAAATTCTGCAGATGTATTGTTCCATTGTTTTGTGAATCTTTTATGGATTGTCTGTCGTCGCATCTTTTATTCGGTGTGGTAAGTCTTTTTATATATTACATTAATTAATTTGGAGGCGTGAATTATAACCACTCCTTTCTTCGGCATTGAATTGGGTAGAAGCTTAGAGAAATCACCTTTAATGAGCAGTTTATTCTTAGTTCTTGCTGTTAAATAATATGTTACTAAAATGAAATGGTAGGTTACATCTTCGATTCAAAGCAATGAGAAGAGGGGTATGCTTGGATTTTTGTAGTTTTATATCTAGATGCTATGGTTTTGTAAGGACGTGTATAATGGGTTATCAAATAGTGATTTTAACGTACACAAACTCTTTATTTTCAGCTTAGTATCGCTTGGAAATGTTTTCTCTTATTGCAGGCGCAAGCAAGAGCAAGAAAATGTTGTTACACACTTTATGGTTATCATCAAGTTCAGATAATGTGTGCGTAAGTCCATTTGTTTGGTGATTTAAAAAAAAATACATTTCCTTATTGTTACCGCAATCCTCACACTTTCCTGATTGATGACCACATGTCATTCAACTTCTGAATGTCTCTTTGGAGGACATTCCAGTCGTTGAAAATTTCACTTTCAAAACCTTTATATTTTGTAGACAATCCGATTTCATGTTGAGTATCTAGAGAAATTCGGTTTTATAGACCTCCTAGATGTGGTGAAAATTTTGACATGGGCACATTCCCTGAGGATGTGCAACATGCTCTTTTATTTAATGAGATTCACTCAATTGCTTGCTATTCAGGTACTTTCCATATGCTTCTCTGCTTGGTTTACACTGTGGATACTGTTAGCTTGAGCATCTTTGTTAGGGGTCTTGCAACTAAGCAAATGTTATGTGGAATATACATCATATTGGCATCTTTCAAGATGCTGTTAGAAGATTTATTGCCTTCCTTGGACATTTTGTTTGGTTACTTGAAACATAAAGTAATTTGTTCGATTTCCATTGTCTTTCTAAGTTGACCTGCAGTACCATTGTAAATATTAATTTGAAATGAGGCGATTACCATCCATCTTCGATCCGCTACCAGTTTAACACATGTTTTACCATCCTCTGAATTTTTAGTTCAGTCACAAGATATATATATAATTCTCTGTTTTGTCATTCACTTCATGTATGTAAAACATTCAAATTAATTACCAGGAAGACTGAGTTAACTTCAACAAACAATATATATAAATTCCTAAAAAGACCTACTGGAGCAAGAATTTGTACAGGATCAAGGGTAGTTAATTAAAAGAGAATCAACTTACTGGAGAAATAATAAATAATTATAGTTGTGTCTAAAATAAGTTGCCCTCATCTGTTCTCATGTCTCTATCATCACGTAATAGATATCTCTGTCATATGGTTAACAGTTGGCCTAGAGGAATTATGATGCGATTGTTATTTATCAAATACATGTCTTTTAATGATGACAATATACACTAATTTTGGCCTTCCAATTTTATCGGATGTCCCCGAAGGGACTAGTTTTGGCCTTCCAATTGCAGAATAATAAAGGAAAATGGAGGCTTAAATATCTACTTCAGCAAACTGAGCTTTTTGCTAAATCTGGGATGTGTACATCGGAAAAGAACGTTACAGGAAGGTATGCGTTATTAAAAAAAATAAAAACAATTCATTGATTAATTTTAATGTGTTTATTATTAGCCGTGTACTACTAGCTGCTAGATACATAATCATCCAACCATCCATAAATTTTGCTTAAGTTGTGGTTTTCATTACATTGCATTCATTTTGTGTATTTAGAGGTTGATATTTGAGTAAGTATTTTCCGTTTGGGTGGTGCAAAAGATCTACTCAATGTTTCTAGATGTCCTATTTGATTACTCTTGCAAACCCTCTTCAGTTCTGTTTACTATATTATTTTATGGAATATTTACAAAATCATTTTTAAACTTGATGGACATTAATTTGGTGTATTTTAATCATATATATAGCGGTACACATGTTTTTAAAGTTACCGAAGAAGACGGTCAAGAATGTCTACCTTTACCTTTAAGAGGGTACAAATGCTTTGGTCATTAGAATGCCCCTCTTGCTCCTTTTATCAAGGTACTGCTACGCTTTCTTTTTCACGAGTAAAAGATTATGCGAACGTTAAATGCAACAGCATATTAGAGACCACATGATTGTTAAGAAAAAATAATCATGGAATTCATTCTACATATATAAATGGATTTCTACATGGGAATCCAAATCACACAACATGACTATTGTCTCATATTTAAACACAACATTTCTAACACGTCATTTTCCTTTAATATTTATTTTCAAAGTATGCATTCTCCCGTGCATTGCACGGGTTTTTCTACTAGTATAAATATTGATAAATTCAACAATACCCGTTTTCCTTAATTAACCCGCTCCATACCCATAATGATTCCCACTTACGCAGCCACTTACAACAAACTAGAAAAAACGTCAAATTTATAACAACAAGACAAACTTATCAACAAAACAAATTTATCCATCCGCAAAACTAACATATCATGAAGCGTTTGTTGATGGAAATGTGTTCTGCAAAAATTAACGTGAAGCGTTTTTAATTGATCTTGACTAAATTAAATAAATAAATTTAAAAAGAACGAAATCAAATACAAAACCGAAATAAAAAAATTTAAAAATCAATCAAGATCCTAGATTGAAAATCAAATACAAAACGAAAAAAAGACTGAACAAAAAAATCAATCAAGATTCTTGATTGAAAATCAATTAAAAATGCTTCACATTTTTTGCAGAACACATCGCTATCAACAAACACTTTCGATATAAATTTTGTTAGAAAAAATGCGTGTCTGATAAAGGATGATCTCCAAGCGCGTTAAGCGCTTTTTAAAGAGATGTTTTTACGATCTCTATCGAGGATCTGATGGAGTCTGACAACTTTGGAGACATTTATATGTTTATCTTGATGATCTTTCAATGAAAAACGTACTCATCTTGAATGCGAATTCTCTATATATGAGCAAGTAATCGATATGAGTGCACCCTTCGTGCTTCAAAGGATATGTCCCGTGAACAATGGCCAAGCGAAATGGTGTGTCGAATGACAAGCACCAACGAAATGGTGTGTCCCGATGGAAAAAATCCCGTCGAACCCGACTAACTCAGCGTGCAACGACACAAGTGAAACAAAAATAAAAACTGACTTTGTGAATAAAATATCTAACAAATTTTATATCAATAACCATTGTATTACTTAAAGTGGTCATTTCATAGTTATAGTCGATTCTCTATTTTATTTTATATTTATCTACCCCGTGCATAACACGGGTATTTGGCTTGTTCCTCCTTACATTTTTTGATTGTTTTTTTTAAATTTGTCACCATATGTGTTTTTTTTTTAACTTCCGACAACACACGGCCACTGTTGTTATTTTGTAATAGTAACATAAATGCATTGACGTTAGTCACCAGTGACACTTTTGCAGTGTCAATGACGTTGATTTAAAAAAATAAATTGACGTTGTTTTCTTTAAAGCAACATCATTGTCATTGACTATATTTTTGAAAATAAATATTAGGGGCAATAACGTTATTTTTATGAAAAATAAGTAATTTAAATTTTAAAGAATGCATGAAGTGGTGTGATAAAATCCCGATAAGTAAATTCAAAAGGCTTGGGCTACTATTCCGCAAATAGAACCAGATCTTTTAATTTTGAAGGGCCAGAGGCTCGGGTTACCCTCTCACATCCCTAACAGGCTTTGATTTTCTAAACTTAACAAGAAGGCCACATGTTATATTGCTATCTTGGGCTTTGGTTTTCCAAACAAAACAACAACGCATGTTATACTGGTTTTGAAATCACATATAATGCATGTTAAATTCAGGAAATACTACCCTCCGACCAGTACAAACGAATTGGACGGTCCAGTTTACTGTTAGATCAATAAAATAAAAACAATCATTGGATTGATTTGACCTACTATTACTTATTGTGTACCATAATAAATATTTTAAACTCTCAAAAAGATAACCGGTCACTCGTTAAAAAAAAAATTGCTATTGCCAGTCAATTAAGATTTACTGTCTCAATCAATTGAGAACAGATTCGTGCAAAATTGCAGAGGAAATTCATAATATAAGCTCAAAAAACCAAATTAAACAGAGAAAAGGAACGTGTTGAAAACCAAATGATATGTAAATTACCACCCATGCAATCGTTTATGCTGATCGATTGTGTATTCTCTGGTGACAACCTCCTCTTTCCTCGGTTTGCTTCCTTTCTCCACCATTTTTCGACAGGAGCTTGAAGAATTCGACGGAGATGTTTTTGTAGGGAAAAATAAATTATTTCCGTGTAGTTAATTTTTTTTTAGCAATTTTTTTTTACCGGTTGGTTAAATAATTGATTAGATGTGTTATTGTACACATTAACTATGGTGTATTAAAAAAATGATCAACGTACATAATTATTTATATATTTTTTCAACAGCAAAGATTAAAAAACCGGACAATTAGAAACTGGACTATAGCCGCTCTCGTTAAATTCATGTATAATTGTCGTGTCCGAAGTAATACTACAAAGATGTCAATAGAACCCCCAATCATCCACAAAATAACAAGAAATCTATCTGGAGTAAAATATATCAAAATCACAATTTATTAGTGAATGTGGTGTCGGAAGTAATTTACAAATGCCAATAAAATTTAAGATATTTTTTCATAATTAAATATTATATAACCGTTTGCATATGCGTTGCCGTACAAATTAATGTTGTCGTAACAAAACGGGATTCGACCTTTTACGACCCTGAATTCATGCATATGTTCATGAACGAAATCATGCATCCGGTTCAGATTCATGCATTTACGAACTGATGTGCCTTTACAAGTGTACATGTATCTGTGAACGGTGATGACCCTTACCTTTTCGCGTAGGAGTACCTCACTTCGTGTATGCATGGGGTACCTTCGGCCTATAAAAGGCACAAGTATGCAAACGAAATCAATCCATAGTTTGAAACCATCATCAAAGCAAACTTCTGAGAGTCTTGGGGTTTGATTCAAACAAGTCACTGTTTGAATCAAACACATCCATTGTATCATGAGAGAGATTTTCGTTAGTTCCCTAAGTGACAATCGTGTGGGACGAAACATCTCTTTAAAATCAACGCATTTGCGTGCCTTAGAGTTCTTCATAGTCTATGAAATTCGTAAGTACTAATTTTTCCAACATAAAACCCATTAAGATGGATAACTTGGATGTTGAACCCATCAATATATATCTTCCTTGATGTGTGTCACTGGTTATAGGCGAGTACAAGTGAAGGTAGATTCCACATCATGCGTCCAACAGCTGCAGCATGCCCGAATTGAAGTGAGAACTTATCGTCCATCAGTTGTATGGTTTTGGAATGTGTTACCATGAGTAGTGCACTGTCGTTTATTTTTCTTTTCTTGAGTTTAGCGATCGGGCAATAGGCCACCTCATCTTCCTACCCATGTAGTTTGTATGCACATGACTTAATTTATTAGGGGGTTCACCCCTCCATGTGTGGTGAATGCTTGTTTGATCTTAGTTAGTAATAAATTTATTTTAAAAATAAACTCGTTGGGTATTGTAAAATATTTATTTATCGTTTACGTATAAATACAACCAGATCATTTTTTTTTGTAAATGTCTAAGAGAATTATGACCATCTTATTTTCTATATCTTTTTTTTTTTTTTGGATTAGATGTATATTTCCAAGAGGATGACGCACCACGATCAGATAATCATTGCATGTTTAGAAAAAAAGAATAAATTATATTTTGTTATTGTTCGGACCAATCATGATATGTTATTCAATCAGAAGATTGAAGATGCAACACCTTCAAACTTCGGACACAACCAAGTCAGATTATGACTGAAGACCCCTAACGTGTGAATGATGTTCTTTCTTGACAGAAAACCAACTCTTCCATCATGAATCATGAAAATGATTGTTTTTCGTCTTCAACGGTCCATTTGACGGTTCCATGCATGAGGAAAACTGAAATTGAGTGATTTGTTATTCAACCGTACGTCCCGAACAGTTACGAATTACAGCCTTGTCACATTAGCTCTCTATGGTGATGCTTATGTTATTTGTATTTAGTTGTTATTTCTGGTATAAAATATCATACAAACAATTATTGAATGACTAAATTCTCCGGTAATTTAAAGTTGAACGTTCATGTCATTTGTATTTTTTCTCATTGAATGAAATAATGAAATCACAAGGAATGTTATACTAAATTATTTTATTTGATGTAATTTATGAATTCCCGTAGAAAAAAAAAAAAAAAAACAAAAATTTTAATTGTTGAAGATAAAGACTAAAAGGGTATTATAGTCATTGCTAGAAAGTTTGTTATGGTGTGTACTACCTAGTACTAGATTCTATCTAGATTTTATTCCTAGTATTTTCCCTATTTATGTAACCAAGACATTTAATGAATGTAAGACAAAATATTCTCTGAAATTCAAGTTGGTATCAGAGACTTTCTTGGCTATGGCCACTGCCGGTGAGACAACCACCGCCGGAGCTACAGCTCCACCAACAACACCACCACCAGCTTCTACAACACCACCAACTTCCACACCTCAACAAAGAAGTGAAACTGGTCACATATCTCAAACCACAATCGGGTTTCCATCTCAGTCCTCTACACTTCCGTTCACCGCTGGACAGTTTCCAGCTTTTGGCTCCACCTCCTACCTCCGGCCATCGATTCCAAATTTCCCCAGCTTTATGCAACAGAATCCTGCTGTAACACCTGTCATGCAATCTTTACCAACCCAGATTCCACCTACTGCTTCAATGAGCTCCTTGGCCCCTTTCAACACCAATTTGAACCAAGCTTGCACTATCAAGCTTGATAGATCTAATTATCTACTGTGGAAATCCACCATTCTACCCATTGTTCGTGGACACAAGCTGGATGGTCATCTCCTGGGTACTAAACCAAAACCACCAGAAATCATATCCACTTACAATCCGGCAACCATGTCTGCCACCACCATTTCAAACCCAGCATTTGAAGAATGGTACACTAAGGATCAGCTTCTAGTTGGGTGGTTGATGAGCTCTATGAAAGAGGAAGCTTTACTGGAAGTTGTTGGATCTGAAACTGCTCATGAAATATGGACCAGCCTGGAAATCCTTTACAACAATCGATCAAAGCAAGAATGCTCGAGTACAAGATGACTCTAACTCATGGTGAAAAAGGTTCAAAATCCATGATGGACTATCTTGCTCAGATGAAATCCTACTCAGATGGTTTGGCTGCTGCTGGTTACCCCATTACAAAAGGTGAATTGATTCTTGCTACTCTTGGAGGCTGAGCAAAGGAGTATGAATCATCATAGTGAATCGACCTCAGGAATTGGTGCTTTGTCTTGGCAAGAAGTTCGATCCTGGCGGTGACTCATGAGCGTTTGATAGCTCGATTTAATCCCTCTGCAAACATGGACTTGGGCCTACCATCTGCCAATGTTGTTTCAAGATCTGGGGGGAATAGATCATCAGGAAATCGATCTGGATATCAAAGTGGAAATCAAGACCAAGCGTCTGGAAGAGGAAGAGGAAACAGAGGAGGTAGGAACTCCAGGGGACGAGGAGGATGAGGTCCTACCACTGCAAATTCTTCAGGCAGCAGCAGACCAATATGTCAAGTGTGCAACAAGACTGGGCACACAGCTGTGGATTGTTGGCACAGGTTTGATTCAAATGTAGGTGTTCCAACTCAGTCTGAAAACCCTCAGAGGAACAATAATGCTTATCTTGCATCATCAGACACAGTGAGCGATTCAAACTGGTATATGGACAGTGGTGCTTCGAGTCATGTTACAGCAGACCTCAGCAATCTCCATATCAATTCTGGCTATGAAGGCTCAGATAATCTAACAGTTGGAAATGGTGAGCAACTTTCTATAGTTCATATTCGTCAGTCCAAAATTTGTGGTCCTAATAGTGTCATTAAACTTAAAAACATTCTTCATGTACCTGAAATCACTAAAAACCTTCTTAGTATATCCAGACTAACCACTGACAATCCTGTTGTTGTTGAATTTTGTGCTTCTGGTTGTGTTGTTAAGGACAAGGTCTCAGGGATGGTGCTGTTGGAAGGTGAGGTCAAGGATGGTCTGTATCAACTCCAAACTCCTAGTCTGAGCTCTCTTCAATCCAAGAATAAGAGTCATGATGTCTGTTATGGTCAGTTTGTTAAATGTCCAAATGAGTCTGTTAAAAATGGACCTCTAGAGTCTCTAGTTTGTTCTGTTAATTCTCCAGAAAAAGCCACATTGTGGCATAGAAGATTAGGGCATGCTTCTGTCAAGGTCATTGACCTAGTGTCTAAGCAATGTAATCTTCCTATCAATAAAATGTATGTGTTTTGTGAAGCCTGTCAATTTGGAAAACACCATAACAAACTTTCTAGCAATGACTATAATACCCTTTTAGTCTTTATCTTCAACATCCCCCCTCAAACGAGAAGGGGTCTTGACCACTTGAAGTTTGTCTCGAAATTGAGTGAATTTTGTAGCTGACAGTGGCTTTGTAAGGCAATCTGCAATCTGTTCTGAATATGGGATGTATTTGACTGAAATAGATCCTTCTATAATCTTGTCTCGAATAAAATGCACATCTAACTCAACATGCTTGGTTCTGTTATGAAAGACTGGATTGTATGCCAGTGCTTGTGCACTCAGATTGTCACACCAAATCACAGAAGTTTTGGGTAGAGGTATATATAGTTCTCCAAGAAGATACCTGATCCACTGAAGTTCTGCTGTTGTGTTTGCAAGGGCCCTGTATTCAGATTCTGTGCTTGATCTAGACACAACTCCTTGTTTCTTAGAGCTCCATGAAACTAAGGATCCACAGATGTAAACACAGTATCCAGCAATGGACTTTCTGTCAGTTAAATCACAGGCCCAATCTGCATCTGAAAAACCAATGAGACTAATAGCTTGATCAGGGAGGAAATGCAGGCCATAGTCAATAGTTCCCTGCACATACCTGAGAAGCCTTTTGATAGATTGCCTATGTACCACTCTTGGATGCTGCATATACTGGCTCAGAGTATTGACAACATATGAAATATCTGGCCTGGTGAAGGTCATATATTGAAGGGCACCAATGATACTTCTATATAAGGTAGGATTATCCATTAGAGGAGTGTCTGTACTAGTGAGGTCAACTCCAAGAGCCATTGGGGTAGGGCAAGGCTTGAGATGAGTGAATTCAAGTTTTGTAAGAGTTGAGTAGCATAAAGTTTTTGACTTAGGTATAACCCTGTATCATCTCTATGAACTTGCATTCCCAAAAAATGGCTTAGGCTTCCCAGGTCCTTCAAGGCAAATTTCTGGTTTAACATCTTGATAAACTTCTGTATCAGAAAGTACCTGTTGCCAGTGACTAGTATGTCATCAACATAAATTAAGACATATAGGAGAGTGGTTCCTTGCTTGAAAATAAATAGAGACACATCTGCTTTAGATTGTCTGAACCCCCAACTAATGAGCTGCTATCTCAATTCTTCAAACCAGGGCCTGGGGGCCTGTTTGAGACCATATAGGGCCTTTTTTAAACAGCATATGTGATGAGATTTTGCAGGATCAACAAATCCTTCAGGCTGTGGCATGTAGACTGCTTCTTTGAGGTTTCCATTTAGGAAAGCATTGTTGATGTCAATCTGGTTGATTTTCCATTGGCAAGCAACAGCTAAGGCAAGTATCACCCTGATAGTTGAGGCTTTTGCCACAGGGCTAAAAGTTTCAGTGTAATCCAGGCCTGGAGTTTGTAGGAAGCCTTTAGCAACCAGTCTAGCCTTGTGTTTTTGGATAGTCCCATCATCATTCAGTTTTAACTTGAATATCCATTTGTTCCCTACCAATTTAAGATTAGGGTTTGGTGGCACCAGTTCCCATGTCTTATTTAACATCAAAGCCCTGTATTCTTCTTGCATAGCCATCTTCCACTCATTCTGCTTTAGGGCATCAGATACTCTTGTTGGTTCAATTGGATATGAGTGAGCAGAATGAGTGGCTAAATAAGAAAAGGTTTTGGGTTTGAAGATCCCACTTTTTGATCTGGTTTGCATTTGGTGGACTGGTGCAGGTTGAGGTATAGGTGGTGGTGAAGGTGATGGTGAATTTGTGTTTTGTGGTGCAAGTGGTCAAGACCCCTTTTCGTTTGAGGAGAGATGTTGAAGATAAAGACTAAAAGGGTATTATAGTCATTGCTAGAAAGTTTGTTATGGTGTGTACTACCTAGTATTAAATTCTATCTAGATTTTATTCCTAGTATTTTCCCTATTTATGTAACCAAGACATTTAATGAATGTAAGACAAAATATTCTCTGAAATTCAAGTTTAATTAAGGTTAATCCATATAAAAGTATCGACAGCAATTAAGTTATTTTCCAATAGACGTCACTGATTTTGACTAAACAACCATGGAGCTTATAATTTGGATTTTGATCAAGGCATGCCATGTGCCATCTTATCTTCAATTTAAGGAAGTAGTAGTACTAACATAAATCATTGTTTATTTACGTCGTACAAACTTTTGTAGCAAATATTACAAAGCAAAAGACATATATTTACAGCCGGTTGACGATATAAGCATGTAGCGTAATCCGGAGTCAAACCTTTTGATGTATCAAATCGTAAGATGCATACGGTGCTGTTCTTAACATTAATAGTCCCGTAATATTATACTACCTCCGTCCCAAAATATAATTCCATATAGGACTTTTCATACAGATTAAGAAAGTGATTAAATGTTATTAATTATAGCGGTAAAAATCTAGAATACCCTTTTGACTCTCATTAATGTAATAGTTGTAAAGTAGGTGGATGTATAATAAATTAAGGGTAAAAGGAAGAAAAATGTATTAAATGTTCCATTGGTATTCTAAATGAACTTATATTATGGGACAAATTCAAAAAGCTTAGCGGACTTACATTTTGAGACGGATGTAGTATTATACTCCCTCCGTCCCAATTTGCTTGAGACATTTTGGAACTCACAATGTAACGCAAAGTGCTAACCCGAGTTGACAAGACATTTATGTCTCACACTTATATGGTGGTGATACGTTTCCCCCACTTTCAATGTGGGATATCACATTCTCCCACCTTATAAGGGACTGTCGTCCTCGCCAGGACGGCCAAGACTTGTCCCTGTGGACTTGTCCCAGTTCGTCTCTACCAGAGGACTCTAGAGGTGGCCGGTGGTGATACGCTTCCCCCACTTTCAATGTGGGATATCACATTCTTCCCCCTTATAAGGGAATGTAGTCCTCGCCAAGACGGCCAAGACTTGTCCCCGTGAACTTGTCACAGTTCGTCTCTACCAGAGAACTCTAGAGGTGGCCTGTGGCACTTAAGTTCGTCTAGAGGTGGCCTGTGGCACTTAGATCCGTCTGATAGTCGGCTCTAAATACCATTCTGTAACGCCCCCAGACCCCGGGTCTGGTAGCGTTAAATGAGTCATAAATGGTCTGGTCAACAGCTTAGACCGTCGTCCTCGCTTGGTCTAAAAGTGTTAACCCGAGTTGACAAGACATTTATGTATCACACTAATATGGTGGTGATGCTCTTCCCCCGCTTTCAATGTGGGATATCACATACAATATTTAAAGAGACATCAATTAATGAGTTGTCTGATCATTTAAAACTTAACTAATTTACATTTTTATCATTTTATATGTAGCATTATTTTCATTTAAGGAGACATCAATTAATGAGTTGGGGGCAATTTAGGCAATTAAAGCAAAAACTTTAAGTCTATCTAGAGTTATGAGACTTATTTTGAGACAGTAAAAAAAGAATAAGTCTCAAACTAATTGGGATGGAGGGAGTACATAATACAATGGACATAACACAATATATTTTATACAATTGATTATGTTATATGACCAATATATAAACGCAAATTTTATGGTGATCTTGGACCAAGTATAACTTGATTATTCAGGATCAATAGTAAATCAGAAAGACACATGATATCTGACCGTGTAAAACATAAATGCAATATTTTTACAAATTTACCCTCCTTTAAGAATTCCTATTGAAGGAACAAGTATGACATGGTAATCATAAACCACCATAAACCTACTGATATATATTAGTATTTTATCACAATTAATGTTGTAAGATGTATTGACGTTCATTTTGTTGTGTTTGTTTTATGGCGCACGCATCATTTTTCTCAATAGGACTGACGCAAAATTAAACGATAAGTGTTTTTTTAAGTCTAAAGTGCATGATTCAAAACAATGACGGAACCACGAATTGATGGTCGAATAACTTAATGAATTATATTTATATAATCGGGTTAGCTGGATTAATACAATTAACTATGTCATAACAAAACACATACTCCCTCCGTCCTGTATTATAAGTCCTTTTGGACTTTTCACACAGATTAAGAAAAATCATAAATAAGTTACTTTTTAATATTTCAAAGCAAAATATTATATTGTTTTTTGGGAGTGACTTATAATATTGCATTGTTTAGTGTGAAAGTAAAAACAATACATTAATCTTGTATTGAAATGTGAGAAAGACTTATATTTTAAGACACCAAAAAAAAGTTAAAATGATTTATATTACGGGACGGAGAGAATACATTTGTTCACCGGTTATAAGTTTAAAATCAATTGGGTGTAATATACAAAATTAGGCACATACGTACTTTTCAACAACTTTTTTATTAGGCTCACCCCAGTCGTTTTACTTTAAACAACATTCCAAACACATCGTTTTTCGTTCCAGTTATACTTTTTCAACACTTTAAAATATCATTCACTCCAATAAGCACACTTAATAAACCACTCCAAAATCATTTTTTTTTCATTAAACACCAATTTATTTTCCCTCCACCTACCTTAAATTATTCCACCATAATTGAAATAAAATATTTTATATTTTGGATTACAAAATATTTTATATTTGCAACGTGAAAAAATAATTTTGCCTTTTTGTTGTTGTTGTTTTTTTTTTTTATAGTAATAATTATCATCACCATAAATAAATTTTCATGAAAGAAATAGTACTCAAATGAAAGAAATTGATACATAAAAAAAAATAGTTGAGATAAAAAAAAGGAGTTGAAATGAGAGAGAATGAATGATTTGTGGTATTTTTTTTTTCCAAAAGCAACTCCAAATCATGAAGTGAGGCTTCAGGAATTTGGAGGAAGAGTATACTTTCAGTATTTCTTGTGATAATAAAGTGGATAAAGTTTACTTTAAAATACTTTGAAGTGTTGAATCCAGTCTCCATTGAAGACAGCCTTATTATTTAGGAGTATAACTTTTCAACAACTTGTACAATGGTTTCGCTTTTTCACTAAAATAAAGGGGTACTTAGTTGGAAGGCCGTATATTTACAAGTTTTAATTTAATTATTAGTAGGAGTAGGAGTAGCATATTTTCATTGTCAATGATTCCTCAACTGCCAGTGTTACTTTATTTGTTTTAATTTAGTCAACGTCGGGACAACAAGAAACATTTCATACGCCGGCCACATATATAGTGGTCATAAACTTAACTACGTAGTATTGCATTAATTTTTTCCATTACTCCATCCGTTTTTATTTAACAGTAGAAAACTAACAGATAATAACATTTGGATAAGGAAATCTTTCATTAGATTTTATGTTCTGTGGTACAATGCATTATATAACGTCCATTACACATGGTTCACTAAAAGGGTGACACCTGTCACAATATAATTAATTCTTAATTCTTAATTTTTAATTCTTAACATCTCTCCTCAAACTAAATATGAGTACAATAACCACATTCAGTTTGTTTCTAAAACTCCTCAATTCTGGTGCTGGCAATGATTTAGTAAGAGCAATTGCAATCTGCATGGAAGAGAGAACATACTGAAGAGACAAGTTCTTGTCAAGGACTTGATTTTTAATATAGTGATTATCCATTTCAACGTGTTTAGTTTTAACATGATACACAAGGTTTTGAGCAAGGAAAGTAGCACTCAAGTTATCACACCAAGCCACTGGTACTGCAGACAACCTGATCCCCATTTCTTCCAACAACTGTTTGACCCAAAACATTTCTGATGACAGATTAGCTAGTGATCTATACTCCGATTCTGCAATTGATCTTGAGACAACATTCTGTTTCTTGGAACTCCATGACACCAAGGAATTTCCTATATACACACAGTAGCCTACAAAAGCCTGTTGGACAATCTTGTTCATAAACGAAATAAAAATTACAAAGAAACGAATAACAACAAATTCGAATTACAATTTCAAAGAAAGCGAGAAAAGGATATAAGATCCGAGCCACATGTTGCACTGATTTCCTTAAGACTAATTCGTCCCTCACCTTCGTGTGTGCCGTGAGCTTGGCGGGGGCGTTAATCTCCCAGGATAAAGCGGATAGCAATGACATGAAGCACAACTCCTTCAATTGCTTAAGAACCTTGTAGTTTGAACTCTCAGTTTTGATAAGTAAAAGAGGTAAGAAGAAGCAGATTGCTGGTATGTTCAGCCTCAAAACCGAACCTTCACTGGGAGCCTTTGAATCGAGTTGCATTCGTGTCCGCAGGATGCGCGCTCGCACACAAGTTCAAGCCGAAATCCGGATGGATTTGCACCCCCCTGCGCCCGCGTAGAGAACGGTGTATAAAGTTGGTAAATTCTTACCACTACACTAAAGCAACATCATATATATATTGGCTCTTTTCCTTCCTTCCTTCCAATGTGGGAGAAATTGGTTTCTCCAATTTTCCCTTTATTACTAACACTTTCCATTCACCACTTAGGCCCAATAGGCCCAATTTGACATATCATTTAACACATCCATTTTAACCATCAATATTCCAACAATCCCCACATGAATGGAATAGTGTTTAAACCTAACAAAGGCTCTAAGAATGAAATTGAGAGTTCGGGGTAGATCAATGCATAGGATAGGTAGGTGTGACCACTTTGAACCTTCCTTTGATTAAATATGTTTACTTTCTTGGGCCGACTAGTAGACGCGATGTCCTTGAACTATTCTCGCCGTTGATGTAAATGATGACATATCAACCACACCGCATCTACCTATCAACATAGGTTCTTGCGGTTATGTCCATTTTGGCCGTGGAAATCTGCCTGGTTCAATGAGTTTCTAAGAATTGCGCCTCACAATTCCTTTGAAGCGGCCCTCTTCTCTCTTACATAGGTGATTACGTAATTGAAATTTTATCAAAATATTCTTCTTACACAAATCATTAAAGCTCTTACGTGAGATTATCCTCGTTCAATCTCACTTTGTTTCTTCATCTTAGGAATGAGCTTGAGGTTACCCCACAAAGTGACTTTACTTCGGCAATTAGGTTTTCCCATTGAACCAAGATCTTGGGATCTCCAATCTACAAGGTTTGGTTTTCCTTCAAAAGTTTTATTCCATGGGCTTTAGTCCCATTCCTCTTGATGATTTAGCAACTAGCTCTCTATTTAACCGCTTTGGTTAGCGGATCCGCAAGATTATCCTCGACTTAACATAGTCTAAGGTAATCGTATTCAGTTGAGAGTAGTTGTCTAATGGAATTATGTCTTCGGCGTATGTGCTGGACTTACCATTATACATTATATTACATGCTCTTCCAATCGATTGATCATCACAGATGAATACATATTCACATCATGGCCGGCCATTGAGGAATATCCTCAGGAATTGATGCAACCATTCGCCTCTTCTCCATATTTATCCAATGCCACAAACTCGCATTCCATTGTGGATCCGGTTATCAAGGTTTGTTTGGAAGATTTCAAGACATGGCTCCACCGCCTAACGTGAATACAAAGCCACTTGTGGATTTTGAATCCTTTGAATCAAATCCAATTTGCATCGGTATATCCTTCATAACAATTGGTTCTCTTGTATAGTGAAGGCCATACTTACGAGTATATCTTAAGTATCTCAAGAACCTCACTATAGCTTTCCAATGTTCATGACTTCGGATTACTAGTATATCTACTTAGCTTGCCAACAGCGTAAGCGATATCCGGTCTAGTACAACTCATTAAGTACATTAGACTTCCAATGATCCTTATGTACTTTCTAATTGAGATACACCATCACCTTTATTTTTGAACAAAGGTTGACTTTGATCTATTGGAGTTCTAGCTTCATTTGAGTCATCTTTATTGAATTTTTCCAAGATTTTATCAATATAATTAGATTGACTCAAAATGAGACCATTAGAATTTCTTGTAATTCTAATTCCCAATATCATCTCTGCATCAGTCACAGCAGATTCTTGTAGTTCATTAAGTGTAACGTGGATGCATTAGTCACATCAGATTCTTCTGGTGTTGGACTAATTTTTCGTGACCATCTCGGGACAGTGTTGGCAGCGTTTTCCTATCGGTTCGATCCGGGCATCGCAGCGTCTTTTTTGGAGATGCGTGCTATCTATCTCAGCGCGATGCGGAAGCGATAACGCTGGGGTTCATGACTTTGGTTGTTGAGAGTGATTGTCTCATCTGTGTTCGTGGCTCTGGCAACCTTCTACAGACTTAACGGCATTTGGTGCTTTTAGCGTCCGATTGTCTTTCTGAGATCCCTATTATTTTCTACTATTCGGTTTTTTTTTTATTAAGCGTCTGAGGAATGAACGTGCGTTTCTTCTTAGACATGGCGCTTTTGGTGGCTCTTTGATCGCTTGGGGTTCTTCCCACCGCTTTGATATTATCTCTCTACTTCTAGATCTGAATTAATGAAAAATTTTTGCCCCTCAAAAAAAAAAAAGACATAAGGGCATCCATATATATCTTGTATATATATCATGTGTTTTTTGGATCGTGTGGGGAAAATGAAGACCAATCATTACTACAAATTTTTTATTTTATTTTATTTATTATTGCAGTACATGATTTTTTCCATTTTCCACCAACCAGCACCAGCTGCACCACGTCTCAGGCTCACCTCTCCCACTTATTTTTTGGGTTGATGCTATTACTTTTGGGAAGAGAACAATCAAGTATGCTTTTGCGCAGGCACCACTACATGATTGTCTCCTGTGTTTAAAGTTTGATAATTAAAAAAGTTGGCCTTCAAAAGGTATGGGCTGAATGAAATGTAGCATCACATATGTAGGGTCCCCCAATATATACTTGTGTTTTTTCATTTTTTTTTGGGTGCAAAATGCGTTTGACATAATCATATATAGTGACTCAGTGGTCCTATAGGTGGGAGAACTATGACTATGTGCCTATAAAGATTCACTCTGTTTACAGTTGTCGAGATTTGATCATGCGTTTTTTGGTGCAATCTGCATTTCGGAACCATCCGAACTACCCTTGCAGGTGTGTTTTCATTTTCTTATCAAGTGAAGAGACTAATACGTTTACTACAATATATGACAATTTTAATATCCTTTATTATATTACGTAGAATATAATCCTTCATATTTAATAGTGTAAAAACACGTTGTGTCAGTCGACATTACTCTAATGAACACCATCGAATTAGCTTTTATTTAGATTGTATTTAGAGGATAATGTAAGTTTGTTTTCAAACCCAATATAACTGAAGCAGTATTACAAGACCTTAGTTTTGAAACGTTGCATATGTAGTATCAGAACGAACAACAAATATAACCAAGTGTCATGTCGTAAGAAATAATACGAGACCAACTCCAATATTCTTAGATAGGGTCCTAACGATGACTTGATATTCTTAAGAAAGGAAGAGAACTTGTTGAAAATGGAAGTAAATTTGATTGAATCAATCAAACATGAAACATTGATTTTATGGTGGTCCAAACCGGGCCGAATTTTTGAACCACCATGTTATCAGTTTGAAAAAATATGATTTGTTTTGTGTTTTTATACACATAGGTCCACGAAAAATATCTTAAATCATATTGATTGGACAAACCAAGTAGTAGTTGGTCATGGAGTATAGTAAAATTTATGCATGAAGAAAGATGATGAAGAGCATTCATTCGTAATGAAAAATGAAAAGGAAATTGATTCTTGACGAATTACATGAAAGTGATCATCATAATCAATATGAAATTGAACTTTCTAATTGACTAATTACAGTCTTAATTACTTACGGCTTAAATAGTTTTAGAAGGCGTAATCCCTCTAACTAACTTGCAACATCGCTAACCACCTTTAACTGCTTTAGTGTGAAAGTGTTTGATGAAAGTTCTCAATATATGAGCAAAACATCTCTTATTCCTTCTGTGGTTGTTTCTCCTTCTTCCTCGATGTTTTGAGGTTGCATGCATTGGCGGATCCAGAAATTTTGTTCAGTGGGATCCGTAAATATTAACAAATTAATTAATTTTTTTTCACGGGGTCCAAAATATTCTTTTTATAGATAAAATGTAGTGTATTCTTATTTTTAGCAGGGAAGGTACGTAGATCCGCCTCTCGTTGCACGTGGTTGTTTCCGATGGATCTGAGCGGTCCTTCTTTTGTTCCCTCCTCTTTCTTTGTCTTTCTTGGTTTTTGTGGCGGATCTTGGCGGCACGTGGTGGTCACCGCCATTGATATTCTTGGGGTTCGACAACGTTTGTCTCAGTGGCGGATTCAGGAATTTATTCCAGTGGTGTCACCGGAGTCTAAAACTACATCTTTTATCCAAAAAAAAATTCCAGTGGGATCACCGAAGTTTAAAACATCAATTTTTATCGACAAAACGACACTTTTTAACAACAAAACTATATCGTTTTTGTTGGAAAGGTGTCCTAAACCCAATCGGGTCGGACCGGATCCGACCGGGTCGGGTCATTTACTGATCTATTTAGTTCATGTAATAACTTTATTATGATTAATAAAAGCACTTATGTTATTATATATATTGTTTGTCTTCATATTATTTGTTGTATATATATAATGCGTCCCTAGTATCAATCATGATATAGAAACCATGATAGTGATTATGGTTGATGAGATCTCTAATCACTATAACAAGGTTGGTACTTAAATGTCTCTAGTCTTACATATTATCAAATGGGACATTGATAGTATAATCGACTAAAGCACGTATTGGATGTCTTCTACCTTTTAGAAGGTAGGGATAGATCTCGCTCTATCGAGTGTGTAGAGACACTTGGGTATGTGACGTGGGCGTGTGTTAGAGAATGCGTCGTTAGGGACCGACCCACTTACATTAAGTGTCACACTATGTGGCGGTTGTGTAATTATCCTTTTGACCGGAGTCTTCATGGCATCACGGTGTGGATTGTCATGCTTTGACACTATTGAGATTTCTCCAACCACGGGCGATCATGCGGTAGTGATTGGGTATGATATTGAAGCATCGCGGAGTATACATGATTGGTCGTCCGGGAATCGCGATATCCTATGATAGGGATTGAATATCCGAAATGGCCTTCTTATAAGGAATGTCTAGCTCTCGAGAATCTTTGCAAAGTGGGAGTAAATGTGTTATTCCGAGAGAGCATGATATCCAGATTATAAGATACGATCGTCAATGTATTGACACTCGAGATACGATCGTATGGATATTATTATAGCGATAGGATTGTAAGTTACACGCGAATCGCTTTCACATGAAAGGTAGTAGTCATTGCTTTTGACTCTTCCGATAATTGGGAGTCACGGTGTGTTCTTTAGACGCTATCCCGTGATCGTTAGGTATGAAGGGCATTTTGGTAAATTGCACTTTGTGTCTACGGCCAACATATTCGGAAGCCTATCGGGTCACACACATATGAACATCGAGTCGGATTAAAATGCGGTTATAAATGATAACCAAAATAAGGAAAGTTTATCTCTAGTCTATAAAGGTTATAGTGGTAAATTAATATGGTGGTATTTATTTATTATGAATAAATAAAATACAAGATATTAATTATATATAAATTATATTAATTAAAGAATATTCCTAAGTCAATTTATTGACTAAAGGGGCGCCACTTTTGGGTGTATGAGATACATTTGGATTATGTTGACTTTAATTAATAAATATTGCCATAATATTAATATAGGATATTAATTGATTTTGGAAAAATAGATTTATGGTAATAAGATAATTATAATCAATATATGATATTGACAAAATATTATAATTAAAGAGATAAATCAATCTAATTGATTTTCCTTATTTTATTGGAAAAAGGTTTTCTTACCTCCACACTTGAGATGGGCGCCACCTCCTCTATAAAAGGAAGTGGGTGTCAAGCTCTTTTATGTAAACACAATTGCAAGAGTTCATAATTCTTGTGTAAAATAAAGAGCTCTCCATAGTGAGTTTGTGAGGAAGAAAAGGTCGATCTAGCGGCGGAGTTTTTCTCGATAGCAATCAAGGAGGATTCCGGCGAGGGGTTCGTGTGGATTAGCGATAGAGGCCGGACGCGCGTGGGCGGCTTGCGCGTTGAACTACTCTCCGTTGGCGGTCAAAGCGACGATCTTGTAGATCATCTAAGGTATAACCGTCAAACTACTTAACGTGTTTATTGCATTAAACGCGAAGAACGATCTAGAAAAGGAAATCAAATTTTAAATTCATTGCGTTAAACTAGTGATTTCTAACGCTTTAATACTATATATATATATATAAAAATCCAGTGGGGTCACGTGACCCGGGTACGTGGATCCGCAATCGTTTGTCTGCTTTTCCCGTGGTGTGACTTTCTTCGCCTCTTCAGAGCCTAATGTTTCTAGCGGCGGTTATAGTAGATGTTTGTTGTACGAACATTGAAATCATCTTCCGAGCTTCTCTTTGCCGTATGGTGGCGGCAGTTGTTGGTGCCAGATCGCCAGTGAGAGTGGTGGTGTTTTGTGACTCCGGCGTTAGTCATTGGGCTAGCCGTTGTCGGTGTTTGTGTTATTTCTCTTGGATTCTCTGTTTTGTTTCTCTTTGTAAGTGTTTTTAGTTTAGTGTTGTCTGGTTTATTTGTGTTGTTTGTGTTGGATAGTGTATCGTGTGTGGAGTGATTTATGAAACAGATCCGTAATTTACGGATTAAATTACGGAATATTAATCTAGAAAATAAATCATGTGAATAGTACAATTCATATTATTTAGTTGATCTAACAAAATAAATATCATCATTCATATCTGATTCAAACAATAGACAATAAAAGTAGTATGCACAAAATAAAGGACTAAGACAAACGAGGCGAGTAGTAACTCTTTCCTTAAGACAAATTGCTCCGGTATGGTGCCCACGGTAGTAGCAAATGTCTCCCAAGATACAACGGCTTTACGTCTCGGATTTAGAGGCACTTCAAAAATCCGAGCTCCGGCGAACTTACATAGTGCTCCAACTTTTCTTCGACTCAATAACTAGATCTACATGACTGATTATTTGTGGTGAAAAGACACAAGAGAAAATTCGATACTTAAACTCTCAGCCATGGGGTTCTTTATATAGTGGAGAGGAGGAACCAATGCTCAAATATGAGTGGCCGAGACACATCATCAAAATTTTCCCCTTGGAAAAGTAATGGCTGACTTCTCCTCAAGGAAAGAAGCTAGGCGGCCGCTTTATTCCTCACGCCATGTGGGATTAAATCCATAATCGATTGGTCGGATGACGCGTCTTTGAATTCTAATTGGTCGAATGACTCAACGAATTCTAATTGGTCGAATGACACAATCACATCCCAAAATTAATTTATGGTAAATTTCATAAAGAAATTTTGTCCAAAAAATGCTCAAATATGAGTGGCCGAGACATATCATCAAACTTTTCCCATTGGAAAAGTAATGGCTGACTTCTCCCTCAAGGAAAGAAGCTAGGCGGCCCTTTATTCCTCACGCCATGTGGGATTAAATCCATAATCTGATTGGTCGGATGACGACGCGTCTTTGAATTAAATTGTTCGAATGACTCAGCGAATTCGATTGGTCGAATGACACAATCACATCCCAAAATTAATTTATGGTAAATTTCAGTAAAGAAATTTTGTCCAAAAATTAATACCCGAGCCTATCCGACGGACGGACGGCGCGCGCGCACGTGTGTGGAATAATCTAAGTCCACCCTCCTCGCACAAAAAGTGCCTTGCCCTCGAGACATTTATAAGAGTATACATTACTTTCTTATTACTTGAACTCATGAGTTTCAAGTTACCTATGTGGGAGAATGGGGTGAGGTCCTCCTTCAACACCCATCTCCTACATATTTTCTACCAACTTTAAGAATTAATTTCTCATTCACCCGACATCCGAATCGAGTGATTCAAAAGCCCATCATCAACTACTCCGTATGGAATATTTAATGTTATCATTAACTCTCGATGACATATATTGAAGTCTATCCGTAAATCACGCTAAAATTGACTATTCAACCCTTCAAAATGGTTTTTTTTCTCCAACAATTTGTGTACCGGGTGAAGCTTACGGTTCCATGGGTTTCTTCACTTTTTTGTCATGACTTTCTCTCAAAGATCATTGTCCATGACAGTTCAGTTGCTGTTGGTTCTTTTTCTTCCTTTGTGTTTTATGGTGTTTCGGGCATCGCTCCGGACTTGTCCAACTGTTTTCCGACTACCTCTTCGTAGTTTTTGACGTTATTCCTAGTTTTAATAATAACTTGCGTATTTTCGGGAAGAAAAATATGAATGCAGACTTTTTCAAAGACGGGCTTATGACAATATTTCTCAAAAAGTAAACCAACATTGGAGTTAGGGAAGTATACATTATTATTTATGTGATGAATTTCATGCAACATTGGATATCCAAGATTCTACCATTCGCTTTTTTCTAGAACCAAATCAAGAATGAAAGGATGTGCTTTTTTATTACTGGTCTATTACTACATCCGTTTCAGAATATAAGTATGTTTAAATTTTTTAATACAGATTAAGAAAGTTGATTAAATTTGTTATGTATCATTAATTTTGATAAAAAAAAGTCTAAAATGACCTTTATTGTCATTAATGTAAAGTAGTGAAAATTGATTGGATATATAATAAATGAAATGTAAAATGAAGAAAATGTAATAAATGTACTGGTTTTCTAAATGATGATAAAATCAAAAAATTAAATGGATTTACATTTTAGGTGGAAGGTAGTAATATATATATATTGTATGGACAAATCCGCAAACTCTTCTCAAAATTGTGTAGAATATGAATAACCAGAAAGCGGTAGGGAAATATCCTTGTAATTAAAACCTTAAAAATATACATGTAAAACCTGTAATTAATAAAAAAATATATGCTCAGCATTCTTGCATATATAGAGCATGTATTCACACAATAAATCAGAAACCAAAGACAAAAAAATAAGGTGTTTGCAAATTGCAATATCATCTGATATAGATTAAATTAAATACGTTGCATTACATGAACATATATAATAGGAATTCCATAAAAATCAGCAGATCCTTCAAGTTCTTGCTTCATCTGTTACAATAATCTAATAAGAAAGAAATTCATACTTAAAGACTCCATAATGCACATGGCTAGTCAATTTATGATATATGACAAAAAAAAAAAAAAAATTAATAATCACACATCAAAACTTGACTGGTCTCATGCACTATGGACTCCTTGTTTTAGAATTTCCTTTAAAATAAAGTCATAAAATTACATTAATTAGAACAAAGATAAAATACCTAAGCTAAAAGCTAGCTAGGATTTCTTAAGACAAACAAATTAACATTAATTGTTGTCCATTATAAATTGTCAATAAATATTAGAGTCAATGTGTCACAAATTAAAGCCTTGTTAATTATATAGTAGTAACTAGTATACCATTGCCATCAACATATATATAATTATTTGATGATGCTTTGTTTGCTAACCTTCTTGATCTTGTTACCAAAGTCAGCTAGCATTGCCGGCGGGAAAAGAGCTTCGATTTCTTTTGACATATCAAGAAACACCTTCCTACGGGAAGCTTTCAGTTTTGGCATCGCCGGAAGTAGCCACTTTCCTGCCTTTTTAGGAGCCGGAGGGCAAACCAATGTTGGAGGGATTTTATGGTCATCTGAAGTAGGTGTTTTGCAGCTGCCGTCGTCTTGATCCTCCTCGTGATGACTGGTTATTCCGGCCGCCATGGCCGGCAATTCGAGCTTCAAGGAGGTGATTTCCATACCCTCTGATTTTATTTCTTTTTCTTGTATATTCTTGGCATCATCATAAAAATCTAGAGAATTATGGTCAAGGTGCATTTGTTTAGGTGATCTAGAATCTTTTTCAGACAAGAACATGGGAGAATCAGAAAAACCCATGAATTGAAGGGAAATTTTAGGTGGGCAAAGTACACAAAGGATATTGGGGAAGGGGCGGAAATCAAGAACAAGAAGTGACTGGCTAGAAAGGAAGAAAGAGGGAAAAGATGATTAATGGTGGGAAAGAAATAACAAGATATATATAAAGATGAACATGTCTTCGCCTTTTAGATTAATTTTGGGGTTTGTTTGTATTTTAGCTTTTCCACCGTATTGGATGTGGGATCAATAAGGATATTTGGAGGGTCGGAATACTGATTAATTAAAAATCTAATAGCATCTTAATTAATTAATTTTCATTGCTAAAAACAAATTTAATGTGTATCCTAATTTTTTTTATATAAAATGGATTAGATGTATCATTCTCGTTGAGAACATATCTGACACGACCTCGTCACCAGGGCTGACCCTGAAAACGGGGTTCGACCTAGCTGAACAGATGTATCTAAAAAATTCGAATTGATGCATCTGAGTTACTATAAATTTGGATTACATAATTGAGGCGTTTATCAATTCAAGTAATTATTTTAATACATTATATTAATGAGCTTATAATTTGAATCTTTATCAATTCATATAATTTTTTTTAACAAATTATATTATGTTGGTTGGGATCGGACCTACCCGATTTTCTTTAAAGCAAAATATGTAATCATGGACCGACCGACGGTGGGTCTTCGGCGTCTCTGCCGCACTGCTTAATAAGGGTGGGCAGGCTCTCGCTCATCACAAGTTATAATACTCTCCCGCATCAATCGGCCAATCATGCCGAACAATTAGCTCCATCTGCCGACAACTCGGACAACACAAATTTTCGGTTGGTCATGGATCAAATCCTATATTGTGTACCAAAACCTATAATAATTATTGAATTTAAAATGGGCTCCTACCTCTAGAGAAAAACTACCAATCAAATTTATTGATGAAATTGTGGTCTAAAACTTGCACTAAAACCACCATAAAATCAATGGACAGACAACTCTCGCGTTTCTCGGAACCTAGGTCATCAAGCAGAGCTTATCGACCTAAGCTTGGGTATTTATACAATATTATTCATTCTGGTCAATGTGTCTAAACAACATATTATTATACATCGTATATTCAGCCTTTCCGATCAAAGGTGCTTAACATTACTGTGATGTCAATGCTACTCACATACTCGTCCGTCCGTTGGGGACCTACACCGGCCAATCCACATAGGAATGCATTGTACTATATATCAAAGACAGACATCCCGAGTTCTCCTCATCAGTGGCGGATACATGTGTACGTATGATCATGCATGAGGGGGTATGTGCCCCGTTGAGATCCAATAACATTTGTTTTTATCAACATGCCATCAAATCATCAGAAATTGGCTACTTATTAGTATTTAGTTAGTTATTACACATCAACATGGTGAAATAACTATTTTGATTTTATCCTTAGTGTAAACATGATTTTATTTTTTTTTGTTTTTGTTTTGAAAACTATTAAAAAAAAAAAAAAATAATAAAAAAAAAAAAAAAAAAAAACAACAACTTAAAGCGAAAAAAGAAAGGAAGAAAGAAAAGAAAAGAGGAAGATCATGAGCTTCTCAGATATCTGGAGGGACCTAAAGATCCCCATAACTGTCCTCTCTACATTTAATTATTCTACATTTAATTTAATTTCTAATAATAAATAAATAAATAAAATACAAAGAAGAAAATATAGTGAGTCGTGGTAATCAAAGAAATTGTTTTATTCTTTGTGGCTATTTGGGATACAACAAAACTTGGAAGAATCTTGACATGTGTTTGGAAGAATGGAAACAAATATCTTGCAGTTTCAAACATATATAGCCTGCCCCTTTTTTTATTTTTATTTTTATTTTGCATGCATATATATATATATATAGCTAGCCTGCCCTTACCTACAGTATAATATTACCAATTTGCCACATATACCCTAGCTTAATTGCCTGCTGAACAAATGTTTATAATGGAGACGGCGCTATATATATATGATTTGGCCTTGTCCTGTTTTAATCATCTTTTCTACTTGGCCCCTTTCCACTTTCTTTTTTACATTTGTTGATATGCCTACATATTTCATTACCACCATAGACAATCTGATTTTTCATTTTTCCTTTGTTTGAAAAATGCTAGGGTTGTATTTATTTATTTTTCTTTCTTTTTTGACCTGGAATCTGTGAGTACAGCTAGAAATGTCATATGAAAATTAACCTTGTATATCTATGCAATTGTTACTTGGGATGATTCCACGAATTTCAAGATGCGAGTCAAAATTTATAAGTTTTTTTTTTTTTTTTTTTATTTTTTTTTATAAAAAATTTCAGCATGTATATTATAACTCAATATGGATCAATATAGAAAATATTAGATAAATACATAGAAGACAACAGATCAATTTCACACACACACACACACATATATATATATATATATATATATATATATATATATATATATATATATATATATATATATATATATATATATATATATATAGTTTTGTTTTCTACCATGTGCTTTTTATTAGAGAGTCGGCAGCCTCGTATCACTTCGATGTGTAGCCGCCTCCATAGATACAACTAAGGGTCAATCATTTACTCTTGATCCAAAAAAAATTATAATACGATTAAATCTCGATAAATGAATATTCGATAAATGAATAACCTCGTCAAATAAATAATTTTCTCCGGTCCGGAGTTGGACAAATGGGATTAAAATAATGTTTGATAAATGAATAATCTCGCTAAACGAATATTATTTTGTTTGCTCCAGCTAATTTTTGTATATGCCTCTTTAAAATTTTCGTTGTCCTCTTACGTGAGATCCTGCGGTTCGCCACCGGCCGGCTCTAGGTACATGACTACGTTATATACTCATTGAAATTAGCCTTCAAGTACAGTTGGGGAAGGATTAAATGTAGGGATAATTAAGTTTGACATTGAATCCATTAGACAAATAGAGAGCAACCCGCACTGAAATCCAGCATCAAATTCACCATTTTGATGAAAACATTTCAACAAACACCTACAAGGCATATGAAATCCAGCATCAAATTCACCATTTTTTTTGGAAACAATTGAACAAAATAACACCAGCAAAAGGCGTATGAAATCTAGCATCAATTAAGTTCACCATTTTGATGAAACAATTCAACAAACACCTACCAGGCGTATGATGACGATGCAAAACGTCTACCTAATTTTTTTTATTACTAGCACTTGATTCCGACACATGCCACACTTTTTTCCTTATTAGAAGGTTTCGGTAAGCTTGGGGTACGGACCCCGGTGGAAAGGGGCGGAGGCCGGCTAATGCCTTCAGTGAGATCTAAAAATCGATCGATGTAATTTTGTTGATAAAAATATAAAAACATGCATTATTAATGACTCTATGCGGTCTTCGAATTTATTCCGGTGCCATTAGAAAGAATTTTTTCTAAATCCAACAGTGCGGGCGGTAACTAATTAAAGGTGATGATGGATTGGGCAACAACAAGGGGCATACTAATAGTAATAGTATACATTCCCATGCTTATTAATTGCTCTACATAGGATTCCTAAAGCATTGATAACGATTATGCTGACTTTTAAGCCATTTTCTTAAAGACATTTGTCAACGCCATTACTTTTGTGCACATATTATGTCAGCTTCTAACGTAACACGATTGTTACATATGTTCTACTTTACAAAATTGTCAGGACTCTTAGTTATTACACTAAAGTATACTATATTTCTATGATATGTAACACATTTTTTATTTATCATAATGGGTCTAATGATGAGACCTACATAGTGTCAGTAACTATTGAAGTGTACGTTTGGGTTAAAATCTATGATACTTCTCATATCTTTTATCAAGACATGGACTTATAACCATAAATGAGATAAATGACTAAAATCACTTGAGGATTTACTCCAAAGCATTAAGCACGATGTGTTACTAGCACCGGCCAAGTAAAAAAATCACACGCCAGTAAAATATAAGAGCATCTCCAATGGTGTCTTGTAAAAGTTTTAGCAAGACTGCGTTCAATCCAAGTCATTAAAACTTTATTGAAAAACTTTAGACGGACCAACTGGTCCATGTCATGTCATGTAGATTTTTTTTAAAGGTTCGTGTGTATTAAAAAAAAGTTTATAACAGTAGACAGGGGCGGATTTAAGAGGAGGGGTGGGGGGGTCAAGCGCCCCCCCTTAGATCTGGAAAACATACTATTATGTATGTTGTGTGTATTTTTTTTGCCTCCCCTAAAAATTTACACTCGCCCATAGTATCACCCCCCTTATCCGGGATCCTGCGTCCGCCCCTGACAGTAGAGAAAAAAGAATTATATAGTGATCGATGCTATAAAGTTTTTTGTCAAAGTTTTATGCATCGTGGTGAAAATGTTTGTAAAGAAAATGTTTATAAAGTGATGACGTCACACAATCATGAAGTTTTTAAAAGGTCTAGGACTGTTGATGCTCTGAGTTCGTTGGATCATTTGTCAGCTAGCAACGAAATAATATTAAGATGTTTATTGCATCATTATTAGTCATTGACGTGCGCGGATGGATTATAAGCCCGTGACGGCCGATTGATTGGTAATAACTTGCTTATGCGGTTTCTGCTTTGTTGTATTTTCTCCAATACTATTCCCCGTACTTCGAAATTTTTGCTTTGGGGTTTTCCATTTTGGAAGCGTTAGGAAATGTACTCTTCTTACTTATGAACTGGATTTTCCCACGGTCCGTTCGTCACTCATAAGCTTTAAGGAGGGCTATATTTCGTTGACGTATTTTGATATAAGGGGAAGGTTAAGATATGACATTGTACAAATATTTTACCTTCTTATTAATAAAAGGTTTGTTTATTAAAAAAGAAATGTCTTATTAAATCGTTGATCGGCCCCTATCAGAACTAACCAACTTACGGTCAAGTATGGCCTCTTTCCTACCCAACTAACTAACTAAGCATTTAAACATTATTACTTCATACAACGATATAGTGAGGCACGTTTCACCATGAATTCAACCTTCGGGCAAGAATCACAAGATTCTATCAAATACCATAAGATACAAGAATACCAAATTTATGGCCATGTCAGAGTGATTGTTGGGCGAATATGAAACTAGAGAGAAATATCCTCATACGTATATCCGATTGTAAAGATTCGAGAGACACTGTCGAGAAAGCGGTGCATCAACACATTTTATGTGACATATATATATCATGATAAGAATAGAGATGCATTAGAGCCCTTCCACAACCCCGATGATTTGAAACATATATATTATAAGGCTGCAATATGGCCTCCGGTCCGCACCCGGGCTACACCTTGAGCGCTAAAGCCGTGTTGGAGCGTGGAGCCTTTAACTGTGGTGAGTAGTCCTCATAAATCCAGTAGCCTTGAGCTCTTGATAGCTTGGCCAAATAGCAAAAATAAAGTAGAGCCGGTGAACCCTTAGACGAACTAGTGTTGGGAGAGATTCTCACACGTACTCTTGAATGTATAAAGAAATATAGTAGCGTTAATAACACCAATTGGTTTTAGTAGAATGATAAGCGATTGATCTTAACATGCTATCGGAGCCAAAGGTCATGAGATCGAATCCTAGTGTTGGGACTAAGGACGGCTGCAGGAATTGTGTGACATGGGTCAGGGATCGAGACCGACACACAGTATTACAAATTTTTAATACTTTACATAAAAAAAATATATGTATAATTATGGGTCAAGGGCAAATATTTGAAATTTTTAGCGGGTCAATAAATAAATATTAATACATAAAATTTTTAAATTGTGTATAATATACTTAGAATTTTTTTTTTTTGGTTTTGAGGGTCAGGTGTCCCTTTTACCCAAAGGTGGCGCCGCCCCTGGTTGAGACAAATTGCTCACACGACAGATTACCCACACTCTCGAATATATAAAGAATATAGTAGCACATTTATTAACATCAATTGATTTTAATAGAATGGTTAGAAATTGATCTTAACAAATAGTGATACATTGTTAGACATACTAACCCAAAAAAATTGTGTTGCTTTCATTTAATAAATGACATTTATGAATGAATCCTCGCTAGTAGTTAAATTGCCGATTTAGGGTTTTCCCACAACATATTTATGGCTACTCCGTTCGAACCCATACGGCCATACCCTCGTTGTCTTACTATGATTGTGACCATATTTTTTATTAATCTGAACGTTTTAGATATCTAAAAACAAGAATAATGTATTTTTTTTTATAGATATTTACCTTGTTAATAAGATGCTTTTAGCCATTTAATTCGCTGCCCAAAAGTTCCGACAAATTCATCACTACTCGACACATGAGACAATTTGTAATCTTATATTGTCACCAATCGTGCATCTTTAAATAACATTTCAAACATATCGTTCGTTCTGGTTACCATTATTTAGCACTTTATAAAAACATCAACTAACTTTCAAAAAAAAAAAAAAAAACATCAACTCCAATAGATACATTTTATACCATACTTCAAACACCTTTTCCTTCAATTAATATACCTAACCCCAATTTATTTTCATTTTATTTAATATTCATCCACCACATGGTGGGACACAAAATGAAGGAAAAGTGACACACTATTCACTTTAGGTGATACTCTATATCTGGAGATTTAAGTAGCATTTATCCAGATGGAGTAGAAATAAAGATATCCACTGCATCTTCCAGTTTGGGTAATATATATACTTGAAACATAATTTTTAGAGCGTAAATTTAGTTGTCATTGGAGACAGTGTTATGAAAAAAACTTTCACGCACTAGCTAGCTAGCATGCCAATTTGCCAAAAAAGCTTCAATCCATTTATAACGGGAAATTTTATTGTAGTGAGTACTTATCGTGGGACGTTCAGAAATGATATATGTATCCGAAAAATACACATATGCATTATTTTTTTTTAAACGGATCGCTTTTATTACTCAAGCCTCTGAAACGAGGCGTCATCAAAATTACAAAGGTTTATCAAAGAGGTGTAGAAAGCAGATTAAAAGAATCTCTAATCTATACACCGTGCGTCTCTTGGGTTTAAAGCGCTCCACTATATTGGCAAGAAAGGCATGGGGTGGGGGCCTCTCTTCCTCGTGAATCGTGAATTGTCTTATTCCGCCGCCACATCCAAATACCGTAAAACTACTTTCTCCATATATCACCACTTGTTCATGGTAAATGTGCGCGCTCCCTTCCCCTGTCGAGTTTAAACTCAATTATTCCTTGGCGCTTTTGACTGGTTTCAAAGAACATGTTTCTCTCTCTTGATGGTACACATTGATCCGAAATATTTCTAGCCCAAGCACATATGCATTATTTTAAAATATACATAAAAGTCATAGAACTAGAACATCCATGTGTAAAAATAAAACTCCTTAATAAGTTTTTTTTTGCAATATAATTACTAAATAAATAACTCTTACTTTTCTCATGTGTCTGAGCCTAATGATCATGTCTAACATCCATTGATGGACTATGATTGCTGAAACGAACACAGAATTAATGGAGAGGAAGACTTTATGTTAAATGTCATTATAAGGGGATGTCCCCTTTTTTTTAATTACTATGTCACAAAAAGAGAAAAAAGGGCTTAAAAAACAACCATTTTAGATATGCTGCTAATTAAGTAGCCCCTTCTCCCTCAATTTCAACGATGAATGTTTGTTTCTATTAGAGATCTTCGTAGTGTGATATGTCGGTATCCTATTTGTTGTACTTTTTATCTTTTTGATGAGCAAGTTCCTCTCAAGTGAAAATTAAGGGCAAATGAATTCTTAAATGCAAGTTTTTTTAAACATTGTCATCAGAAAAACGATGTAGTTTTGAAAAAAACAAGGTTTACGGTTAGATGTTCACTTTTACTTGAAAGTTCACTTAATTACCATATATTCTTACTTGACAGACAGAAGTATCCTGACTCCTTTTTTATGGCCATGACTAAATCTGTGTTTGCTTATCTTAGAAGCAACGAATTTGTGCAATAGCTGCGAGCTTCTTACGGTGTCTTCTATAAACAACTATATCCTCAATATATACAAGCTAGGCACGATCTCTACACTCAGTACACTTAGCTACAGAAGGCTTGATCCCGTAGGCTAAACGAGGACAAGGGGATATTGCATATATCCTATTTATGTAGACTTGAAGAGCCGGCTTCAACGTGCGCTTGCTTTGCAATTCACATCTACACGTATTCCAATGGACCCGGAAAAATGTTTGTGTCAAAGACTCAAAAAGCAATGCAAAGGATGATAGCAAGCCAATAGCTGAAGCTAAAGACTCGGTTCGTGCAAGTTACAGAGTCAGCCTAAGTTCTGGTTTGAGCTGTTGTGCAAGCGTAACCGGGATGATCGCCCCTTTAATCATTCTAAGCATCTGTCTAAAGTAATTTGCAAAGCAGAAAAGGAAAAAACAGGAACACTTGTTTGCTGCCAAACTTTTAAATGCCACTAACTGATTTTTGATTACATGTGTTTGATAAAATTCTCAAACAAGTCTATCCAATCTGATGCAATAATTTTCGCTGTAATTACTAATTATAGGATTATTCAACTTAATCGATCTTTTTAGGCCTTGCCAGCCATGTTAATTTCTTGTGGCAGCTCCTTTATTGTGATCATGAAAACTAACAAACTTGTTGAAGGTGACAGACAATATTTGTCTCCGAATTCACTCGCTGTTGAATGTATCAACTCTGTAGTAAGTAAAGACTTGTAAATTATATGTCCTTTTTTGATGATTCTTGTGGAATTACATGATTGCTACATATGGGATTAATGTTGAAGCAGCCAAATTCTTCAAGTGCTCTTGTTACTGTCCTGGCTTTGTTCCTCTCCTCTTTAAGAAGTGTTTCGTTTTCGAGCAACTTCACTATCCTCTCTGCTTTATTTCTCATATTCAGCCCCAAAATGAGCCTGCAACAATACATGTTATGTTGGAAAAATTAATACTTAGGATTTGAAAGAATAGATCGAAGAAACTCCAAGGCACGCACACGCGTTGTCTTTAAAGTGATGTTTCGTCCCACTCAAATGTCACTTAGGGATTCAAACGAAAATCTCTCTCAGGATACAATAGAGGTGTTTGATTCAAACGGTGACTTGTTTGAATCAAACCCGAGGACACTCAGTAATTTGTCTGATGATGCTTTCAAACTATATGAAATTCTCATTTGCATGTCGTGCCCTTTTATAGGCTGAAGGAACCCCATAAACGAACTGAGGTATTCCTACACGAAAGGTTAAGGGTCATCATCATTCACATGCAGAGTTGCATCAGTTCAATAATAACCTGAATCCGAAAAAGAGCATGAATTCGAAAATGCATGAAACCCTTCATGAACCGATCCATGTACTGATGGTCGAACCACGTTTCGTTGCGATAACATTAATTCGTACGGCAACTCGTATGCAAACGATTATAAAATATTTATGAAAAAATATCTAACATATATATAACGCTTTTACTAGATACCATTATTTAAATTGGTTAAAGGATTTTACCCTTGTTCATCATTATACTGGAAACATGCACTTTCTCTGATCAAATCTATGTCTGCTTCAAACTCCATTGCAAGACTTTGAGGTCCATGAGTTAATAAGTGCTCTAACACAACCAAAGAATGGTATGATGCCCTCCAATTTTCCTTATCCAAACTCGCGAATCTGTTCCGTAAAACAACAATAATTAAGCAACAAAAACATTAGCCACTAAGCTAGCAAATTGATCATGCATGTTGGCAATTAGTCATATATATTATTAGCCTACAACCATTGATTACACTACTAATTGTATGGATCCATATATATATATATTGTTTAGCTAGCTCTTTTGTGTTACTCATAGAGTAAAAAAATTGATTGTCAAATACTCAAGAAATCAAGGGAACTAACTATATATATAATCAAGAAGGTAGGTAGAAACCTTTGATGAAGAATGTCCACAATTCTTGAGTAATCATCAATCTCGAAAGCAGCCCATGAAATCAGTTTCAGTATACGGGAATCAGGCACTCCTGGATTTCCATTTGTAACTTCTTCTACCAATCTTCATATATATAACAAATATATTTCAAAAAGAAAAAAAAAAAAAAAAAAAAGGCTTCTCCATGCACAAAAAAGTAATTCATGTAGCAGTTTAATTTCTGTAAGGCCTTATATTAATATTATTATTATTATATATACATACCAGATGCATGTAAAACTATAAGCATAAAAATGTAACATACTTACAGTTGAGCAGGTGTAACATCTGTCAAGGCCAATCTAGCAGTTTTGATCTGCTCTTTAAGAAAAAAAGAAGCCTGTTTCTTCAATTCAATGAAAACTGCTGGAGAACCCATATATCACAATGGCTGCTCTCTCGCTGTAATTAATTAAATATCCTGTATTTGGCATTAATTAGAATCTAGCTGCTATCTATCTATCTAATATATATAAGGACTTCTTTTCAGTCAACGCTGATAACAAATGATAATGATAAAAATTATGAAACTAATCCAAATCGATCAAAACTGAACTAATCTGTGATGTATAAGTTTTGACTCATCAAATTATGTATTTTAATAATCAAAAGGTACTAAAATAGGCAACGTAAGTAACATTAGGTGTGTTTGCTGATGTAAAGGAAAGCACACCTGGCCTGCACACCTGTTTCATTAATTATTATATTATATATACTGTAATATATATATTAAGAGAGAAGAGTGTGGAAATAGAATTCAATCAAGAAGGGTCTGTTTGATTGAAAGAAAAAAAAAAGAAAAAAAAATCGAAAATCCTATTTCCATAACAAAATATTATGAGTTAAGAGCAATGCTCCGGTCACCTAGTCAATTTGGACAAGGCCTCTGTTTATTTTAGCAAGACCGCGCGTTCCAGAGATACATATATCGTGTACCAATCAATTTAATTAGGATGGCAAATTTTATTTGTATATATGAATGTGACAATTTTCTAGGATTTCCCCTCCCTTCAAATCGACATGAGGATAAGATTTATTGAGCGCATACTTCTAATGGCCCGCCCGATACATTTTGAAGTAAGATCGGGCTATTTGACTCCTTGTCTTTTCTTCATTTTCGTTATGCTAATGGAAACCATCAAATTCATAGGTCATTTTTATCCTAGCGCTTGAAACATGTCGTTCCTAACATTTAGTGGTTCGGGACAATATTAAAGTAAAGACGAGACATAATGTATTTTGCTTTTTGCTACTGTTTTGTGTTCTCTCTTAAACCATTGTTATCTTACTTATGTTTCTTCACCGTATTTTATTGAAATAAAGTTTGTTGTAAAAAATACTTGAACAGAGGCCCTGAGTCGTGCATGCAGCAGATAGGGAAAGCATAGATGCCGGAGAGATGGAAGGTTAAATAGTGAAAAGTATTTTTAAGCACATCAGTTGAGTAGAAAAGAAAGAAGACATGAAAGAAGATGTCCCTGATAGAGTTTTTCATTTGCATATTATTTACGAAGTGTTAAATGTTAAATTCATACATCATTACAATATAGAAATAAAAATCAAAAAAATTCATGGACAAGACTCAAACTCGTTACAGTATGAACAAATACCACATTTTTCCTACTAAATTAACATACATTATTGTTAAATATAGTACGTAAAATTTTGGTCAATTATATATAAATTTTATACTATTATAAAACGTGTAATTTTGGGCCTCTTTATATCATAGACCCCGAGCGGTCGTCCATCTCGCCTCCCATATAATTATCCAATCCATATGTTATAAAAATAAATTAAAACATAAAATGCTCAATGCATGAATCGTAAACCTTAGACTCTCATTTAAATACGGCTTATATCGGCATTGACACCACATCTTTTATTAAATTTTTTACTACACACCACTAGCAAATTACTTATACACACCACAATCAATTAAAAATTCATTTATTACAATTAAATACCCTTTTTTTTTTTTTACATTTTCCACAATAATCTAAAAACCCTACAGCTCCGTTTGTTTTGGGTTGAAGTTTTTTTGAGGATTTTTAAATACTAGTAGATAATAAAATATGATAAAAATAATTGAAGTAATGATTAGAAAGTTAAAATATTTTTTTGAAATTTGTGTAGATAAAGAAATAAGTGCTGAGAGAAATTGAAATATGATAGTATATTGAATAAAATAATGTTAAAAAGGTAATAAAGTAGATATAATGTGAAATGGTGAGAGATGATTTAATATTTTTTCATATGTAGTTGAAGAATTTTTTGGTGAGAGAATTGTAAGAAATGATTGGTGATGTGATATATAAAAAACCCAAAAAAAAAACCCCAACCCAAACCCCCAAAACAAACAAGGGCTACATTTCTCCGGCCGTCACCACTCTCTTCCCATCCAAATCATATCATATTCTCTGGTTACCACAAAACCCTCCTCCAACATTCTCCCCATAGCAACCACCGCCGCCGCCGTTGCCCTTACCTCCGCCCTTGCAAATAGAGTATCCCAACTTCTGAAAATCAAAGCCCCCCGCCTAAGGTAAAATCACGGCTCCTCCCCCCCCACCATCGGAAAATCTCAACCCCTCTCCCATCGAAAATCAAGACTTACAGGTTCTAGCCTCTTCCGTAGCGCTGGCGAGTTACAATTTTTTTGTTTGTTTTGAAAATGGTCGACTACGATTCAAGGGAGAAAGGGAGATGGTGTTTATAGAAGAAATGGGAGGGGAGGGAAGAATTGAAGGGAGGAAATTGTGGTGGTTTGGTGTGTAAGAGAGAGATGAGGGTGGGAGATGGTTAATTATGGGAGGTGGAAGGTGGAAGGTGGTGTGAGTAATTCTCACACATAATAGATGTGTGTAAGTGTGACATCAATTAATCACACTTCTTTCATTTGATATACATCTAAAATCACACCCTCATACAGTGAATTTAACTTATATTTTAAGACGGATAAATATTTCTTTTCTTTCTCTATTGACCAAAAAAACGAGATTTCTTGTCCCCTTCCGGCCACTGGAAGCCTCTTCCCGTCAAATCCAAAATGGAGGACTCCCCCATGGAGCCGTCATATGAAGATCAGGATCTGCTGCATCGTAGCGTGCATCGTCCTAATGAATCACCCAATAATCAATCGAAGGCGTGGGCTGACCGGAGGGAGCTGACGTCGTCCGAGGTAGATACGCAGATCCGGGCATTTATACGGGTGAAGACGAAGATGAAAACGAACTGAATGATTATGCCCACGTGATTGATAATCTGATGGGCGATGAGCACGGTGAGGATGAACTGGTCATCCCTCTCGACGAATGCTTAGAGTTGTGATGGTCATGGAAGCACGCTATGATAATCAAGCTTTTAGGGAAATCCGTCTCGTACAGACATCTCTCTCAACGATTATCCAATCTATGGCATGTAGGGAGGGCGATTAGAATTCACTGATCTAGACAATGGCTACTATATTGTTCGATTCACTCGAAAAGAAGATTACCAAACAGCGTTAGAGAATGGGCCTTAGGTAATTCAAGGTCATTATCTCGCCGTCACCAAATGGAAACCATTCTTCGACCCAGTTGAAGGAGCTATTAAAACCACATTGGCTTGGTCCGATTGCGTTGATTCCCGGTAGAAGCGTTTCGTGACCACTATCTCGAGACATTAGGAAATATGGTTGGTAAAGCTATCAAAGTAGACCCTACTACCAGTTTCAGTAACAGAGGCCGTTTTGCACGCGTTTGCGTCGAGGTAGATCTTTCTAAACCTCTCAAGACCCACATCTTCATCTATGGAATGAATAAAATGGTTGAATGGAAGGGATTACCCTTGGTTTTTTACGATTGTGGCAAGTTTGGCCACCGAAAAGAAAATTGTCCTTTGAATCCTGAACCAAATGCTACGGATTCTACTACAACCGGCAATAAGCAACCGGAAGCCCAACAACCGAAAGGCCATATGGGCCATGGATGATTGCTTAGACCCGACGTCGGAAAAACGCTGCACAACCGGGCAGAGCAAATAGGCAAAATTAGACCACTGATGTAGTAAATGAACCGGATCTTTCTACGCATCATGAAGAACAGAGCCATGGAGCCGGGTCCCGTTTTTTAGTATTGGCATATGAGGTTAGTCCTGACACTATTTTACCGGATGAAGTTTCGAAATTGAAACAACGTGCTGATCAAATACCTCCCCATGGTGGCCCTTCCTTCACAGCCGAATTTTCTAAACAGCAAAGGGAAGTTTCATCTTCCAATTCGAAGACTCCCAAGCAGTCCCATGGCTCTCGTTCAAAGGCTCAAACAGGCAGGAATGCAAATGAAACATCCAAAAGGAAATGTATGGATGTCAATGTGGAGAAAATGCTGACTACAACCCGAGACTCCCCTGCTTCAAAGACTCGGGTGATATCTAGGGACCCCCTGGTGAAGTACTAACAAACAGACCCAAATATCTTTCTTCTCAAGAGGGGAGAGGGGCTACGACTACTTCGAAGAGAGACTAGCCTAAAGATGTGGGCAAGACACCCAACAACCCGAAATTACATCCCCCCCCCCTGACCAAGGGAAAACTAATGAGCTATACCGTATGGATGTGGACCAACATGGTCGTAATCCGCTTTTTGAAGAAGATAGGGCAGCTGCGAGCTCCCAACCTCCCAACAAATCTTAATCCAATGAAGATCCTCTTGTGGAATTGCAAAGGTGCATGCTCTGATGATTTTTTGAGACAACTCTGTAGTCTCCTTTCAGAATATAAACTCGACGTTCTTTGTTTGTTGGAACCTCGTAGTAGCATCCGACGTGCAAATTACATCCTTTTACGTACGTCCGTTACACGGGTTTTTGTGGTCGAAGCCTGTGGATTTTCTGGTGGCCTCTGGTGCTTTTGGAACGACCAGGTAGTCTCTCTTCGACATATTTTGAATACTAATCAATGTCTCTCTATGGTTGTTCTGAATGGCAACAAGATTGACTAACTCATCACTTTTATTTACGTTGCCCCGATTGCAAACATCAGAAATGACTTCTGGGATTATCTTAAAAATTATTCGAACATTGTAACTCACCTTGGGTCATCATGGGGGACTTCAATCAAGTCATCTATCAAAAAGATAAACAAAGGGCGCTCCCGGTAGGCGGCCTTAATTCGGCTAAGCTCTGGTGTACTTTACAACATAGAGGACTTATGGAACTTCCATTTCATGGCTCTAAATTCACTTGGAAAGGAGCTAAGTATGGCAATCAGCACATATTACAGAGAATTGACCAAACTTGGGAATCTTCAACTTGGTTTGAACTTTTTCCTGATGCTCACGTTCTCCACCTGCCTCGTATTGAATCCAATCACAACCCGATTCTCCTTAATACCGATCTTATCCAGGAAAAGATCTACAACAATAGTGGCTTTTTCTTCCAACGAGCTTGGCTTGACCATGAACCTTTTGAGGATTTTGTACAGTCATCTTGGATTCCAAAACCGTGCCTACACGATACAATTCGGCATTTTACTAAACAAGCCAAAATTTGGAATAATTGGGTGTTTGGGAACATATTTCACCGAAAAAGACTATTACAGCTCGCATCGCAGGAATTGAACGCTCTCTAGAATCTTACCCGTCCACCTACTTGGCCAAATTAAGTGAGGAGCTTAAAAAAGATCTTGCAGCAATTCTTAAACAGGAAAAAAACCTATTTGGCATCAGCGATCTCAATTAAAATGGCTTGCAGAGGGCGAGAGTAATACCCACTTTTACCACCTTAGCGCGCTTCGTAAAAAATCCAAATGTAAGGTGCTTTGCTTGAATGATGATACGTCTACATGGACTTACAATCAAGCAAAAATCCGAGGTATGGTTTTTAATTTTTATTGCAATCTTTATGCTAATGACACAGAGATCGACTGCAAGAATTTCAGCCCCTAGTTTAATTGTTTATCCAACTCGGATTCGCAATTTTTATATCGAACAGTCTCTAAAGCAGAGATTGAGAAAGCTATATTTGATATGGGCACTTACAAAGCAGCTGGCCCGGATGGCTTGCCTTCCATCTTTTTTAAATCTCAATGGAGTACTGTTGCACCCTCCATCATCCAGTTTGTTCAGTCGGTGTTCAGCTCAGGTCTCTTTCCTAACTTAATGGATGAAACCATGCTCTCTTTGATTCCGAAATGTGATGCTCCTCCCTCCCCGACCTTTTTTCGACCAATAGCCCTTTGCAATGTGATTATAAAGCTGCTTAATAAAATAATTGCCAATCGATTACGACCCTTTATCGATAAATTAATCGGACCCCCTCAAACGGCCTTCATTCCTAAGAGAGGTAGTACGGGCAACATTATTACTGTCCAAGAGGCTCTACATACTTTCCGAAGAAAGCAAAGGAAGAAGGGTTTCATGCTTATCAAAATTGATTTGGAAAAGGCTTATGACAGGGTTCACTGGGGGTTTTTAGAAAAAATTATTGTCGCGGCTGGTTTTGCTCCTAATATCACCAGCTTGATTATGCACGGTTTGAAGTCGGCTACTCTTTCGGTTCTTTGGAATGGTGTTAAACTGGACCCGATTACTCCGGAAATAGGCCTCAGGCAGGGGGACCCCTTAGCCCCTTATCTTTTTGTCCTTTGCATGGAGATTATGAGTCAGAAATTCAACGAAGCAGTAATTCCGGGTTGTTGGAAGCATGTTCGACTTAGCCGCAGGTTAAGTCCCATATCTCACTTATTCTTCGCTGACGATCTGATTCTCTTTGGCGAAGCCTCGGAAGCGCAAGCCTCTGTCATGGAAGCTGTCCTTGAGGATTTTTGTACATCTCGGGACAAAAAATTAGCATCCAAAAGTCCACCTTCCACGTGTCGAAAAATGTTAATACACAACTCAGATCTCAGATTAGCCGAAAATTGGGAATGCAACACACCTCCAACTTGGGTAAACATTTGGGAGCTCACATGATACATTCTCGGGTAATAGTGAAAACCTATGGCTTCATTCTTGACAAAATACGAAAAAAGCTTGCGTCGTGGAAAACGAAAACTCTTTCGAAAGCAGGCAAATAAATTCTGATTAATGCGTTTTTATCCACCCTCCCATATTACTTAATGAAACTGCTAAACTACCGAGAGGTCTCATTAACGATATTGAGAAACTTTGCCGACAATTTTTTTGGAATGAGCTGGATGGGGACAAACATTGTCACTACATTTCGTGGAACAATTTGTGCAAGCCCAAGGATAATGGGGGGTTGGGTCTCAAGCGACTGGAGGAGATGAACCATGCGTTTCTGGGAAAATTAGTCTGGAAGCTGCTTACGGATGACACCTCACCGTGGGTCGCCCTCTTGATTGAAAAATACGGGAACCCCTTTAATGCCCCTAAATCATGAGCCTCTTTCCTATGGAGAAATATCTGCCAAACTGTGAGAGCCCTACAAGGAGGTTTCGATACAAATATGAATACTATCACATGGAGCCTTTCAGGGGATGGGATATATTCAGTGCATAGCGCTTGTTTTTTTCAATTGGAGGCTCAGAACGTTTTACATCAGACTTCGGATCAGAAACAAATTTGGAGCTTAAAAAGTCCTTCGAGATACAATTTTCTCTTGTGGCAGCTTTGCCACAATTCCCTCCTGGTCAACAGTTTCCTAGCTTATCTCCATATATTGAGTTACTCTCTCTGTCAAATTTGCCACGAGATGGAGGAGACCCTACTCCATGCCATCCGAGACTGTAAATGGCCATGCCGCGTTTGGAAGCAAATCCTTGCGCCTTCCCAATGGGAAACTTTCTTTGCCACCGCAAATGTTCAAGATTGGGTGATGGAAAATATTACGCCTTCTCCGATAGCTCAAGTCCTGGTCAAACGGTGGCCTTGTCTCTTTCGTGAGATTGCCTACAGGATTTGGTACTGGCGAAACAAGCTAACCCACTCCCCGGATATTGTTTATCCTATTCAAGTTTTTATTTCTAATGCAGTTAATCGTTACAGAATCATACATTTAGCGCAGGTATCGATTGATATACTAAGTCTCTCTTTTGTAACACTGCGGATTTTGTTCCAATATTTAATAAAAGTTCTCCTTCAAAAAAAAAAATCACTCCCACACGATAGGCGTTCTCCTAACAAATACTCCATCTGTTCCTAATTATATGTCGTGTTTGAGAAAACACACAGATTATAAAAATGAGTATTCCAAAAAAAATCTTGAAATGTGTAGTGGTGTAATGAAAATGAAAGATTGATTGGTTGAATGAGGCTAGAAAGTTAAAAGTAGTATTGAAAAACGGAAAGAGTATCAAAATATGTATTAGAAATGTAACTACGACTTATAAAATGAAAAATTTGATTTTAGCAACTGTGACATATAATTAGGAACGGATGAAGTAGGCATTAGGCCCCAATTTCTACAGGGCGGCCCGTTATGAGCTATATATATATATATACTAATTCATTATCCAAGTTCAATAATGGAAAATGATATCAAAGTTGATCGGTTAGAATACTTTTCAAACCTTCCCAAGAAGAAAATTTTTCAAACCCACTAAAACACTTGTGCTGAAATAGTTTACAAATATTTTAATTTCAAATTTATTTATAAAAGACAAATGAAAAATAAAAGTAAAACAATGTGCTCATACATTTAACTAAATTTAGATCACATGCACTCGACAGTAAAAAAAAGATCATTCCATTAGTATAATTTTACATAAGTAATATAGCACATTTGCACTGTGATTGCTGTCGGAAAACATGATATAATATAATCCAACTCCAAGTCCATGCAAAAACTCAAACATGAGCATAGACCAGGCGAAGAAAGCGGCCAAAGTTCATATATTCTAAGTACTATTTATGAGCCCAGTGCACTTTCTTACTGAACGAGAAAGACATATATTTATAGCGGTGTCAAATTTCCCGAAAATTTCGATCCGTCCCGAAAATTCAGGATTTTTCCCGACCCGAAAAATACGGGAACGGGATCGGGTATAAAACTCAATCCCGTCGGGTTCTCGATCCCGACCCGAATACACACACACACATATATATATATACAAATCTATATACACATCCCTAAATAATAAAAACATAAACATACTACACTCTTTGCTTCCGTCGTTTTTCAATTTCTCTGCACCTCTCTTCTGCTCTATAATATTCCAGAGTGTTCTTCCTTACAAAAGCCACTGGCTGTCGACTCTGTCGTCGTTAACTCATTTCTCCGCCCCATTTGAACTATTGTTTTGATCAAATAATTTTTTATCATCTTTTTTATATTAACATGAATATTTTTTAATATCATGTGTTCGGGACATTCATTCCCGACCCGATGCTAATCGGGTACAGGTTTGGGAAGAAAAATTGATCCCAAATCTTATCAAGACGGGTTTCGGGAAGGAGATTTACGGGTCGGGTCGCGACCCGAGGCCACCCCTATATATTTATAATGTCTTTTCCTTTTTCATTATCTTTATATGGTTATTAGTAAGTGTATAAAAAGAATATTTTGAGTGGTGTATGTTTTTCCTTAAAAAAGAAAAAAAAAAAACTAATTATTTTATTTTTATATTATGAAAAGGATGTGAGCTAAAAGACATGGAATTTACCTTAAAAAAAAATTATAAAAAAGGGAAGGAATTTTCACAAAACGCTAAATTTGGGCCCCCATGCATGTTATCAGGTTCACACGAGGAGATTTTTTTTTTTTTTCTTTTTCTTTTTCTTTTCTTATATATAATCGGACAGCTTTTCTTGAAGAAGCTTTAACGTAGTAGTAGTACAAATCTCCTACACTTTTAACTAGGGTGAGCATTACATCCTGGTTCGGTACTTTTTTTTTTTTTAAAAGCCGAACCATTTTATACGGTTTTTAATTTTCAAACCAAACTAGAACGGTTTGCTGCGTAAACGAATTTGTTCGTTCAGGTTTGGTTCGAACAAACTCGGTTTTTTACGGTTTTTTTAACAATTAAAATTATTGATAGGAAATCACAAATCGCGCCGTAACAACAAAATGATAATATATGTAATACATTAAATGTCTTATTATGCTAGTAAATCCAATGAGATGATTTAACAAATGTTTTATATTTAACTAACATCTACCCATGCGAATCTTAAAGATCCAAAACCAATCATATTTCAACACCATCCAACACAACGAAATCGACACTCAATTGAATTCCAAAGTTTGGGACGAACAAGATAATGAAAGAATTATCCCTTACTTCATTTCAATTCATCAATGAATCATCGATTTCAAAAATACTAATAATGAACTAATCGTTGTATTATTGAATATCGTTTATAAATCTCAAAATCCATTTGACAAAATAATATTTTGAGTATAGTCAAGAAGAAAGAGGAACGTGTTTGTTCCATAAGTAAGTAGCGAGAGATAAATTAAAGATAAATTAACTTTCACACATTTCAAACGAAAAAAAACAGTGATATAGTTTTGAACTTTATTTAGTTAGAAACATATTCGCTCGTTTTATTTTCTCCAAAACACCAACTCGTATTTTGATTATCTCAACAATGTTATTATCCAACATAATCTAATTATAAGCGAATAAAAGACAAACTTATATAAAACTAATGTATATAAATGCATTTATTTATATAAGATGTCAAACCTAACAAATGAACAAATCGGAAAATGTCCATGATTAAGTTTCATCAACATCATTAGAAGAAGTAAATTAAATACAAATAAGCGTTCACATAATTCAAATATTGGTCTTGAGGAAATAGAAAGAGAAGAAAGAGTTAAGCGGTGGTGAGTTGTGAATCGATAATGCTGCTTGAATCTCTTAAATGATTGGAAATTAAAAACAAGTCACAATGAAATGATCAACAAAATATGAATCTTTAGGATATGAGATTAGTAATTGATCATTAATGCATTACATTAATTACAAAGTTTAAACAAGTTGAGTTGGACCGAAAAAGCGCATTGATGTTTTAAAGTATTAATAGATGTAGTATGTATGTGTGTGTGTGTATATATATATATATATATATATATATATATATATATATATATATATATATATATATATATATATATATATATATATACATATAAATTAGGTTTGGTCAGGTTTTAAACAGCTTTCGTTTTTTAAATTGGAACCAAATTTGTTTTTTACTGGTTTGATTTTTTACAATCTAAAAAACGATAATAAAACCAATGGTTTATACCTTTCCTGGTTTTGTTCGATTTGGTTCACTAGGTTGGTTTGGTTTACGGTTTTTGTTTCACCCTACTTTTAACGGTGTTCTCCAAAATGAAGCAGAACGTTAGATCTAATTGTACACTGGTCTGGTACAGTGCCCAATAACCCATTCAACGGCTGAGATTGTTTTAGTAATAAAAACACAAAGCCACAGTCAGTCACCCCACACACACAGCTTTAGAAACACAAAGTCATATATGCGCGTCAGCTTTGCAAAACTTTACCTGTAATTACCAATCATTATCTGCCAACTAATTACATACCCCACGCATTACATTACATATACTACAATCCAAAAAGATTAGCTGTTAATCTTTAAACTTTATCCTTTTCCGACGAAAGTACCCTCCCTTTTCTTTCAAATTACACCACCCCCCCGCCTCTGGCCCTTGGTATATTTAATGAATCAAAGCATAAACACAATGATAACATAAATTAAAATTAAGATTTTTCCATCATCTTTTTACAGATTATATTGTCATAACGTTTGTAACATATAATAAATAATAAAATAAAACTTTATACCTTTAATCATAATATACAGCCATCTATAATGATTTAAGCTTACCATAATAAAAATATATCTTCTTTTATTTTCTTTGACTGGAATCAGTCATTTTTAATGAAACCTATTTACTGACTCACAACTCATTGGTTTTAGTTATTGCCCTGAAAGAGTGTCTAGAACTTATTTTAAAAAATGAGGAAAAAAACATCTAAAGTGATACTATTGGGTATTTATTATAATGAGACATTATTATTATATTAAGTAATAATTAATACAAGATACAGTATTCTTAAGAATTTTAAATAATTCAAAAAAAAAAAAAAACAATTTTAAATAATTTTCAGACAAAAGAAAACAATTTTAAATATTTCTTTAAGTAGTTTCTCCGAAAAACAATATATTTCTTTAAGTACATGATTTTAAATTGCAACTGTTTTAATTTTAAGAATTAAGACCCACAATGGCAGCGTTACTTTAGCATCTTCCCCATATTGCACAAGGAAAATGAAACCATTATGTTTTGAAAAATCAATTTGTTTTTTAATAGAATTAACAAACCAATAAAAAAAAAAATACAGATAATTCTAAAATTATCAATGCCATACCAACAGACAAATTACTGTACACCAAAAACCCAAAAATATCCTCAACCAACCCTTCTCCGCCGCAGCTTCAGATCTCATTTCTATTCCCGGCGGCTCCGACAAACGGCTCGGCGGACCATTAAGATCTGGCTCCGGCGATACAGCAGTATCAGGCGGCGGAGCACCACCGTAAGCAGGCTTATTCTCCGCAACCGGATTACTGCCGAAATATTCCTTCGGCAACAAAACCTTCGAAACCCCAAAAATCGCCACCGGATTTTGATCAAACACCGTCTGCGTCACCGTCGCCTGAACGATGCCACTGTTAATCGACACCGACCCGTTTACTCTCGATATATTCAAAGTGAAACTACCCGCCCCTTTTACTTCAGTAGCTAATGTAGGCTGAACCGGGTTCACAATTGATTGAAGAGAACCCAATGGATAATACGAATGCAGAACATGAAATTTCAAGACCACAGCTTTCTGTTCAGCTGGTAATGATTGGAATTTCACACGTGATGGTAATTCAGAAAATGCTTCATCAGTCGGAACAAAAAGCGTTAATCCAGCTCCGCCTTCGTCCCCTTCGAATTCTTCTTCTATACCAGAAGCCGCTAGCATCGATGCCGCTACATTGAAGTCGTGTCCATCAATCAACGCTTTCGTAATGTTTAAACCCAATAGAGGTCGACTTTCCGATGCCATGAGGTCAATATCCGAAGGGACGAGAAGGCCATTTACGGAGAAGATGGAAATATTGTACGGAACGGCTTTAATAAAGGAAATTAAAGTGGCGTTAGTAGTGGAGGAATGGAAAGTGATGACATTGGAAACCGGGTCGCGTGTCACATTTACGGTACCGGAGTTGCTGGAGGCTCGACCGGTGGTTTGAAAAAGAGTGGTGATGAGTTTTCCGGTGGGAGGAACCAGCCGGAGATCCGACAAGGAGAAATATTCGAGAAGGACGTGGTACCGGAGGATGTCGGGAAGGTTAGTAGAGGAAGGGGAAGGGTATTGGGATGCTAGATCGGAGGTATGGAGGAAAGAATTAGGAACGGCGAGGAGGGTTATAGAGGAACGAAAGCTGAGATCGGAGGCGACGGAGGTGGAGGTGAGGAGATTGCTGAAGTCGGCGAAATTGGGGTAAGAGGATAAGAGATTGGTGATGTCAATGGCGAGAATGGGTAAAGGAGAAAAGGAGAAAAAGAGGAAAAGGAGGAGGAAAAACCGGGAAGAAGTGGGGATTAAGAAAGCCATTAATTTGTAGTAGTCCCGGTGGAGGTTGTAGAGTGTGAAGCTGAAAGAGTAAACGGGTGGACGGTGGTGGGTGGAGGAGGAGTAAGAAAGTCAGTGAAAGTAGAGGCGGGGGGGGGGGGAATGTTAGGGTGAGAGATGGTGCAGGAGATGAGTCATAATGGTTATCACAACTTTTAGCTCCAACATCTAGAAACCTTTCGGACACTCGTTATTCTTACTTAATTCATGAATGAAAATATACCTTATTATTATTTCAACCATAAAATTGTCACAATAAATTATGCAAGTTTTATTTTATTTTATTGATAATGAAATAAAACAATCCGTATTGATATTTATCAAATTATAATTAATGTTGTGAAAAATGTGTTGTTTCATTTGTTGTTATTTTGTTTAGATGGCGACGTCATTTATACATTCTTATTGAACAATTTTACTGCTAATTTTAAACAATTTTGTCCTATTTAATTAGAATTGATTTTATTCGATAAAGAAAAATACGACACGTGAGGGTTTCCTGCTGTTATATTTGAGAGTGATTGCTTATCTTGTGTCCGTGTGTAGTCTCATTCGTCGAATGACCAATCAGTGCTAGGGTGTTTAGTTTGGGAATGCTTATCCCATTTACAGTCTTTTGTTTCATTCAGTTTATTTTTATTAAGCATGTTGCTAATTTGCCGGCGCATCTTTTAGTTTGACATGGTTTGATGGCGTATGCTCGTGTAGATTGACGCGTTTTCTCTCCTCATGATGTAATCTCTACCTCGGCTGCGGACTCGATTTAATAATATAAGCTTTTTTCCTTATTAAAAAATACGATACATACAACATATTAACTAATATATATATATTGAATCAAAATATTGGTTAAAAAAGTCCGTGTTCAAATGAAATTATATTTATTATGATCGTATCAAAGCACATAATGATGATTATTGTGAATTAGTTTTGGTTAATCGTTGGATTTTAAAGAAATTGCACTTCACCGATATCCAATATCTACTTTCTATTAAAGCATGGCACACCAAATGACATGAATCCATGAGAGATGACACCAATGGTAATGTGACGTTCATTTACGTATAACGAGTTTTTATCCGGAAAAAGAAAACGTGTAACACGTGTATAATTAAAAGTAATCAATTATATATATACGTCAGCCTGACTTTATTGATATCAAAGATCAAAGCGTTAATCGAAGAATGACTCAGGAAACAAAACGATATACAAGTTGATCGAAGAAAACGATATACTACTTAAAAATCCAAAGCAATCTTACTTCCAAATTTTAACTATACTTAAATATAGCCAACCATGTCTAACATCCAAACAACAAAAAGAACGACAAAGTACGATTACAGGAGCTCAACTTTCAAAATAACAAAGTAATAACATCTTAAAATAACTCTCCAAACTCGCTCACACTTCAGCATCATCAACCTCATCACCAAACCGTCAATCTTCTTAGGGAAAAAACATAAAGGAAAGAGATCGAGTAAGGACACATATACTTAGTAAATGGTGAAAGCACTAAATCAATAAAAAAAACTATCACGAATATCAACAACAATACTACGAAGTATGTTTAATGCACACTCCTTCTATTAGCCCAGCTAGCAAAAACTCAACCAAAAAATTGATTTGCTACACCCAAGATTCAAGGGCATAACTCATGTTGAAGTAAACCATGACACCTAGTCTATTCTTTGTATAGCATGGGTCTAACCCAAGTGGAGTCCAACTCTCAATTGTGAAAATTCTCATTGTCTAACCAAGAATCAGAGGGTTTTATGTTTTAAATTTATCACATACGTATTTGCAAAATTATTATTATTTTTTATTTATTTATTTATTTTTAACCTTGTAATTTTATTAATAGGAGAAAAAGGTTTACAAGGTTTTGGGCCCTCCCGGCCTCTTCCAAAAATACATGTGTCCTCAATGTGCTTCTCCCACCTCCTTAAAACCCTAGTCCGGAAAACCCATTGTGGGGAAAACCGGGTGCTAGGGAAAGAGTGTGAGCCTCCACACATTGGAATAACTAGCCAAAAAGGAAGGAGATCTAATCTCTAAAAAAACGAAAAATTATAGAGATGCAACTCCTTTGGGAATCAAGGGAGTAAAACCTACTAAACTTGGAAATGAGAAGCCACTCCACAGGTGTGTCTTTCATCCCAGCAATCACCAAATGAGCCTGTAAAAGAGGAGCAAACACCAGAAAACAGCTCCATAGCATATGTAAACAAGTATCAACAAACAGGGGTACAACCTGTGTGCACTCCTCATTTTAAATGAAGAGTGCGTCCAGGGTGAAAAGTTGCATCTAATTCCAAAAAGCTTCAAGCTGCTGATGGGAACACGGATATCTGCAAGGCGAACCAGCAATAGCAATTTCCAAAGACATTTACAAAATTAATTAACCACCTATATTCATTCACAAAAAAGACTCTCCTAAGAACCACTTCAGTCTTAAACTGTTCGAGTTTAAACTACACAGCGCATTGAACAAACAATGTAGTTTACTAAAAGCAACATCGCACAAAGTCAAGATTTACGTCTTATGATACTCTTGTGCCTCTTCTCACAGAGGATATCATCACGGTGTTGTGCCGATGACATCAAAAGTCGCAATGTTCACTTTGCCACATAACATATCAAGGTTACACAAAATGCACACTTAACAAGCAGGGAATAAACAACTTTTTAGAAAAGGGGACCAGACGCACGCTTTGTCCTCACGTGTGCACGCTTGAGCCATCAGAACCCATACTGCAAACAACACTGACTCCAAGCTCATGCTTCGAGTGCTTAGGTGCACGATTGACACTTCAAATGCACGCTTCGTCGTCACCAAGCGCACGCTAGGTCACTCCAGGCACACGATTGAGCTCAAGCGCACGCTTCAGCCCTTCATGCACATGCCTGACAAACCTGAAACTTCCCCGCTCTCAAATCAAGCATCAAGTGCACGTTTGACCGTGAAATATGTACAAAACATTTTGCAATCTATACAGATTCAACCACACAAATCCAACAAAAAACTACTCCACAATTCACAACACAACAAGACATCTTGTACTTTAATTTCGACTATACCAAACCAAACGAACATCACAAACAACAAAATTGAATTCAACTGAACACTCTTTTACCTTTTAGCAAAGTCTAAGCCAAAACCTACCAAAAACACTTTCTTACAACAATTTAGACTAACTACAACCACTAATTTGCAAAGAACAATTGAATTCCCAAAAACTCATAAACTAAACCAGAATCTTATGAGGGGTTTGCAGTGGTGGCGCGAAGCAAAGCGCCAAGAGGTGCAGGCGCAGGGCCTGGTTTATATGCCCCAAATTTACTCCAACATTATATACTAGTTTAAAAAATTAAGTACATTTTAAATCGTGAAACCTTTCAAAAAAAAAATTCGTTGAATAAAATCTACTTAAACAAAGCTCAATTTTATATAAATTTCTACCATAATATTATTCTATTTTTTAGGAACTATTATATTTTCTTTATTAACCCACATAAACTTCAGAATCCACTCCTAATTTCTATTTTGGCTAGCAATGATATCGATCGAGAAGAACAATGGAGATGAAGTTGATTATTCTACATTGATAAATGATTTTGGTTTTAAATATGCTAGAAGAACGGTGTTGAAGTAGTATTTTGCATTTAAGCCTTGTCGACTTACCTATGAATTTGAAATAAAATGTTTTTTTTACAATTATTATTTATGTTTCTCTACCGAAAAGATTTTTTTTTTTTTTAAAGATCTAAAGGGCTTTGTCCGGCAAAATGGCCCTAGTCCCCGAATTTCACAGGGCCGGCTCTGGGGGTTTGAATGCTGCTTTGTGGACCGTGATGAAAAGCATTATCCTTGTCCTTGCATTTTTCTTTTATCCTTACAATTTTCTTTTATTTCGGCGTGCGGGGAATGTCCTGGCACATTTGCTTTCTAGATTTGTTCTATCTAGTATGGGGGTAGTCTCTTGGGGGTCCCTTCCCCCGAATGATGTACGTATAGCTTGTTTGGCAGAATTATTCTTAATGCATTGCTTCAGTTTCTCCACACCAAAAAAAAAAATTAAAAAAAGGAAGAAGAGGGAAATTCGATATCTAAAGTGTAAAAATGATTTTAATAGAGAATAATCATGGATATTGATTTTGTTTAAGTAAATAGATGGATAAATACTTAGTGACCTGGTGGGCTTTTTAGTTGATGGTGTGATGGGCTCACTATTAAATCCTTAAGCTATTTGTAAATAAAAAATGGATTTTATTGCTTATATGTTAAATTTTGTATTGAATCGTGGTACTTGAAACCAGTTTGTGGTTGGCCGAAAAGAAAAAGAAAAAACAGAGACAAACATAAACCCCCGGTAGAGGTGCTTTTATCTCAAGCGGTTCGGAAAGCTCGCGAGCTTAGATTGGCCTGGCAAACATAGTTTTTTTTTGTAGTACAACTTTAGTTTCATATGTGTAGCTTGTATACGCTTGGTTGAACCTTTTGTATAAATTGATATCCATAAATAAAGATTCCCTTTTAACCAAAAAAAAAAAAAAAAAAAAAAAAAAAAAGTTTGTGGTGGGAAAAAAAAAAAGAAGAAAAAAAGAGAAGGGACTTTGGTGGCCTAGTCCTCCTAAGCCCATGCATTACCTCAGTCTACATAAAAAAAAAACATGAGCGCTGGAAAGGAGAGTAGGTAATAAATTGCCGCGCTTCTTGTTGGTTGACCCAAATGAACTTTAAACTATGTCGATACAGTACATGTATCTATGTCATCTTGTAAGGTCAAGTAACTTCCGTATTTCTATTAAAATTATACAGAATCATATTATTTATTATTATTATTTATTTAATTATTTATTGTAAAGAAACGTGGTTCCTTCAGGGTATTCTTATCCGAGATTCTTCGTGTGTACCGACCGTTGAAAGTAAGACATGTATGCTAGAAGACAAAATAGTATTTGTCTTCTTGTACACATGGGCGGCTCCAAGATTTTTTGATTTGAGGGTCAGAAATTTGTCAATTTTTTTTTCGTCTCACATATATTTGAATATTCAATTTTGTACATGTAATTACGAGGCGCGCGCAATAGATAACAATAGGGGGTCGATACATAAAAATAAGGGAGTCAATTTCACATATATATGTGTTTATAAAAAAATTTACCTACTATTTGTACATAATATTTTTATTTTAGAGGGTCGGCGGCACCCGCTTCCCCCTATGTAGAGCCGCCCATGCTTGTGCACATGTTTTATATCCAACGGATCGGGGCACACGAGGAGAGTGCGGGTAAGAAATTCTCGGTTCCCACTTACTTATGTCTCACTTATTAACTATCGAATTGGTCGATGAATTCCGTAAATATGATACTATATCGTCCTAAAATATTAGTCCGTTTAGTTTTTGGAATTTGTTCTATAATATAAAGTTATTTAAAATATCAATATAACATTTATTATATTTTTCTTTCATTTTACCCTTAATTTATTAACTAGTACATACATTCACATACTTTACATCTATTATATTAATAAATATATTCACAAATTTTACAACTATTACATTAATAAGAGTCAAATGATATTTTAGACTTTTATCATTAAAATTACTCACACTTAATCACTTTCTTTAGCCATGTGAAATGATCTAAACGGATTTATATTTTGAGACGGAAGTAATATTTCCCTAATTTGTGCCTCATTATGTAGTGAACTATTATGATATGTTTAAAAATTATACTTTGAAAACTACGGAGGTCAGCATGTTGGTATGACCCGATGTCATACGTGTGACACGTTCAGATTTTCTCAGCATTAGTAGGGCAAGGGAGTTCAATCCAAGAAAAGCCCTACATTCTAGAAACACACTTAGTCAGATATATACGACATTTTCCAACTCGTTCAGCCGATCCGGTGCAGGCTCACTTCGATTTAAAACTCTCAACTCGAGGCAGTCTTCACCTTCGACCTCAAGTGTTTTTCTTCTTATTATTATGATTCTTATAATAATAACAACAACAACAACTATCCTGATTCGAATATTGACAAAGACAATTATAAAGCCCGGCCCCGTCTCTCCTCGACCATTCTTTTTGGGCAAGAAAGAAAGAATAATTAAAAGGAAGGTGGAGCGGAGCTCCGCACGACACGCCTAAAGGAAAAGCATCCCATTCTTTTTGAGTATGCCAATTTTTTCTGGTTCAACAAATGTGGGTTCTTCTTTTAGTGATGGTGCCATAATCATTAAGTCCCTTTTTAGTGTGATTTTTTTGGATGGATACAAGTTGCTTTGTTCAACTCAATAGCATGTAAAGATATAAAGATGTCTGACTTTCCAAGTTTTATCTTTTGAGAATACACTCTGAGATGTTCATATCTTCTTTTTAGAATAATTCAATAGCATGTTAACCAAGATGTAAAATTTATTTATTCATCGATAATAATACTATATAATAAATAATGTAAGCTTTTGTTTTATCCATCGTTGTAGTTATAGCAGTGGCGGATGCATGTACACCAAGGGGGAGGGTCACGTGACCTCACTGAGATCTGGGGAATTTTTTTTAGTATTAAAACGATATAGTTTTGTTGTTAAAAATGTCATTTTGTTGTTAAAAAGTGTAGTTTTAGGCTCCGGTTACTCCACTGAAACAAATTTTTGGATAAAAATGTAGTTTTACGATCCGGTGACCCCACTGAAAAAGAATTCTGGATCCGCCACTGAGTCGTATTACAGGTGTATGTCAGTTCAGTTGGAGGCGCTTAGCTTTGTCAATATTTATCTATGCGGGAATTCGAATGCAAATGATCACAAAATGTAATTAATTATAATGGGAAAATATCTAACAAAAACTATGAATAAACCAACACAGATATTCTGTTTCACATGAAATCATTATTTTTGTGTAATAATATTGTACGGGAGGTTGTTTTATACTGAGTGAGGAGTAAAACATATGGATGAATCTGGATCATTTATGCGCCCCTGCACTCGGGCTCAGAAGGCGTAAAATGAGTCATAAATGTCCGGTCAATTGGTTAGACCACCGTCCTCGCTTGGTCTAAAAGAAATAAACCCGAGTTGACAAGACCTTTATGTCTCACACTTATATGGGTGGCGTTCTCTTTATTTTACCGATGTAGGACTTTACATTCTCCCTTATAAGGGATCAAGGCGTCCTCGCCAGGATGGCGAGATCGTTCCCGGATCGTCCCTACCGTAGGAAATTAACTAGAGGTCATCCTTACACCGTCTTCTTGTGCGGTGCGGTAGCATCATAGTTCCGTCGATAGTCGGCTCTGAATACCATTCTCATGCGCCCCTGCACTTCCCGGCTGTAGAAGGCTAAATGAGTCATAAATGTCCGGTCAATCGCTTAGACCACCGTCCTCGCTTGGTCTAAAAGGCTAACCCGAGTTGATGAAGACCTTTATGTCTCACACTTATATGGGGGTGAGCATTCTCTTATTTTACCGATGTGGGACTTTACAACCGCACAGTTTCAACTCAAATTCAAACTGTGTGGTTCAGAATCATCCACGTATATCCAAGGTGCAAACGGAGTGACTATGGAAGAATTACCCATATTGTATATGCCATTTCTCTTGTGTCGGGAGGGGTGTGCAAAATGGGACCTCGATCCTCTGCCATAGGTCGAGCACAGCAGACGCTGCTGTGACTCGAAACGACACCGTTTCGATCTGAGCTTAAAAATAAAAATAAAAAAAACACATCGACACGCCATCGTTTTTGCCCGAAACAACGTCGTTTCGGGCTTACAACACAGGCACAGCAGAGAGGATACGGCAGAGGATCCCAAGTCGTGCAAAATGGCTAATGGTATTGCCAAAACAATTTTTTGGTAATACCAAGACAAATAATGTATAGTCTAGTCTATAGGTAGTCTAATATTGCTATAACACGGGGAAAAACGGGAAATTCTATCACGGGGACTCCAGTGTAGGGACTCCAGTGTAGGGAGTCCCCGTGGTGTAAAAATCTCAGCCACATGTTTTTATTGTGAAATAAAATTTTATGGGTAGAAAAAGAAAATGAACGGTGCAGATGATGACACCTAGGGACTCCCTACACCGGAGCCCCTAGGGTAGAAGCTCCCGGGAAAAACAGCCATGGCGATACCACTAGCCAGGGCAAAATCTACGAAGTACTTGATGGGTACACGTGTACGGATAATAATAAAGCATTATTATTCCTTGGCACCCTATAAATAGTAGCCAAGGTTGTGCTTTAAAACACACCAACAGCAAGCTTTGAACTCTTTCAATAATCAAAACTTGTGATCTTTTTTAAAACCAAAAAAAAAAAAAGAATGTCTTGCTGCCAGGGATCCTGTGGCTGCGGCACATCTTGCAAATGTAGCAAGGGATGCAATGGGTATTTTCCTGATTTAATAATCTCATTTTTCTTTTCTTTTCTTTTTAATCTTTGCTTATTTTTCCTTTTTTCCTGTCCCATAGTTTGTGGCAAAATATATTCTTCCTATATGACGATTGTAAAATAAAAAAATTAAAAATGGCAGGTGTGGAATGTACCCAGATGTTGAGAAATCCTCCTCTACTGCTACTCTTATTCAAGGAGTTGCTCCTGTCAAAATGTAAGAATAATGGTTTTGATTCTTATGCTCATGAAGGAGTTTATGTTTTTTTATTTTATTTTGTACTATTATATAACAAGAACAATTATTCCTTATTTTTAACTTTGCAATTGGAACTTAAACCTCTTGATTTTGGTGTCTAAGCTAGGTTGAATGGCTCATACTTCTGTATGATTCAATGGTGCAAAAAGACACATTCTATGCTTCTTCTTTTTAAAATTTTTCTTTTAAAAAAAAAAAAATTCCATTTTCATTCTTAAGTAAAGCCTTTGGCATCTAAGACCTTTGGAGGTTAATCAGATAATCTAATGGCTCAGAGTCATGGGCTTGCTATTATACGAAACAAACTGAAAGAAGTCGTCCATTTACAAAATTCAAACCTCCAAACTCCAGCCTCCAGGTCCAGATCAATGCTTTGGCACTAAGCCATGTCGCCTGGGGACAATCTTTGTTAAATTAAGATATATATATATATATATATATATATATATATATATATATATATATATATATATATATATATATATATATATATATATATATTTATATGTGTGTGAAAGAGAAAAAGTTTACGAGTAGTCTCAAAGAATCATATAATTTGGTTGGAAATGGTGGTGATGCATGGCAGGGGCAACTCTGAAGGATCTGAGATGGGATTCGGAGCAGAAGGAGGACATGGTTGCAAGTGCGGATCAAGCTGCAAATGCGACCCTTGCAACTGTTAAAAACACTTTGATATGTATAATCCATCCCCATATATATATATATATATATATATATATATATATATATAGCTAGCTGCTAATTAAAAGAAGCTGTCTACTAACTAGCTTCTATGATTCTCGATCACAATCTATATATATATATGTTGTATAGGGGATGGATGGCTGAAAATCATGATCCTAAATACCTACTGCTTGATTGTTCTAAATAAAATCGCAGCTGTGTGATATAATTTCATCAAATTAATCCTTTGTATTTTGGCTGATGCCCTGCCTTTATGGTTTTGTGTTGTGCCACAAGCTGTTCTTTAAGTTTTTGTTTACCGTTACACATGATGTGGAAGATTTATTTCCCGTTTATTATTCATATATGATAGAGCACAAATTCTTTCACAAGATGGCAACAATCGTAATTCGAAAGATGTCCCGTGGCCGACCCGATCGAACTCCGGATTAGTCGGACCAGTGGGTTCCGGATACTGAAAGCTTTAAGAGGATACCGAAGACTTTAAGCAAGAAAAAGATGTTCCGTGGCCGATTCAGGATGAAAAATCATTATCACAAACCAAATATAAGAATCATAAGTGGCTTTGGATGAAATCCAATCCAAATATAAATGTTGGTCCACTTGTTAAAAAGACTTTAGAATCATCTCCAATATTTACAAAGTATTTGCTTAGCTTTGCTGTAATGGCCCTTGTTATGACGGATGGAGATAATTTCAGATGCAAGAAATTGAAACAGATGCAATCAAACGCAAATAATCAAAGGAGATAACAGAAAACAAGAAGAACACAGATTTAATGTGGAAAACCCCTCTCAAAGTGAGAGAGATAAAAAAACCACGGACAGAAAAAATATCTTTATTATTATGCACTAAGTTACAGATTTCACACACACAGACAATGCAACACCAATTGTATTTATAGGCACAAATCCCTAAACCCTAGCCGCAAGGAATCTTTGTCTGATACGTTATAAATACCCCTACACGTGTCCTCCTTTTAATGACACTGTATAGTTGTCACATAACAGAAATAGCAGATGTGGGACCCTGTTGTATTCAGTACTTAGCAGACTTCACACTGCTGACAGAAGCCTCAGTAAACTCCACCCTACTGATACACAGAATTGAATACACTCCCTTATATTTAAGCTGAAAATAGAAGAGACTGAATAAAACTATCTACTTTTAGATGCAACGTGACGATGTTGGAAATCGTCCGATATTAATTTTGGGGCATTTTGATCCTTATGACAACCAAAAAAAAAAAGATAGTTTATGGTGGTTTAGACTAGACTTGACTTGTTTTTTTTTGTTTTTTTGTTTGGGAAGTGTGGGCGCATAAGAAAGTGGAAGTAAAACACTTGAGAACTAACTCGAGATCTCTCGCCCGATCCATATTGTGGATCAATGACTTATCGTTGTACTAAATCAATTGGTGTTAGTAAATGTGCTAATATATTTCATTATATCATTAACATCTCACTTTTCTTTTTCTTCTTAATTAGAGTGCTGTAAATAAGGGTTACAACATTTACAAATATTTTTTGAAATTCTAAAGTGACGCTTATTTTAAGACAGGGGAACTATTTATCAACAAGAAAATAGACGTGAGGTGAAATAAATGTATATTTGTTGTCTTTCATGAGAAGCCAATTCATGTTATTGGATAACCTAGTATATAGCTCGACACAAATGATACGTGGCATGTGAATACCTAGAGAGGTCGGTGGTTCGATTTTCATCTGAGGGCATCACGATAAAAAGCTTTGAGTCAGACTTTTACCTCGAATAAGAGTCAGACTCTATTAGCCCTCCCAAGACCGACCCCTTTTTTTTTTATATATATATTTTCAATTCATGTTATTGGATGACTTAATTGCTCAAATGCCATTGGTTTCACATTGCACGTATTTGCAATCAAAATAGGTGTACATTTTTAACCATTAGCATATCATCATCAGTGCTTCCAACTCTGTCAATGTCTTAGTATTACAATCATAGACGGTTGTAATCATATATATATATATATATATATATATATATATATATATATCCGAGATGTGTTTGTTTGTGTACGTTTTCACACGATAGCCTCTTTTTTTTTTTTTTTTTTCCTTCTTGTTGTTCTTGTAAATTTACAAGATGGGTCTATGTTGTTCTACATTTTCAATTGTAAGTCATTTTAACTCATAGTTTTTTTTTTCCTCCCGTTAACATAAGACATTTTAAAATACCGATAAAACATTGATTATATTTTATAGATTTTTGTCTAAAAGGACAAAATTATCAAAAAATCGAGATAGAAGGAAACTGTAATTTAATAAAGACAAAAATAACAATTATGAAGTAATAAATATGAAGTAACAAATGTGGAATAGAGTAAATATGAAGTAACAATTGTGAAACACAAAGTAACATTAACACGTGAAGTAACAATTTTAAAGTAACAATTGTGATTTTTGTCCTTTATAATTATGAAAATGTTATTTTTGTCATTCCAGACCCATTTATTAATTTTTTGTCTTTATGGCCTCTTTCCCCTATATTTTATTATAGTATCAATCTAATTGTTTCAATTATTTTATTACTATTGTATTAATGATAATTACATTGTATTTTAGACTTTTATCTATAATATTTATGGAATTCATCAACTTGTTTTTCCTTTTCTTTAAAAGAGAGATCTATTGATAAAACAACGCCACAAAAAGGCTATTCAAAAGTTATAACTTTTTTAACATGTACACATCCGTCCCAAAATATAAGTTTTTTTAGCTTTTTCTTTATCCTAAAATATAAGTCCATTTACAAAACCAATAAAGCATTTATTACATTTTTCTCCTTCTACCCCTCATTTATTATATACTCAACCACTTTTTATTATTTTGCATTAATATCAATGAAAGGTCATTTTAGTCTTTTTAATCAAAATTAATGACAAATAACAAATTTAACCAACTTTCTTAATATGTGTGAAGAGGCCTAAAAGGACTTATATTTTGGGACGGAGGTAGTATCAAAGTTTTAAAATAAATAATAGTTTAAGACGGAATTAATATGACAGAGAAATTAAGTACTATGTCCGTCCCAAAATATAAATCCGTTTAATTTTTTAAATTTATTCAATAATATAAATCCATTTACAATACCAATTGAGCATTTATTACATTTTTTCTTCTTTTTACCCTTAATTTATTATAAATTCATATACTTTACAACTATTACATTAATGATGTCAAAGATTCTAGATTTTTACCATAAAAATTAATGACACTTAACCACTTTCTTAATCTGTGTGAAAAACTCTAAAAGGACTTAGATTTTGGAACGAAGGTATTATACGTGCGGCCGTGTGGGTGGAGGAAGTGTTAGCAATATGGAATAATCGGCAGGGCAGGGTCTAAATTAACCGATAGTGAATAAAGAAGTGTTGACCTTTGTTATTGGAACGAGAATCATTCTACAAATCAAGCAAGAAAAGAAATATAAGGTAAGATTGCATGCATATGATATAAATAAATGTTCGGCCCCACATAATTGATAAATTTGTTTATTTCAAGATGCCAATTAATTAAGATCACAATGTTAGTGAAAACAGGCTAATGTTCAATACAATGCTATTGCACATCAAGTTATGTTCGTACTGTGATCTTAATTTACATACTGATCGAAAGCATAACCGCTAACTTTTTGATCCGAAAAGATTACATTATATATACAAAACATATTGTTTACCCCCTTTAAATTTTTTATTTGCCTTTTAAACTTTTATTGTCCCCCATTACCCGAGAGCCTGCGTCCGTCCCTGTTCGTACAACAGTGCTGTGAGTCCAAAGAAAAGATGTGAAAAATAACTAGTTCGCATGTATTAGGTAAAATAGTTAAGAAACTTAGCAGCAACGACCTCAACACCACCTATAATGAGCTGCAGCGCGCGCGGATCTGTCTACCCAGCACCGAGTGTGGCCTCCCCCAATGAAAAAAAAATCTTCTATTATGTAGTTACGGTATTATTTATTTTTTTTGGTTAGATATATTTGATGTTAACTTCCGCCCCGGTGATAACTTTTTTTACTAGATCTGCTACTGCATGTAAGGGCATACATAAAAATCTTGTCTTTGTTGTTATTGCTTGCACCTAAGATCATAGCCCCCCCACACCTTCAATGCTTCAAAGTTGGTTAAAGTTTGTTACTCTGTTTTTCGGTTGTAGGCAAGTAAGTTGTTGAGCTTCTATAAGCCTACATAAAACATGTAAAATGAGACACTAATTGATGAATAAAAGCTTATATCGATTATCTTTACTTTTTTTTTTCCTTCAGCCGTACATACTTTGTGCTGGTTTTGTTCCTATTTTCTTAGCTTGCAATTAACTCGTGCAATCAAACTACCGAGCAATCAGCCAATGAGGCTTACCTCAATGGTTGTCCCATTACCTCTTTTGAATCCCATCATGTGTATGTGCGGGTAATTGTTATCTAAATATAGTAATTTTATATTGTGAGGAAAAGGAAAAGAAAAGAAAACTCATGCAAGCTCTTTTTCATGAAAATATGCACACGTGTCATGAGTAAACATGCCATCGTCCCCCTGCTAGATACCACGACATTCATTCCGTAATATACATATATTTAAAGGCATTTTTATACAGATTGAATAAACTATAATTTATATGTCATAAATTCTAAAATATAAAATCTCCAAACATAAAGAAAATCGCCATTGATTGTAACCTATTTGTATTAATCTCCAAATTTGTGTTCTTTTTTCGTAATAATTAAAACTAGACAATATTATATTCTAATCAATCGTTGTAACAAGAGGAAAAAAAATTGATAGTGACAGATTATAATTAATTATCAAACGGCCTATTTTTTTTATTTTTGACGGATACGAAAGAAACACACGCATGCACACTATTGTCTCCGAACTCGAACCCAGAACCTCTGAATTAATGACCACAACATTAATCGTTGGGCCGATGCCACATTGGCATCAAACGGCCTATTTGATTGCATCGTTTATCAATAAGAAGATAGATTTAAACACTTGCAATGAATGTAATTTTGTTGTCTTTTATGAGAAGCCTAGTCATGTTGTTGAAAGATGACTTTGCTCAAAGCATGTCATTGGTTTCACATTCCAAATAAGTGCATAGTAAATAGGTGTTCATTTTTAACCATTAGCATTTAATCATCATTACTTCCAACTATGTCAATGTCTTAATGATTGAATTCATATTGAGTATATCTGTGAGATGTGTTTGTGTACATTTTCAATGATTTGAAGAATATATATATATATATATCTTGTAACACCCCTGTCCTAGATCCCGAGTTCTTATCCGAATATGAGACGTTCAACATATGATATTTAGAGTAAACCATAAATCCCAAGTAAGCATCATATCATATCAGAGTAATAAAATATTCACGCCGAAGACTCGGGAAATAGACCCTCATATATAGTCTTCCAAAACAACCACAACCAGAATACAACTACTGTCAAACTGGGTCATAAATAACTGAAAGCAAAACTATTATCCATTACAACTCAGTGTCTGTAAAGAAAGAACAACTATAAAAAGGAAACTAAAGCATAAAAGACTTCATTGCTCCATCCTAAACTAGCATTCCAAGCTCGTCATCAAATCACCATGTACCTGCAACAGTCTTATTCTTAATAAAGGAGTGAGCTCATGCACAAACTCAGTATGGAGAAAGAAGATCAAAAGAGATATTCGTGTATGTCGGATGCCAGCAGACACACCATGAATCTACTTCATCCACTTAGCAAACGGTTTAAAAGGCATGACATAAAGAATAGGTAAAACACATTTTAAAACATAACATGAAACATAAGAATGCCCAACATAAAACCAGCTTGAACAGCGCACAAAAAACGTGTCTATTAACTACATTCAGTTCATCTTGCATATACTTGTTCGTTTCATTAATTACTTACTACACATATTCGTGTTATTGTCGTACTTGTAAGGAAATCAATCGAGTAGCGCAGCGGAACTTCAAAAATTGATTTCTCAACCCAGGATCGACTTCGTTTAAACAATAAACATATAAGAGAGGGGACGGTAACACTACCTTGGTTTAAAAGATCGACGCTTTGACCGTCCGGTAGGAGTAGATGTGCGCGAGCCGTCCACGTGTCCGGCCTCTACCAGTAATCCACACGAGCACCTAGCCGGAATCCCGCCAAAGATTGCTATTAGAAAAACTCGACTTCTAGGTCGACCTTTTCTCTCTCTATAATCTCCCTCTAAGAAGCTCTCTTATTTTTCACAAGAACAATTAAGCTATTGAAATTATGATGTACAAAAGAGCTAGCCAAACCTCCCTTTATATAGGGTTACCTGCGCCCCTCTAGTCTCCCCAACTGATTGGGATTAGCTTTTAATAGATTGATGAGAAAGAAAATATTTTCCTAATAAAATAAGAAAAATCTCTTTGATTGATTTATCTTATTAATATTCAATATCTTATATTAAATATATTTCCAAGATATATATTGACAATATCTTATATTGAATATATCTTATTATATTACCATAAATCTATTTTCCCAAAATCAATTAATATCCAGTATTAATATTATGGTAATCTCATTAATTAAATTGCACAATCCAAGTGTATCTTATACATTTAATACCTGCGCCCCTTATAGCCATAAATTGGCATCCGAAATATTCTTTAATTAATGTAATGCTATGATTAATAATTTGCAAAATACATGTCTATCACGTATACATATTTTTGACTTACATATCTAATATATGTATTTTTAATTAATCAACATAATTCATATCTTGTATTATATTTATTAATAATAAATAAATACCACCATATTAGTTTACCACTATAACATTTATAGTATGAGATAAATTCTTTCCTTATTTGGTTATTAACTATAACCACATTTTAATCCGACTTGATGTTCATATGTGTGTGACCCGATAGACTTCCGAATATGTTGGCCGTAGACATAAGGCACAATTACGAAAATGCCCTTCACATCTAACGATCACGGTTAGCGTCAAGCAACACGTCCATGACCCCCAATCATCGGAAGAGTCAATACGCAATGACTACTACCTTTCATGTGCTCAGTTATCGAGTAAATAGAATCCTATCGCTGTAATAATATCCACACGGTCGTACGTCGAGTGTCAAGTATTAACGACCGTATCTTATAATCTGGATATCATGCTCTCTCGAAGTAACTTATTTACTTCCACTTTTCAAAGATTCATGAGAGTAAGATATTCCTTATAAGAAGGCCCTTTCGGATATTCATGTTAGGAAATCTACGCGGGAACGCAGCGGAATTCAAAATTTTGATTTCCTTTTACCCAAGATCGACTTCGTTTAAGCAATAAACAAACGAGTTAGTGGACGGTGATTACCTTGGTTGATCTAAAAGATCGACGCTTTGACCGTCTAAGGAGAGTAGTTCTGCATAGAGCCGCCCAAGTGTTCGGCCTCTACCGCTGAACAGCCCGCCGGAATCCCATCATGGATTGCTATTGGAAAACTCCGGTTGCTAGACCGGCCTTTTTCCCCTCTCTCCAACTCTCTATAGGATACTCTCTATTATACACAAGAACTATTAGTTCTTGGAATTGTGATGTACAAAAGAGCTTGACACCCACCTCTTATTTATAGTCATAGGTGGCGCCCCAATAGAGTAGAAAGGAAGAAAACATTTTCCCAATAAAAATAAGGAAAATATAATTGATTGATTTATCTCATTTATTATAATATCTTATATCAAATAAATCTAGGAAATAGTCAATATCTTATATTGAATATTCCCAAGATATTGTCAATATCTAATATTGACTATTTTTATTTTATTACCATAAATAAATTTACACATGTGTATATATCACATATATATTACACAAATAAATCTATACATAAATACTTTGGAAACAATCATGCACATGCATATCAATTATGCAACACACGCTGGGAGCCAAAATATATAAATATTAATATCTAATATTAATATATAGTATACTAATTAATTAAATTCAGACAATCCAAGTGTATCTTATACACTTATAAGTTGCGCCACCTTTAGCCATAAATTGGCTTCCGGAATATTATTTAATTAATATAATACTATTAATATCTTGTATTTAATTTATTCATAATAAATAAATACCACCATATTAATTTACAACTATAACCTTTATAGTCTCGAGATAAGCTTTCATTATTTGGTTATCATTTATAACCACATTTTAATCCGACTAGATGTTCATATGTGTGTGACCCGATAGGCTTCCGAATATGTTGGCCGTAGACACAAAGTGCAAATTATGAAAATGCCCTTCATACCTAACGATCACGGGATAGCGTCTAAAGAACACACCGTGACCCCGATCATCGGAAGAGTCAAATGCAATGACTACTACCTTTCATGTGAAACAATTACCGTGTAACTTACAATCCTATCATTTGTAATAATATCCATACGGTCGTTAGTCGAGTGTCAAAACATCAATGACCGTATCTTATAATCTGGATATCAAGCTCTCTCGAAGTAACTCGTTTACTCCCACTTTGCAAAGATTCACGAGAGTAAGACATTCCTTATAAGAAGGCCATTTCGGATATTCGATCCCAAACATAGGATACGCGATTCCCGGACGACCAATCATGTATACTCCGCGTGCTTTAAAGATCATACCCAATCACTACCGCATGATCGCCCGTGGCTGAGGAAACCTCAATAGTGTCAAAGCATGACAATCCACACCGTGATGCCATGAAGACTCGGTCTTAAGGATAATTACACAACCGTCACATAGTGTGACACTTATCCGTGTAAGTGGGTCAGTCTAACGTACGCATTCTCTAATACACGTTCACGTACAGTCCAAGTGTCTCTACACTTCGATGAGACGAGATCTATTCACGCCTAAAGACGAAGACATCTAATACGTGCTAGCTTTGTTTATACTATCAATGCCCAATTTAATAGTACATCGACTGTAGACATTTAAGTATCAAACTTATTAAAGTGATTAGAGATCTCATCAACCATAATCGCCTATCATGGTTTCTCTATCACAGTTTAATACTAAGGACGTTATCATATAACAATTCACAATTGGTCCTTATATGACAACATAAAAGCCATTTAATATATGTATAAACATAAAGAAATAGTAGAAATGATCCGACCCGGTCGGATCCGGTCCAACCCGATTGGGTTTAGGACACTATTTCAACAATCTCCCACTTGGCCTAAAAAACGAATCACTCGCACACACAAGACCAAGTTGAAACACAAGAATCTTATGCAATACTCGCAACTAGCCCTAGCCATAACCGGATCGCTATCCGTAGGGACTCAGACTATCTTCATATCACGTTCCATATGATCAAGTCAAAGGAACCGCCTCAACACACACATGAATCTCTGACGAGACCCTGGTCCTTGCTTCAAGCAATGAATCCACTTACTATATCAACTATATAAAAAAGGTGGAAGAACCGTATAAGGTTCAGGAATGAACCTTCTAGATCCATGTATCTTTGCTCATTAGCCTCTAAGGCACTACTGTGTTTTGGCCTAGTTGTAGAATTTACAGCGACCCATCGCTAAGAACATTTCCAGCTCACTGTATCACTTAATCAAAGTGACTGCAAACCCAGACTGTGGCTCCCACTCGCCTTCATAAGACTCAGGATATACGTCTGTATATCTACGTTTATTTAATTCCAAGTTTCAATAAACTAGGAAACTTTCCTTAACTTGTTTAAGGATATTCTCGACATTCACCAGATTTACTTTCATACTTGCTCATGACTATTCATGGACTATGAACATCTGGCATTACCTTTATGATGGTTTCTATCGCAGTAGCGAAGGAAACCTTCCATAAGCATCATCATTCACCTTATCATTAGGACGAACGTCCTAACATAGATAGATCTTGAGAACACCGTCTAGCAGTATCCCCTGTGCACTACAAAAAAACAGCAGTTTTGCGACGGCATTTTTGCGACGGACCTTATTTCCGTCGCAAATTTACGTTTGCGACGGATATTTTAATGTTTGCGACGGGACACTTGGCGGGACCGATTTTTTCACTTGGCGGGCAATTTTGCGACGGAATTTTTATCATTTTGCGACGGACCATCGAATAAAATTTTATTAAATTATTTTATTATTCTAAATTTAGATAAACTTTGCGACGGACTTTAATTTCCGTCGCAAAACGGAGTTTTGCGACGGAATTTTTATTGTTTGCGACGGAATATTTAATAAATTATTATAAATTATTTCATTATTCTGTATGCACATGTTTGCGACGGAATTAGGTTTTTGTTTGCGACGGACATTAGTTTCCGTCGCAAAATGGCGGATATCAGTCGCATTTCAGATCAGCTCCTCTCTTCTCCTTTCTTCTTCATTTCGAATTTTTCAGTCTCCTCCTCCTCTCCTCCGCACACCACCTCCTCTCCTCCTCCTCTCCTCCGGCTTCAACCACAGCCACCTCCTCTCCTTCACCTTGAACCACAGCCACATACAGCAACAACCAGGTGGACCTGCAGCCGCACTTCCACAGTCCTGCAGCCGCACCTCCTCCACCGTCTCAGCCCTTCTTCAGCCGCACCTCCACCGCCGTCTCCATTCTTTCTTTCTTCTCTACTTTCAGGTAATTTATCTTTAATTTTTGTTTCATTTTGTTTCTTAAATCAGGTTTATGAATCAGAGTTTTGTTTCTTTAATTTTTGTTTCTTAATTTTTGTTTAAACTGCATATAAAAGAAACTGATTTAAGAGAAAAAAAAAACTAAGGATCTTATTGAATGTTGGTTGTGGTGATGCTATGTGATGTTTGCTCGGTTGGTGCTTGGTGATGGGTGGTTTGGGGTTTTGATTGTTTTGTGTTAGATTTTGGATGAAAGTTCATTTTTTTGATGAACTTTTGACCTCTGTTTATCTCACTTTCTTACTATCAAAACGAACTCAAAATCAGTTGGTCTAAGAAGATAAAATGCTCATAATATTCTGAATTATAATCCCTTAAATTTTCAGCTCGTTTGGGCTTCAACCCGACATTCAAAAACACCACACACCCTAATTAGCTCCCACCGGACAGTTTTGACTAAGCAGTTTGTGACCAACATTTAACTATTATACAGGCCTCAAACCAGAATGGTTTCTCAATGAAAAATGTACCCCTATATGCAATATATAACACATCAAAAATTCAGCTCATTCCAAGTAGTATAGGGTACTCAAAGTTCGACACAAAACCACATCGAAAGCTGTAAAACAGATTTTCAATATCCGATGCGTTTTTGTTTGACATGGTGTGTGATGTGTGATGGATGAAAATGAGATCTGAAATATGCGTTTTGTAGCTTGCATTCTGAGCTTTCCAACCATATAAAGAAAACGCAATTTGGTGCAATTGTGTTTTGAGGAGATTCTGCCACCTTTGTTTGATTGACATATGATACTCGGTGTGCGGCTATACTTACCTAACTTATTTTTTTGGCGTGTCCACTTACTTTGCTGCACTTTTTACGGTTTCGAAGAAGGTGTTGTAGTTACTCGGCTTAGCAAACAAAAAAATTGCTTGAGGTCGATGTAGTTAGAGGTGCTACTTGCAAATCTCAATAGTTAGGGGATCTATTGCAAACCCCGTGAGTTACGAGATCTCTGAAAAATCTCGCTTTCCTTGCACATATTATTAATTAGTATAAACGCCTTTTTATTATAATTGCATTTAGATTAGTATAAACGTCATTTTCTCGTGTCAAATAGATGTCGGGTAGAGGTAGAGGTAGAGGTAGACGCGGTAGGGGTAGTTCGGATGTTGGTTGAAAATGATGATAAGTATGTGGTTGAATTGGTTTATTGAAAAGGGTGTTGTTCCTACCCGTTTGGAAAATGGTACTGGGGGGTACTTTGTTATCCGGCAAAGCCTCCGAATTATTTTGACGTCGAACCTTTGACCATGAATCGAAAATTTAGGTTATAGTGTTGTTAGTTTCATAGTAAGTTGAGTAAAACTGAGTTTGCAAAAGTGTTGAGACAACCTTCAAAGACTATTGTTAGTCTCATATTTTGTATGATATGATGTGTAGGATTGAAAATGAAGAGAATAGAACGGAGTTGGATGTACGAGAGGTTGGATGCTAACAAGAAATTTAACCCGGTATTTGTGAATGGAGTGGAGGAATTCATAAAACATGCAAAGCGATTAGATTCGTTTCGGCAAATAATGGAATGATGAAGTGTCCATGTAGTAAGTGTAAGAACACTAAATTTTCAATCGAACATGACGTGAGATTACATTTAACTAAATATGGGTTTTGCGCAAACTACTATGATTGGGTGTGTCATGGTGAAGAGTTTCCCATTCCGATCAACGTTCAAAGAAGAACGGAATGTGAACCCTATCGAGGACATGGTTAATGACGCATTACGTGATAGGATTGATCACGTAAGAGAAGAATTTCTTAACCAAGAGGAGAACAATGAGACACCAAACCCTGAAGTTGCATCGTTTTTGAAATCTTTGAAAAGCGCAGAGGAACTCAGATGTGATGGAAGTAGTGTCTCCGTCTTCGCAGCGGCTTCTAGGTTGCTCACTTTGAAATGTGATCACAACCTCTCTCACAAATGCGTTGACGGGGTTACGGTTTGATAGGAGATATTCTTCCGAAGAATAACTTAATGACCTCGAACTTCTATCAAACCAAAAAGTTGTTAAAGGCATTAGAGCTACCCCACGAGAAAATACACGTGTGTCCCGCGGGGTGTATGTTATTTTGGGAGGAGGGCGCGAATCTGGACAAGTGTCGGAAGTGTGACCTTGATCGATATAAACCAAACGAACGCAAGAGGTCAACGTGTGCCTAACAAAGTGATGACTTATTTCCCGATTGGACTGGGACGCAAGGTTGTGCGCCACGAAACATATAGGCAAGGAAATGAGGTGGCACGCGGAAACCCCAGACAAGCGGTATAATGGCCCACCCAAGTGACGCTGAAGCTTGGAAGCATTTTGACCAAATGCACCTGAGTTTGCTAAGGAGCCTAGAAATGTGCGGTTAGGACTTTGCACAGCGGTTTTGCACCTTTTGGTAATTTTGGGAAGAACTACTCTTGTTTGGCGATCATGGTTACACCATACAATCTTCCGCCTGGTTGTGCATGAAAAGACAGCTTTATATTCTTATCGGTGCTTGTACCGGGGCGAAAAATCCGAAAGGAAACCTCGATGTTTATTTGCAACCATTGATTAAGGAGTTGAAGCGGTTGTGGGAAACAGGGGTTGTTTACTTACGATGTATCCACAAAACAGATTTTCATATGAGGGTTGCACTAATGTGGACTATCAATGATTTTCCTGCGTATGGCATGTTATCCGGTGGACTACGGTGGTGTGAAAGCTTGTCCCTATTGTGGTGATGGAAACAAGTAGTTACGCTCAAACATAGTGGTAAATGCACTTGGTTTGATTGTCATCGCGCTTTCTCCTGAAGACCATATTTTTCGTGACCGATAAAGGTTTTTTGAAGTCCAAACAAGATGAACACGCGACTCCACCCGTAGATTGAGTGGTGAGGAGGTATGGGAATTTGTACAACACCTACCAAGCATCATTGATGGCTCGATTCGGACTTGAAACGGCTTAAAAACTCCAAGAATGGTTGGTGGAAAAGAAGCATTTTTGGGATCTTCCGTATTGGAAAACATTGCTTAGCGACATTGCCTGGATGTGATGCATATTGAGAAAACTTCTTTGAAAAACTGATTGACACGGTTATGGACGTTAAAGGCAAGATCGCTTGTGGTCCAAAATCGCTAAAGATTTGAAAGAGCTTTGCGTAAAGCGCCCGATTGTACACTTGTTCTTGACAAGCGAAAAGAAAAGTGTTGTGTGAATGGGTCACCAAGTTGAAATTCCACGACGGTTATGCTTGGACCTGAGTAGGTGCGTAGATCATGATGAATACATTCTACGTGGTTTGAAAAGCCATGATTGTCACGCTTTTATGGAACGTTTGTTGCCGCTTGCCGCCGAGAATTGATTCCGAAAAATGAATGGAATGCATTGACCGAGATAAGTCAATTCTTTCGAGACTTGTGTCTTCGCTACCCTAAAAATAGAAGACGTGATTCGTTTAGAGAATAACATTGCTTTGAGATTATTTGCAAGTTAGAGAAGATTTTGCCTCGGCGCTTTTTAACTCGATGGAGCATTTACCGTACACTTGCCGTATGAGGTCGAGTTGGTGGTCCTGCAATATCGATGGATGTATCCATTCGAAAGGTTTTGAATCACTTAAAACAAAAGATTGGTAACAAAGCTTTAGTAGAGGATCAATATGCAATGCGTATTTGTTGGAAGAGATTTCAAACTTCGTTACTATGTATTACGATGATCATATTGAAACAAAAGCAAAGAATCTTCTTTGTTGGTGAGACTTCGGCATCGACAATCGTTTTCAGATTTACCTGAGTTATTCCGTGATCATAATGGTACAACAACCGGGAAGTGCAAGACGAGGTTCTTGGATAATAAAGAATATGACTTTGTGCACAAGTACGTATTGTCTAATCTGCAAATCATGAAACCGTATGAACTGTAAGTACCTCATTACTACATATATACAATGCTTAACGATTTTTTTCTCGAACAAATATACATTAATCGACAAAATGATTCATTCTTAGATTGTTCGAGCAATTTATTCGTGTTCAACAAACCTCAATTGACCTCGGCGGATATTTGGAATAAACATGAACATGAATTTACCAAATGGTTTGGACAACAAGCATCATTGTTGAATGATGATTTGCTAAAAGCTTTGGCAAGTGGTCCTTCTCGTCAAGTCAAAACTTGGAAACGTTATACGATTAATGGCTACAACTTTCGGACATTCAACCGGGCAACTGATATTGGTAAATCTTCAGTCAACAACGGAGTTTGTGTCAGTTCCACGGAAGGTGCCGACTATTATGGCACTTTAAATGAAATCATTGAGTTGGTGTATTATGGACATTCGACTGTCTACAAAGCCGTATTGATCAAATGTGATTGGTTTGATAATTCTGAACGGGGCATGAATGTGCATAAAGATTATAAGATAGTTGAAGTTCATCGTGGTAGGAAATATGGCGCTTATGATCCATTTGTTCGGCTTATCAAGTCGAGCAAGTCTACTATGCTCCATATCCAAGTTTGAAAAAGACAAAGATCAATGGTCGGTTGTTTTCAAAACAAAGGCAAGATCGACTATCGATGCTCCCGTCCGAGGAAACCGTTTTCCAAGAACAAGTGATCAATGATGTTTCCGATTATCTCGATCCTCTTAACATTGTCCACCAAGATCTTGATGTCGATGTTGACTCCGATGTTGGGGATAATGACTTGGATGATGATGAGATGGAGGATTTCATTCAACAAGAAGATGGAGAGGAAGAAGAATCGGTTGATGATCTAGATCTCGATGAAGAGGAGGAAGAACTCTTCCATTCTAGTAGTGATAGTGAATAATAATGTATTAAATATTTTATTTTGTCATGATAGTGAATAATAATGTATTAAACATTGTAATTTATTATTAATTAGTATAAACGCCTTTTTATTATAATTGCATTTATATTAGTATAAACGTCATTTTCTCGTGTCAAATAGATGTCGGGTAGAGGTAGAGGTAGAGGTAGGCGCGGTAGGGGTAGTTCCCTCCCCGGAGCGTCTTCCTCCTCCTGATGCAGAGTTTTTGGATGATGAGATACACCAGATGAGCGAGGATGATTTTGGTGTCATTGTCAATGGTGACCTTGGATTGCCGAGTTTGGATCCCGAGGAGATGGTAAGTTAATACATATCTTGCTTTAATTTGTTTGTATTTTTATTTATATTTTGATTAACCAAATATATTAACAACTTATTGTTTTTAATATGACGGAGTTTACCGACAACTATGTCAAGAAAATGGCCAAGAACGCCATAATCGGCGGCTTCAACACTTTTGCCACCACGTGGCATAATGCCCGACCAGAGCGGCGGGGATAGGTGGTGGAACGCATTTAGGGTACGTCGTTCATATAAATATAACTATATATAAATATAACTATAATTATAACTATACATATAACATATATATATATAACTATGTTGCAGGGTCATTTCAGCTTCGAGTTACGCCACGAGCGCCTGGTTAGGGGAAGCTTTTGAGCGGTATGCTATCAACCAGGGTCCGTGATTATATGTATCGGGCTCAAACAAACCCCCGTGCTCGGCTTTGGATGACCCCGGATATTCTCCGTCAGTTCGAGGAGTGGATTGGGAGTCCCGTAAGCAATTATTCAATATTTAATTAACAATACTTGTTTTATATATATATATATGTATGTACTAACTTGTTTATCTTATGTCGGAATAGGCGTTCCAGGAAACATCTGCGAAAAAGAAGCTAAACCGAGCTTCTGGATCCGGTGAGGAAGGGAAGATCCCTGGGACACATGCTATGGGCAGACGCGGCGTTATCGATTTCTCCGGGCCATGGAGGACAATAGAGGCGCCCTATCGATCGGTGATCTGGTGAGTAGTTCGAAGAAGAAGAAGTCGGGCAACTTCGTCTCGAGGAAGTTTGAGAAAATCATGGTACGTTATGTATTCTAAATATTATATATACATTATATATATATCATGTAATTATTGTTACTAACAAATTTATATCATACTTTGCAGGACGTCTTCACCTCGAAGAAGGCGAAATCCCGAGAGGCAACGACTGACACCCTGTCGGCGAGTCGCGTCTTTATTCTGGCTTGGTGGTGGTTACGACAAGAAGGAGAGAGTTTTTGGCATGGGGTCACCGCCTCCATGTACTACGACAGAACTCTTCTTTGCCGACACTCATCCGGCCGAGACATACTCTCCGGCATAATCACCCGTCTCACCCAGGGAGATGGCGAGAGACAGACGAGACAGACTCATGCGAAAAACCCAGGCGAGGTTGGAGGAGCTAGAGAGAGACGAAAAGCGTCGGGATGACAGACTAAGCGCAGATGGAGGCGTGGATTACCCGGCGTTTAGCAAAGATCCTCCGGAGGATGCAACCCGGTGAGGCGACCACGAGATGACCATTCGATCATGGACCTGGAGGAGGTGGCGTGGGTTTAGGTAGTACACGGTCCGACCGGGTGACATTGTTTTGATACATTTTTATTTATTTTGGCTTATCGTATCCCTTTGACATATCGTTTTATTCATTTTTGACATTTCCTTTGACGTATTTTTCACATATCCCCTTTGATATCGTATTCCCGTTTATATTGTTGTTGTTGATAGCCGGTAGCAATTGTAATGCTACGGGGAAATTAAAGGCTGTTTTGCAAATGGTGGTTTGGCATTCTTCACCGCAAAACAACCATAATTTTCTGCTTAATTTTATTTTTTGCGACGGGATATATCCGTCGCAATATGGTATTTGCGACGGAAAAGGCTCATTTTGCGACGGATATGAAAAGATCTAAAATAAATAAATTATTTAATAAAAATAAGTTGCGACGGATTATACATTTTTTGCGACGGATTATACATTTTTGCGACGCAATTTTACATGTTTGCGACGGAATATTTCCGTCGCTATTTGTTATTTGCGACGGACTATACATTTTTTGCGACGGAAATTATAATTAAAAATAAAATAAAATACGGTAATTATCCGTCGCAAAAATCCGTCGCAAAACAATTTGCGACGGTTTATCCGTCGCAAAACTGGGGTTTTATGACTAAAAAAATGCGACAAAGAAAAATCGTCGCAAATCCGTCGCAAACTATGGTTTGCGACGGAATAACCCTTGTTTGCGACGGTAATCTTCCGTCGCAAAACTGCTGTTTTTTTGTAGTGGTGGCGATCTATGCTAAACTCTTTTAGCATCACATCTATATAGGTAAACTATAATCTAACAGCAGTTAAATCTATCGCTATAGATTCTTATTTCTAAAATAAGAACTACTAATCCAAGTGCTTTCCTAAAGACCTTGAACTACCAAACATTAATTGACTGTGACATGGGGTGATAATTCTCGAGAGAGATATCCAATACCTTACTCAAAAATCGTAACACACTCCCACTATCTATCTTGCACATGGGGCATATTCTTCTTTTGACTATATCAAACTCCTTTGATTATCAAACAAAGAAATTGTCTAGAGAAACTTGTTTGAGTCCATAAATGGATCTCATGGGCTTACATATCATGTTATCGCCTATGAACATTGAGTCGCCTCGCCTAACGCCTTCAACACTATCATATAGCCATGATACAAAGTTACAACAAGCATATTCTGAATAGAACTGGGCTCAGCCTTATAGGGACATTCCCTCTAGGTAAGACAGACTAGGTTCATAACCTGGTTGTCACTGATGGAATCTAATTCAGATGTTATGGCTCCTGGCCACATCTCTCAATCTGCCTTTCAAACATTCCTTCATAAGTCGTGAGATATTCATTCTTCAAGATGAACTTACCAACAGCCCTTTTGGGCTTGAGGTTATCCACAGACTTACAGAACTTTTGTGTGCACTGAGCAGTGATCTACACCTCATCGCCATGTGGCGTCTGCTCACATTCCTATGGTTATATATATCTTTGTGGTTCTCAAACTCTTTTGAGATCTGATTTACTCCCACTATTTCTTTTGGAAGAAACACTTCCTTTAGAAGACAGCATGTTTGGAGACAAAAATTTTGCTCCGCGGACAAGTAAATAATATCCAGCGTGCTTGCTAAGACATTCCACAAAGTTGCATATGTTGTACTAGGCTCCAAGCCTTTCTGACTTTGCCTATGACAACTTCAAATCATCGGTTAAGATAGATTCGACATTATCCCCTTCCATATCTAATATGGAATTTATTCAACCTTTATTCTTTGGAACTAGGTTAAGTATAAGGGCACTATCCCGAAACGGGTAAGGGATACTTTACATGGCTTGCGTCACACCTTCATCATATAAAGTGTTGTTTCCATTTTGAGAACACAATCTAATTGCGTATCCCAAAGATGGTATCCTTCAAGGGAAGAATCTTATTCCTTTTCAGACGACTTCTGAAACACCCTTCAGGTATTAATTGTTTCAATCTAATTGAAGATTAATTCCTAAGTAGCTCATCAATCTCACATCGTACTAGCTCGAACTTTTCGGGCTTTCCAAATTGTTGTACTTCAATAAGTACATTCAACTATTTCTAAAAATAGTCCAAGAGAGAGACAAACAGTTGTTTATGGTATAAATTGTCACAAGCCAACAAACATCAATATGTTTAGGCTTTAGTCAATCTTCTAGGTTTCATAACCTTTTCTTAAAAGGGTATTTTAGTCCTCTTTGGATAAGATACGTATAACCCACATGATTCATAATCATATGGTTCAACATCATCAGAATGACGTTTAATTACACGATTCCTTCCATGTAGACTCGTGCTTCAGAGTAACCACAAATCAAGGATAACAAACCATACAAATATTTAGTTGAGATCTCATCACATATATCAACTATATAGTAACATCAATCTAGTATGTTAGATTCATTGACCTTCCAACTTTATCGGAATAACATTTATTCTTTACAATTGAATATGTCTACAAAATCCTAACAAATAACTGAAAACATGTTCTTCATAAGAACTGGAACATAATAACATTTATTTAGTTCCCTTATCAGTTTACTAGATCCAGAATATGGTAAGTGTCACAACGTTTGCTTCACCTTCCATATCTACATTTAATCTTTCTAATTTAATCACACTCGCAAGATATCATATATCTAAGAGTTGACTTGAGCTTAGATAGATTTATCTCAACTCACTTGCCTATAATAGAAACTTCAATAAGTTCTATATTTAAGCACATGCCCTAACTTTCATTTTAATCCTTCAAGCACTTGTAAATGTTTCTTAGTGTAGTCTTCATAAGACTTAAGAAAGATCACAAGAACTATGTCTTTGATTTCCTTTCATAAAGAAAATCTAAAGTTTATTAAATAGTTTATTTAACCTTTTGAATCATATTCAAAACATTGACTATTTAATTAACCTTTAAGCAATGATTAAAGAATTAAGTCGATACTTAAATCTTATAATTTTGAAAACAATCTTTCCAAATTTGATGTGGTCATTCTTATCCAACGTTTGAATTAATTGTCATCGTATGACTGAATAATCACATTGGATCGTATCTAATGAGCTTCCGCTTTTCTTTAATAATTAAAGTCATGGAGTATTGCATCAAATATGTAGTCTCCTTGTCTCTAAATACTATAACGGGATTGCTCGTGTCATTGCTTATTTTAAAAGGATTAAAATTACTTAACCATATTTGAGAACTTTTCTCAAAAGGTAACAGTCATAATTTGGTTTTACTAATCGAGAATAAAACATAAATATAAAGTTTGCTAAAACTACAACATAAAAAATGAAAATAAAAGAGTGTTGTTGTTTATACACGCAAAATAAAAAATGGTCTTTTGATTTATGATTTTGCTCCCACTAGTCAACTACTCCCAATTGACTTTCAAGAATCTTTCAAAATTCTTTAGTGGCCAAGATCCCATCTGGTTACCCCGATTCCCGACGAGGGCCGATCAACCGGAATAATTCGAAAGGTATGTAACTCTTACCAATCACATCTCTATGTGACTCTTGGTGGTTGACTAGTCAACTCTTTGACAATTCACATCTTTATGTGGTAGTCAACCCCTTGCCTCTAGAATAAGACGGTCCTGACGAGGGCCAATCACCGCAATACTCTAGTCAAGTCATAACCCAATATTCGCGAGATCTCATACGATCATATCTCAATAACGACGATATACCCGTGGTAGGTCAACTCCCGACGAGGCCGATCGATTGGATCCGAACAAAGGCTCTTCACCGTCGCTATAATATTGGGAGACAATTTTTCGACTTGATTTTTGTTGTGGAAGTATTTACGTAAATTAATTCACTTAATTAATTTTAATTACGGTCTCATCAAATATATCTATCTCTATAGACATACATCCTACACATTTATCTAGATCGTGCCTAGTCATGCATCTATCGTATCATATAAAATAAATACAAGCACAAAATAAATAAATGCGTAAAGTAACCGGTATGATCATGGACTTTTCCTGAGTGCGGTTTGAATACAAATCGATTTAAACCGCGGTCACAATCTAAGGGTAGCTGCAACCGCCAATAGGATCTTTAATGCTCCATTCTCCAATGTGATATTTATTTTCTTCTTTCTTTGGTCTTCATCTTCTGCTCCATTCTTGTTACATTCAATTCTATCTAATAAATACACCCGCCGCACACGGGGGGAGCTAACGGGAATGGGATAAAATGCATTAAATAAACTAGGTCACGTTCTTCATAACGGCCTAGGACAATTTTTTAAACCAACAGAAAATTAAATCATTCACATCTATCATATCGGTCGAGTCCATGATCAATCGGGGTCCATATAATCATATTATATCTACTATATCTACTCCATACAATAAAATCTTATGAAAAAGATAAAATTAAAATTTAACTACTTGCGTCTTAATAAATCAATTAACATTTAATCTATTAAATAATTTTATCCAATCAATTAACTAATTAACATTTAATTAATTAAATGATTTTAATCGAAATAAAATTAACGATTAATTTTAAACCGATTTTAATTTTAATCTTAATTAATTGGAACTATTCCAAAATAAATCAAAATTAAAATTATTTCTCTTATGTTTCTTTCCTTTTGATTCGTAATAAAAAATGATGCATTTGGTTTCCTAAACCAAATTTGGCTTAGGCCTCGTCACTTTCCTCAAACAAAATTTTGGAAGTGGCTGCAGCTGCTTTTTTTAAATCAAATATTTGAAAAGGCTGCAGCTTATTCCAAATCAAATATTTGGAAAGGTCAAATAATTTTGGTTTATGTCTGGCTACTTTTCAAAATCAAAATTTTGGAAGTGGCCGAGGCCTTTTCCCAAATCAAATATTTGGAAAGGGCCTAAGCCTATTCCAAACAAAGTTTGGAAATGCATTATTATTTTAATGCCATGTGGCATCCCAATTGCCCAAACTATTTGAACCATTGGTTAGCCACATGACACAACTAAACAAAGAGAAATTAACAATCACAACTATGAACCATATTGAATCACAAAATATAAAAAAAAAAAAAAATTGGAGATTCGCCAAAGATTGACCGGTCAATCGATCGCGCGCGGCGAGTTGCCTGCTTTGCCGCCGCCGGTGGTGGTCTTTGCCGCCACCGATCGAGCGAGCACCACCGATCTCGTTTTTTTTTTTTTTTTTTTCTTTTCATGTATCACTTTGCGAATCAAAAATCTTTCATCTTTTAATCACGTGATTTAAACGATAAAATTAACTACGCACAATAACATGCTTATTGCTTAAGCTCAAGCTCTCTCGATACCACTTTGTTAGAAATCTACGCTGGAACGCAGCGTGAATTCAAAATTTGATTTCCTTTTACCCAAGATCGACTTCGTTTAAGCAATAAACAAACGAGTTAGTGGACGGTGATTACCTTGGTTGATCTAAAATATCGACGCTTTGACCGTCTAAGGAGAGTAGTTCTGCATAGAGCCGCCCAGTGTTCGGCCTCTACCATTTGAGCGACCCGAAATCCCATCATGGATTGCTATTGGAAAACTCCGGTTCTTTAGACCGGCATTTTTCCTTCTCTCCAACTCTATATAGGATACTTATTATACACAAGAACTATTAGTTCTTGGAATTATGATGTACAAAAGAGCTTGACACCCACCTCTTATTTATAGTCATAGGTGGTGCCCCAATAGAGTAGAAAGGAAGAAAACATTTTCCCAATAAAAATAAGGAAAATATAATTGATTGATTTATCTCATTTATTATAATATCTTATATCAAATAAATCTAGGATATTGTCAATATCTTATATTGAATATTCCCAAGATATTGTCAATATCTAATATTGATTATCTTTATTTTATTACCATAAATCAATTTACACATGTGTATATATCACATATATATTACACAAATAAATCTATACATAAATACTTTGGAAACAATCATGCACATGCATATCAATTATGCAACACACGCTGGGAGCCAAAATATATAAATATTAATATCTAATATTAATATATAGTATCTATTAATTAAATTCAGACAATCCAAGTGTGTATCTTATACACTTATAAGTTCATACCACCTTTAGCCATAAATTGGCTTCCGGAATATTATTTAATTAATATAATACTATTAATATCTTGTATTTAATTTATTCATAATAAATAAATACCACCATATTAATTTACCACTATAACCTTTATAGTCTCGAGATAAACTTTTCTTATTTGGTTATCATTTATAACCACATTTTAATCTGACTAGATGTTCATATGTGTGTGACCCGATAGACTTCCGAATATGTTGGCCGTAGACACAAAGTGCAAATTACGAAAATGCCCTTCATACCTAAAGATCACGGGATAGCGTCTAGGAACACACCGTGACCCCCAATCATCGGAAGAGTCAAATGCAATGACTACTACCTTTCATGTGAAACAGTTACCGTGTAACTTACAATCCTATCGCTGTAATAATATCCATACGGTCGTTAGTCGAGTGTCAAAACATCAACGACCGTATCTTATAATCTGGATATCAAGCTCTCTCGAAGTAACTCGTTTACTCCCACTTTGCAAAGATTCACGAGAGTAAGACATTCCTTATAAGAAGGCCATTTCGGATATTCGATCCCAAACATAGATACGCGATTCCCGGACGACCAATCATGTATACTCCGCGTGCTTTGGTATCATACCCAATCACTACCGCATGATCGCCCGTGGCTGTGGAAACCTCAATAGTGTCAAAGCATGACAATCCACACCGTGATGCCATGAAGACTCCGGTCTTAAGGATAATTACACAACCGTCACATAGTGTGACACTTATCCGTGTAAGTGGATCGATCTAACGTCGCGCGTTCTCTAATACACGCCCACGCATACCCAAGTGTCTCTACACTTCGATGGATCGAGATCTATCCTCGCCTTACTAAAGACAGAAGACATCTAATACGTGCTAGCTTTGCTTTATACTATCAATGCCTGCTTAATAGTACATCGACCAAGAGACATTTAAGTATCAAACTTATTAAAGTGATTAGAGATCTCATCAACCATAATCGCCTATCATGGTTTCTCTATCACAGTTTAATACTAAGGACGTTATCATATAACAATTCACAATTGGTCCTTTAAAAGAACATATATATGACAACATAAAAGCCATTTAATATATGTATAAACATAAAGAAATAGTAGAAATGATCCGACCCGGTCGGATCCGGTCCAACCCGATTGGGTTTAGGACACTATTTCAACAATTCACCCCTACAATTAGGGTATGCGATTTCCGGACGACCAAACATGTATACTCCACATGCTTCAGTATCACCCCCAATCACTACCGCATGATCGCCTCATGGCTAAGGAAAACCTCAATAGTGTCAAAGCATGACAATCCACACCATGATGCCATGTAGACTCCGGTCCTAAGGATAATTACACAACCGTCACATATTGTGACACTTAACAGTGTAAGTGGGTCAGTCTAACGTACGCATTACAGTCCAAGTGTCTCTACACTTCCATAGACGAGATCTATTCCTGCCCTCAAAGACATAAGACACCTAATATGTGCTAGCCTGTTTGTACTATCAATGCCCTATTTATAGTACATAAGCCTAGAGACATTTATGTATCAAACTTATTAAAGTGATCAGAGATCTCATCAACCATAATCGTCTATCAAGGTTTCTCTGTCACAGTTTAATACTAAGGGCGTTATCATATAACAATTCATAATTGGCTTTAAAAGAAGAAATATATGACAACAGAAAAACCATTTATTATATATGTATAATCATAAAGAAATAGTAGAAATGATCCGACCCGGTCAGATCCGGTCCAACCCGATTGGGTTTATTACACTATTTCAACAATACTCTCGTCTTGTCTTGACTTATCTTGTTACTTACTTAACATGAGGGCATGGTGCGACACGGGGAACATAACTATTCATACGTCCAACGTGGATTGGGTCACGGTACCCGTTCGGTACACCGTTTTGAGAACGGCATGGAGAATACTACTAGTTACATGTCCGACATGGACTTAGAACCCATGGTATTCCGTTTAGTACATTGCGAGGTCACTAACTATAATAAATGTTAGGAAATCTACGCGGAAACGCAGCGGAATTTAAAATTTATTTCCTATTAACCCAAGATCGACTTCGTTTAAGCAACAAGCATAAAAGAAGTAGACTAAAATAATAAATTGGATGATCTAAAATAGATCGTCGCTTTATATACGGTTGTAGTTTCTGCACGAAGCCGCCCAAGTGTTTGGCCTCTACCGTTGATCCACACAAACAGCTAACCGGAATCCCATCATGGATTGCTACGAGAAAAACTCGGTTGCTAGACCGACCTTTTCTCTCTCTCTCAAAAACCCTCTCTAGGAAGTTCTCTATTTTCTAGTAAGTTAGAACTCTTCTAATTGTGATGTACAAAAGAGCTAGTTAATCCCTCTCTTATATAGAGCATGTGGCGCCCCCTTATGTCTCAAAAACTGATTGGGAGAAGCTTCCTAGTAGATTGAGGAGAAAGAAAACATTTTACTAGTAAAATAAGAAAAATACCATTGATTGATTTATCTCTTTTAATTTAATATCTCAAATTAATATTTCCAAAATATTTTCAATATCTAATATTGATTATCTTTATCATATTACCATAAATCAATTTTCCATAAATATATTAATATCCAATATTAATATATGATAATATCATTAATTAAATTGCACAATCCAAGTGTATCTCATACACTCAATATTGGCGCCACCTTTACCCAATAAATTGGCATCCGGAATAATTTTAATTAATATAATACTATGATTAATTAATTTGCATAATATATGTGTATCAATACACACAAATATATATTTCGACATTCATATACATTATATGTATATTTAATTAATCAATATAATTAATATATGTATTTAATTTATTCATAATAAATAAATACCACCATATTAATTTATCAATAACACTTTATAGTTGATATAATTTTCCTTATTTGGTTATCACTATAACCAGATTTTAATCCGGCTAGATGTTCTTATGTGTGTGGCCCGATAGGCTTCCGAATATGTTGGCCGCAGACATAAAGTGCAATTACGAAAATGTCCTTCATACCTACGGTCATGGATAGCGTCTGCAACACGTTCACGACCCCTAATCATCGAAGAGTCGAATGCAATGACTACTACCTTTCATGTGAAACGGTTACCATGTAAATAGAATTCTATCGCTGTTACAATATCCATACGATGGTACGTCGAGTGTCAAACATCAACGACCGCATCTTATGATCTGGATATCCTACTCTCTCGAAATAACATATTACTTCCGCTTTGCAAAGGCTTTCGAGAATAAGACATTCCTTATAAGAGAACCTTTCGGATATTTTTTTCTAATCATAGGATACGCGATTTCCGGACGAGCAACATGAATCCAACGCATGCTTTAGTATCACACCCAATCACTACCGCATGATCGCTCCATGGTTATGGGAAACCTCAATAGTGTCAAAGTATGACAATCCACACCGTGATGTCATGAAGACTCCGGTCTCAGGATAATTACACAACCGCCACATAGTGCGACACTTAATAAAGTAAGTGGGTCAGTCTAACGTACGGATTCTCTAATACACGTCCACGTACAGTCCAAGTGTCCCTACACTTTGATAGACGAGATCTATCTCTACCTTCAATAAGATAGAAGACATCTAATACGTGCTAGTCTAATCATACCATCAATGTCTCATTTAATAGCACATACAACTAGAGACATTTAAGTATCAAACTTTTTAAAGTGAGGCGAGATCTCATCAACCATAATCACCATTATGATTTCTCTATCACAGTTTGACACTAGGGACGTTATCATATATACAATATCATAATTGGTCCGTTAAACGAATAAATATATAATAACAGAAAAGCCATTTATTATATGTATAAACATAAAGAAATAGTAGAAATGATCCGACCCAGTCGGATCCGGTCCAACCCGATTGGGTTTATGACACTATTTTCAACAATAAACACATAGGAGTAACATTCCAAGGCCGTACCAACACCGAAAGTAGTCCTCGGTTCAGCGAGCCGGAAGACCAAGGCATGCCATGTGCTTGTCTTGGGATTCTTGGGACTCGCCTTAGGCACTTTGGAACATGTCTGGGCATGTCTATGGCGCTTAACCTAGGGCTATGCTCGGTTTAGCGAGCCCGATTCTTCCCAACACTTCAAAAACACGTTTTTGATGAAGTCTATGGCTCATTGAAGCATTTTTATAGACTTTTCAGGGCAAATGTCGGTTTTCTAAAAACTTGAAGGAAAAGTAAAGCTAAAAAGAAAAAGAAAAAAAGAAAAACAAATTCCGAATGGACTAAATACTCTTACAAATAGATGATGAGTTTTACATTTCTAAAGAGACCCATCACCTTAAAATGAATTTCATACTTGCAAACCATGAAAAATATGTCTGAAATCTACTTTTTCTTCTGTAGTGGAAAGCATCCAGTCTTTTGGAATCTAAACATGTCAATTCATGAAACTGAATATTTTTAGTCGACTTATCTCGGCACAACGAATTTACTATTGACATCCTTTCTTTTTTTATATTTTTCATTTAATTCACCACCACCCACAAATTGCTTTTTCGCGCGTCAGTGCCACTGATGTTATGTTTCACTAACAATGTTAGTGGTCTGGCGTTTTTCACTAATGATACATTTACAACTATAATATGAGTGCCACTGACGTTAGTATTGAAAACCAACGTCAGTGACATAGATATTATGTTGCATAAGAATAATAAAAATATTATGATGGTACCAACAGTAAATTTAAGAGTGTCAAAAATAAATGTGTCAATTGGAGTAAAAACGTGGTGCCAATAAAAGCCCATGTTTTTATTACATTACATTTCATTCTCTTGATACCAACATGCTTTAACGCCTCTTAAAAATAATTGTATTATATTTCTTTTCTTTTCTTTTTATTTTTAAGAAACGGTCTCTTTATTACTTTAAGGTTATTAGACATCAAGAACATAGTTGTTTAGTGTTACATCAAAATTAAATTGCAAAAAAAAAATACTGAATCTACCAATTTAATCTATCCCCCAGGCTAGTCAGAGATTTCTAGCTCTGTCAACTGCTCTCGCTATGAACACATACGCCGGTGGTCTCTCCCAGTCGTCTTCATGGTATTCTCTATTTCTCCATAGCCAAATTCCACTAGAGATTTCTCGCCACAAATATTTCCATCTACATGTTCCAAAACTTGTGTCTCTCATATTCAATAGGTTGAGTCAATCCCACTCTTCGATTGACCTTGCTCCAAAGAATAACACGAGGTATAACATGGCAATATGGCATAGCTAATGACGAATCTAGATACTTATGCTTGGATGAGCTAATGAACTAAATTCGATTTATCATAGCTAATGAAAAAAATTCGATTTATCTGATATGATAGGTTAATACTTTCTCCGTCTCAAAATATAAATCCTTTTGAATGTTTTCACACAGATTAAGAAAACGGTTCAGTGTTATAAATTTAAAAAAAAAACAACTAAAATATTATTTGACTATCATTAATGTAATAGTTATAAAATAATAAAAAATAGTTAGATCGTGTTAACAAATCAGGGGTGAGATAGTACTTTTGTACTCTTATCATTATGTGATACAAATTAATCAATCTGCCTGATATCATCATCAATGATGTATATACATGTTTTAGGTCGGAATGAGTAACAAGACACTTTTATACTGTTAATCATTATTGGCCTTGAATCAATCAGTAGATTATAAATGATAATAATTAATAATATAAACATCAGTAGATTATAAATCAAAATGTTAGGATGATTTTGTTAGGAAAGTAATAGAAATCATTAAAGAAGAGAGTTGGTTTGATTAGTGGAATAGTGGTTGTCGTTTTTGTTGGATTGAGTCGTTTCAGTACTTCAACTCCACTTCTTCCACCCCAGGTCGGTTGCCTTGCCGGAGGTGGGGTATCAACCTGTTTCCATCTCTCGTTGCCTCGGCGTAGGCTGTCCAATTCCTCCGCCGGTTGTTCTCCTCCATCTAGGTCCATAGCCGCCGTCGCTCTCTAGGTTTTTTACTAATTGTATTATATTTCAACGTTTCTGTTGAGAAGCATATTGAAAGTGTTTTACCTTTAATTAAATTATTTGATATTATTCATCAGATTATTGAAACAAACTATAAAATGATAAAATTGGCTTGCCTTCTAAAGATCTTATATATTCCAACTGATCATTTGATACAAACCAATGTATTACAAACAAATAAAACTGAAATAGATGCAGAATATATAAGTGGGTGGACTGGATAGGATCTCTCTTACTTTCTTGCTTAAGTTATTTTACATATAATGAAGCTAACTAAACTAGTTTTGGAAATCAAATAATTTGGCTTGAAAATGGGTTGTCCCGTGGGCTGGTGGAGGAGTCTTGCAAACTTGAAATGGGTTGTGGGTGGCGCACAAACTGACAAGGAATAAAGAATAAATGACCCCTTTTTCTATCTTTCTTTTCCCAGATGCATTGCGTGACGGAAAAAAAAGGGTGGTGCTACTGCCAGAGCAGATTGCCTAAACCACCCCATGAGTTGATTGTTACCAGCTCTCTGACAACTCCTGTACTCTTGGTACATCCGATTACTTTCTGCTTTTTTTTTTTTTTTTTTTGAACGAAAGCTTTTTTTAATTTACAAAGAGGAGGGATCGAACCCAGATCATCTTATTCGAAAGTCCGGATAGACCCTAATGGTAATCACTAGGGTATGAGACCTTGCCCTATCTTTTTCCTAGAAGGTTCTGGATTTTAGTATTAATTACCGTATTTTTGTTTTCCTTTCTATTTTCTTAAAAAAACATATCGTATTTTTAACTCAAAATTTGTAATTGACAATTTTTTTTTTTTGGTCCCTAACGGGTTTGAACATTGATTTCACGTCAAGTTATAGTCTAGGTCACCATGCACTTTTGCATAATTGACTAACATTTGAACGTTTTGTAAATGATTTCATTGATTTATTTTGCACGGTTTTGGAGGCTTGGGCGTCCCCGAGGACTGAGGCTAGTTCCGTCTTTGCAGCGGAGGCTCAAGCTTTGCGTTGGTGCTTTAAGAGATGCCTTGCTTTGGGAATTTCAAAGTTAGTTTGTTTCACGGATAACTTGTCTTTAGCTAACTGTATTGAGTCGGGTCAACCCCCTCCTTTTGACTCTGCTACTATTGTACAAGATATTAGAATGCTGGTTTCCTTTTTTGAATCATGCCATATTTTGTTTTGTGGAAGAGAAAGCAATAAGTTGGCTCCATAATCTTACTCGCTTTCTTTTAAATCGATGTAGAGTCTTTTGGCATGGTTGTACCCCGGTATGGTTTTTGTAACACCTAAACTTTATCATATTAATGTATGCTTTCGTCGTTGGGGAAAGGAAAAAAAAAAAAGTGTTTTCAATATGTTATAGTATTCCTCAAAGGGGTTAGTCGATCATGGAAGAACGATAGAGAGGCGTATACGCCAAGAACATCTGACCATATCTGATTTCATCCTCAATAGGAAATTGCATATACGTGGCGTGAAAATGTGTGGTCCTGGATGTCGCACGTGATGCAGCTTCTCTCTGTCAAGCCCCCGCATCGTAATAACCTCCTCAAAGATCTTTGTACTATATTTATCTCATTTCACTTTGTTTTTTATATTGGGTTTTACTTTATTTCTTTTATGGTATTGAAAAATAGACAAGATTACAAGATAAATTGTTCGATCCCTTTTTTTTTTTTTTTTCTTTCTTTCTTATGCTCTACGAATAGATGGTTTTGAAAATCAATACTTTTTTCACCTAGACCGAAACATTTTTTTTTACACACGCACGCATAATTTTTGTCCTTATTAGGAAACTTCTTGTGTGCTATCTCCATATGCACCGAAGTGACCCGTGGATTGATCAGAACCACATAGTTTCTATCCTGCATGGAAACTGTGTGGCTCCGATCAACCCACGGTTCACATCGGGGTATTTTCCCTCCCCACACAAGAACTTCCCCTTATTGGGGCTCGAACACGCAACCTTCGGGTTAAGGACCACAGCACTGACTGCTGGGACGATGTTTCTACTAAATAAAATATGGTTACCTTTTCTTACAATCTTTTGAAAGAATGATGAAGCATACTAGTATACACAGTTAAACCTCGATAAATAAATATTCTCGGGACCAGAAAAAAAATATTCGTTTAACGATGTTATTCATTTATCGAACATTATTTTAAGCCATTTCGTCTAAGTGAGGACCAAAGAAAATTATTCATTTGACGAGATTATATATTTATCGAGGTTTAACTGTATGTCATTAGTAGGGAAAAACAGTATTTATGACAACATGTAACATTAATTTCATATTGTGTACTAATTTTTTTTTTTGAAATAGAGTGTGCTACTTTCTTGTAATAAATAGTATAATAGTAGTATTTTACTTTTTATTTATTTATTTAGTAATTTACTTAAAAATGTCATAAAAAGTAGTACAAGAATAATCATACTACAAGAACTACAAATTTTCAGAATAATGATGTTTCACATCAAATTGAAACCATATTTGAATAGTATTTAAAAATAAGTCAATGAAAGATAAAACTTTGAATACAATTATAAGAATATCGATAGTCATAGTTGTTTGTTTTAATATGTCATATTGTAAATTTAATGATATTGATCACTAATTTTTTTTTGAGAAACCGAACTTTTATTATTCAAGATCCGCCAAACAATGGTCGAACGTCATGAGATCCCCAAAGTGATGACGAGAAAAACCATCAATCCACGTATCGAAAAAAAAGATCGTCGGGACATTCCCACACGCCGAATAAAAGAAAAGGAAACATGCGAAAAGCTAGGTAAACATGTCAAACAAATTCTCGAACTGATAAAACAGTAGTTAGTAATAAGATCCTCCCAGTCGTTGAAGAAGACGCAACACATCTGCAAACAATCACTTTCCACCTCTAACCTCTGGATCCGTAAATGTAATGCCTCCTCTGAGCCAAAGAGATGGCGCTTAAGCTCCAAATATTCCATGAATTGCCGGGATCAAAATTATACGCAAAGGAGTCAGCAAAATCGAGCCTTGTGAGTCACTAAGATCACCCTAATACCGCACTGCCTCTGACGAGACGCGATCAACATTCTTTTTACTACCTCGGGCTGCGGTTTCGACCATCGATTAGATAAAGGTGTTAAACAATGCAATAAATGACTATTGTGTTAAATATTTAAATTAAAAAACCTATAAGAAAAATTATTTTGAATGGTCATCATAAATACTACTCCATTCGAAGCGTGTAGTACCAAAAAAAACCAAAAAAGATCCATTTCTCAAGAAATTGAGAGCCAAGGAAGTCCATGTAAAGCAATTGTGGGCCAGGGAAAAGAGGGACGAAAATTTAATAGCTCGGGGGCATTTTTGAGAAACTGCTCTGGCAGGAGCAATTGGGCTCTAGCAATAGTGCCACCAAAAAAAAAATGTTCAATCAGGTTACGTATAGTTAGGGGTGAACAAAATAACCGGAAACCAAACCAACCGGTTGAACCAAATCTGGTCCAAACCTAAAAAAGAAACTACTGGTTTTGGTTTAGTTTTGTATTAGTAAAAAAGCCGGCCAGTAAAAAAGCAATTTGGTTTTGTTTTTAAAATAAAAAACCGGACTAAACCGGATATATGTATATATATATATATATATATATATATATGTGTGTGTGTGTGTGTGTGTGTGTGTCCGTATGTTTTAATATTTACATGTGTGTGTGTGTGTGTATATATATATATATCTGTGTGTGTGTGTATCTATGTATATCACTATTGATTATGTGGGTCTTTAATCAAAGTCCGTTTTCACAACCCACAAAAAGTCGGTTATATTGTAGTGTACATGTAGAATGGTGCATGAGTATAACATGTGTGGTTCAAATAAAATCCCTCTTAATTATCTCGCACTACTATCTATTAATACTTCAATCAACTACCTTACACACGTAGTATTTTGGCTCCAAATTTAATAGGACTCTATGATGAGATGAAACAAAATAGTTTACATTGTTTTATATGATCAGCCTAATTGGAATGTATGACAATATCATGTTGTGTGTATGTGTATACACTGTACACACATGCACACACACATATATATATATATATGGAAAGAATATAGAAGACAAAAAAACCGGAAAAAACCGGAACCAAGCCGATCCAAACCGGACCAAATAAAATGGTTTTACCTAGTTATGGTTCGGTTTTGGTTTGTAAATTTGAAAACCGAAAAAAATGGTTTGGTTTTAAAAGTGGTAAAAACCGGAAAACCGGACCATGTGCACCCCTACGTATAGTCATAGGCGGACCTAGACTTGGCCAAATGAAACCGGGACTGCCGGTTGGAACCGGAACCGGCGGTTTGGTCAACCGCCGGTTTGGGGAACCGTCGGTTGATGTACGGTTTGTGATTTTTGGAACCGGAACCAGATCGAAACCGCCGGTTGGAACCGGACCGGCCGGAACCGGTTGAAACCGGCCAGAACCGGAACCGGCCCAACGGCTATATCTGGCAACGGCTATTTTTTTTTTCCAAACTCCTCAAAAAATTTCCTATAAATACTACCCCATTTCATTTCAAAAATTCCTACACCCAATCTCTACATCTCAATTCTTACATCTTCTACTCATTTCTTTGATTATCAAGTTTGAGTAGTTGTTAAAAACAACAATCAAATTTACTTTACGATACCGATTTTTGAAGTTGTTCTGATTTAATCGTTACTTCAATACGATTTTAGTTATAAGTAAATTTGGTTTTGTATCTTATTAAACTAATTTTTTTACAAGTGTAAAATAAAATTCAATTTTATAATCAAATTTACTTTACTAGACCGAAATTTGAAGCTGTTCTGATTTAATCGTTATTTCAATTCGGTTTTAGTTATAAGTAAAATTGGTTAGTGAAATTAATTTTTTTTTATAACCATTATATGTAATTTAGATTTAAATCAAATTTACTTTACTTAATTTTTTTTATAACCGTTATACATAATTTTGATTTTTTACAATGTCAAGAAGAGGTGCATCAACACAAGGCAATCGAAATGTTACTTTCCGTGATGACACGGTTGTGCCGGAATCGGATGATCTAGCTGGTGGCTATAGACCCCAATATTATACAGACCCTGTCACCGGTAATCACATTTCGATTCCTCAGTTCGACACACCTTCAGGTTACAATCAAGATGATTTTGATAGTCATTACGACGATATAATGTCTCAACCGAGAAATTTTAACTTCAACCTTAACGAAGGTGAAGATAATGATGAAATTGACGTTGATGATGATCATGATGTATTTCCGAATGCTTCCCCTCCTAGACAAGGACGTGGTGGGACTCGGCGTGGTGGTAGTGCTGATCCTACTCCTACTCCCGAGTCCGTCGATTTAGATGGTGGTGAAAGTACCCGATCCAAAGCACAAGAAAAAAGGTTAAAATCGAGAATTTTTACAGATTTTTTCACAAAGGTTCCTCGGACTGATGAAATAGCATTAGCTAACCCCGGAAAGTATTTCTTCGGGGTGTGCAATTTCTGTGGCCAAAAATACTAATTTAAACATGCCGGTGGTTACGGATCGATGCGGGGTCACATTTTAAGTAAACATCCGGAAAAATTGGAAGACAGCGCGTCTCAAGCCCAACTAAACATGCCGAGCTCCAGCGGAGGTAACACTAATCCACTATTTATTTACACTCGTGATAACTGTAGAGATCTAACCACGGATCTTATTGCGGGGATGGGTCTTCCTTTTAGCTTTCCTGAAAATCCTATTTTCGAAAGTTACGTACAAGGGGCTTTGCAGCCGGCTTTTACTCGTATCCCTCGTGCAACGGTTACTAGGGATTTCAAAAATAAATTTATTAAACGACAAAATATTATTATAGAAAGTTTGAAGAAAAATAAATTCCGAATATGTGTATGTGCCGATATTTGGGAGGATAGGAGGACGAACAATTTTTATTTTGGCGTATCGGGTCATTGGATTGACAACACTTGGATTGTCCAAAAAAGGTTACTTGCTTTTCGTTTATTTAACGAGACTCATACTGCTTCTAATATTGCATCTTTATTAGTTGATATTTTTGAGGAATACGATTTAAAAGGTAAATTTTTTTCTATTGCGTTTGACAATGCTTCAAACAACACTGCTTTTTTTCCCGACTTATCCCGATATTGTAAACCTCTATGTAACGGTCAATTTTTTCATGTTAGATGTTTATGCCCTATTTTTAATTTATGTGTAAAGGGTGGTCTAAAAGTTTTTGATCAAAATATTAATGCAATAAAAACTGTGATTTCACATATTTTAGGTAGAAATATTCTGGTTAATAAGTGGTATAAATTTCTTAAAGAGAAAGGTCATCGCCAAGTCAAACTGCCGCAAGATGTACCGCATAGGTGGAACACGACTCATGATCTTTGGAAAAAAAAACAAAATTAAAAATACCTTTTGTGAATTTTTAAATGAACACTGTCCGAGCGAATATCGTTTGTATCCCTCTATTTGGACTTCATGCAAGAAACTGATGGATGTTTTTGAAATATTCAAAAAATTTACAGTATTGTTTTCAAAATGTTATCAACCTATAGCACATTTAGTCTTGCCTGCTTGTGTAGAAATAACTGCCGAGTTTGAAACCATGGAACACGACGCAGAATTATTTCAATGTTTAGTGCCGATGAAGGAGAAATGAAATAAATACATGTTGTATATTCCTGACACTTATCTCATTTCTTCTATGCTCGACCCTCGTATAAGACTAGTAGGTGTGTCTAACATGTTAGGTGCTTACTATGATGCTTTGTCTGTTACTCATAATGTTCCCCCGGTAGATTTTACAGTCGAAGTAGTTAGACTAGAAAATTTATTAAACGCTTTGTATGTTGAATATGAGCGTATGTATGGATTGAGAAACGACGTGGTTCCCAATCCACCCACAAGTGCTTCTACTAACCCTGCAGGTGTCCTACGGGGACTTCAAAAAGTTCTGGATAAAATGAATTCGAAACGACAAAAGGGAGCGACATCGTCATCTGATCAAGGTACAGAGATATCCAAATTTCTAAACACAACATTTGAAGGCTGTGAAATCGAGACCTATGATTTCGAGTTCGACTTATTGAAATGGTGGAAGAGACATGTTAAAGAATATCCAGTTTTAGCAATGATGACAGTCGAGTTTTTAAGTTGCCATGTTTCGACCGTCACTGTTGAACGATGTTTCAAAGATTAGCGAGGATATGTGCTTACTAATAAAAGATGTTAAACATCCCACCACTTTAGAGAAGCAAATGCTTGGTCAAGATTGGGTACAAGCCGAGAAGAGGTGCAAGACATTGAGTCGGAAGATGAGGAGTCACAGTTCGAAGCGGTGACACTCAAACTTCGGGAGGAACAATGTTACCGAAATACCGACATCGATTAAAGTGCATGAATTTATATCTTACTTATATATTTGTTACAATTCATAGAACAACTATAAAAGATTAAAAAAAAACCTATTAAAAATAACTATAAAAAACCTACTACTAAAAATTAAAAAAAAAACTATTAAAAAAACCATTAAAAAAACCCCGATAGAAACTATAAAAACCTATTAAAAATAACTAAAAATTACGTACTACTTTAAACTAAAAAAAATATAGAAAACTATAAATAAAAAAAAACCATAAAAACCATATACAAACCTAAAAAATTATATGAAACTATATAATACAAACACATAAAAACCATATACAAACCTAAAAAATTATATTAAACTATATTATAGAAACACATAAGAATACTATAAAAGACTACAATAAAACAAACATTTAAAAAAAATACTATAAAGAATACAAAAAACAATAAAAACCTATAACAAACCATAACAACACTACACAAAACAAACAAAAAAAACTATAAAAACACCCAAAAAAAAACCATATACAAACCTAAAAAATTGTATGAAACTATAAAATACAAACACATATATATACTATAAAAGACTACAATAAAACAAACAATTAAAAAACCTTTAAATACAATAAAAACATATAAGAAGACTATAAAAGACTAAAAAAAACAATAAGATAAAAGACTAAAAAATAAACAATAAGAACTACGTTCGCTTTGATTTTTTTATATGTGTTGTGCCTCCGACACGATTACATATAAAAAATACGTAAAAGAATCGAATTACCGGTATGATGTTGAAAAAATAACACAATTTACATATATAAAAAAAAAACACAATATATCTCACCTAATATTTAATAAAACAACATTTGTAATCAACGTATACTTAAAACCGACTCAAAAAAATTATAAAGAAAACTATAAAAGACTTTAAAAAAAACAATAATAAAAATTACTATAAAAACTTTTACAACAAACTATAAAAGACTAAAAATAAACAATAAGAACTACGTTCGCTTTGATTTTATATGTGTTGTCATATCCGACACGATTACATATAAAAAATACGTGAAAGAACCGAATTACTTGCATGTGGGTTGAAAAAACAACACAATTTTTCAAAATAACATTATTTACATATAAATAAAATAACACAATATTAATATTATTTTTAAAACCAATAAAAACTATTTATAAAAAATATATATTACATTCGCTTCAGTAATTATCGTGAAAAGAATAATAATTTTTTTTGTCAGAGAAAATAATAAGTATTATATGAAAATGAAAAAAATTATGAATTTTAAAACCGCACGGTAATCGCGATCGTGATCGAGCAAAGAAAAAGCAGATAAACCGTGAATCGCAAGACAAACCGTGAATCATTGGTTCATCAAACCGCCCAAACCGCATCGCTTTAAAACCGCTTGTTCGCCCGGTTTCGGTCAGGTCTTGTCCGGTTCGTCCATTTAGGCCTGCGCTGACAGCGGGGCATAACTAAGAGGACAACCACATCATAATAGGAGAGAGAGGGTAAAAAGAAGGCTTGTTGAACCTCTTTTTTCGGTTAAGAACTCGGTTTTTACATAAATTCAGTTTAACTTCATCCCAAACTAAGGTATCTCTTGCAATTACCTCTGATAACGTATAATAAAAATGGCTTTTCCTTATAATAAAGAATCAATTTAAAATGTAGATAACATTTGTCCAGTGGCGGGAGGGGGTGTATGATATAGGAAGTAATTGATTGGTACACGTGTACGGCTAACAATAAGCATTATGATTCCTTGGCACACTATAAATAGGAGCCAAATGTAGAGCATTAGAACACCCAACACCAAAAGCTTAGATCACTTTCACTAATCAAAACTTAATCTTTTCCCCAATCTTTTTTCAAACCCCAAAAAAAGAAAATGTCTTGCGGACAGGGAAGCTGTGGATGCGGCTCAGCTTGCAAATGCGGCAAGGGATGCACAGGGTATTTTATTTTCCCTCATCATCAAATACTAATAATCTCTGTTTGTTTGTTTTTGCTTTTTTTCCCTCCTGTCCACCATAGTTGAGGCTACTAAATATTTTTCATCCTATGTGACTTTTGTGAAAAAAATGGCAGGTGTGGGATGTACCCAGATGTTGAGAAATCATCCACTGCTACTCTGATTCAAGGGGTTGCTCCTGTCAACATGTAAGCTTTAATTATGTTGTTTCTTCTACTCTCGAACCAGTTTGTTAAAAACAAAATCATATGTCCATGACTATGTGCATATCACTTGGGGAAGAAGGAGTTTGGCAAAGGTCAACAGTCTAATCGAGCAGTTCTCGACCCTCTGTAATTTTACCATGCAGCAAATAGGTCCAAACATGTCTTGGCACAGATTAGCAATCTTTTGAGTAGGTCTCGACTTAGACCCTTAGTAGTCTCCGTTCAACCAGGTCTTGGATCAGATTATCGGTCTGATCGAGCATGATCAAGCAGGTCTCGCTCGATCAGACCCTCAGCAGCAGTCTGAGTCTGACCAAGCAGGTCTCCTGGTTTTTGACTTAAGCTCTGCCGCTTTGGTAGGCCTTATTGGCTCCTACTTCTGTATGATTCAATGGTGTGAGTAATATAATGGACTTCAAGTCCATGTTAAATTAAGATCAAATATATGCAGTAGGAAATCCAGAAACCAAGTCACTGAGGGCAGGCTTTAATGTTTTTCGAAACGCTGAAAACTAATATCGGATATACCTAGTTCAAAAAGTCGGTAGAGGTGAGTAAGAAAATTCCACTGGGGTTGAACTCCTTTATCCATTTATATTATTGTTCTTACTCAAACTTAATACCGGATATATCTAGTTTCCAAACAAAACAAAAAAATCCATGGGGGTGGGGCTGCCCTGCTGCGACAGCTAGAGCTCTGTCTCTATAAATATAGCCATATAGGTGCAAAGCTTACTAGTTGGATCAAACTTATTTGGTTGCAAATGGTGATGCATGCAGGGGCTATTCTGAAGGATCAGAGATGGAGTTTGGAGCTGAAGGTGGTCACACCTGCAAGTGCGGTGCAAACTGCAAGTGCGGTTCCAACTGCGACTGTTAATTACTCTTTGGTCTTTAATCCATCCCCTGCAGATTTAAGAAAGCTATCTACTTGCTTCGATGATTCGATCACTATATATATATGTATATAGGGGATGGAAGAAAATCATGATCCTAAATACTGTTTGATTGTGTTTCAATAAAATCAGTGTGTGATATTTCATCAAATCCTTTGTATTTTGGCTTCATGCCCCTTAATGGTTGGTTATGTTATGCCACTTTGTGTAATCTATATTTTCAGTTGAAATTATGTGTTTCCAACAAATACCTGTTTCATTTAGACAACTTTACGCAGGCTTGAAATATCTTTCCTTTCGGCAAGAACCTCTATCAAGAAAAGATGTATGAAAGATAAGGCTGCATACAAATTAAGATCACAATGCTTCTTATTAAAGAAGGTAAAGTTGGATACAATGCTGTTATGATCGTACAGCAGTATTAATTATACGGCGATACATAATAATAAAGAAATTAAAATGGCTAGTTTAGCTTAGATTACGTAAAATAGTTGAGAAACTCAGCAGCAGAGGCCACAGCACCACCTGTAATGGCATCCATCACAATCTTGTCTCTGTTGTTATTGCTGGCAGCCGAGACCACAGCCCCCGTCAATGCTCCACTTATCATTGCATTCTTCTGAAACACGAAAAAAAGGCCAACAGCAAAGAACATTCGTACTCAGATGCACACTTTGAAACATTATACGGACATTTAGAGCCATTTGATCGTAATGTACCCCACTGATTAATCAATAGCTCCAGAAAATACGAGAGTCAAAAAAGCTGTGTCGTTATCGCTATTGATTCCAGAATACACAGAAAGTTAAAAGAACAAATTTGGTACAATTTCAAACACTTCCAGATACAGAAGCAAATACCAGACATAGCTTGTCAAAAATCATGTAAGTTTCACCACCTAAATACAATCTCGTGAAATATTAAGCATGACTTTATAACTCACATTTGAAAGCAGAAAGAAAAAAAAGATTACCCAATCTCTTGTACCGCGTATCCTCTCAGCACCATACTCTAGTCCAACATATAATCCAGCTACAGTGCCTGGAATCGAGACTCAACGACTAAGCAAACAAAAACCGATTACAAGGAAAAATAACTGGAAGGGATTGAATCCGGCCTAATGGTAAAGGTCGCTACACACTTCCTAATATGAACCAGGGGTTCAAAAAAAGAAATTTGATTGTGATGGATATGTGTGCAGGAAACCGATAAAACTCACCCCAGTATGCTCCTTCTTTACACATCTTCTTCAACTGCAACAGAAACCAACAGATTAAAACAAGAATTGTGCTTTAAACTGTTTCACTACAGAAGTGATAGCAAAATACAAACTCTTGAGTAACCAAAACCAGCTTTCCAACGAGTAATCCGGTGAAAACATCTACCTTTTATCAGACTATATTATCCGCTAACTTTTTGGTTGAATGACAAATGCAAATATACCAAATTGTGTCGATACAGAATGTCTCCAATGGATGTTTGGGCTGAACCAAAGGATCCGAACAACTCAAACAGGCGTATATAAAAGTCCTATGTATGCCCTTTATATGCCTTTATGTGCCATGTTGGACTAACACCCCCACACTTGAGGGGGATTGTTGAAAAGCATATTATGATTAGATATGTAAATTACTCATCTTTAACAACTTAGACAGATAATTATTAAACACAATTGAAGCAAAAATAATATCACACAAAATTTGAATAATTATCTCACCGCATGCTCAACGTTGTTATATGAGATGCTGCCTGCAGAAACCACACCACCATATCAATAACTCTATGGAAAACAATTAAATTAAAAAAAAAAACGAAGCAAAACCAAATCTACAATCAAATTAGTCACATCAATAAGAAAGCACAGGCAACAGATAATGATGCACAAACTAAGATTACCCTATTCGCAAATGGTTAATTCTAACATGATAAACATTTGCCGACAACAAATCCAAAACAAAATAGAAATAAAAGTAAATAGATAAAAACTGCAGTCACAATGTGATCTGTTTAGAACTAAAGATGGAGATTCAGTACAGATTGGAAATGAAAAATCAAACCTCCTTTGACGATGTGATAGGATTCCTCCGCAGCAACTTTTACAGCTCCAACCTGGGGAAAAAAGAAAACAAAAATTCCAACGTATTAAGGTGAAATGGTTTACATACACAACACAATAATCAAACGAATCATGCATAAAAATGTAAATCGATCGGAGAAAGAATAGGAAAAATAAAGAAACGTACGGCGCCGATCTTGAGGAAGCCATCGACGGTGAGATTGAGAAATGGGTTGCCGGTATCAACAATTATGTCCACTTTAGGAGCACCACCACCAAGAGTCCCTGAAAATCGGCTTCGAGGCATTTTCTTCTTCTTTCACCTTTGTTAATTGCTTTTCAGCACAGTGAATTCAGACTCACTTTTGCAGTGCAGTGCAGTGCAGTGGGATGGAAGTCTTAAACGAAATTCGGGTTGTGGGGTTTTACCAGGTACTTCGAGTAATCGTTATTCTTTCTTTCTTTGGATAATCTTATCGTCCTTTCACCACTCGCCACTATGCTATTGGTCTATGTATACCTTAAAGATACATTATTTTTTTTGATTGACACGTGTTACCGCCAAAAACATTATTCATGAGAGGAAAAATTCTATCATAGTGATTTCTTTCTTGTAGAATCGTTTCACGTTGTTGTATCTCTGACCACACAATTTTCACACACTTATAGACTATGTATTCCACCTCGTAAAATCAGATGATCCAGATCTCGCCACGCAGGCAGCTCCCTATTGTGAAATCCCTACGATAAACGACCCTTAGAGGAGAGAGAGGCATAAATTAGACATTAATTTTTTATTTTTTTCCTTATAATATACTTTTATTATGTGATTGTTATGCATAAAAACCGGCCGTGCCGTTACTCAAAACGCAAAACAGGCTTGGCCCTTGAGCCTCTTATTTTCCTGGGCCTCTTTACCCATTATTCTTAAACAATCGGCCCTATTACTTTACTATCGTCGTCTTTTTTTTTTTTTTCATTATTTCCAGCAACACTTGGAACGTCACTTCGATCCACGTTTATTTTTGATATTAACTTCAGCGGACTGATGTTTTTTAATAATAACACATTTATAACTATAATATCATTGTCACTGACGTTGTTATTAAAAATCAACGTCAGTGTCACGACATTAGTATTGAGATGGAACGTGAGTACCACTGACGATTACTTGGTAAAAAATAATCGTGGTGTTCTAATTAATTTTAGGGTTGATGGGTTTAAAGGACAATATAAAGAAGGAAAATGTCAAAAAGGACATAAGTTTTGAAAACTTGTGAAGAAGGACAAAATATGTTATAAAAAGACGAAATAACCCTGTTACCCTAGTTTTAACTTCTCTTCTAAAAAACCACATTAACTTCTCTTCTACAAAAAAATAATAATAATAATAAACAACAACAACAACTCCGTTTAAAGCTAAAATGAAATTGATTTTCGCTATTTAGATTTCAGTATAATAGAATCAATCACAAAAAAAGGAGCGGAAATTTTTATCATAGGAAGTGTCACCAATTCCACTTATTCACTGTTATATAGGATGCCCATGTGTCGTTGAACTCACAGTAGTGGAATTTAGTAGTGGATTGTTATAAATCCTCTTAACGATGCAAACGTGAAAAATCAAAAAGCCCGTTCAGAAAGTAATTAGTCGATTTTCAAATTTCGCTCAATAAATCCTCTGTTTTTTTTTTGTTGAGAAAATCATTTATTCATATGTTCACTCAATAATGGATATTTTGAATATTAGGATCGTAGTCTTAATGACTGGGGATTCTTTCCATATTTATCTCATATTTTAAGCACGTGAGCTAATATCGGATAAGGGAGGCTCTGGCCGACCTGGATCGAGCCCCCCAGGCCATTATGACCCGATCTGCATTGGTCCAGCTCTGTTTCGACCTAGCCGACCTGCAGTGGTTTAAGGAGCGAACGAGACCGATCTCCTACTTCGGTTTAGATATGCCCTTAGACGTGAAGTGAGGCTCCTGGTCCTTAACGTTATATTTTCTATGTCTTCGTTACTCCATTAATATGAAGATGACACGTGACGGGACTCAGTTTGACTCTCATCACTTATTTTTTTGTGGAAGGAGATTGAGCTCATGCATGATCTCATCATTCATTAGCCACCGACTTTAAAATAGGGACAATGGTACTAATACAATCAAGAGCGTACCTATGTGTAGACTAAGGGGGTCAAGTTGTATCTGATCTCCTGATCGTGGGTCTAAGCCCACCCGGAAAAAAAAATGTTACGCTAAAAATTTTATGTATTTTCGTTTGATCCATAAAATATTCTAAATCTAAATCACCCGATAAATTTGATATAGTCCATTAGCCCATCCGAAATTTAAATGCCGACTCCGCCCTTGAATACAATTATTATAGGTATAAAAAGGTTAACTACTGCAATTCTCATCTCATTTCATCAGTTGACTCGCCGAGGGAGTAGTAGCTGAGCTCAGTCGCAGGAACAAAAAATGGCAGATGCAGTCAGGAAAATCAAGCTTGGATCACAAGGTCTGGAGGTCTCAGCACAGGGCCTTGGTTGTATGGGCATGTCTTCTCACTTTGGCCCTCCAAAGCCCGTGGAAGATATGATCAAAGTCATCCGTCACGCCGTTGATCATGGCATCACCCATCTTGATACTTCCAGCGTCTATGGCCCTCACACCAATGAAATTCTCATCGGAAAGGTACAACAACAACAGTCAACAAGCAATATCTCACATTTCTTTGAGAATAAATCTTTTAACCCATTTGATGCCTTCAATCTGTTTGTGTTTATGTCTGTTTAGGCGTTGAAAGGAGGGTACAGAGAGAAAGTGCAATTGGCCAGTAAGTTTGGTTTTAAAATCAATGAGGATGGAAGTAGAGCTGGTGTTTTTGGCGATCCGGAGTTTGTTAGAGCTTCATGTGAGGCTAGTCTCAAGCGTCTTGACGTGGATTACATTGACCTCTTCTATGTTCATCGCATTGATACTAAAATACCTATTGAAGTCACGGTTCGTTTTCCGCCTCCTTTTATCTCTCTGTCTCTTGTCTAGTGCTTTCAGTTATGATTTAGGTAGCATTACTTGCAGTAGATTATTTTGGTTTTTCTATCTTTGCCCCCCTCCCTTCTTTTCTTTTGATCAACTTCACACTTAGTCTTTAGTTGGTTGTCAATGCTATAACTAATCACAATCAATGGTATAGTCTTTGAAATCAAAAGAGTCCAAGAGGCGTTAGGTGCCCATGTGACGGTTGTTGCACCATCATTATGACATTTCTTTGTCATCCAAGATATATCATCTATTGCAAACATACCGAGACTTGAGAAACATGTCTTGCAACAGAATCAACTCATGTGACAATGAATTTATACAAAACTACAGTAAAGTTGAATGCCAAGAGGCCCAAGACAAAGCAGGTTTATTTAGTGAATACAAGCGGGAGGAACACATGGGAAAGGCATCCTGCCTATATGATTTGCACTACAACATATGTCTCGTTACCTTACATCATAGGGAGAGTAATTGCACCAAAATAAGTAGTTGTATTCCCTGTGAAAGTGTTGTTTAGATGTAGATTGTGATCCAAAGTATGCATTGTAGAAATGTTCTAAGAACTACAAGGACTATGGAATTAGTTTCGAGTGTTCGTTTAGTAGATAATTTAACGCCTAAGTTTTATAATTTGGACCCTCTGTGTAATGAATTGGTAGGCTCAATCATCTTGCCCGTTTTCGCTAGGTAGGTGAACTTAAGAAGCTGGTGGAAGAGGGTAAAATCAAGTACATAGGCCTTTCAGAGGCCTCACCTGAAACTATAAGAAGGGCACATGCTGTTCATCCAATTACGGCTGTACAGCTAGAATGGTCTTTGTGGTCACGAGATTCTGAAGAAAGTGTCATTCCAACCTGTAGGTAAGATAGACCTTCCTGCATTTTCTCCATCTATAACGAGCATTGCAATTGTGATCCCCTGATTTCTTAGCAAATCACATCCGATTCATGTTTAATCCACAGCTCGTGTTATTTCTCAGGGAACTTGGCATTGGGATTGTAGCATTCAGCCCACTAGGAAGTGGATTCTTAGCAGGTGGTCATGATTTGGTTAGCAACATGGACAGCAACGACATACGTAAGGTGTATTGTACTTATATTTAAGACAAACTTTTACAGAAATCCATTTGAATTAATGTAATTACAACAATTCATAAGAAAGCTTGCAGATGTGTAGCCTAACTCTCTATTTTATCTATAACAGAACTTCCCAAGGTTCCAACCGGAGAATGTTGAACACAATCTCAAACAGTTTGAACGGGTGAATGAGATAGCCGCCAAAAAGGGGTGCATGCCTTCACAGTTAGCATTAGCATGGGTTCATCACCAAGGGGACGACGTATGTCCTATTCCAGGAACCACTAAGATCGAAAACTTGAATAACAACATTAAGGCATTGTCACTCAAGTTAACCCCTGAAGAGATGGCTGAACTTGAAACTATAGCTGATGCAACAAAGGGTGAAAGATTGCATGCTCCAGCCTTGTCTCTGACCTGGAAATACGCAGACACGCCACCATTGTCCTCATGGGTACCCGCATAAGCTGGAGTGCATCGTAGCTGAACCAGATGTTTTATGTATCATCATTACTTTGAAGGGTCCTCGATATTTATTAATAGGGCTTATTGAACGATTTAAGTAATTTTGATTGACTGCAACATCCCCCTGGAAAGCACGACACTTGCTTGCTTTGTAATTTGTTGTGAAACTTGCAATACTATACGGATGTTATTCATGCAGATAAACATTCCAGGCTATTTATTTGTTCCACATTATCTTGTGTTTGTTCACTAATATGGTCGGAATTATTGCCTCCTGTCTAAACAAAATCACAAGGAGCGGATTCAAAGAAATCGAAAGGATTATTTTATTAAAAGGATATTATTCAAAAATAAAAATAAAAAATTAATTGGTTGATCTTTTCAAGAAAAATGGAATGGCAATAAAAGCTATGATGGTCTGGGGCTAAAAAAAGTTATGTACTAGATATTTTTTTCTTATGCCTCAATAGTCAATACTTTCCATGAAAGAAATAATTGTTCATCCCAATCCTTGTGATTATCTCTTCACTAATTTCTTCGTGGTGCTTGTTCTTGATTGTCAACGCATGCTAAATCCATTCACAATGGGTTTAAAATACATCATGTCTATTGACGATGCTAAATAATGTACCACCCCTATTACAGCGCCACGCAGAATCTAAGCTGAAATTGTTTGAAAGGAATCGAATGACTGTACTTTTTAGGAAAGGTAGTGTTTTTAGGGTGTTTATGGCTGAGTCCAAGAATGTATCTTGGATTGCCTACGATCTCTGTCTAAAGTCCGGAATCAGCCTTACGTAGTTCTGGAGTGACGATTTATAGGTTTAGTCTCACCTTCCTTACTAAAAGTAGGCGCGGTCTTGTCGTTTATCGACATAACTACTTTTAAATGGGCCTTGCCTCCTGCCCAAGTAACTGTTTGATATGGGCCCGGGGACCCGGGCCGTGAGCGTTGGTGTCGACTCGAACTTTACCAACCTGGGTAATCGAGATTGGATACTTGTGGAATCATGGCCGGTAATCGCAATCTCTTCCGCACATATCGTATCGATCGATGCCATCAGATTTATTATTGACTTTCCCACACGCCAGCTGGACCACTCAGATTAATCCACGTGGAGGAGTGAAACCCCGTATCATCATAAGCCCCCCAGATCGGAGGGAAGCTCATCTCGATTTGCTGATGTCGGATCTGAAATTTTGAAAAACCTTTTTGACACGTGGTCTTCTTTAGGCGGGAATACAGCTGTCATACTAGCCGATGTAGGTTATTGTCAGTGACGCCACATTGCATGTATTATTAATGATCGCGAAACGGTTGCGTTTACCACCCCACTATCCCTGAAAACCGTGTTTCAAAACCTATAACTGCCCCCAATCTCGCCCTTTCAAATCATTTAGAAGATTGACAAGCATATAAGGAGTCCAAGACCTTGGGGTTTCTCATTCGCCATTATAAACTTCTGCAAATCTCAGTTTCTTAGCCGAAAACTCAAGTAAGCCCTGATCTTACTCAAATTTTTTCTTCTTGTTTTTGCTTCTTGTATCTTCTTCCCAAGTCCATGTCTAGTAGCGATAGTGACTCCCAGAACAGAGAGGAAATTGTTGAAATCGAAGTAGAATCGACGGAGGAAACGGTCTCTGATCACCCAATCACTTCTGGCGAGAGAGCAGCCGGAGAAGAAGAAGAGGGGGAAGAGCAGGAGACACCTCCACGACCCGTTGGATCTTCTCGACCCGTGGCCAAACGCAAAACCAGAATGCAGGGCCAAGGACCGCACGGATGTATATCAAACTTGAGCCCAGAGAAAGCCAAAACCATCTGTTTGAGATATGGAATCCCATATTCATCTGACAACATTAAAGTGTCACACGATCGATATCAATTCGCATGTGATCCCCCCTGGGTTCTGCGCCATATACGAGGCGCAATTGAAAGAAGGGTTAAGATTCCCCTTCGACCCGTGTTTCATAGAGGTCCTTCGACACTACAAGATCAGTGTCCCACAACTTGCTCCGAATGGGGTTAGGAGCGTCATGGGATTCGTGCTGGCGTGTCGAATCGCCAGGGTCGAGTTTTCGGTTCGCTTATTCCGTCGCATTATTCCTGTCGAGTTTACGAGATGCGGGGGGTGGTACACATTTGAAGCGTGCTCGCGCATCGGAGTTCGTGAGAAAGGGGATCTCGTCTCATGGCGAGTGGAAACCTCAATTTTTCTTCATCCGACACGGATTGATAGATATCGACGTCCACACTTGGTTTAACAGGCCGCAGAAATGGCACGACCGGCTCGACTCTAACGCTCCTGAGGAATGTGGGACTCTCGAGATCGCTCATCCCGACGTAGCGACTCGGAACCTGCGTCCTTTATATCCTTTTGCCGACGTCGAGACTGCAGGACCGGGCGCCTATCTGGAACTCGATGAAGATATTCGAGTGTTGTGTAGGATTCTTATTTGTCCTGTCGAGCTGTTATACTTGCTTTCCTTTTTGAGAATGATAAAGGTTTTCATGATATATTAATGTCGAGTTGTCTCTGTTTGCAGTGGAGCACTTTTCAAAGATGGAGGCATTGGGTAAGATGCCTGACCCTAAGACGACCGACCCAAAGAAAATCCAGGAAATTGTCGGCATCAGGTCGAAAGCCTCAGCCTCTGGTGCTATAACCTCTGGAAGTCAGAAGGCTCCAGTCCGATCCGCTACCCCTGTGTCGACGTCTAATATACTTCGAGGCCAGCCTGACGAGGCTCTTGTGATCGAGGAAACTGAAGAAAACCCTGTTCCTCGAAAGCGTCAAAAGACAACAGAGGTGAGGCATGGGGTCGGGAAGGAGACTCGTAACTTGACCGCTCTTAACTCCGTCGACACGATCCCTGGCATGAGTTTGGCAGAGATACAAGCCTTGACTCCGGAAGAACTTCATGACTTCATCATGAAATGCCACCGAGCTGTGAGTCTTCATAATTTCCCCTTTTGCTTTAGGACTTTCGTTTGGTTCTGTCCTTATCAGTGATCTTTTTTATAGGCTCGAATCGGAGCTAAAGTGGCTGTGGAAAGAATCACGTCCCCGTCAGCTGCCTTGGAAGAGCATAAAGAGACAATTGCCAAACTGACTTCTGACATCGAGAAGCAGAAAACCAAGATGAACAAGCTGGATGAACGACGCGTGAAATTAGAGGCTGACCTCGCGAAAGCTCGAGGCGATCTGTCCGATAGGGATGCTGAGATGGCGGTGATGAGGTCGGAACTAGCGGAGTTAAAGTCAGAATTGGCCGGGGTGAAGTCAGAGCTTGCTGAATCGAAGGCCGCATTGGAGACGGCAACCAAAGCTCGTGCCCATGTCCAATCTCTCCTTAATGAATTAACGACTCGCATGGAGACCGCCAAACTAGATTTCCTGGCCTCGACGGAGTTAGAGAATGATCTGACATTGCTGATGACTCAGGGCATGAAGGGAGGATTCACCATGGCTATTGACCAAGTCAAAGCTGTCGATCCGAACTTTGAAGTTTCCTCCGTCGAGAAGGCTTATCTATATGATCCTGAAGCCATTCCTCGATACGGTCGATACTTCGACGAGTTCAAGACTGGTGTATCCTTGTATAACAAATATGTAGCCCCTGCTCAGGGAGATCCCAACGTCGAGTCAAGTGAACCAGTTGATCCCAATGCTTCGACCTCGAACCAGCCTGCCACCTGATGTTGATGTTGTTTTCTTTTTATTGCAAAAACTTTTATCGATCTTTCATTGAGCATATTTCGATCTGGTTGTATAATTTTGATATTTTTCTTTTATCTGTCTGAACTTGAATTTCATCGATCTGACCTTGTAGACTTGTGGCATTGTTTCAATTTGCACTCTTACCTTTTTTCAGTTTGAATCTATGTTTTCCATTGAATGTCTTAGTTTTTATCGACCATTTGTCTAGAGTGTGGTCCTTTGGACTTAATTCCCTTGCAAACGCTGCCTTGTGGGGTGTAGTCCTTTGGACTTAATTCCCCTGTGGCCCCTCGAAGTGTAGTGTGAGTACATGACTCATGGTACACTTGAGTATGAGTCGACCTAGCATTGTATGGCCTTATTGGCTTGACTTGGCTATTTGGTCGGAGCTCGGTTCGATTTTCCGGCCTCGTCAGGCTTATTGGATATCGAACTTAAGAAATCTTTACTCGACTGTCACACATCGTGGTGCTTTCGATCTGGTCGAGTTAGGTATCCGTTATGGGATCTTCCGACCACCTCGCATCGTGGCTTATAGGCATGTCGGGAGTGATATAAGCACTGTCAGTGACTTGGCTTTTTTCACCATTTTGCTAAAACTCCATCAAGTCGATGGAGTGCAACTCGGAGGTGATGTAAGCATTGTCAGTGACTTGGCTTTACTCACTATCCGTTTTGACCCCTTCGAGTCGAGATATTTGCAGATTGAAGGTGATATAAGCATTGTCAGTGACTTGGCTTTATTCACCATACTGCTTTGATTCAGTCGTGTCGATGTCTTTTTTGTTGGAGTCGATTTTCCCAGCCCCCCTTTTCTTTTTGTACATGAGCGTGTGTATTAAGTACAATGTAGAAAAGAAAATTACGTGAATAGAAGGCATTGAAATCAAATGTCACATCGACCCCTTACAAATAACTCAAAATTTTGAAATTGCAAATGTCATAAATTGAATAAACAGCTTAAGCATAGTATTTCCGGAGATTGGTGGCGTGCCACGTCCGGGGCACTGTGCTGCCGTCTGATCTCCCCAACTGATACGATCCTTTTGGGTGTACCTTCAGAATTTTATAGGGTCCTTCCCAATTCGGCTCGAGCTTGCCTATTGGGTCCTGCCTGCTGGCTTCGTTCTTCCTCAATACGAGGTCCCCCACTTGGAAATATTTGTACTTTACCCTCGCGTTATAATACTGTGATATCTTCCTTTTGTAATTGGCCATTCGATACGCTGCTACTTCTCTCTTTTCTTCGATATTATCCTTCTCTTGAAGCAGATCGGTGGCGTTTGTTTCGATGTTATATGCCAGAACTCGAGGTGAGGCCAATCCGATCTCCGCAGGTATCACTGCCTCGCATCCATAAGCCATGGCGAAAGGAGTCTCTTGAGTAGCCGAATTGGGTGCGGTTCGATACGACCATAGAATGCTGGGCAACTGAGCCACCCAATCTCGACCTTCATCTTCTAATCGCTTCTTCAACCCAAACTTGATCTGTCATTGCTTTGCTCGACTCCGCCCATTGGGTGAGGTCGAGCCACGGATGTCGTTCTATGTTCGATCTTGAATTCCCTGAGCCAATCTTGCACTCGGTCATCCAGAAACTGAGTCCCGTTATCCGATATCAGATACTTGGGAATGCCAAACCTGCATAAAATATTTTCCCATAGAAACTTCTTGATAGTCTGAGCTCTGATATCAGTAAGAGCTTTGGCCTCGACCCATTTCGTGAAGTAATCAACTGCCACCACAACATACTTGTAGTTACCCGGAGCTCGAGGCAAAGGTCCGACTATGTCGATTCCCCATTCATCGAAAGGCCATACTGACTCAATAGCGTTCATTTCTTGTGCCTGTTGGTGGGTCACTATATCATGTACTTGACAGGCTCTGCATCTCATTACCAACCGATTTGCATCCTTCTGCATAGAGGGCCAAAAATATCCTGCCAGTTTGCATTTTCTTGCCAACATTCGAGCTCCGCAATGATTGCCACAAATTCCTCGATGTATTTCTTCGAGTAGATACGCCCCTTCATCTTCCGACGCACATCGTAACCAAGGTGTTACAAACGATTTTCGATAAAGCACATAGTCGAATAGGGCGTACCTCGAGGCTTGCAGTCTAATCTTTCTGGCCTGAGACTTATCAGATGGGAGAACTCCATCCTTTAAGAACAATGCTATCGGATCCATCCATGTTGATCCTTGAACCACTGGTTGCACGTCGACCTCGTTATAGCTTCGTTCTGCCAGCATCTCGACCAGAACTTTCCTTTTAGATTTGAAATTTGACGCGAGCTTAGACAAAGCATCGGCTCGCTTGTTTTCACTCCGAGGTACCTGCTCAACACGAACTGTCTTGAATTTCGACATTAATCCTTGTACAACTTTCAGATAGCTTTTCATCGATTCTTCTTTAGCTTCATATTCTCCCCGTATATGATTTACCACAAGTCGAGTCATCAGATACCAAAAGATTTTCGACCCCACTTTCGATGCCGCTTCAAGCCTGTGATCATTGCCTCGTACTCTGCTTCATTGTTTGTGGCCTTGAATTCGAATCGGAGTGCATATGGGAACTCTTCCCCTCTCGGACTAACCAGTAATAATCCAGCCCCAGCTCCTTCTTTACTTGAGGCGCCATCGACGTGGATGGTCCATTGTTCCTCTGACGACTGCTTTTCTTGCTCCAATTGAATCGACAGACCCTCGGCTAGGAAGTCTGCCAGGGCCTGACCCTTGATGGCGGTTCGGGGTAAGAACTCGATATCATACTCTGCTAGCTCGACAATCCACTTGGCCAATCGACCCGATGTCTCGGGCTTTGCCAAGATTTGCTTCAACGGTTGGTCAGTAACCACAGCGATGGGATGCGCTTGAAAATATGGCTTCAGCTTCCTCGACGCATGAACCAAACTCAACGCTAACTTCTCCGCAGGAGTATACCTGACCTCTGCACCATGTAAGGCTTTGCTGACAAAATAGATTGGGATTTGTCCCTGATCCCCTTCTCGAACTAAAACAGCGCTTACCGCTTCTTCACAGACTGCCAGATAAACTAAGAGCTTCTCTCCATCCCGAGGTGAAGACAGCGTCGGCAAATTAGATAAATATTCTTTCAAATCGTCAAACGCCTTCTGACACTCCCCATCCCATCGAAACGGACTAGCCTTTTTCAGAATCTTGAAGAAAGGTAAGGCTCTCTGTGCTGATATCGACAAAAAACGGTTGAGAGCCGCCATCCGACCTGTCAACCTTTGCACCTCTTTGACATTCCGAGGCGCGGGCATGCTTTTAAGGGCATCGATTTTATCTGGGTTAGCTCTGATCCCATCTCTCGATATCATGTATCCCAGAAACTTCCCTGATCGGACTCCAAATGTGCATTTCTTCGGGTTGAGCTTCATTTTTGCTGCCCGTAACACCTCGAAAACTTCCCTGAGGTCAACAAGAAACTGTCCCATGGACTTGCTCTTGATTAATAAATCGTCAACATAAACCTCCATATTCCGACCTATCTGTCTCTCAAAGATTTTATTGACGGCCCTCTGATAAGTGGCCCCTGCATTCTTCAAACCAAACGGCATCGTTACAAAGCAAAAGGTACCAAATTCAGTGATAAACGCGGTCTTCTCCGAGTCCTGAGGGTCCATAAAGATTTGATAGTATCCTCTGTACGCATCAAGAAAACCAAAAACTTCGAAGCCTAATGTCGAATCGACCAATTGATCAATTTTTGGAAGCGGATATGAGTCTTTGGGGCATGCTTTATTGAGATCTGTAAAATCGACGCACATCCGCCAGCTTTGATCTGGCTTTTTGACTAACACGGGATTGGCTAACCAATCTGGGTATAAAACCTCCTTCACGATCCCAGCAATCAACAACTTGTCAACTTCTTTTTCACCTCTTTTTCTTTCAGCGAGATTTCTCTTTCTTTTGCGTATCGGCTTCTTTTTTAGTCGACGTTAAGGCGATGATGATCGCCACGTTTGCCGATAAACCCGGCATGTCATCTGCCTTCCAAGCAAAAACGTCTCGATATTCTGCCAGGAGTTCGACCAGGGCTTTTCTATCGGGGTGTGGCATCCACTTCCCGATCCGGACCCCTTGGTCCTCCCCTTCTTTCCAAACACAAACTTCTTCTGTCGGATCGGCAGATACCCAGCTTCGATCCTCTTCTTCTTCTGGTATCAATTCCTCAATCAGAACCTGTCCAACCCCTTTCCCCTTTGTTGTGACCAAACTACAATTTCTGGCCACTTCGATGTCTCCTTTTACCTCATGGGTTCCATACCAGGTGGGGAACTTCATGCTGTTGTGGAAAGTCGAGATAATTGCCCTGAGATCGTATAAGGCAGGCCGACCTAGTATCGCGTTGTATCCTGACGGGGCCTTGACCACAACATAGGTCATCTCCATAGTTCGACCCTTTTCTCCGTCTCCGACTGTTGTCAACAAATTAATCGATCCGACAGGGTGGATGGCCTGCCCTGTGAATCCAAATAAAGGGGTAGACAACGGTATGATGTCTTCATCTCTCAACTTCATAGCTTTGAAAGCCGAATAGTAAAGAATATTTACGGCGCTTCCACTGTCAACACAAACTCTTTTGACCCGACCCTGACTTATTACGGCTTCTATCACCAACCCTTCGCTATGACTGTGGGAACTCGGAATGTCATCTTCCGGCCCGTAGCCCACTTCCGTAGTGAACCTCAGCTTCTTTGATTCTCTAGATCTATCTGAAGAATGTCGACTAGATCGAGGTCTATCTGATTCATGCTCGGCTACAATCGTGTTGACGTCATACCCGGCGCGATTATCCCGGTGGGGGTCTCGATTCTGATCTTCTCGATGGTCATCACGGCGATTATCTCGATATGCTGGTTCAGCTGACCTGTCTCGACGATTTCGATTGTCACGGCGCGGGGAACGGTCTTTCTTTCCATTATAAGATTTCCTCTTGTACTCTCGACGGCCCTTAGGCTCGTCTTTTTCTGACCTGTCAATCACTTCGTCCAATCGACCCTCTTGGATACAGGCGTCAATATCTCTCTTCAGATCGAAGCATTCCTCTGTGTCATGCCCGACATCTCTGTGATAATCACAATATTTGTGGGTGTTTTTCCTTTTCTCTGGGTCTTTGGACATTGGCTTAGGCGTTCGAGCAATGTTCTTTTTGATCATAATAGCCAATACCTCTCCCCGAGACCGGTTGAGGGGTATAAAATCTCGTTCTTTCAAATTCCCTTTCTTTCCAAGCCGATCTGAGATCGGAGCTGTCAACCGGTCAAAAACATTGGACTTGCTTTCCTCGTTCCGACCCCTAGGCTGACCCTTGGTCTGGCTTCGGGAGTCGTTCCTTGAATTGAGGCCAAGTGAAATGGTGTGCAGACGCACTGCCTCCTCACCTTGGCAAAACTTATGGACTATGTTCACACATTCGTCCATATCATTTGGCATCTTCTTAGACAATTTATCATACAACTTCATATTTCTGAGACCTCCAACGAAAGCATTAACCTGCAGTGCGTCGTTGGCGTTATGCACTTTCATTGCCTCAAGGTTAAAACGTCTCATGAAATCAATGGTCGATTCTCCTTTCTCCTGCTTGATGTTCATAAGGTGGGTAGCACTAAGATGGAACTTCTTGTTCCCAATAAAGGCATCTCTGAACTTCTGTCCCAACTGTAAAAAGCTTGAGATCGACCCGGGCCGTAGCTTGTGAAACCACTCCCGAGCTCGACCTGTGAGCAATGTATCGAAAGCTCGACACTTCATGGCGTCATTGGCGTTTCTCAACCTCATCAGAGATATGTATCGATATAGATGGTCCTCTGGGTCCGTAGTACCGTCATAGGGCTCCATCTTGGGTGGCTTAAAGGATTCGGGCATCGTATATATCTCGATCTCAGGGCTAAACGGCGACTCAAGCCATTCAGTGGGCTGATCTTTCCCCACGATGCGGTTGAACTCGTTTCGGATGCTTTCCTCGACCTGACGCTGTTGCCTTTCTTGTTCAGGATGTCTGCGGGCGTTAGTCACGCTGATTTCAATTGCGCCTTCCTCACATTCCTCTTGGGGGTCGACAGGCCTCTTCCCCCTAGCATTGTCGATCTCCTTACGACCAGGTGGGTCTAACAAGTGTTCTTCAGGGGGATTACAGATTCCCTTACCGATAAACGCCGATGCCACGACCCTCTTCAGGGCGTCTTCATCTAAAGACGCCAAGTGATCGGCCATATCCTGTAGCTGGGGGGGAAGCTGAGGTCTGGGTGGATCCGCAACTACGGCCCTAGATCCAGTGGGGACCTCTTGAATCTGAGATGGAACACCTGCTGGATCTACGTCCGCGTGCCCTTCGACCTGCATGTTCTTGCTGCTTGTCGGTTTCTTCCTTGCTGGTGGCACCATCGCAATCTCTTTACCAACTCACCGGTAGAAGGCCCTCCTTCTAGCGCCAAATGACGATGCTAAATAATGCACCACCGGAATTACAGGCCACGTGTAATCTAAGGGTGAGCTGTAAAGGAATCGAATGGCTGTACTTTTTAGGAAAGGTAGTGTTTTTAGGGTGTTTATGGCTGAGTCCAAGAATGTATCTTGGATTGCCTACGTATCCTGTCTAAAGTCCAGGAATCAAGCCTTACGTAGTTCCTGGAGTGACGTATTTATAGGTTTAGGTCTACCTTCTGCCCTAAAAAGTAGGGCGGTGCTGTCTATTGACATAACTACCCTTAAATGGGCCTTGCCTCCCTGCCCAAGTAACCTGTTGGATATGGGCCTGGGGACCCGGGCCGTGAGCGTTGGTGTCGACTCGAACTTTACCAACCTGGGTAATCGAGATTGGATACTTGTGGAATCTGTCGGTAACTGCAATCTCTTCTGGCACATATCGTATCGATCTGATGCCACTGTATTTATTATTGACTTTCCCACACGCCAGCTGGACCACTCAGATTAATCCACGTGGAGGAGTGAAACCCCGTATCATCATCTATCAACTTTTGTAAAAATTACAGTGTGTTCTTAATTAATATTTCAATGCTCAATTTTAGACTACGTGAAAGCTTTGGGTGGCTGGCTGCTGTCTCAGATCCTCTATTTTAAATGCATTAGATCCTCTACTTTAAGTAATACGCGAGACATAAAGTAGAATTTACAAAATCGGAGTAGATATAAAATGAAATTTTTACATAATCCATATTTTAAAATAAAAAATAAAATATGTACTGTAATGTTATATTTTCTGTTAAAATTTCTAAAGAGTTTTTAAATTATTTACTGTATCTATTGTCGAATTGCTCTAACATGTAGTGTATTAGCAGCGTTTTAATATTAATTACTAGTGGGAAAACCCGTGCAATGCACGGGTAGATGCTAATTCGAAAAATCAGAAGAATAAGGAAATGATTAGTTTGTACGAAAAATTTTAACTTCAAGATTACATATTAAAATATGAATGAATCTAGTTGGAAACCCGTGCATTGCACGGGAAATCATGAAATCTGAAAATTGGTAATAAAAGAAAAAGAGTACCCATGAACGTTGGACCAATCCCCCTCCGCCGGAATCACTGCCTGAACCGCCTTGAACGTTGGACCCATCCGGACCAGTGACGTTGACAGCCTTGGCACGGCCATCTCCGCCGACCTTCACCTCAAACCCTACAGCTTCCCCGTCGCCGAGGCTCTTATTATCGGCAGAAGATGCCTTAGTACCGGAGTGATGAACAAAGAGATCGTCACCACCTTCGTCAAGAGTGATGAAACCATAGCCCTTGTACTCGCTAAACCACTTGACATGGCCACCCTCATTGGAAGCCATTTTTCGATAATCGGTAGTGGAAAAAAAGGGGGAAAGAAAACCCTCGCATGGTGATATTAATTGAGCTGAAAATTCAGGGCTGATTTATGGGGGGAGAGGACGAAGGGGGAGAGGAAATGATAGAACGTGAGTGAAGAAGTTTTTCAGTATTAGAAGAGAACGTGAGTAGAGTATAGGTGAGACCCATTAAAAAAAAAAAAGAGAGAGAGAGAACGTGAATAGTGGTTTTTAGTGGTTTGTTTTTTTTTTTTTTTTTTTTTTTGGTGAGACGTGAGTTGTGGTCTTTTTTTTTGGGTGAGACCCATCAACATAAAAAAATAAAAAGAGAGAGAGAGAATGTGAGTAATGGTTTTTTTTTGTGTTTTTTATTTTTAAAACCTCGGTTTGGGTCGGGTAAATTGAAAAAAACACGTAATTTGGCGGTTTTTTAACTCGAAAATATAATATGATTATTATTATTATTTTAGCAACGTTTTCTTAAAAAGAAATCGTTAAATTCGCGGGAAAAAAAATCGTGTTTCTCAAAAAAAAAAAAAAAAGAAAAGAAAAAAGAATCGTTAAATTCCCCAATATGCAACCCACTTTCGGGTCTTCTTTCCCTTTCAGCACAACCCTACCAAACAAGTAACAAGTAATAAGTAATCGGAGCTTGGTGCTCAACTCACTTCTGGGCGATCGTCATACGATTAGACAATTTCCTTAATCGACGTTGTGATAATGGGATTTGAGGATTGCTTTTTGGTATTATGGCACAACCGGGACTGATCCACAATATTCTTATATTTTACCAGTTCGATAGATGGGTGTTACCCAATGAGTGACATTGGTAGAGCCACGGCTTGGTTTTATCATACAGCGAATTTGGGTTTTGCCACACATCAGCTTATGTGTTTTGATAAATGAATCCTTGGGTTTGAGAGGAATGAAAGGATAAAGCCCAATGGTGCATTGGTCAACTACTTGTTTACCTATAGTTCTGTGACTCATGATCATGAGTATTGTAATGATGCCATAGTGAGCAAAGCATTTGAATTGCTTGAAGATATGCTTGATAGAGGAGTGACATGTAAAGCGGAGAGGTGTAATACTTTGATTGCAGGGTTGTGTAGGCAGAGAAAGGTGTTGAAGCTTCAAATGAAAGAAGGATCCATTGAATCAGAACTTACAACGCTTTTCTTCATGGTTACTGCACTGCTGGTAAAGTTGTTAAGGTTATATGAGCTTGCTTAATTCGATGAAAACTTTTGGTTTGATTTTGTCAATATATACCTTATAGTGTAATGTATAAGATTCTCTGATTAGTGAGTGTATCAAACAGGGCGATTTTTATAGTGCCGTGATGCTTCTTAAAGAAATGTTTGGAAAAGGAATGGTATAAGTGGGTAGGAAGCTGAACTTTTTTTTATGTTGACATCACAAAGGATGATTTAGATCCATCATTTAATAGCGTTTGAAACAATTAATGAAGCTATATATGTTTGGGGAAAAGAGAATCAAAGGCACAACCTGTTTTCTTGGATGATTTTTTTTGGTAAATGACAATTAGCACTGTTGTTTTGATCAGCACATTTCATACAGTCTGTAGGTTTCACGTTCCTCTCAAACACTTGATTTCATTTGTGTAGCATCCTAACTTAATGAAATGCAATCACGCTAGTGAACAAGGTTAAAAATAAGAAAATAAGGAGAAAATGCATACTATACTTGGGAAATTTGGAAATGTTGGATTCCTGAATGATTCAGTTTTGAAAATGCAAAAGCAGAAGGTAGAATTTAAGGTTAATTATGGCTGTCTTCCTGCATTAACACTATTTAAATTAGGAAATCAGAATAAAATATGATGGGAAAATGTATGCTGTTATTTGGGAAGATTGAAAACGTTAGATTCCTGGATTCTCCAGCTTTTCAAGTGCATAAGCTGCAGGTAGAACTAAAGGGTTAATTTTGACTATCATATCCTCTATTAACACAAGATTGGAGCACTCTAGAGTCTAGACGTGCTTAATATTTGTTAACCCCCCCCCCCACACACACACACACACACACCACGCCACCACCACTTTTCTTTTCGGTATTGCACGTTGAACCTATTCCAAGCAGCGGCAATGCATTCTTTTACCGTATACTCCCTTTCTTGTTTCCATTTTTTCATCTCTCTCTCAATCATAAATCTTCTGAGTTGTGTTCACAGTTTCCATGGGGTGAAAGGAAGAGAAAGTTTCATTCAGTAAGACACCGTTCTCTTCGGGTTTTCTTTACATGGAAATTCCTTTTTACTTATTTCACATGTAATGCCTCATTGAAATTCTTGCTTACATCTTTTTTAGCTCTTTATCAGGTAGGTTAATTTTGACATTTTGAGCTTTTTAAAAGATGTTCTGTATATACATTTGGTATTATTTGGATAGTGGGGGATCTCTCTGAAACTTTTATCCAGGTTAATTTGCTTTTTCAGAAAAAAATTGTGATTGATGTTGCCATTCTAATCTAACTGTTTTAAGAATTACATGGAATGTTATGTCTGAGAGTGTATGAGAAGTTGACCATTCTGTTTTTACTTCTTGTTTTGGTGCCTATGAGAAGACTTATCAGCTTTGGTTGCAGGTACCAACTAGAACACACATACGTTTGACAGAAACTAACTTGATAGACTGAATCAACTGGTGTGGAAATTTGATCCTTCATGTATGTGGGAAAAGAGAAAAATTTATTTGCACATAGACATTGCAAATTCATAATCCCAAAAGCAATACGGCATGATCAGATGGTAAGTCTAATGCATCAATTGAGGATCAAGTACTTTCTCAATTGCTTGAAATCAAATCATTAACCGCGTACTTAGATGTGTAATATCCAGTATAGTTTTTTGTTTTCCAATCACGAGACATCTATATAGACTTCATTGTTGCAATACTTTTAAATTGTGTTATATTTATACTTTTTTATTTTTATTTTGTTGTTGTTGTTGTCATCTTTCTAGAGCATAGAGCCACTTAATAAGGTTTTTTTTTGGTTGCTATTTGCTCCAAGATTGGAAGAAATATAGAAGCTCGTCTCTAGGCGACAGTTTGATTCTTTTACATAAATAGGCCTGTAATTAGTCATTAGTGGAGATATTTCACATCTTAAGTTTGCATAGTTGATATTTACAACTGTTAAAACAAAAACCATTACACCAGCTTTTTTATTTGTTAATGCTATCGATTGAAATATCACCATTTAATTGAGAATCATTTGATTAATAGGAATGTCTACCTTAGGATGTTGCTTAATAATATTATGTATACTGTTAAAACGGAAGCACCATGATAAAGACAAAAAATTGATTTGTTTTATGCTACTTCAAACCTTCTTTGTTGATATTCATAGCGTCCATAAGCCAATTTTGTGAATCTGTGTGTTTTGATGCTATGGTTGGTAAATACTTATTTGGGTACAATTATGGTTACGAAATATAAAATGGCAAGTGAAAATTATTCTTATGAGAAATAAAAATTTCTTATAGTAAGTAGATAGATGATGTCTAATTCTATGGTTTCGATGATTGAAGCGTTTGAATTGATGAATTACAATTACTGTCCGTTAAAAATTTACATTTTGGTGTCTTACTTACCTAAGGTGACTCGGTATAATGTGATTGCATTGCCAAATCTGCATTGCATACTTATATTCCAAATATATATTTTGCTGAGGAATTTGAATTAATATAGAGTAAGCCTATTTATTACTCTATTTTACTTACTTAATGATGCTAAATAATGTGATTGCATTGCCAAATCAGCATTCCATACTCATATTTGAACGAAATATTTTGCTAACAAATGTGAATCAATGTAGAGTTGAAAAAATAATTACTCTAGTCTACTCTCAACCAGAGTGATGCAGCTGCAATTAATTTTTTGAACTGCTTAACTAAAGGGTGGTCTTGTACACTTGGGAGCCTTATCACTTTTGCTCTCAAATCAGTCAAAAGGGTGCAAAGAGGTGGGGCCGATGCGGTTTGCTCGTGCAAGCTCTTTTGCCCTAATCTAGCCTCGTTAGTATCGACTAGCCCCCCTTTTTTCAGATATCTCGCCTTATAAAATAGTCCTGTATCTTTTCATCAGGTTGTGTCTTTGTGTGCCTTTATCCTTGACTCTAGTAACAATAAAACCTTTTCAAGAATCCTCTATCTTTCTCTCCATCCCATCACCCTCCTTTTGTTTAATCTCTTTTTATATCTATCTTGAGCACAATTCTGTGTCGTTTCTAGTTGTTTGTGATTAAAATGACCAAAGGTTCTGATATAATTGAGATGGATTCAGTTGATTTTTCAGTGTACAAGGATTGTACCCCCTTGTTTACTGGTCCACAAAGTCCTGGAGGGATGAGATTTGGGGAGAATTCTGTGCCAATTTTACAAGGGCTGGACAATCCAGAGGACCTTGTGTATTTCAATTCACCAGAGCGTTCAATGGCAACCCCAAATGACCAATTTGAGGAGGATTTGGGAAATCAAGGGCAGGGGCTGGAGGCAGATATATTTCCTGTATGGCAGCCACTTCCATTGGAGGAGAATGTGTTTCTCCTGCCTCAAGATCCTTGGGAGGATAATGGTTTTGAATTAGATGAATTATTTCCCCAAGAGGATTCGCTTATAGCAGAAGAGGCAGGCAATGGACATCAAGTATGTCAGGATTCTAAAAGGCACGTCGGACAATTGCTCATTTTTAGTTTACCTAAAGGATGGAATACAAATGTCCGACGCTGCAGAACAAAGAGGACCGGCCATAAAAATATGGTAACTGGTTTATCCCAAACTTTGCTTAACTGCTTAAACATAATTTTGATTGTTGCTTCTATCTTTGTATCTGTATCTTTAAACCTTATGTCTTTCATTCCTAGTGGATTTTGTATTGTACATTTTAGAGATTAAAGAAGCAAAATGCACACAAATGTTGAAATGGTCCCTCTCTTGATTTTTCAGTAATTTATATACTGTATGGCTTGTCTTACAGAATGGTGAGGGGTTAAAGGTGCGTGGCCATGCTGTCCAGATCCACCAAGGACGAGATCAGCCAATGGCACATACAATTGCCACAGGTTCAGATCCTTCTGTGGTAAATGAGATTCCTGGTGGGCCATCACATGCTAGTAAAGGTAAGGAGGCAAGGAGGGGACGTGGCAGGCCTAGGAAGCATGCAGCACCTAGCTTAACTCAGGATTCATCATCCAACAAGCGTGCTGTCTTTGTTTTGCCAGCCGGGTGGACGAAAATAGTCGTACCCCGCATAAATGGAAAACGCCATTGGAGAAAAGACACGGTAATAGCTTTTCCTGTACTTGCCATTACTTGCTCAAACATAACCTTAAGATGCCTTCTTCATTTCTTTGTACGTAGTCTGCTTCTATGGGCCTTTTTTTTTTGTTGTCTAAAGTTGTCATGATTTGTTAGTTATCTTTACATCTATTGAGTATGTGGTAGAACAAGTAGTTGTTATAATCTTGAAGCTTTTTCTTTGAATGGAAATTCATGAAGCCATTTTTTGTTGTTGTTAACACAGTATTACATCGAAGAAGCAACACAACTTCAATTAAGATCCCGACCAGAAGTCACCCGTTACCTAAGGTGCAAAGCTGATGGTGCTAAATTCCAGAGGAGGAGACGATACAACAGTGAGGAATGAGGAATGAAGGTCATTCATGATAAACACATGATGATGATGATGATGATGATGATGATGATGATATATCATATATGTCTCTCCTAGTAGTCACTAGTTAAATGATGGTGAAAAGGGACAAACCCTTTTTATTGTCAAAGTTTTGCAGTTGTTTCTTTTCTTGATTTGTAAAAAAAAAAGGATTGTTATAGATATTGCTGTTGATATACACACAGTATGTGTTTAGGCCTTACTTACCTATATGAGTATTATTTTTTGATTGGAGTAATGACAAGCAATTTTTATATCCCTTCTTCTTTCACCAAACTATATATATATATGTATAGAATACATCTAAAAAACTAAGAATATGCAAAACATATTGCTTGAAATTTCATGAGAAAAACATCTATGAAACAGGTGTGTATAGATTGTGTTGAGAAATAAACATTAAGACTAATTTCGGATACATCCTATTACTGGTATGATTGAGGGCGCTTATTATTATTTTTATTATTTTTATTTTGCAGAAGAGTGCGCGCTTATTGTATCATTAATTTTCTACCTAATGAGTACTTGATGTAGTTATGAATATGAATCACTCGATTTTGTATACGGGCCAATGAAAAATTATTAGTCAAAGTTGGTTTGTTTAACAAAGAAACAGTTATTGATGTCAATTAATGTGGACAAATTGGTATATTATGTTTATAAATTAGGATAGCAAAAATAAATGAGATTCATGAATTTTATTATGGCCATAAATAAGGTTCATTAATTTGATGTTAATCAGGCTCATGAATGCAATATATTCCTAACTATAACAATTCTTTACATAATAATGAAACATACGATATTCAAACAATGCATGTTTGCATACGTAAAATAACAACATTGTAAAATAGGGAATGGCCCTCAAGCAAAAAAAAGGGAATATATAGGGGACCTAAGAAAGTTTTTTTTTTTTTTTTTTTTTTCCATCTTTCGTTTCATTTATATTGCTTCTTTGAAAGGATGTACGATTTTTATATCTTATGAGACGATTGTGAATAAAATGAACACCATAGCGGAACAATATCGCCTCAAATACGGTGTGTTACATTCGTCTCAGTATTATTTGGTTTGCATATATATCCGATTGTTTACAAAAGCTACATCGTTTCCCCACTCCTTTCTGGTCTTGTGTCCGCTACTATGTGTTACATGAGAATCAACCAAGATAACATTAATTCCAAATTAAACAATATTGACCGAAAAGATGGTTATTTATACATCATCAAGATATCTAAATTAAGTAATTCATCAAAAAAAAATTAGAAAATGTACATAAATTTACGTTAAGATGACATTTGTTAATTTGATCTCTGAAATTTAAATGTTTGATTCATCAAGCATTTAACGGTTATAGAAAAAATAATTTCGTTTATAATTAAAAATAAAAATAATATAAGCTAAATTTTGACTTGATTTAGTACGTGGAAGATAAAAAAAAATGATTTGTCTTATTTAATTAAATGGCACTTTGCCTTAGAAATGTATTAAGAAAAATTATATATGCTTATTTAATAATTCAGGGGTTTTTAAAAGTGAATGAATGTCTTTTCACACGACAAAATATATTAGGACACATAATTTTATTTTTTTCAATTTTAACCTTCAAAACAATTAACTTCTAACTTAAATTAAGTCAGAATAATCAACCACATTATGACTTATGTTGAGCCAGAATAGCATGTGCTGTGTGAAAATATGCTCTCTTTTTAAACTGTTAGCAAACACATTTGGTGTAAGTATCTCCAAAAAAAAATTAAAACAAATAGTTGTGATTAATTAAGTTACTACTAGAAAGTTTGAAAGCATAATTAGAGGAAGTAAAATACATAAACAAATAATAATTTTGTTCATCTTATATTATGCATATCATGTCGTGTTTTTTTTTCTAGAGTGAATTTTTTTTTGAAAAATTCTTCACCTCTAACAGAATACATGTTCTTCTTGAAAAGAAAAGGTTATAACGGATCTAATATCATCATGTTTAATTCACGCGGGACACATGAATGCGTTACACGTGAATCAAGATTAGATCCGTTACTAATTTTCTTCTTACAAGAACAAACATGTATTCTTTGGGGTGAGAAGATTTTTCCAAGAAACTTTTATATCCAATATTGAACATTTGGCATAAAAAAAGATAATAAATAGTTTTCACTCCAAAATTTAACAGTATAAATTAAAGAAGATGATAGATATTCATGTTTTCACATAAGCTTATATCATCTATAAATTCTATAATGTGAAATAAAGATTAAGATATCCAAAAACGACAATGCATCTAAAATTTGAGAAAATACAAACAAAATTACATCAAAAGTTAAATCAAAGTGATGAAACCGTGATTCTTCACATAAAAATTAATTTCAGAGCCTTCCCATTGTAATCAATCAATAAAATTGTCGTATGAAAAGAAAAAAACCCGTATGGGTAGCTTAGTTGGTATCGGGTGACAGATTGCACATTGAGAATGCATGTTCGAATCCCGACAGTCACAATGTGAGAATTTTACTTTTAGAGTAACTCCTTACGGGCACCGGGTCCAGTTCCTACCACCTAAAAGGTACAGCTGAGTCACCATGATTGACATCCTCGTCCTTCTGTAGGGTCGGGTTGGAGAAATTTTACTCTAAGAGTAACTCCTTGCGGGCACCGGGTCCCCTACCACCTAAAAAGGACTGCTGAGTCACCATGATTGACATCCTCGTCATTCTGTAGGGTCGGGTTGGAGGGGCCCTGTGAGCGATGAATATCGCCTTATACAAATTTAGAAAAAGGAAAAAAAAAATTGTCATCTTCTTTTATGCATGTCATGTTATGTGTTCAATATTTGAGTTCAATTTCTTGAATTAATTACAGTAGTGATACATCCACTATACTTTCAACCACAACATCTTACACAACATAATCAACATCAAATATTCTGTTGGGACCCATCAAAAAAAATAATTCATCACTTTAATCCACGGCACCACCACTTAGTGGTTTTTGTCAGACTACACAAGAAACAGTAGAATGCATATATCATTATTCAATTAATTTACACATCCACATAATTATTATCTTGATGTGAAGTAATACATCATTATATCAATCATATATTAATACATCACCATGATATCCAAATCAACTGATTGTACCTAGTCTAGGGGTAAAGACATTGCATTTTTTTTAATTAAAATCATAGTTAAATTCTTCTCACCTGTTCTAATAATATAATAAAAAAAATCTTTTCGTTTCCACACAATTTAAAAATATATCCAAGTCATAAAAAAAATTAAGGTTAAAGGTTGTGAATAACAGTTTAATCTAAAATTGTTGAGAATGACAATTACTACATGTGTTACTACATTTTTATACATGTGTTACTATATTTTGTCATTCTCAACCATTTTGTATCTTATCTTACCCTTCTGGCCTCTGACCTCAAAAAAAAATATATCCAAATCAAAAAATACTTTTCGATACTAGTAGGTTGTTTTTCTTTGAGCTACATACTAATACGTTGATGTTCGTAAATTTACAATCTAAACATTAAATATATAATTTATCAAGCGTTTTATTTTATTAGGAAAATATAATATAGATGATAAATATTAATTTTTTATAATTAAAAATAAATGTAAGATAAAGTTTGGCTCGATGTAGGCACCCGAGTCGAACTCCGAATTAGTCGAACCAGTTGATTTCGAATGTCGGAGGCTTTAAGCATAAAAAGTTTGACCCAATGTAGTATCTAGAAGATAAAGGAGATACTTGGAAGAATGTTTTTCTCCCAATATTTATTTTTGTATATAGTATCTACATATTTTATCAAAAAAAAGTATCTACTTATTTTTTTAAGGCGAAAATCAACATCAACCCTTCAAAAAAAAAAAAAAAAAAAAATCAACATCTTAGAATCATATTTATTTAAGTACCCTTTTGATGGAGAAATATTACTCTCTCCGTCCCATCTTATTATAAAAAAAATTCAAAAACCAATCCTCACAAATTTTATTATGGTCCAGGATCAAATCCTACTTGGTGTGTCCAACCAATAGGAATTCAACTTCCACCAATGGAATCCTATCTGTAAATCTTTCCACCAATGTATCCCTTTGAAAGTGCTGACTTGGTGGTCCAAAAACTTGGACCTGGACCACCATAAAATTACTGACCAATCCTTGTTCCTAGGAAATTTTTTGTGTGGTATCTCCACATGAGAGATTTTATGGTGCAACGGTTGTAACAAGGTTGTACCAAGTGGCATATATTAGAGCCTCTTATTTTTACTCTCTTTCATATAATACACTTTTATCGTGTGTGAGATGTTAGAAATGAATGGTTGTAATGTATGCTACTTGGTACAACCTTGCTACAACGGTTGTATTATAAAATTTGTCATCTCCACATACACCGAATCGACTGATAAATAAACGTCAAGCACACAGTTTGAATTATGTTTAAAATAAAAATGTGTCATTTCGCAACATAAGTGCACTTCATATATAGCGGGTGCACCCAATAACTTACCGTCTTCCTGCGCCGTTTTTTTTTCACTATCTTTTATATTTTTTTTAATTTTTTTTTGTGTGATTCTTGTGGATCTTCACCCTCACCTGCACAACCACCCGTGGAAAAGTGGTTTTTGACCAAAGGTTTTCTGTTTCTTGTAAATGACCACCTGCCCCCTTCCCCCCACCCTTCGTAATAACGGGAAATTGATAAATCAGATCACCAGAATTTCGATATTTTTTCGCGCCAAACATTTTCTCGATATTTTTTTTTCGAGTTCTCCTTCCAAATACAATCAAACGAGGCCCAAATTTGAATTTTTTTCGCCCCAATCCATTCATCGCCTAAAAGAATCGGAACGTCCAAAAATTTGAACGCACTGTCCAAATTGTGACGAATTCCGTCCAAATTTGGACGGTTTATCAAACAGTTCATCCGGTACACCCCTTCAAATTCATTAAACCTTATGTCCACACCAACTCAGGTAACTCAGAACAACATATGGAAAATTCCCAGCAAACCTGTTGTTACTCAAGCAGTACCTTCAAGTTCTTCAACTTTTTTGGTACTGTCCCACAAAATCGATTTGAATTGATATGAAAAACCCCAACATCTACGTGAGTAACCCAGCTCCTCCAGGAGGTACCCGGCAATATCGCCATGGTTCAAGTCTATTCCGGCAACGGTGAGAATACTGGAATCGTCCAGTGCCGGTGCACAGAAAACCCCAATATAATTACACACATTAGACCCTACCCAATTACCTGTGATGTTATATGGATCTGAGATGGAAAGGAGTGAATGGATTGGGATGGAAAGGACTCCAAATTTGGACGTTTGGTAGTATTTGGATTTAACCACGAAAAAAAAATGCCGAAAAAATGTTTGACCGAATTTTTTTCCGTAAGCTACAGATGGTCGATTTACCAATTTCCCCAAAATAACTATGTTTCATAAAAAATTTGAACCGATTATTTTGAATAGAGATTTTATATTTGTTCTGACAATTTCGGTCAATCTTATTTCATATATTTCGTTCACAATACATAGCTACAATATATATAGTCATCTTCAGGGCTTCAAGTGCTAGTCGTAATTACCAATCTAGCCTTTCTAATTACATAGTAAATAATATATCAGTCAATATCGTAATACTCCCCTTAAGTGGGAGCGTGAAGATCCCGAACGCCCAACTTGCACAGTAAAACCTCGAATTGTTGTCGTCCCAATGCCTTGGTAAAAATATCCGCCAACTGGTGCTTCGTAGGAACATAAGACGGAAGAATCAAACCATCCGTGATGGCATCACGTACGAAATGACAGTCGGCCTCAATATGCTTCATACGTTCATGAAAAACAGGGTTCTGAGCTATATATAATGCAGACTGACTATCACAGAAAAGTCGAATCCCAGGGGGGTGCCGAACGCCAAGGTCGGAAAGTAATTGCTTCAGCCACTTCAGTTCACAAGTCAGAGAAGCCATTGACCGATATTCGGCTTCAGCGGAGGAGCGAGACACTGTGGTCTATTTCTTGGACTGCCAGGATATAGGAGAAAGACCAAGAAACACGAACCACCCAATCAAGGATCGTCGAGTAATAGGGCAACTTGCCCAATCAGAGTCATGCCACCCTTCAAAAAGAAGGGAACTATCATAACGCAACAGTATATATATACCCTGCCCAGGGTGTTTCTTCAAATAATGAATTAGACGCAAGGTGGCATCCCAATGTTCAATCCTCGGCGCCTGCATAAACTGAGATAAAACATGAACCGAATAGGCCAAATCAGGCCGGGTGACGCCAAGATAGATAAGGCGTCCAACAAGACGCCGGTACGACGCCATATCAGTCAACCAAGGCCCACTCGCTAGCGCCAACTTATGATAAGGCGTCCAACAAGACGCCGGTACGACACCAAATCAGTCAACAAAGGCCCACTCGCTAGCGCCAACTTATGATTATGTTCGATAGGAAAATCCACAGGTTTGCACCCAAGTAAGCCAGCCTCAAGTATGATATCAAGTGCATAATTCCGCTGATTTAAGAAAATTCCATCTGTGTGCCTCGCGACCTCGATCCCAAGAAAATATTTAAGATCCCCAAGATCCTTCATCTTAAAACATTGCCCAATATACGATTTTAAAATCGTCATCGCCACTTTATCATTGCCTGGAATGATCATATCATCGACATAGACGAGCACCACGAGCTGAATCCCATCACGAGCCAAAGTAATCAATGAGTATTCAGAATAAGACTGGCGAAAGCCATAATCACGCAAAGCTGAGGCAAGCTTCGCAAACCAACACCGAGGTGCCTGTTTCAATCCGTACAATGATTTGCGCATCTTGCAAACCAAGTTCTATCCCGACCTGTCAAACCCGGGAGGTATCTTCATATAGATCTCCTCGTCCAAGTCTCCATGCAAAAAAGCGTTGTGGACATCCATCTGATGAACGTCCCATCGTTTCACTGCGGCAACACTAAGGAAAGTTTGAACCGTAACCATTTTCGCCATAGGGGCGAAAGTCTCTGTGTAATCGATACCTTCTTCTTGGTGATGCCCAAATGCCACTAACCGGGATTTTAGACGTTGCAGAGCCCCGTGCTCATCATATTTCTCTGTATAGACCCACTTACTCCCCGATGCCTTTTTCCCCGGGGGAAGGGTTTGCGAAACCCAAGTACCCTGATCCTCGAGTGCCTGAATCTCCTCTGACATGGCTTTACGCCACCCCTCATGTTTCATAGCCTCCTTAAATGATTTAGGTGGATTACCCACTGTAATGGCTGCAAGGTACTTGCGATGCTTATCAGAAAACATATCACAACTAATGTAATGCATAAGAGGATACGGAGTACCTGAGGAGGCTGACGGAGCGGAAGAGCATGGAAGAGGACTATTCTGATCAATCAACGTGTGCGTCACAAAATCTTGAAAACACGAATTCGGTATCCGCTGTCATTTACCCCGACCCAATTCTTCAGTACCGTCACCAGGATGTCGAGGTTGTGGTGACGGTGCTATATTACCCCCAGTATCACCTGTTTCAACTATCGCGTCGGTCCCCCCTCAACCGGAGGATCCGGCATGGATGGATCCACGGTAGGAGAAGGATCGAACCCCTGATCCGTAATGCCAACATCGTCAAATAACGGGTAAGGGACTACAGAGGGTTCGCTATCGGTCGGTTGGGAAAAAGGAAACACATGTTCAAAAAATTTAACTTCCCTAGAGACAAAAATCTCCTCCGTATCTAAATCATACAAGGTCCACCCCTTTTTCGCGAAAGGGTATCCAAGAAAGACACAATTACGACTTCGACTGGCAAACTCATTCGTGTGGCGATGATCATGGGCATAGCATAAACATCCTAAAATTCGAAGCATTGAGAGGTCTAGTTCTTTACCAAAAAGAGAATCATAAGGCGTTTTATAATTCAAAACACTAGACGGTGTTCGGTTAATAATATAAGCAGTAGCCATCAACGTAGAGCACGGGCAACATTAAGTATGTGTTGATGTTTCCGTTCTACCCTCCCGTTCTGTTGAGGTGTACTAACACAAGATGTTTCAAATATGATACATTCTTTACAAAAATAAGGAAGCAAAGGTCTAAACTATGTGCCATTGTCACCACGAACCCGTTTAATTTGAACCTCGAACTGATGAGAAATTAACGCAACAAAATCCAAGAAAGCAGACTCAACCTCCATTTTATTCAACAATAAGTAAATCCAAACAGAATGGGAATAGTCATCAACAATAGTCAAAAAATACGAAGCGCCACACGTTGAGGGTACACTATAAGGGCCCCACAAATCACAATGTATTAATTCAAAAATACGACTAGCTTTATTATCAGTAAGGGGAAAAAGTTCACGGGGCTACTTTGCCCGAAAGCAAATATCACAACCATATTTATTTAAAGGTTTGGGAATAGAAATATTAGGCACCTGCCGAAGGGCCTTTTCCGATGGGTGTCCTAATCGCCGATGCCACAAATCTCCAGTCACTACAAAAAAACAGCAGTTTTGCGACGGAAGATTACCGTCGCAAACAAGGGGTATTCCGTCGCAAACCCTAATTTGCGACGGATTTGCGACGATTTTTCTTTGTCGCATTTTTTAGTCGCAAAAACCCAGTTTTGCGACGGTTTATCCGTCGCAAACAATTTGCGACGGATTTTGCGACGGATAATAACGTATTTTATTTTTTAATTATAATTTCCGTCGCAAAAAAATGTATAGTCCGTCGCAAATACTGTATAATCCGTCGCAAAAAATGTATAACCCGTCTCAAATTATTTTTATTAAATAATTTATTTATTTTAGATCTTTGCATATTAAATCGCAAACGAGCCTTTCCGTCGCAAATAACAAATAGCGACGGAAATATTCCGTCGCACAAATGTATACTCCGTCGCAAAAATGTATAATCCGTCGCAACTTTTTTATTAAATAATTTATTTATTTTAGATCTTTGTATATCCGTCGCAAATGAGCCTTTGCCGTCGCAAATATACCATAGTCGACGGAAATATTCCGTCGCAAAAATAAAATTAAACAGAAAATTATGGTTTGTTTTGCGCAACCGGCCAAACCACCACCGCAAAACAGCCTTTAATTTTCCCGGTAGCATTACAATTGCTACCGCTATCAACAACAACAATATAAACGGAATACGATATCAAAGGGATATGTCAAAAATACGCCAAAGGAAATGTCAAAAATGAATAAAACGATATGTCAAAGGGGATACGATAAGCCAAAATAAATAAAAATGTATCAAAACAATGTCACCCAAGGACCGGTGTACTACCTAAACCCACGCCACCTCCTCCAGTCCATGATCGAATGGTCATCTCTGTCTTTGCCTCGCCAGCCGGGTTGCATCCTCCGAAGGATCTTTGCTTAAACATTTGGGTAATCCACGCCTCCATCTCAAGCTTAGTCTGTCATCCTGACGCTTTTACGTCTCTCTCTAGCTCCTCCAACCTCGCCTGGGTTTCTGCATGAGTCTGTCTCATCTCGCCATCTCCCAGGGTGAGACAGGTGATTATGCCCGGAGAGTATGTCTCGGCGGATGAGTGTCGAACAAAGAAGAGCTCTGTCGTAGTACATGGAGGCAAATGACCCCATGCCAAAACTCTCCCTTCTTGTCGTAACCACCAAACTTCAGTAATAAAGACGCGACTCGTCGACGAGGGTGTCGAGTCATGCGTCTCGGGCTTTCGCTTCTTCGAGGTGAAGACATCCCGCAAAGTATGATATAAATTTGTTAGTAACAATAATTACATGATATATATATAATGTATATATAATATTTACAATACATAACGTACCATGATTTTCTCAAACTTCCTCGAGGCGAAGTTGCCCGACTTCTTCTTCTTCGAACTACTCACCGGATCACCGATCGATAGGGCGCTCCTCTATTGTCCTCCATGGCCCGAGCGAAATCGATAACGCTGCGTCGCCCGCATAGCATGTGTCCTGGATCTTCCTTCTCCTCACCGGATCCGAAGCTCGGTTTAGCTTCTTTTTCTCAGATGTTTCCTGGAACGCCTATTCCGACATAAGATAAACAAGTTAGTACATACATATATATATAAAACACAAGTATTATTAATTAAATATTGAATAATTGCTTACGGGACTCCCAATCCACTCCTCGAATCGACGGAGAATATCCGGGTCATCCAAAGCCGAGCACGGGGTTTTGTTTGAGCCCGATACATATAATCACGGACCACTGTTGATAGCATACCGCTCAAAAGCTTCCCTAACGGTAGCGCCGTGGCGTAACTCGAAAATTTGAAATGACCACAAACATAGTTATATATATGTTATATGTATAGTTATAATTATAGTTATATTTATATATAGTTATATTTATATGAACGACGTACCTAAATGCGTGCCACCACCTATCCTGCTTTGCTCCGGGTGGCATTATGCCACGTGGTGGCAAAAGTGTTAAAGCCACCGATTATGGCGTTCTTGGCCATTTTCTTGACATAGTTGTCGGTAAACCCGTCATATTGAAAACAATAAGTTGTTAATATATTTGGTTAATCAAAATATAAATAAAAATACAAACAAATTAACGCAAGATATGTATTAACTTACCATCTCCTCGGGATCCAAAACCGGCAATCCAAGGTCACCATTGACAATGACACCAAAATCCTCCTCGCTTCATCTGGTGTATCTCATCATCCAAACTTGTTTGTCATGTGTGGAGGAAGACGCCCGGGGAGGGGAACTACCCCTACCGCGTCTACCTCTACCTCTACCTCTACCGACATCTATTTGACACGAGAAAATGACGTTTATACTAATCTAAATGCAATTATACTAATTAATAATAAATTATAATGTTTAATACATTATTATTCAAAGAATGATGACAAAATAAAATATTTAATACATTATTATTCACTATCACTACTAGAATGGAAGAGTTCTTCCTCCTCTTCATCGATGATCTAGATCATCAACCGATTCTTCTTCCTCTCCCATCTTCTTGTTGAATGAAATCCGCCATCTCATCATCATCCAAGTCATTATCCCCAACATTGGAGTCAACATCGACATCAAGATCTTGGTGGACAATGTTAAGAGGATCGATAATCGGAAACATCATTGATCACTTGTTCTTGGAAAACGGTTTCCTCGGCGGGAGCATCGATAGTCGATCTTGCCTTTGTTTTGAAAACAACCGACCATTGATCTTTGTCTTTTTCAAACTTGGATATGGAGCATAGTAGACTTGCTCGACTTGATAAGCCGTAACAAATGGATCATAAGCGCCATATTTCCTACCACGATGAACTTCAACTATCTTATAATCTTTATGCACATTCATGCCCCATTCGAAATTATCAAACCAATCACATTTGAACAATACGGCTTTGTAGACGAATGAGCTCCATAATACACCAACTCAATGATTTCATTTAAAGTGCCATAATAGTCGGCACCTTCCGTGGAACTGACACAAACTCCGTTGTTGACTGAAGATTTACCAATATCAGTTGCCCGGTTGAATGTCCGAAAGTTGTAGCCGTTAATCGAATAACGTTTCCAAGTTTTGACTTGACGAGAAGGACCACTTGCCAAAGCTTTTAGCAAATCATCATTCAACAATGATGCTTGTTGTGCAAACCATTCGGTAAATTCATTTTCATGTTTATTCCAAATATCTGTCGAGGTCAATTGAGGTCATTGAACACGAATAAATTGCTCGAACAATCTAAGAATGAATCATTTTGTCGGTTAATGTATATTTGTTCGAAAAAGCTGTTAAGCATTGTATATATGTAGTAATGAGGTACTTACGAGCTCATACGGTTTCATGATTTCAGATTAGACAATACGTACTTGTGCACAAAGTCATATTCTTTATTATCCAAGAACCTCGTCTTGCACTTCCCAGTTGTTGTACCATTATGATCACGGAATAACTCAGTAAATCAAACGATTGTCGATGCCGAAGTCTCACCAACAAAGAAGATTCTTTGCTTTTGTTTCAATATGATCATCGTAATACATAGAATGAAGTTTGAAATCTCTTCCAACAAATACGCATTGCATATTGATCCTCTACTAAAGCTTTGTTACCAATCTTTTGTTTTAAGTGATTCAAAAACCTTTCGAATGGATACATCCATCGATATTGCACGGACCACCAACTCGACCTCATACGGCAAGTGTACGGTAAATGCTCCATCGAGTTAAAAACGCTGAGGCAAAATCTTCTCTAACTTGCAAATAATCTCAAGAATGTTATTCTCTAAACGAATCACATCTTCTATTTTTAGGGTAGCGACACACAAGTCTCGAAAGAATTGACTTATCTCGGTCAATGCATTCCACTCATTTTTCGAATCAATTCTCGAAGCGGCAACGGCAACAAACGTTCCATAAAAAACGTGACAATCATGGCTTTTCAAACCACGTAGAATGTATTGATCATGATCTACGCACCTACTCAGTCTCAAGCATAACCGTCGAGGAATTTCAACTTGGTGACCCATTCACACAACACTTTTCTTTTCTCGCTTGTCAAGAACAAGTGTACAATCGGGCGCGCTAACGCAAAGCTCTTTCAAATCTTTAGCGATTTTGGACCACAAGCGCTTTGCCTTTAACGTCCATAACCGTGTCAATCGTTTTTCAAAGAAGTTTTTCTCAATATGCATCACATCCAGGCAATGTCGAAGCGACAATGTTTTCCAATACGGAAGATCCCAAAAATGCTTCTTTTCCACCAACCATTCTTGAAGTTTTTAAGCCGTTTCAAGTCCGAATCTGAGCCATCAATGATGCTTGGTAGGTGTTGTACAAATTCCCATACCTCCTCACCACTCAATCTACGGGGTGGAGTCGCGTGTTCATACTTGTTTGGACTTCAAAAACCTTTATCGGTCTGAAAAATATGGTCTTCGTGGAAAAATTGCGATGACAATCAAACCAAGTGCATTTACCACTATGTTTGAGCGAATGACTTGTTTCCATCACCACAATAGGGACAAGCTTTCACACCACCGTAGTCCACCCGGATAACATGCCATACGCAGGAAAATCATTGATAGTCCACATTAGTGCAAACCCTTATATGAAAATTCTGCTTTGTGGATACATCGTAAGTAAACAACCCTGTTTCCCACAATTGCTTCAACTCCTTAATCAATGGTTGCAAATAAACATCGAGGTTTCCTTTCGGATTTTTCGGCCCCGGTACAAGCACTGATAAGAATATAAATGTCTTTTCATGCACAACCAGGGCGGAAGATTGTATGGTGTAACCATGGATCGCCGACAAAGAGTAGTTCTTCCCAAAATTACCAAAAGGTGCAAAACCGTCTGTACAAAGTCCTAACCGCACATTTCTAGGCTCCTTAGCAAACTCAGGGTGCATTTGGTCAAAATGCTTCCAAGCTTCAGCGTCACTTGGGTGGGCCATTATACCGCTTGTCCTGGGGTTTTCCGCGTGCCACCTCATTTCCTTGCCTATATGTTTCGTGGCGTACAACCTTTGGAGTCTAGGTCCAATCGGGAAATAAGTCATCACTTTGTTAGGCACACGTTGACCTCTTGCGTTCGTTTTCGGTTTATATCGATCATGGTCACACTTCCGACACTTGTCCGGTTTCGCGTCCTCCTCCCAAAATAACATACACCCCGCGGGACACACGTGTATTTTCTCATGGGGTAGCTCTAATGCCTTTAACAACTTTTTTGTTTGATAGAAGTTCGAGGTCATTAAGTTATTCTTCGGAAGAATATCTCCTATCAAACCGGTAACCCCGTCAACGCATTTGTGAGAGAGGTTGTGATCACATTTCAAAGTGAGCAACCTGAAGCCGCTGCGATGGGAGACACTACTTCCATCACATACATGTTCCTCTGCGTTTTTCAAAGATTTCAAAAACGATGCAACTTCAGGGTTTGGTGTCTCATTGTTCTCCTCTTGGTTAAGCAATTCTTCTCTTACGTGATCAATCCTATCACGTAATCGTCATTAACCATGTCTTGATAAGGGTTCACTTTCCGTCTTTCTTTGAACGTTCATCGGAATGGGAAACTCTTCACCATGACACACCCAATCATTGTAGTTTGCGCAAAAACCCATATTTAGTTAAATGTAATCTAACGTCATGTTCGATCGAAAATTTAGTGTTCTTACATTTACTACATGGACACTTGATCATTCCATTATTTGCCCGAAACGAATCTAACTGCTTTGCATGTTTTATGAATTCCTCCACACCATTCACAAATACCGGGTTAAATTTCTTGTTAGCATCCAACCTCTCGTACATCCAACTACGTTCTATTCTCTTCATTTTCAATCCTACACATCATATCATACAAAAAATGAGACTAACAATAGTCTTTGAAGGTTTTCTCAACACTTTTGCAAACTCGTGTTTTACTCAACTTACTATGAAACTAACAACACTTTAACCTAAATTTTTAATTCATGGTCAAAGGTTCGACGTCAAAATAATTCGGAGGCTTTGCCGGATAACAAAGTACCCCCCAGTACCATTTTCCAAACGGGTAGGAACAACACCCTTTTCAACAAACCAATTCAACCACATACTTATCATCATTTCAATCCAAATTCAACAAACCAATTCAACCAACATCCGGTTTCTAAACTAAGCATTTTCAACCAACATCCGGCTTTGCACATACTTAAGCATTCAACAAACCAATTCAACCTACCAATTCAACCAATTCAACCAACATCCGGCTTTGCACATACTTAAGCAATTTTCTAACTTATCTAACTAATACACATAAGTAAGCATTTTCCTAACTTATAATTACTACACATATATATCTATAAATCTATACTACATATGATACACTATATAAAAAAAAATAAATGCTACATATATTACATACTACATAATAATGCTACATATATTACATACTACATAATAATGCTACATACCGAAAAAAAAAAAAAAAATATTACATACTATATATTACATACTACATATACATACATACATATATTACATACTACATATACATACATACATATATATATATACTACATATAAAAAAAAAAAGATACATAAAAATACATACTACATATACATACATAAATGCTACATAAAACGGAAAAAAAAAAAATACATACATAAATACGCCATGGGGGCGGGAGGGGGGAATCGGTGCAGGGAGAGGGGGTGAGAGGGGAGGGAAGAGTTTACCTTGTGGTGGCTGCGGCGGTGGTGGTGGTTCGGAGGTGGCCGGAAACAGGTTCAGCAGGGGGGGAGGCGGCGGGAGAGGAGAAGAGAGGAGAGAAAAGAGAAATGAGGAAGAAAAGGGGGAAATGCGACTCATATCCTCCGTTTTGCGACGGACATTAATGTCCGTCGCAACTTAACCCTACTGCCGTCGCAAACTTATAATTTCAGAACAATAAAATAATTAATAAAATTTTATAAATTTTATACAATTTTCCGTCGCAAAATACGAATAACTCCGTCGCAAGAGGGCATTTTGCGACGGAATTTAATTTCCGTCGCAAAGTTTATCAAAAATCCAGATTAATAAAATAATTAATGAAAATTTATTTAAATAGTCCGTCGCAAATTATTAAAATGTCCGTCGCAAAATTGCCCGCCAAATGGTAAAATCGATCCCGCCAAGTGTCCCGTCGCTAACAATAAAACATCCGTCGCAAACGTAAATTTGCGACGGAAGTATGGTCCGTCGCAAAAACGCTGTTTTTTTGTAGTGAGTCTGTCCACCATCAACTACCATACCCGAACCTCTGGAACTCCCAAAAACAGAAAAAGTCCATCCACAAGCTCACCCAGTCCAATCAGTGTCCTCGTACCCGGGTCCTGCATAATACATAAACGAGCAGTAACCTGCATAACACAACGATGATCATCCAAGAATTGAGAAGCCGAAATCAAGTTACAATTTAATTTTGGTACATATAACACATTCGTAAGCCGTAAATTTCCTGACAAGAATGATGAATTCTCATCCGGTAAGCCAATAGGACAATGGTCTATAGGTCAGAAATGAACAAATAAATTTTGGTCACCTGTCACGTGATGAGTGACCCCAGTATCAATAATCCACGAGTATTTACCAGTCAATCGATCTCGTGGTTTAGTTTTATTTAAAAGGTCTAAAATAGCTTGCCATTGGGCTGGGTTGATGTTCGCGAGCCCAGACTGTTCAAAAGATTGAGGCAGAGTCGAGCCCACAGCGGGCTGAATCGAGCTGGACGAGCTCGCCTTATTTAGCTTTGCCTGGGACGATCCACCATTCACGGTGCTATCCCTTCCCCTACCTGCAGGTGTGATATGGATGCAGGAACAAAACGATTTATCTTATTCTTCACTATTATGTTTCGATTCCAAAATAGCCGGAGTTTCGAAGACCATCATGGTCTCGCGATCATTATCAATTGAGGCACATCCGGCCCCAACTCGTCGTTCCGTCTCACTATCAGCTATTCCTGCGTCTGCTCGGGCTGAATTGACGGCGAAACAGCCACCTACGTACCACAATCTTCATGGCTGATCTTGCAGCCAAGTCAACCTGCTGTATCATTTTTTTTTTTTATTAACAAGCAAATGGTAGATTTCCAATTGCAATCAACGGCGGCATCAACAAAAGCATCAACCAAAGAATTAACAGTAGCATGCGAATTTGATGTGCATCAAACGGTGATCAGCGAAAATAAAAAAGAATGAAAACCAGCAACAGTCCCATGCAATTTGTGATACAAGCCGCCGAAAAAAAACAACCACAGGATCATGGGAATTTATGATTCAAATCCAAAAATCAAAGAACACGGCACACTCAGGACCGAAAAAAAATATACCCTAATTTAGGGTTAGCTCCGATACCATGACAAATTTCGATCAATCTTATTTCGTATATCTCATTCACAATACATAGCTACAATATATAGTCATCTTCAGGGCTTCTGGTGCTAGTCGTAATTACCAATCTATCCTTTCTAATTACATAGTAAATAATATTTTAGTCAATATCGTAATATGTACCATTACTTTTCTGTCATTTTGTTCTGTTACGATTATTTTGGATTGTTATTTTGCACTGTGCCGATTAATTTACTAACATTTTATATTGTTATGGGTTATGTATTGTCATTTTATCATTTACAATCACCAAATATGTTAAAAACACAGATGAAAAGCTTGCAGTTTAAGAAAGATAAAACAGAAGCAATGCAAGCGTAAAGAATGGCGGAAATTGATAAAACACAGAAACAAAGAGAACACAGTGATTTAACGTGGTTTCAGGCGTTGTGCCGACTACTCCACGGACAGAAAAGGAGATATATTATCATGCACAAAGTTACAAGGTATTCCTCACAAAGTGAAAGACACGCTCTTGCATTGATTACAATATTGGTATTTATAGACATAAATCCCAAACCCTAACCGTCAAAGATCTTTGGCAGAATTGTCATAAATACCCCAGATGTGGACCCCAGCTCCAGCTGTTATCCACCAGATGAAACTCAGCTTAAAACTGACTTTCCAGACTTGTAATCAACTGCCCAGATGTAGAACTTAGCTATACTCATCAAAACTCAAAGAGACTGAATCGATCACGACTTGAAGAAAACTCAGTTGCACTTCATCAAACTGACTTTCACAGAACTGAATATACTTAACTGAACTGACCATCATTCTCAGTCTTAGTTTCCAAGATTAGTTCACTAGTTTATTTATCAGTTTAGAGATCAAGTCACCAAAACTGACAAATCTCCACCTTGACTTGAACTTTCATTCACAGTCAATCAGATTGCATAATCAAACGTACTTGTACCAGATGCATTCGTTAATGCCAGGATGTATAATACCAGACTTCTCCTCATAATTCACTCAGTTGATCTTCCCTCAACTGAGTATCCAGATTTTAGTTTACAAGCTTTGAATATTCAGCAAGTCCAGACACAACTGAAACTTGCTCTGCTGAAATTGTTTAGTGAACATATCAGCAGGATTATCCTTGGTGCTGATCTTCTTCACTACAACCCTCTTCTCATTTAAATGATACCTCATATCAATATGCTTGGTTCTCTCATGATGAACCTGATCCTTAGCTAGACAAATTGCACTCAAACTGTCACAATAAATCTCAGTTTGATCATGATGTAGCCCCAAATCACTTATTAGTACCTTCAACCAGATACCCCCCTTGGTTGCTTCAGTAAGAGCCATAAACTCAGCTTCAGTAGTTGATAAAGCCACTGTTACCTGAAGAGTTGCTTTCGAGCAGACAACTAAATTTCCCAATGTGAAAACATAATCTGTCTTAGATTTTCTACTGTCCACCTGCATAATCAGCATCACAGTATCCTGTGATCAGTTTCTGAGTATCACCTCCATAAATGAGACCAGCATTAGTTGTACCTCTAAGGTACCTGAACATTCTTTTCACAGCTTTCCAGTGTTCCTTTCCAGATTGAGCCATAAACATGCTGACAACACTGACTGCCAGAGCCAGATCAGGCCTAGTGCAGATCATGGCATACATAAGACTGCCAACTGCACTAACATAGGGAATTCTTGACATGTACTCCTTCTCCTCTGCTGACTGTAAAGCAAAAACTGACAAATGAACATTTGATGCCGTACGAATATCTATTGGTTTAGCAGCTGACATGCCAAACTTTGACAAAATCTTTTGTATATAGCCCTGCTGAGATAAAAACAGTCTCTTCTGGTTTCTATCTCTCCAGATCTCTATCCCCAAAATTTTTTTGGCTGCACCCAAATCTTTCATTTCAAACTCAGCACTGAGAAGGTCTTTTAGATACTGAACATCAGACTTCTTTCTTGCAGCTATCAGCATGTCATCCACATATAACACAAGATAGATGTATGATCCATCTTCCAACTGACTGTCGTAAACACAACAATCATAAGGACTTCTGCTGTAACCCAACCGGATCATATAACTGTCAAACCTTTTATACAATTGTCTAAGAGCCTGCTTCTGTCCATACAAGGACTTCTTCAACTTACACACATGATCTTCCTTACCAGGAACTTGAAAACCCTCTGGCTGAGTCATGTATATCTCTTTGTCTACCTCACCATGTAGAAAAGTTGTCTTCACATCTATCTGCTCAAGTTCTAAGTCCTGCTGTGCCATCATTGCTCGTAACACCATGATTGAAGTATGTCTGACTACCGGGGAGAATATCTCATCAAAGTCCACCCCTTCTTTCTGACTGAACCCTCTTGCAACCAAACGTGCCTTATATTTAACTCCTTCTGCCCCAGTTATTCCTTCCTTCTTCTTAAAGATCCATTTGCAAGTAACAAATCTCCTATCAGCATGATGTTTAACTAGATCCCAAGTCTGATTTTTCAGTAATGACTCCATTTCATCTCTTATGGCAGCAAGCCATTGAGATGCTTCAGAACATGTCACTACTTCCTTGTAAGTAGAAGGTTCAAAACCATCCACTTCTTCTACAACTTGAAGTGTGTATCCAACCATATCATCAAACCCATTCCTCTTGGGAGGTACCCCAACATTGGATCTTCTAGCTCAGCTGACAGCTATACTCTGCTGGACTACGTTCTCAGTTTGACGCTCAACTGACATTTGCTCAGCTGACTGGCTTGGATTTAGTTCTGGTTCAGCAACCAGATCAGAAGAAAACTGACTTGGATCAGTTGATTGTTGCATTCCAAATGACTCCACCTGAAGCTCCACTTCATCGCCGCTTTTCGGTTTAAAGATCGGTTTCGATTTCGATTATCCTCCCATCGATGAATCGAGCATAGAATTTTCATCGAAAACTGTATCTCTACTGAGAATAACTCTATTTTCTGCTGATGACCAAATTCTATAACCATTGAATCCATCACCATACCCCACAAACACTCATTTCTTGGCCTTTGGTTCTAGTTTCCCTTCACTGACATGATAGTAAATTGTTTTCCAAATACCCTTAGAACTGAATAATCTGCAGGCTTGCCTGACCACATCTCAACTGGTGTTTTAAAACTGATCCCCGTGTGAGTACTCTTGTTGATTAAGTAGCAAGATGTGGTTACAGCCTCTGCCCAAAATCTCATTGACAAAACAACATGAGAAAGCATACATCTTGCTCTCTTCAGAAGAGTTTGATTGATTCTTTCAGCTACACCATTTTGGTCGAGAGGAGTATTCTGACGATGATGATGTCCGGAAATACCTCGCTTTTACACAATGTATCAAACTCACCCAAACGGACCATTATCATCATGAAGCCTCTTGATCTTCTTCCCCAACTAATTTTCAACTAGAACCTTCCATTGTATGAAGCTCTTGAATGTCTCACTTTTGTGTTTCATCATCACCAACCAAGTCATCCTTGAATAGTCATCAATAAAGGACACAAAATATCTGTGACCACCCAATGACTCCACTTTTGATGGCCCCCAACAATCAGAATGAATGTAATCAAATGACGACTTTGTGTTGTGTACCCCTTTTGAGAACTTGCTCCTATGAAGCTTCCTAAACACAAAATGCTCACAAAAGTCCAAATTCTTGACCTAACGTCCCCCAAGAAGATCTTTCTAAGAAAGAACATGCATCCCTTTTTCACCCATGTGACCCAGTCTCATATGCCACAGTTTTGTAAGCTGTGACTAATGAATCTCAGCTGATGCCACAGCAGCAGAACCAGCAACAACTGACCCTTGTAATATATACATGGTCCTTTTCTTGACTCCATTGAGAACCTCAACTGAGTTTTATAGACACTCTGCACACCACTTTCCCCCTTAAACTGAATCCCCTGTTGTCAAAGAACTAAGAGTACCAAGTTTTTGGTCATTTGTGGAACATGTCTAACTTCACTCAGTTTACAGAATCTTCCATCCTCTGTCCTTGACTGAACTGAGCCAATCCCAACTACCTTGCAGACCTTGATGTTTGCTAGAGATTTATGACCACTATCTATCTGCTGATAACTTGAGAACCACTCCACGTGAGGGCAAAAATGAAAGGATGCTCCAGAGTCCAGAATCCACACATCAGTTTGATGTGCTGACTCTCCTGCCACTAGAACCATGTCCTCATCTGAATCATGCTCACCGCTACAAAGCACCCGTGCTAGATCGTTCTCTCTTGCTTCTCCTCTTTGGACAATTGGACTTCCAATGTCCCTGCTCCTTACAATAATTGCAAACGTCTGTGGATTTAGGGCCTTTGGACCTTGTCTTCTTGGAATTTTTCTTCCTAGACTGACCATGCTCTTTTCCACTGCTGCTACTGACTATCAGTCTTGCAGCTGCCTTATGTCTCAGCTCCCAGGCATGTAAAGCTGACCTTGCATCCTCTAAAGCAACTGTATCCTCCCCAACTATGAAGGACAACACAAAGTTATCATAGGAAGCTGGTAATGAAGCCAACAAAATCAAAGCAGCATCTTCAGGCTCATTCTTAACATCAATATTCCTGAGATAAAGTAATATTGTGTTCAACTGATTAAGATGATCTCTCAACTGAGTCCCCTCATGCATCCTCAGGCTGAATAGCCGCTGTTTCAGCAGCAATTTGTTGGTCAATGACTTAGTCATATACAGGCTTTCGAGCTTCAACCATAACCTGGCAGCGGTGTCTTCCTCATCATCTTCTGTGATAACATCATCAGACAAGCACAACATGATGGTTGAATGTGCTTTCTCCTACAGACTGGCATAATCTGCAGAACTGGCATCCCTCTATCAGATAAAGGAGTCCACAATCCTTGTTGCTTTAACAAGGCCCGTATCTTGATTTGCCACAAACTGAAACTGTTCCTCCCTGTAAATTTATCAATCTTCACATTCATTGCTGACATCCTTCTATTTAAAGAACAAACCTTTGATCACAAAATCCTAGCACCGGTCACCGGTCTTGGTGAGGATCAACTCTGTTCAACCTGCAACTCCTGAATCCTGAACCTGACGCTCTGATACCAGTTTGTTGAAAACACAGATGAGAAGCTTGCAGTTTAAGAAAGATAAAACAGAAGCAATGCAAACTTAAAGAATGGCGGAAATTTATAAAACACAGAAACAAAGAGAACACAGTGATTTAACGTGGTTTCCGGCGTTGTCCCGACTACTCCACGGACAGAAAATGAGATATATTATTATGCACAAAGTTACAAGGTAATCTCACAAAGTGAAAGACACACTCTTGCATTGATTACAACATTAGTATTTATAGACACAAATCCCAAACCCTAACCGCCAAAGATCTTTGTCGGAATTGTCATAAATACTCAGAGATGTGGACCCCACCCAAATTTATTCACTGATGATGAAACTCACTTTAAAACTCGACTTTCCAGACTTGTAATCAATCGCCTGATGTAGAACTCAACTACTCAAAGAAACTCAAAGAGACAGAATTGATCACGACTTCAAAAGAAACTCAGTTGCACTTCATCAAACTGACTTTCACAGAATTGAATATACTTAACTACACTGACCATTATTCTCGCCTCGCGCTTTCTGATTAGTTCCACTGAGCTTATTTATTAGTTTAGAGATCAAGTCATCAAAATCGATAATATATATATATATATATATATATATATATATATATATATATATATATATATATATATATATGACTAATTGACTATTAAAGGTCCCCACCCACAACCACCCGTGGGAAAGATTTTTTTCTTGTGAATGACCACCTACCCTTCCTCTCGAAATAAATTATGTTTCATCAAGATTTTATACTATTACATGTTTTGTATAATTATTTCTATGTTATTTGTCATATTACGATTATTTGGTACTGTCATTTTGTAATGTGGTGATTAATTTACTGACATTTTATATTGTTATGTGTTTTGTACTGCATATATCATGTATTTTGAGGTGATTATTTTGTACAAAGATTATAAATTATTACATGTTTCGTAAAATTATTTCTCTGTCATTTTATCATATTACGAATATTTGGTAACTTCATATTGTCATATGATGATTAATTTACTGACATTTTATATTGTTACGTGTTTTGTATTGCATTGTATCATGTTACAATTATTTTGTGCCATTAAAGTCTCAAGATACTTATTTTATACATTCATTTTATCTTGTTGCGATTATTTTATATGGTTATTTGTACTGAGCACCGTTACGTATTTATAATGTCATTTTTGATGTATTTTATCTTATTACGACTATTTTGTACTGTTAATTTTTGAGATGATTATTTTGTATTGTTATGGAGTGAAGAATTAATGTCATTTTGTACTCTTACCAATTTGTATTGTTAATTTTTCCCGTCGTTTGAGACTATTACGAGTTTTATATTGCCATTTTTTCACGTCGTTTTATCATGTTACGATTACTATTACATTGTAAAATAGGGAGTTTGTTCTTTCATTTTATCGAATTCTCCTTTGACTAAGTGTTTAAGGGTAGTTGGGTGGGGGTGGGGGTGGTGGATGGGGCGATGTTTGCTTAGAAAGGTATAACTTTTTAGAGGAATTTTTTCGCACAAGGAGTGTGGGGCGGGGGGGGAGGGAGAAGGGGAGGGGGATCTGTGAATTACAAAAAAAAAAAAAAAAAAAAAAAAAAAAATCGAGGAATTAGGGAGATGGAAAAAAAATATTAAGGGCAAGGGTCCAAAAGAAAAAAAAAAGAGACTTAATAAGGTAAATAAGACACTAAGGAATCTTATTTAAATATAATAATATAAAAGTGCCTTCATTTAAAAGAACAGAATCTTATTTAAATATAATAATATAAATTAGATTACACACAAATAGAACCTTTTTAACCGTAACCACTCAAAAAAAGCCAACTTTAAGCGAAATACCTAAATTAGATAGATTAAAATCACCTTTAATGAAGAAAAAATAAAAAAAAAAAAGGGAGTAAAAGACGGTGAATGATAGATGTGAATGATTCTCAAAAAAAAAAAAAAAAAAAAAAAAAAAAGGAGACGCTGAATGTGTGTTGTTGTTTTATTTTTTTAAACACAAGCTGTTGTTGGTTTTTTTTTTCTTTCAGGACAATGAAAATTTATTTTTTCTTTTTTTCAATGACTATCATGATGTATTGATCACCATGATACATTGACCATCCCGATGCATTGACCACCCCGATGTATTGACCGTCTCGATGAAGTGACAATGCGATGCAGTGACCACCGCGATGCACTGACAACCGAGATGCATAGACACCGCGATGCAGAGACACCGCGATGAAATGAGACCGTGATGCTCTAACAACCGCGATGCAGTGACCACCCAGATGGACAAACCACCGCGATGCAGTTCCCACCCCCGATTCAGAGACGCCGCAATGCAGAGACACCTCCAATGCAGTGACCATCGCGATGCATTGACCACCACGATGCATAGACCACCCTCAATCTATTGACCACCGCGATACAGTGGCCACACCGATGCAGAGACACCACGATGCAGTGACCACCCCCGATGCAGTGACCACCCCGATGCAGAGACACCGTGATCCAGTGACCACCCCCGATGCAGAGACACCACGATGTAGTGACCACCCCCGATGCAGAGACGCCGCGATATAGAGACACCGTAATAAAGAGACACCGCGATGCAAAGACATTGCGATGTTATAACATTTGACGATGCAGAGACACCATGAAACAAAGACATCGCGATTAAGAGACACCGCGATGCAGAGACAGCGTAATGTTATAACATTTGACGATGCAGAGACATCGCGATGTTAGAATATTTGACGATGCAGAGAAACCGCGATGCAGAGACATCGCGATACAGAGACACCACGATGTAGAGACACCGCGATGAAGTGACACCGCGATGCACAGACACCGTGATGAAGTGACACTGCGATGCAGTGACCACCCCCGATGCAGAAACACCCCCGATGTAGAGACACTGCGATACAGAGACACCGCGATACAGAGACACCATGATGCAGAGACACCACGACATAGAGATGTCTTAATGAAGTGAGACCGCGATGCATTGACCACCCCAGATCCATTGACCACCGCGATGCAGTGGTCACCCCCAATGCAGAGACACCGCGATGCAGTGACCACCCCTAATGCAAAGACACCATGATGAAGTGACACAGGGATGCAGAGACACCGCGATGAAGCGACACAGCGATGCAGTGACCACCCCCGATGCAGAGACAGCCCCGATGCAGTGACCACCCCCGATGCAGAGACACCGCGATGAAGTGACATTGTGGCTATTTGCATCTCTTAGCAAGTCGAGTTTGATCTTGCCTTTTTATGGCTCGACCAAGCCCAAAATTTTTTAGTCAAAGCTCGAGCTCTAGGGAGTATCGACTAAACTCGGCTCGATTACAGAGACACCCGCAATGCAGTGACCACCCCCGATGTAGAGACACCGCAATGCAATGACACCGCGATATAGTGACACCGCGATGCACTAACAACCGCGATGCATTGACCACCCCCGATGGATTGACACGGCGATGCAGTGACCACTCCAATGCATTCACCACCGTGATTCATTGACCACTGCGATGCCGACCACCCCGATGCAATGACTACCGCGATGCATTAACCACTATGATGCAGTGACAATCGGGATGCAGTGACGACCGCAATGCAATGACATTTGATGAAGCAACACCGCTATGACATTTGATATTTTTCCAACTTAATTTCAGAAAATTGATTTCTTTTCTTCATAAAATCGACTTCTAACGGCTATATCTTTTAATATAAAACTACGATCAATATAATTCTTTCATCCCCATTCATATTTTTCGTCCTTTTTATTCTTATATCTCATTTTATGAAGTGACGCCTTATACAGCGGCACTTGTCACGGATTTTATCTAACAAAGCAAACAAGTAATAAAATTTATAAATCTGGTATTCCCCAAGTGTAGGGATCGTAGTACAGCGATTAATACCGGAGTCGATCACAGGGAATCGGGGTATCTAGTTCATTAATTTTCCTAAGGTTGTTACTACTAAAACGAAACTAAAAACGATAAAATAAACTGGACAGAGGATTGTCAGTCCAAAGCCAAGGAGGATAAAAGCGATAATAAATAAATAAAACTACAACTAGCTAGGAAAACAATAAAACTAACTATCATGATAATGACTGAAGCAAATCAACATAGAACAAACATGATCCACCATCCCGCAACCCTTAAGTCTTCCCTAGATTATCTTATGATGATTCAATCAAAGTTGTGGTTCACCTAATCAAAGGTATGAATTCCTACTTCCGTAAGTAATCCGTCTATCAATCTCATCATCTTCCGATCTATAGAGATTAACGCTCTCAAAACAAGGTGCAAGATTTATTAGATCTAACAACCTAGAGATCTAACCTATCAACTTCCGTTATGTCAAGGTTAAAAGTCTAATCTTTCCTATGGTGATCTAAAGTTTACACCGATTTCCATCATACGGTAAACATCAAATAGCAATACATCTTCCGATATCGATTGCATAAACAAATAAACAAAGGAAAGAAACAAACTTTAATTAAAACACTCACAAAATCATCCAAGAGAGAAATAAAAAACGCTGCTGAAAAGTAACCATGGATGCTCCAGTTCACAGCTTGAAGGCCATCAGCATGGACGAACAAGAACAGAAAAAAAACGAAAATAAAACCTAATCTAACGCCACCCCAAATTCCCCAAAAGGGGTCAGGCCGCTAAAACTCTCTAATGTTTGTGTGTCAAGAGGGATCGAATTGTGTATGAAAATCTGATGTTATTAGGGTTGAGGCGCAGCTGATATTTATAGGGTTTTAAGTCGGCTGCTGCTATGTCGGTTTTGGATGCCCGTCTGGTCTTCCTGGACGCTCGTCCATTCTTCTGGACTTCCTTCAGACGTCCGTCCAGGCTGCGTCCAAACTCTCTGTATCAAAATCGCACCTCCGGACGCCAGTCCAATATTATGGACGCCAGTCCAGACTGGACGGGACTTGGACGCCAGTTCAGCTAGATCCAAATTCGAAATCTTCACTCTATCTCTTTTCCTCTAGCCAATTCCATCCTTATCTCTTTTTCATCCATTAAATCCGACATTTATCTTCATTTAATCATCTTTCAATTCGAACTTTATCACCTTTCTTCATATAAATCTTCAATTAAACATTATCCAATCCTCCATTGAGCCGCATTATGGTGTATCTACAATCATAAAAAACATGCAGAGCGTAACCATATCCAAATAATCATAAATTCATCAATAAAACGCATACATTAACTAATTTTGCGAATCAACCGTTAAAAACCTCACTTGCTTAATATCTCAATATAAAGCTCGATTTCTATGCAAATTATACAAATATGAGGGAAATCATTATAAAATATAACGTTACAAATCGTATAAAATCACCCTTAACAGCACTCAATGACACCAACATTTTATAAAGTGACATCCAATAACAACAATATTTTATAAAGTGACACCCTATGTAGTGACACCTAATGACACGTACATTTTAGTCCAAATCATACTCAAACGAAAATATATATAGGTATATATTCTCCCCCCAAAGATAACAAATGTCTATTTAATCAGGGGTTCAGAATGGCAATAATAAAGATCCAAACATTCCCCCATTGTAATTCCAATCTAGCTTTGTTCAGTGTACTCCACCCTCCACTCAAGTGCTCGAACTATAGAAATAGAATATCAAGAAAGCGGCCATAGAGTTGACAAGGTTTTTTTATTTTTTTTTATTTTTTAAATAAAGCTTGAATCTCCTCCCTTCTACTCGTGTCTATAAAAAAAATAAAAAAATAAAAAAATATAGCCAATGACAAGATCCATTGACGATGACGGATAATGTCACCTTAATAATCCGGGCCCTAATCAAATCCAGTGATGAACACACACGAAAAACCCTAATACCTATAGAATGAGGTGGTGTTGTTTTAGTGTTTGCGGCTGAGTCTGAGAATGTATCTTAGATTGCCTACGTATCCTGTTAGGTTCCAGGAATCAAGCCTCACGTAGTTCCTGGATTGTGGTATTCATAATGACAACACATGCCCTAACCCTAATATTGAGTCGGTTCGAGTTATTGTCATATTTACCCTTTATAGGCCTTAACCCTTGCCCAAGCTATTACTGTTAATGGGCCTGGACAGCTGGTGCGGACTCTGTCCTTCATGTCGATATTGCCGACCAGCGGTACTCAACTCTGGGACTCATTGTCCTACACTGCTCGATTGTCGATCGTCGTAGCCTCGAGTTTGGGCATCGACATGAGTACCTTGGTGTTAATCCACAATGTGATGACCAATCGATAGACGACACGTGGAGGGGTGAAACCCTGTATCGTCATCCATCAATATTGGTCTTTATTATGAATGAATGCAATATTTGGTACAATTGTTTTTCTATTCTACCCATCCTTTTGGGTTTTCAACCTTTATATCACTTTAAAAATCGAAATCAAGTGGGAGATCATTTTCGTCAAGGCCGGCCCTAAGCATAGACCCAAGAGGCCCGGGTCCAGGTCCGCCCAAAGTATAGCCGGTTTTAGGGGCCCATTCTGGTAAATCCTTTAATGACATAATTAACTGTTCATTGACACCAATTCAATAAATATTTCTAAAAATTCCTTTTTTATTTTTACTTAACGGTGTGTTTTTAGGTTGGCCAATTATCACATCCTTTTGATTTTCCGTCATTTATTGCCGGTGATAATTTTTTTTCTTATTTTCTTTTAACCTTTTCGGTATTATTGGAAATGACATTCCGCCGTTTCGCTTTTCCACTTTTAATGTAGTGATGATAACCTTATATAACCATTATATATATTGAGAAAAGTAAATTATTTTATATTGATTAATGATTTTGCCCATAAATGTATTAGAAGAGATATTTAAAAATACCATGTAAATTCTTTAGGAAAATGCCATTTAATTTTGTAAGTCAAAAAAAATTGACTTTTTTTAAACATGTGTTTCTTTAATTTTAAATAAAAAAGTTTACCGAATTGAAAGGACCCCGTCTAAAGAATCGGTTTAGGGTCCTGAATCCCACAGGGTCGCCCCTGATTTTCGTCCTAATACACTAAAATTCAGATCAAAGACTTTTGAACCGTGATAAAATAAAACTATAATAGATCTTGATTTTTAATGGTGATTAAACTAATCACCTTTCTACCACACTTCATTACATCAATCTATTACTGTTGTTTTTACTTTTCTACAAATACATGCCGTTTTTCTTATTTGGTCGAAACTGGATATTTTTATTAATAATAAAAAAAAAATGTACATGAGGTAATGCTTTACAGAATATACAATCTTTCTAGTCCATAAAGTAGAAAAAAAATCAAAAAGTTTACATCCAAGCGAGCCTAAGTTCCTTAGCTCGACGAACAGTTTCAGAGATGAAAACAGCCTCAGAGGGCGGTTGTGCTCCATGTGGTGGACCTCCTGGTTGCGTTAGTACCAAAGACCCATCACAATTTCCCTGAATAGGAAACGCCAGTATAGAATGTTATCATGTTTGTGCATGTTCACCTTGAGGCAAATCTCTAGCCACACAGGGATCTCCTGAATTGAGCAAAAGAGGAACCGATATTGTCGACGAATAACTCCCCTTCATATATCAGTAGCTCAGGGGCAGTCTCTGACTGTGTGAAGGGTGGATTCGGCATGAGTATCGCAAATAAAGCATGTGTCATCCTCCGCGAGGTCTAAAAGGGCTAACCCGAGTGGAAAAGGCCTTTATGTCTCACACTTATATGGGAGTGAGCATTCACTTAATTTACCGATGTGGGATATCACATTCTCCCCCCCTTATAAGGGACTGGCGTCCTCGCCAGGACGGCCAAGATTTGTCCCGGATCGTCCCTACCAGAGGTGACTAGAGGCCATCATTACACCGTCTTCTTGTACGGCGCAGCGCATAGTTCCGCTTGATAGTCGGCTCTGATACCATTCTGTAACGCCCCCAGACCCCGGGCCTGGTAGCGCTAAATGAGTCATAAATGTCCGGTCAATTGCTTAGACCGCCGTCCTCGCTTGGTCTAAAAGGGCTAACCCGAGTTGACAAGACCTTTATGTCTCACACTTATATGGGGGTGAGCATTCACTTACTTTACCGATGTGGGATCGCAATTGGGAGGGCATCCTAGCAGATCTGCCAAAGTAGTAAATTACCCCGAAGTGGTCCCTTAATGGACCAAATGCATGCCGTTTACAAACGTGTAATAAACCAGGCCAAATGAAACTGGAACCGGCGAACCGGACCGGTGGTTCATGTAACCGGCGGTTCGGTGGCCCGACGGTTCACCGGTTTAAGGACGGTCCGGGTTTTTTGGAACCGGAACCGGACCGGCAACCAGCTGTTCAACCGACCCGGCCGGAACCGGACCGGCTCCAACGTCTAATTTTCCAAACGGCTATCTTTTTTTATTTCTTTATTTTCCAACCATTTCAAAAAATCCTATAAATACCCAATTATTTTCCAAATTCTTTACACCTACTCTCCTCTCAATTCTACATTTTTACTTCTCTAATCTCAAACTCATTTCTTTGTTTGTAATCAAGTTTGTTTAGTTGTTAAAAACAACAATCAAAATTTCTTTACAATACCGATTTTTGAAGTTGTTCACATTTTAATCGTTACTTCAATACGGTTTTAGTTATAAGTAAAATTGGTTTGTATTTTATTCAACTTTTTTTTACAAGTGTAAATTTTTTTTGTTCCATTTTATAATCAAATTTGTTTGAAAGTTAAAAACAACAATCAAATTTACTTTATTAGACCGATATTTGAAGTTGTTTTGATTTCATCGTTACTTCAATTTTCGGTTTTAGTTATAAGTAAAATTGGTTTGTTTTTTTTTTCAACTTTGTTTATAACCGTTAAATTTTATTTAGATTTTGTAAAATGACAAGAAGGGATAAATCTCAATCACAAGGCCATCGAAATGTTACTTTCAATGTTGACACGGTTGTGCCGGAATCGGATGATGCTGGGTATAGACCCGTGGAACAACATTTTACAAACCCTATCACCGGTAGTCACATTTCAATTCCTCATTTCGAGACACCTTTAGATTTCAATCCTCATGATTTTGATAGTTATTACGATGATATAATGTCTCAAACTGAAAATTCTAACATCAACCTTAACGAAGTTGAAGATAATGAGCCTCATAATGATGAAGCTAACGTAGATGATGATAATGATGAATTTCCGACTAATTCCCGTCCTAGACAAGGACATGGTGGGAGTCGTGGGATTGTAAGAACACAGACTCATGGCCGTGCAACCGGTGCAGGTGCAGGTGCAGCCTGTGCAAGTCCTACTTCCGAGTCAGTCGATTTAGTGGGTGATGAAAGTACCCCAGAAGAAGCACAAGAAAAAAGTTAAAATCGAAAATTTTTATGGCATTTTTCACAAAGGTTCCCCAGACTGATGCATTTGCATTATCTAACCCCGGAAAGTTTTTCTATGAGGTGTGCAAATTCTGTGGCACTAAATACAAATTTAAAGCGGGTGGTGGACCGGTGGTTACGGATCGATGCGGAATCACATGATAAGTAAACACCCGGGAAAATTGGAAGACAGCGCATCTCAAACCCAGCTAAACATGCCGAGCTCCAGTGGAGGTAACACTTCTCCACTTTTTATTTACACTTGTAATAATTGTAGAGATCTAACCACGGATTTTGTTGCGGGGATGGATCTTCCTTTTAGCTTTCATGAGAATCCTCTTTTCAAAAGTTACGTACAAGGAGCTTTGCAACCGGCTTTTACTCGTATCCCTCGTGCAACGTTGACTAGGGATTTCAATTTTTTTTTATTAAATGAAAAAATATTATAAAAGAAAGTTTGAAGATAAATAAATTCCGAGTATGTGTATGTGCCGATATTTGGGAGGATAGGAGGACCAACAATTATTAATTGGGCGTGTCATGTCACTGGATTGGCAATAATTGGATTGTCCAAAAAATGTTAATTGCTTTTCGTTTATTTAACGAAGCTCATAATGCTTCTAACATTGCATCTTTATTAGTTGATATTTTTAACGAATACGATTTGAAAGATAAAGTTTTTTCTATTGCATTTGACAATGCTTCAAACAACACTGCTTCTATTCCCGAGTTATCCAATATTGTAAATCTCTTTGTAGCGGTAAATTTTTTCATGTTAGTTGTTTATGCCATATTTTTAATTTATATGTAAAAGAAGGTCTAAAGGTTTTTGACTATAATATTAATGCGATAAAATCTTCGATTGCACATGTGTTAGGTAGAAATAGTCTTACTCATAAGTAGTATAAATATCTTAAAGAGAAAGGTCATCGCCCTGTCAAACTACCGCAAGATGTACCGCATAGGTGGAATACTACTTATGATCTTTGGAAAAAAACAAACAAAATTAAAAATACTTTTTGTGCTATTTAGATGAACATTGTGCGAGCGAATATCGTTTGTTTCCCCATATTTGGACTGGATGCAAAAAACTGATGGATGCTTTTGACGTATTCAAAAAATTTACTGAATTGTTTTCAAGATGTTATCAAGCCACAACTCATTTAGTCTTGCATGCTAGTGTAGAAATAACTTATGAGTTTCAAACCTTGGAACACGGCCATGTATTATTTCTTAGGGCCGATGAAGAAGAAATAGAATAATTACATGTTGCGTATTCCTGACACTTATCTCATTTGTTCTATTCTCGACCCTCGTTTAAGACTAGTAGGTGTATCTCCCATGTTAAGTGCTTACTATGATGCTTTGTCTGATGATCATGGTGTGCCCCCGGTATATTATACTGTTGAAGTAGATAGACTTGAAAATTTATTAAACACTTTGTATGTTGAATATGAGAGTATGTATGGAATGAGAAACGACACGGTTTCCAATCCATCTGCAAGTGCTTCTACTAACCTGATGTGCCTAAAATCGTACTTCGGTCCGCGTATCCTTGTTCGGGTCTGACGACCACCGACATTAGTGGATGAGGCCACCAGTTATTACTACCCGCAAGCTCGCAAGCCAAAACTAGAGCCGCGAGCCTTCGGATCCTTTCCAAACCCTCAACCCTACGCGATGACAGAAAGGATTAGGGGGCCGACACGCGATCTCATTCAATAAATGGGTCCGCCAGCGACCTCGATCATAACATTTAGAGGGAGAGCTACCTTAAGTTCAACAAAACAATGATATAAAGGGAGGCAGCAGAGAGCGAGAATAAGACAGGACGGCGAAGCGGGCGACCTTACACGATCCTATGAGGACGCCGCCGAGATATTCGATCCCCTTACCATCTAGATATTTAGTTTACTTAACTACTAAGTTTCCTTCTCCTATAAATAGGGGGCTTTGTAAACTCATTAAAGGGATGGATCATAATCTATAAAACATATGGCAAAGCCAAATTGCCCCGTTCTCTTCTCTTATAAAGCACCACCGCCAGAATCCATGGCCGCCACCGGGCACCACCGGCTAATACCACTTTTATACACTTTTATAGCCAGATATCCTACATATAAACACCGCTAAAAGCATGATCACATTTTCGGCATCATCATAACCCTGCTTGTGTCCTACGGGGAATTCAAAAGGTTCTAGAAAAAATGAATTCGAAACGACAAAAGGGAGCGACAACGTCATCCGATCAACGTACAGAGATAATCAAATATTTAAACACAACATTTGAAGTCTGTCAAACCAGTACCTATGATTTCGACTTCGACTTATTGAAGTGGTGGAAGAGACATGCTAAAGATTTTCCAGTGCTAGCAATGATGGCAGTCGAGTTTTTAAGTTGCCCTGCTTCGACTGTTAGTGTTGAACGAGCTTTCAGCGTGGCATGAAATGTGCTTACAGATAGAAGATGTTCGTTTCATCCCACCACTTTAGAGAAGCAAATGTGTTGTCAAAATTGGGTAAGAGCCGAGAAGAGGATGCAAGACATTGAGTCAGAAGATGAGTCACAGTTCGAAGTCTGTGACACTGAAACTTCAGGAGGAACAAGAGTTCGAAATACCGACATCGATAATTTTGTAGATTAAAGTTACGCAATTTATATCCTACTTATATATTTATTACAATTTATAAAAAAAAAAGCTATAAAAGACTAAAAAAAACTGTAAGAAACTATTAAAAACTATAAAAACCTATTAAAAAACAATAATAAAAAAAAACCATAAAAGGCAACAACAAAAAAGACAATAAAAAAACCTATAGAAACTATAAAAAAAAAGACTATAAAAGACTACAAAAAAAAACTATAAAAACCTATTAAAAACCATAAAAACACTATACAAACCTTAAAAAATTATAATAAGAAACTTTAAAATACTATGAAAAACTATAAAAACCTAAAAAAAATCCCATAAAAATACTATAAAAAACTACCAAAAAAAAAAACAATAAAAAACCCTATAAATACTATAAGAACATATTAAAAGACTGCAAAAAAAAAGCTATAAAAAGTATAAAAACCATAAAAACACTATACAAACCTAAAAAAACTATAAGAAACAATAAAATGCTATGAAAAAACTAATAAAAACTATTAAAAAAAACTATAAAAACCTATACAAAAAACTATAAAAGACTAAAAAAAAACTATAAGAACAACATTCGTTTTGATTTTTTTATATGTGTCGTGTCCTTCCGACACAATTACATATAAAATATACGTAGGTAACCGTATTTCCGGTACAAACGTTATTAACATAATTTACCTATAAGAAAAATAACATAATATATCTCACGTAATATTTAATAAAACAACATTTTTAATCATCTTATACTTAAAACCGACTAAAAAAAAACTATAAGAAACTATAAAACTATGAAAAAACTATATAAACTATAAAAAAAAACTATAAAAAACTATAAAAACCTATAAAAAAAACTATAAAAGACTAAAAAAAAACTATAAGAACTACGTTCGTTTTGATTTTTTTATATGTGTCGTGCCTCCGACACGATTACATACAAAAGATACGTAGGCAACCGAATTTTTGGTACAAGCGTTAATAACATTATTTACATATAAGAAAAATAACACAATACATCTCACGTAATATTTAATAAAACAATATTTTTAATCAATTTATACTTAAAGCCGACTAAACAAACTATAAGAAACTATAAAATACTATGAAAAAACTATATAAACTATAAAAAAAAAACAATAAAAATAACTATAAAAACCTATAAAAAAAACTATAAGAACTACATTCGCTTTGTTTTTTTATATATGTCGTACCAACGACACGATTACACATAAAAGATACGTAGGCAACCGAATTTCCGGTACAAGCGTTGAAAAAATAACATAATTTTTTCAAGTAACATAATTTACATATAAAAAAATAACACAATATTAATATTATATTTAATAAAACAACATTTATAATCAACTTATATTTAAAACCGAATAAAAATATTTATAAAAAAACTATATATTACATTCGCTTTGGTTATTTTATATTACATTCAAATTTAATTAATAGTAATATGTTATTATAGTGAAAAGAATAAGCATTTTCTGAAGATATAAAAAAAATATTAATGATTTTTAAAACCGTGATCTGAATCGGAAAGGAACCGTGTAAACCGTTGAACCGCCGGTTCCAGAACCGGCACGAACCGGAAAAAAAAAAAACCAGCGGCTCGGTCCGTTTCCGGTTCGGTTGAAGCATTTGGCCAGGTTAACGTGTAATATGACTTATTCGTGATGCTAATTTTATTTTTTTTGAATGTAATTCACGACTATTAAAAGAACAAGAAAAACACTACACATTAAAAATTTAATAAAACACATTTGGCCGATGAGGCATAGCCTGGTGATAAATGTTGAGGCAATGACTTCGAACCAAAGATATATCAGTTGTTGAAATTCCCTCATCCCGTGATTATAAAATAAAAAATAAAGCACTCTTGATTTGACCGTATTAAAATGCATATTTGAAAATAATAATTGAAACACTTATTTTATAGGGAAAATTCGAATTATACATTGTTTTCGAAAATTAAAACTAAATCTCCATTCCTCAAATTTCAAAATTCATATATATCCCTCGCCTAAAAATGAGCGGAACCGCCCATAAGTAAGCGGTACCGCCCATAAATAGGCGATACTGCCCAACTTTCAAATCATTGGATTATTGATTCTGGAGCTTCAGATCATTCACATGCAATTTTAATCTTCTGTTCACATACAAGCTAGTTTAAATATCACTCTTCCAAATGGTACTTGCACTTTAGCTACATACAAAGGAACTGTAAAACTATCTACAAATTTAAGCATTCATAATGTCTTGTATGTCCCATCATTTAAGTATAATTTGATATCCCTGAGTAAGTTGTTGTTGAATGAGAACTTATCTGTGGTTTTTGGTTCTGGTGCTTTTTCAATCCATGATCATTTGACCAAGAAGCAAATTGGCTTAGTTAGACTCCGTAAAGGTCTAGATTACTTGGCTTATTCTCCCTTTTCTCATAGTTTGCTTTTTCACATCAGGTGAATAAAGGAGATGCCCCCACTGTTAGATACAGTGTGCCCGAAAGACAATTGTTGCTTGTCCTTACGGGCAAGTGGGAGATTGTTGGAAGTAGCGCCCGAAATACAATTTATGTAATTATTTTTTATAATTAATAAATGATAGATTTATTCTCATCTTATTATTTGCTTCGTGCTTATAAGTAATACACTGTTGAATCCCAAGTCGTATCATATGTAGCCATATAACATAGTGTGTGTCACACATGAGGATTAAGTTTATGGTGATACACTTGAATTCTTAGTCCGTGGTGAAGTTAATCAAAGTATGGGGTCTACTGATTAAACCACCATTAATGCGCTCAGAACACTTTATGGTGTGACCGTCTTATCCGGACCGTCGGCATTGGTTGTCTAAGTGGGCATTTATATATGATGTAGTCATATAGGACTGAACCGATTTAATCTGAGTTTCTCATATAATTCCTTGATTGAGAAATCTTATTAAATCACAAGATGATCATATATGGATTAACCTTAATTCTGAAGTTATTGCATACTCTTACTGGTTTTAGGATAGGGTTTGATGTGTTCGTTAAAGATCTCTAAGAGACGTGGTCTGAATCACTTTCACGTTAGCACTATTCTGGAATGAGTGAGAAGTGTGTGTCTCACAGATATGGAATCCATTTCTTCCTGTGGGAAGTTGAAAGACAATCCTCTTATTTGTTGATCCTAGAAACTGATCGATCCGCGGAGTTCGTATTGGTTATTAACTAATTGATCATTAGTGGGTTAATGGTAAATAAGGATAAGATGTTTTGAAGAGGGTTTACGGAAATAATCCCGCTTCATTACGGATAGTCTATGGAGGGTTAGTTTATATGTAATGATTTTATCAATGGACACTTATCGACTAGACTCGACGTTTTGAGAATAAGTTATATCTATAATCGATAGAGTTCAATTTCGGATTTATGGTGGCGTAATTCCGGAATTAATAAGTTGAGTAGAAATATTATGTTCGATGAATATTTTATTCATTTTATTGTAGCTACTGGTTATAGGTCCATGGTCCCCGGGTTGGCTCCTAACGCGCGAGTGTTTTCTCGTTTTATGGAACCTCGAGAATAAATTAAATAGTTGGTCTATTTAATGAATATGCATTATTATTTATTTGGTAAATAATATGTAAAAGAAAAAAGACATTTTCTATTAAAAATGACAAATTAATGGCGCCGCATATTATGGATATATTAGGAGAAGAAATTTTTTCCTAGATTATCTCATATGTGTAGTTAATTGATTATCTATTTGTTGGATAATTAATGGAAAAATTAAGAGATTGATTTTTTGGGAATTATCTCTTATTTTTGTAGCAAAAATATCTTTTTCTTTTGGAATAGGTAATTGTGGTGTGAAAAAGATAACTCTCTTGACTAGTTATTTTCCTATATAAAGAGAGTTCCTCCCAAAAAACAACACAATTTGCGCCACCAAGTAAATAAAAGGAACAAAAAATAGTTTTTTGCCTTAGTCATTTAGAGAGAAAAAACCTAGGTTTTTTCTTGTGCATATTCGAGGAGGTTCTACGGTGAGGATCGACGTCCACCAGTCGTCGCTAGGAGATACAATCCGGAAGATTGTGGCTTCTCCCTTTTTTGTCGAATTTCTCATCTCTTTCCGTTGAGGTAAATCTACTAACCTTCTTGCAGATTGTTAATTAATTATGTGAATTAAAATCGTGGTAAAATCGCATGCGAATTTAATTCGTAGCTTCCGCTGTGCATGATCGAGCGTCTCGATCGGTGCTGTGAATTAGATCTGACGATCCAATTATGGATCCGATCCGGATTCAGGTTTCTATTTATCAAGCACCCACAACCAGTGGTGATTCTGAGGCTTACAAATGGCATCTCAGTTTAGGTCATATGTCAAATAAAGTTGTTAAGACAGTTAAACAGTGGAAACTCCTTTAGTTGATTGTTTTGAGATTGATAATTGTACTGTTTTTCATTTGGCTAAGCAAAGAAAGTTATCTTTTCCCTTGAGCAATTCAACTTCTCAAAGTACTTTCCAATTGGTTCATGTTGATATCTAGGGGCCATATTGGCAAACCGCCGTATATGGTCAACTTTATTTTTTAACCATTGTAGACGATCATTCTAGGTACTCTTGGATGTTCTTAATGAAGTATAAATCAAAGGCTAGCTCTTTAGTAAAATATTTTTGTGCTTATGCTGAGACACAGTTTTCCAAAGCCTAAAATTGTTCGATCGAATAATGGTTTAGAATTCGAATTGAGGGATTTTTTTGGCAGTAAAGGCATGGTGCATCAAACCTCTTGTGTAGCTACTCCTGAAAAGAATGGAATCGTCGAGCATAAGCACCGGCACATATTGAACACAGCCAGTGCACTGAAAATTCAATCTAATATACCTGTAGGCTTTTGGGGATTTTGTGTTCAGCATGCTACATTTTTAATTAACCTAACACCCACACATGTCCTTAATCTGTCCACACCGCGTCAGCAGCTTTACTCAGCAATGCCCAAATATGCAGAAGTCAAAAAATTTGGATGCCTAGCTTTTGCTAGCACCCTAGTTCAAGATAGGTCCAAGTTTGATAACAGGAGTTCTCCTTGTGCTTTCTTGGGATATACCGAAAATACCAAGGGTTACATGTTAAATCTCCAAACTAATAAAATCTTCGTTTCCAGGCATTTTTTGTTTCATGAAGACATATTTCCCTATACTCTCAAATCCTCACCCCACACATCATAAATCCACTTATTCTTATACATTACCAGCTTGCGATACCACCATACCATTTAATCTACAATCTATCCCACACCACACAACAGAGTCCTCACATACTCCTGAAAGTCCTCCACCTTCATCCACTTTTGATCTCAATATTCCTAGCACCTCCGGGTCACCAAACCTTGCCCATCATTAGCTTGTCCCATGCCTACATATCTTCCTAATCAGACTACCCCGTCTGACCAAACTGAGGTTTCCACTCAGCTCACTTAAATATCTCCAAGATTATGTGTGTAACTCCTCTACAACCACTAACACTCCTTACCCCATTCAAGATTGTTCATTCGATTCTTTAGCTCTTAACTATAAACGCTTTGCTTTGAGTTTGAATGCATCAGGTGAATGCATCAAATCTATATGTAAAATTACCAAAGCGATCTTCTGGTATGGGCCTCTATCCCACATCATCTACATTTAACGTGACTGCGTATTCTAACTCCGATTGGGCTAGATGTTTGGACACCAGGAAATCAATTACAGTGTGGTGCATATTTCTGGAATCCCCTTTAGTCTCTTGGAAATCTAAAAAACAAACCACTGTTTTTCATAGTTCAGCGGAGGCTGAATATCGAGCACTTGCCTCTACTTCATGTGAACTGCAATGGCTGGTGTTCCTGCTTCATGACCTTGGGATTCAACATCGTTTACCCATTCCTCTACATTGTGACAATCAAAGTGCGTGTTACATTATCGAAAATCCGGTGTTTCACGAGCGTACCAAACACATTGAGCTAGATTGTCACTTCAATTGAGACAAGTTTCAAGCTGGACTTCTCACTCCTAGCTACTTCTGTTTCTGTCTCAAAAGGTTATTATTTGTATGGTATGTTTCAAAATAATACCATTTGAAAAACATGCCTGAAAAACATTTCGCAACGAGTCCGTATTTATTTCGCTGGGAATCCATAATGAATCTGGAACAAAACGTTTTTTAGAAATATTTTTCAAATCAGGGACGGAACCACGAATTGATGATTGAGTGAGCTAATTGACTATATTTGTATGATTGGGTAGGTTGGATTATGTTGAAGATAAGAGTGAATGAGAGCCCTTAGATTAATTGTGTAGTGGACGGTTAAGATGTAGCCATGTGACTTATCTTGTAACAGAAATCTATCACCTAGATTCTATTTTAACCTTTGCTGCTGTGTAATTGGATCATTATCTTAGTAATGAATACATGAAAGTATCCATGCTTATTCTCTTTCCTAAGTAATTTGGTTTCTCTAGTTGGTATCGGAGCTAGTAGCCGGAGATGGCAACTCCGACAACAGAATCTAGAACAGTGGCTAGCTCCATTGGAGCTACAACATCACCGGCTAGTCTTGGTCTTAGCTCGGAGTCTCTGATTGGAACTCCTCCACCTCCTGCTTCAACAATCGCAGCTCAGATTCCCGTCTATGGGACTGTCGGTGGTTTTTCCGGCCTCAGCATGCCTTTTTCCAGTTTCAGCTTCCCGTCCAACCTGCAATTTGGCCATCTTTCCGGCATCTCATCTCCTGTTTCCCAGATCAGGTCAGAACCATATCCTTCCCTCCTTCGATCTCCTGGGTTTGGTCTTCTTCCTTCTGTTACACCAACTCCCTTCACCGGTCACCTCACTCAAACTTGCAATGTCAAGCTAACTCGTGATAATTATCTTCTTTGGAAGTCGACTGTCTTGCCTATTGTCCGTGGTCATCGACTAGATGGGTACCTCCTTGGCACGAAACCTAGACCTCCAGATTCTACACTTACCACTGGTGTTTTTAGTCATCTGGGATCTCAAACCCAAGATGAGTGGGATGTGACTGATTCCCTTCTTATTGGATGGTTACTGGGCTCTATGACTGAGCAGGCCCTCATTGAAGTTGTAGGTTGTCAAACATCCCATGAAGTTTGGGTCACTCTTGAAAGTCTGTTCAACAGTCAGTCTGAAGCACGGATGCTCGAGTTGAAGAATGCTCTGACCAAGGCAGAGAAGGGGACAAGAACGATGGCTGACTATTTGGCCCAGATGAAATCATACAGTGACAACCTTGCAGCTGCAGGTTACCCCATTACTCGGTCTGAGTTGATTCTTGCAGTCTTAAGAGGCTTGGATAAAGAGTATGAAGCTGCCATTGTCAATATCACTGCAAGGGTTGGAGCTCTCACCTGGCAGGAAGTTCAATCTCAGCTTCTTATCCATGAAAAGTTAGTGGCTCGATTCCATCCTACTGGTGGATCTGGAATGGCACTCCAGGGAGCAGCTGGAGCTAATTTTGCAGCAAGAACTGGCAATTACAGTGGTAGACCTCCCAATAACAACAATTCCTATGGCAGAGGTAGAGGAGGAGGTTCCAATAGAGGTGGTAGAAATGGTGGCCGAGGCAGGGGAGGAAGAAACAGTGGTAATCAACAGCAGCAACAACACTCAAGTGGAAATTCAAGCAAGATGGCTTGTCAACTATGTGGAAAAATTGGGCATACTGCCAATATATGCTGGCACAGATTTGAAACTGACTTCAATAATGGTCCTGCGATAATCACGCGCCCCAAGCAAATCTCAGCTTTTGTTGCTAGTCCACAAAGTGGTGCAGATAACTCTTGGTACCTTGACAGTGGAGCAACCAATCATGTCACATCAGACCTGAATAACCTTCACCTCAGTGCTGGATACAATGGTAATGATACTCTAGCTGTGGGAGATGGTAAGGCATTGCACATTAAACACATTGGCACCAGCACAATTCACACATCCTTAAGACCCTTAGTTCTTAACACACTCCTACATGTGCCTGACATTACAAAAAACCTTATCAGTATATCTAAGCTTATTTCTGATAATCCTATTGCTGTCTTATTCACTGATTCTCTTTGTCTTGTGAAGGACAAGACTACAGGCCAAGTTCTTCTCAAGGGTCTACTCAAGGATGGATTGTACCGGATGGAACCTCCAACTGATCAACCTCATCAAATCCAGAGCTCTCCTCACTCCAAAATTAGTACTAGCTCCTGTCTAAGTGTGTCTAAGTCTTCTACTGGTGTTTCTCTTGATGTATGGCATAGAAGGTTAGGGCATTGTTCCCATAATGTTATGAAACAAGTCATGTCTGATTGTAATGTCCTTGTTAATGGAAAGATGAATTTCTGTGAAGCATGTCAATTGGGTAAATCCCATACTTTGCCTCATTTTCCTTCTGATTCTTGTGCTAGCAATATGTTTGATCTTGTCCACACAGATATATGGGGACCTGCCCCTGTAAAATCTATAGAAGGGTACACCTACATCCATTTTATAGATGACTGCACCAGACACACCTGGATATACCCCTTAAAATTCAAATCTGAAGCACTAAACACCTTTAAACAGTTTAAGACTCTGATTCATAACCAGTTTGGCACCACCATTAAATGTGTTCGATCTGATTGGGGTGGGAGTATGAAACTTTGAGCCACACTTAAAAACCGAAGGCATACAGATTCGAGACATTCCCCGCCTCATGATCACAAATGAATGGGAGGCGAACGGAAACATAGACACATAATTGAGTTAGGGTTAACTCTTCTTGCACAAGCTTCATTACCCTTAGATTACGGTGGCATAGCTTTGAGTATCTTTGTTCATCTCATAAACCTGCTTTACCTACCCTCGCCCTAAAAGGCAAGTCCCTCATGAATGTCTTCTCCATGACAAACCTTCATATTCCTCCTTAGGGTCTTTGGTCATCTTTGTGTATCCCAATTTAAGACCTTTCCGAATACTAAGTTTCGGTTCCATAGCAAGAAATGTGTTAATCTTGGTCTTAGCATGCATCATAAAGGTACAAGTGTCTGGATGAGTCAGGAAGAGTCTACATTAGTATTAATGTTGTGTTTAATGAAGAGGATTTTCCCTTTTCACAGGGTTTTCTCCAAGGACCTCATAGGAGTGTCACTCCTCTCTCAGAATCTGTTACCATTACACCTATCACATTTGATATCTGGCCAACTACATCCAATGCTGCTGGTACAATCCATCAAGAGAAGACTCCTTCACAGTCAGGTAATCTATCTTCAGATACTAATTACACTGATCACAACTCACTTAGTTCTACACCAGCATCACAGTCCCCACACAGTACACCATTTACTAATGAAACAGAACATACACCGGTTGTCAACATTCCTAGTGTTGAGAATGATATCTCCATAACACCAAGTGTTGATTCACAGACTCCTACAGCATCCTCACCCTTACCAAGCCCTACACCTCCACCAGCACCATCTCCACCACACACCAAAAGTCTAGCCCCTACACATTCAATGCAAACAAGAGCCAAGTCAGGGATTTACAAACCAAAAACCTATAGTGTCTCTTGTGTCAATGTGCCTGCCTCAGCATTTCCTACAGAACCTTTGAATGTATCAGAAGCATTGGCTAGTGCTGAGTGGAAGAGAGCCATGGAAGATGAATACAAGGCACTACAACAGAATCACACTTGGGATCTGGTGCCACCATCACCCAACCAGAAGGTTGTAGGGAACAGATGGGTGTTTAAGGTCAAGCTGAATACTGATGGGAGTGTACTCAAGTACAAAGCCAGGTTAGTGGCTAAGGGGTTTCATCAAAGTTATGGCATTAATTTCACTGAAACTTTCAGTCCAGTTGCAAAATCTACAACAATTAGGGTTGTCCTTGCTGTGGCTGTGTCTATGAATTGGCCAATTCATCAAATAGACATCAATAATGCCTTCTTAAATGGGCCTCAAGGAGCCAAAGTGTTGATGACTCACCTGAAGGTTTTGTTGATCTGCCCGGACCACATTTTCTCTCAGAACCGAATAGGGCTCTTTATGGTCTCAAGCAGGCCCCAGGGCCTGGTTTGAAGCTCTAACAGTCACCAAAGGCATGGGGGTTCACACAAACAGTCTCAGACACTTCATTGTTCACCTATAAGACAGCCAAACAGGTGCTTTACATCTTGGTGTATGTAGATGATATCTTGATCACAGAAACTCAAATTGAATTAATCAAGAAGTTTGTCCAAAGAGCTGAATAATGCTTTTGCTTTAAAAGATCTTGGCAGTGTCCCATTTCTTGGGAATGCAGTGTTTAGAGACAACTCAGTCTCAGATATCTGAATCGATCCCACTATGCCATACAAATGTGCTAAAAAGACGGGGTTTGATCATCTCAAAGGTGTGTCCTACACCTATGATAGCGAGGAAAGAGTTTGAAACCAAAGCAAGGCACTCTCTATCGAGATCCTAAAACTCTGAAGTGCCATTGGTGGCTGCAATATCTCACTCGACTAGACCGGATATTACTTTTCTTTGTCAAATTGTCTTAGCCAGATTCATGCAAGACCACTTTACACCGATCACCGGTCACCAAAAGACTTTTGAGGTATGTCGGTGGCACTTTGCATCTCACCGCACTTTAAACCATCTTTTGAATTGCATTTGATTGGATTTATCGATCTTTGATTGGGTCAGAGACACCTTTGACGAAGAAGATCTGTTGGGGTTTCTTGTGTATTTATTGGTGATTCTCTTGTGTCCTGGAGTTCAAAAGCGGGGGTTGTGTCTAGATCGATCTGAGTCGAATATAGGGCACTTTGGTGACTTATCTGCGAAATGAAGTGGCTTAAGCGACTTACGATTGAGTTGGGGTTCTGATTTACGGAGTTCCTGAGAGCTGGTGTGATAATCTGGTGCTACTTCCTTAGCCTACAATCCAGTTTATCATGCTAGACCAAGCATATTGAAGTTGACATTCATTTTATCGTAAATCGGGTTCTAAGCAAGCGATTCGAGGTTTCTGTATGTTCTTCTCTTCGATCAGATTGCGAGGCAAGACATGACAAAGCACCGCCCTCAGTCATTCACTTATTTCAGAGGCAAACTCAATGTAGCAAGAGCACCATTTCGTTTGAGGGGGGCTGTTGAAGATAAGAGTGAATGAGAGCCCTTAGATTAATTGTGTAGTGGACGGTTAAGATGTAGCCATGTGACTTATCTTGTAACAGAAATCTATCACCTAGATTCTATTTTAACCTTTGCTGCTGTGTAATTGGATCATTATCTTAGTAATGAATACATGAAAGTATCCATGCTTATTCTCTTTCCTAAGTAATTTGGTTTCTCTAGTGATTAAGACAACAAACTGTTTTAGACTGAATTATATAAGTTTTTTGTGGACTAAAAATAAAAACTGGGTGGGCTGCCTCCGTCCCTGTTTCAAATTTTATTATTTTGAGACATATCACACGAATAATAACTTTTTGAGCATATTTTTTCAAGCCTCGCTTTTTAAAAAAAATGGGATCAGACATTGACACATACAAATAATTAATAGGAAAGACATAAATGTGTAAATTCACGTAGCCATCAAACATGTGTAATGATAGTGTCAAAGTGATGTGAAACAAATGGCATAAATGTTGGTTCGAGGCATTAAAAATTTACCTTTTTATCAATGTGGGGATTCATGGGAGTGTTGGCGTTGTTTTGTCCTTGAAGAAGGTAAGAATCCGATGCTCTGCAATTGCAACTCTCCCCCACGCTTTCATTTTGATTCCTTTATTATCTTTTGATCATTTGCCAATCCAACCATATTCATATCCCTGCATGTTTTTATCTCATCCCAATTGATAAAAGGATTTGCAGATTAAGTCAACCCACCACTTCATCTTTTTTGTATCAATGGATTCTCCAACAGCCGTTTTCATGCACGTGTTATTTCATTTATGTTGTTTTTTAACTACCAAAGACAAAAAACTTATTCATTGTCCTAATTTGTATAATGGTGATAATTATGTCACATAATAAAGAACCGAGTAACTACATTTTTTGAAAGAATAACAGAGAAGGAGTAAAAGCTGAGCTTTGGAATGTGTTTTTGGAAATGGATTTGGTAAGGCTGCAATCTGATCTTCAGAAGGAATGTAATGAACTCTAAGCTGCTTTTGTAAGATCTAATTCTTACATAGTGAATGTCAATCTTTATGTGTTTAGTTCTAGCATAGTACATGAAATTTTGAGGCAGAAGAGCAGCACTTGTATTATCGCACTCGATGATTGCACTTCTAAATATAAGGACCCTAAGTTCTTTCATTAAATTCTAGATCCATTGTAGTTTAGCAGTTAGCAAAAGATCTGTACTCAGTTTCAGAACCAGATCTTGAGACCACATTTTATTTCTTGAAACTCCAAGATCAAGGATTCTCTCAAGTAAACATAGAATCATAAGACATATTTCATGTCATATGGTGAGCATGCCTAGTCAGCATATAAGAATCCTTCAAAATGCAAATTGTGTGATGGTTTCAAGGTGCCATTGACATATTTTAAGAATCTCTTAACAACTTGCCGGTGCACATATATTGGTTATTTTTGCATGAACTCAGACAACGCATTGACTGCTTATGATATGCCTGGCCTAGTAAAGGTGAGGTATTGCATACCACTTATTGCACTTCTGTAAATTCTAGGATCAAAGAGAGGCTCTCCACGATTAGAAAATATTGTTTTGCGGCAATCTTAGTAGTTGGACATGGTTTAAGATTTTCCAAGTTGAACCTTAGAAGAAGTTGCATTGCATAGTAACTTTGAGTGAGGTATAAACCAAACATGTCTCTACAAGCTTTCATATTCAGGAATGTGTTACAGTCTCAAGATCCTTTAGAGCAAATTTTGCATTCCGTACTTGAGTGAACTAACATATTGTAGCAGCAAAGTTTCATGTAACAAGAATATCATCTACATATGTTACGATTTAAAGAAGCATGTTAGTCTTTCTAAAAACAAATAAAGAATTAATAGCTACTGATCGTTTAAACCCCCAATGAGTCATTTGATTTTTAAGAGCATTAAACCAAGCTCCCAGTGCCTATTTGAGACGATAGCGAGCTTTCTCCAATTCGCAGACATAGTGATGTTTGATGTTGTCCACAAATCCTTTAAATTGAAGCATATAAACATCTACTTCAAAAGGACCATTTTAGAATGCATTATTGATATCAAGTTGAATTAAGTTCCACTTTTGAGCAATTGTCAAAGACAAACTGATTTTTATGGTTGAGGCTTTGGCCACAAGGTTGAATGTCTTGTGAAATCAACTCCATAGGTTTGATTAGTCTTTTGCCACCAATTTGGCCTTGTCCTTGAGAATATTCCCATCAGTCTTTAGTTTTCTCTTAAAAAGCCACTTGTTATGAACAAGAGTTTGACCTGGGATGGTGAAACAACGATCCCAAGTATGGTTCCTACAAAGAAAGAGCTTCATATTCTTCCAACATGGCCTGCTTCCAATGAGGCTAAGAAAGTGCTTCAGACACTCTAAAGGGCTCGGGTGGAATGTCTAGACAATAACTTTGATTTCATCTCAGTAAGTTATACGTTTGAAGATCCCACTCTTGGATCTAATCTTCATAGGATGTGTGGGTAAGAGAGAAGGTCTGGACTGAGTAATTCGAGCAAGTTGAGTGCATTCAGGTTCATCGATAGATGAGGAGGGGGGATAGGGTCTCATGATGAATAGGTGAGTTAGATGGCACAAAAAGGTGAGTGGATCAAATGAGATATCATGGGCACCAGATCTGAGAAACTGATGTAAAGTTGGATACGTTCTAGGTAAAAACTCCAACGGAGAAGAAGGGATTAGATTGGAACATGTTGCTTGGATTGAATATGATGCCATAACGTGACAATGGAGGTAGAACTTCAATGTGGGCGTTGTAGCTGAACTTGCTCCAAATTGAGCAATTTCAAATTCAAACCCCATTGGAGGTGTTGAGTTGGTCATGTGCACTGAAGCTTCATTTGCAAATGATGATGACGAAGAGGATGAGCTCATGACATCGATCAATTGCTCTGATACCATGAGTTGGTCATATGCAATGAAGCTACATCTGCAAATGATGAGGGCGAGGAAGATGCGCTCATGACATCGATCAATTGCTCTGATACCATTAAAGATCCAAAGAGAAAGAAAAAATGATGAGCTCGACATGAAGAAGGTTTGGCAAATCGTTAACATGAATTGTATATCACGAATTCAAGGTAGGAACATAGCATTCATAGATAAAGTAGTAAGAACCCGTGCGATCAGTCAAAATATAGAAATAAGAATCGGAATATTTAAACAAAAAGATAGAAAGAAGGCACATGAAATAAAACCAAAAAGAAAAGAAAAATATATTCCCACTCAAATTATATTACAAGAACCATAATAATAAAATTCAGAGAACTGCGGGCTACATTGTTTTTGGTAGCAGCCGCCTCAGATTCCTTAACCCCAAAACCATCCAAATTACTAAAGCATACGAATTTCCCATTTTTTTTAGCATGAGAAATTACAACCCAACCCCCCCCCCACGGCCCCACCCCTTTCGTACATCCCAATATGTCAAAAAGCTCAACCAAAAAGAAAAGCACTTAGTAGTACTAGTGAAAAGTAAAAAACAAAACAAGACCCCACATAAAATTACAACCCAACCCAAAGACTTTACCTTAACTAACCTAAATTACTAGTATAATTGAACAGTAGTTCATTCTCTTTCTTTTTTTGGTGAGAAAAAACCAATAATTTGTTTCTCCCATTTTGTCCCTGATTCTCTTTCATTATTACTGCCAAGTTTCTCGAAATTTTTAGACTCTGAAGTTTTTTCCAACGAAAGTTTGACCAAATTGCCAATTTGCTGGTGCTATGTTCCAGGAAGTAGAGGTGCGTCTGTCGCTAGCTGTGACCCTGAACGAAAGTGACTGACCAACAAACAGTGCATTCGTCTGCCAATTTTGCCCCCAGTTACGGCTCATGCTGATCCAACCGGTCTTTGTGCCTTTCACGCTCGCCTTCACTATATCCCCTGCACCCGCAACGTTGGTGATCAGAACCAGGTTGAAGTAACGAAAACCATTGATTGTGAATCTTACACCTCCTTGCTTCCTACATGGTACCCTGCGCAACATTACACCAGATTAGAAAGGAGATACTCCAAGGTCTATTTTATCAATAATTTTTTACGTAATAGTACCAAAAATGAGAAATCAAGGAAAATAGTGCTAATTATTTACAAAAGTGATGGCCACATAACAGTTTATGCATAGATCGTTTTATCAAGAATGAAGTGAAATGATGTAACTAGTGGTGGTACCTGCCACCTGCCATTTATTTATGCAAACAAAAAAAAAAAGTGTTAGTTTCACAACATATTTTTATGTCGTAGGTATAAAAATTAAACCGACACAGTGTTTAAAAGTTGTACAAAAATATGTTACTACTCTACTTCTGGTATAGAAATTTATTAGTATTGTGAGTGTGACATTAAATATTTTGCAAGATCTATGTTAGCATGGAATGCGGACCGGGAATTAAGGATGTGGTCACAGTACGGCGTAATTTATTCACATTGGCATTGAAGACTGTGACGGGTACACTTAGTAGTAATTAATATTCAGGAATTTTCTTCAGTGATTGAAATAGAATCGACGGTGGATATTACACTTGATAAATGCCAAAGTCAAAAAGTCACGGTACGGATATAGTATTACAGCTGGCGTGGCAGGATATAAGTGGTTGAAGGGGAGTGTGAACAGCAGTGGGGGGTCAATTCAGTAACAAATCTGCACATGGTAGGGGCTCTGCTGAGTCCTATTTCGCTTACTAAGGCAACGATGTCGTTTGCGTAAAAGATGGTTTTTTCTTTCTCTTTCTAAATATTTTATTCGTTTTACTTTAAGATAAAAAACACAGTACACAAATTATTCACGACAAATCATGCCCAAACGTCAAATGATTTGTGTTAAGAGGGGATATTAATATTAATATTATATTAAATATAAAAACAAACAAACAATAATGTTAATTGTGAAGCTCAAGATTTCAAATTTGCATAGTACTATAAAATATAACCCTAAATATTTCTCTACGTTTAGTCACAGTTGTATTTCAACGTAACCATATGATCCATATGAACGCAACTTTAAAATGTAACTAATTATTTATATATACATATATATAGGGATGCACGACCATTATGTTATAACATCATATATATATATATAATACTACTATCAAATGTAGTTCCAATTCTTCTCCAAAAAAAAAAAATTGTAGTTGCAATTATTACAGATGTGATAATTGTTATTGAGGTTATGACATAAGAAATGCATGTGCACGCAAGATAGAATGAAAATGATAGGTGTACATTTAAATGTTTTCATACATCATTTACAATAACACACCTAGAAAAAAAGAAAATTAATAGTACCTCCGGTCCAAAATATAAGTCATCCTACATTTTTTTACTTGTCTCATAATATAAGTCATTCTATATTACCAATGCAACATTTATTGCTCTTTCTCTATCTTACCCTTAATTTATTATGAATTCAACAACTTTTCATTACTTAACAACTATTGCATTAATGATAGTCAAGGGATATTTTAGATATTAACCTTCAAATTAATGACATTCAACCAATTTCTTAATCTGTGTGAAATCTCCTAGAATGACTTATATTTTGGACCGGAAGTAGTAATTACAAATATATAAGACTACCTACAACCTAGATCATAAAATAGGTTGAAACGATCATAACCACACATTATAAATATATAATAAAACTGTATGGTTTATATTAAATTATACGGTCTCCACACAAGTATTTCTCCGCAAAATTAGAAAAGGCGTTTGATTGAAAGATTTTATGGTACTATGAAAATCTTACCCTTCAGTGTCACATCACAACATAATAGATTATTATTAATATGATATAATACAATAATCAATAATGTGAAATTGTGTTCATATTTTTAGATCTTTAGATAGATTTAAATAATAGATCATAATTGTTTGTTATATGGAAAATTATCCTGTAACTCTCTACTGTGGCTTCACGCCAGAGGATCTGACCATACACTTCCACACACAGCAAGATCACTGTGTATTCCATCTCGTAAAATCGTGGCCCAGATCCTGCGCCACGTAGATAGGTTCTGATTAAGAAATCCTCTGATAGAGAACGACCCTGCTATACGGGGGTAACAAAACTTTTCACATAGACATTGGCGGGAGGAATTCGAGAAAATAAAAGAATAAAGTGAGAAAGATAAAGAAAAAACAAAGACCGAAAACAGAGCAAAAAAGCGATGAAGAGAATACTTACCGGCGGTAAGAGACAGGGACTATTCCGGCCTTATATTCTGCAATATTAAGGAACATAGGCATGGCGAGGTCGAAATGTGGGCGAGGAGGGTTGCACCAACCGCCATTATCATTAGGCAAAGCATAATTTGGGGGACAAAAATTTGTTGCCGTAATCAAAATAGAGGGGCTACCAGGATGGCAATATTCCCACCCGGGGGTATTAGTACACTTTATCTCGAAGCATGCTCCGCAGCTTAAACCGCTGTTAAACAGTGCCGTGCTGAGCGCCGCCGTCTTCACTCCATATCCTTGACTATATAGGTTCCCATAACCGCATGCTCCGCCTGCACAACACAACCAGAAATCAATGCTCCAGTAGGTTAATTAAACACTCAATTAACATCAATGTGAAGTAAATTAGCCTATAATTTCATCATTGGCATGAAAAATGAAGGAATGCTAGCTGCAAATTTGACTGAATTCCGCTGAATTGCAGACACATTGCTTTATTGATGAAATGCAGTTGTTAAACGAAATTTTCATAACGAAATTGCTGTAGTTCTTACCCATAGTGCCGGAAGCATCACTGCCGCCATAGAAGGTGGCGTGAGCAGTCTCCCAAGCTCCGCCGGTATAAACGCCGGGAATACGAGCCTCGGATACGAGTGCTGCGGCTAGAAAGAGCACTGCAATGGCAGCGGCGCAAGACATTCTGGAGGATAATTACGCCGGAAAGCAATATAAAATATATGAGAGAGAGAAAGGAGTGGGGGTTGAATGAGGAAGAGGAGGAGGAGTGGAGTACTTATGGAGGAAGCTGGCGGGGGTTATGAGTGGCAGTTGGTGTAATTTTATTTTCTGTTATGTGAAAGGATTGCATATTCTCACGCGTAAAGCAAGAGACTCAAATTTACGGTTTTTTTTTTTTTTTTTGAAATAAATTTTGATTGAAATATTATTTAAATTGTATTATTCCCTCCGTTTCTTTTAACTGTCACATTTAAAAAAAATAATTAACTATGTTCATAAAAAAAAATGACTAATATTAAGCTAAAATGTAATCAGGTTCATCTAAAAAATAGCAGTTATTTTTTTACAAACGTGACAGTTGAAAAGACGGAGGAAGTATTAAATTTCATGTCAAATATAATCGATATTTACTCGATAAATAATATTATAATTCGGTGATATGAGCGAATGAAAACTAATTATTTCCCAAACTATTATTAGTGCTTTTATACAAAAAATTACAAATGATGCAATATAAAATTAGCTCACTATATTAATAAAAGAGAAAATGACATACAGAATCTGGGAGGGAAGTTATTGAGTGCACCCATCATATGCATAGTGCACCTATGTGGAAAACTGTACACATTTCATTCTTAAACAGAATTCAAACTGTGTGGTCCAGATTTGTTTATCGATCACTTAGGTGCATGTGAATATACCATACAAAAACTTCTCAATCTAGAGGGCCTCTCATTTCCATGGGTTGTTGGAGCACCTTCGCTCGTCCTCCATTGCGGACTTCTTCATGCGTCTTTTGGATAAGCGGGGGGTGCAGGATGCAGCGAGACTTGTTGGGCTCATGTGGGGGATCTGGAAATTAAGTGCGTTGTTCGCCAGTGTTTGATGGTCAGGCAGTATATATTTCGGCAGAGTGTGAGCGTTCTTCGGCAACGACAACCGAGTTTACGGAGGCTATGGCAGCCTAACGGGTGTAGGAATCGTCACCGCATTTGGCGGACTCGTGGGCTCGGCCACCTCAGGGGTCGTGAAATTTAATGTAGACACTGCTGTGCGCGATGATAGAGCAGGCATTGAGCTTGTTTTTCGGGATCCAGCAATGGTAGTCAAGCACTATGGGTTTTCCCTTTGATAGGGGAGGGCGGCCGGAATTTATGGAGCATCGGACTATTTATCTAGCACTGATAGAGGCGCAACGTTTAAATTTGCTGCGGTTAGGGGTGGAAAATGATTGTTAGGCATTGTGCATCAACTTCGACAGTCTGTGGAGGACATTACCGCTCAAGGTTGTTTCCTAGTTTTATTTCTGTTTCTTTTTTCTTTCGTTCGCCGTACTGGCAATTTTCATGCGCACCTTCGGGCGCGACATGTTTTGTCTTTAGATAATGTGATTTTTTGAGGCAGTTTGTTCTCTGAAGACGTTTTGGCCGTATGTTTTGCAAATGTTAATTAACGAACTTCTTTGTTTTCTATAAATATAATAAATATATAGAGAGAGAGAAAGAATGATATGTTCAAGAGAACAACTTATTTTATAATTGTCTTTGAGGATATTCTGATAACAATATTTTTATAGATCTGCAACGGAATAAATATTTTTGACCTTAAGTCTAACAAATTGTCCATTTGGTTTTTTAAAAAAAATCTTTTCTTTTTCTTCAGAAGAATCTTTAATAATCTTAATATTGTTTCATCAATTTTATATAAATTTTCCATTGTATTATTTTGATAGGACGTTTCTACTGAGTTACCATCGTAAGCTCTACACCGATATACGATGCATGACGATGACGATATTGGATCTCGTCAAGGAGTAAATACGAGCCAAATAAACCCTAATGACAATGAACAGATTTAAACCATCGAAAAAACACTAAAAGTGGGGGTGGTGTTTGATTATTTTTGACCGAGTGCTCAATAATTGTTACCGAGCCGCTTTCGTATCGTATCTTACATCGAAATAAAGTCTCTTGCAGTTACTTGATATTGTTTATATAGAGGACGTCTCGTCCATATTACTTGTGCCGTAATCCATGAGGATTATATATATGGACCTAATCCCTTTAGGGTTTAAGAGATAAATGTGGACAGTTTAAACCTTGGGATCAGAGTCCCATGAGATAAATGATTTCATTGTATTTATATTGTATTTTAAACATGTGTGTATTTTGGATAACTTTGGCGACTCTACGCCGAAATTTCACCTGCGCCGTCTCTCGCCCGAATCACATCTTTGACCTATCTCCATATTGACCTAACCGAATTGCGCGGTGGCTGGCGATTTTATAATACGACGGATCTCCCACATGAGGCTTAGACATTTAATTGACATGAAGTGGACACTTGGTCCTTTATATTTATTTCTCTCTCTCATTTAATGTTCAGTCAATCAGGAGATGACACGGGACGAGCGTAGGTCCGTCCGCCGTCAGACGACTTGATGTACAAGATGGTATAACCATCATTAAATTAAAATATCATAATGTCACACATATCCCCTCCAAAAAAAAAAATCGTCATACATATAATTATGTCATTTGAAACGGTAGAGGTTAATTTTGTAATATGAATGGGATAAGGTGGGCCAAACAGATACCACCCACAAATCTATTGCAGTTTCTGCTGCCGGTTTTTTTTTTTTTCGGATAGAAAATTCTTTGGTTATCACCACAAAATATTTTTTTTTTTTAAAGGATTATCACCACAATTTTGAGATTATATTTTGTTTTGTATAGCCTTCAGTTATAGGAATCAATTCTCTTAACTTGTATGGTGTTTGCAAAGTTTGACTAGAATTTGAGATAAACATCTGGTCTAAAACCTTTTTTCTTTGGACTGAAAAAAAATAGGTTAAAACCTTTTTGAAGCATGCATTTGGAACATTGACAATTTTGTCTTGTTTCTCCTGTTGTAAATTACAATTGCATATTAATTAATTTATCGTTATTAAATACTAAATTATAATCTTTTTGTCATTACATATTTGTAAATTGTTGAATCTTTTATCATGGTGTAATTGATTGGTTAATACTATGTATTTCAATTATTTGATCAATGGATTACTATATATGTTGGGGTAATGTTATCATACAATATAACGATTCTATAATTTTTATATTAATTAATGGCGTTGACGCTTTCCAATTCTAATCTCTCTCCCTCTCTAAAAACCAAAAACTCTCCTTTCACTGTCGACCTTCTTTTTCAGATCTTTGGGCGCCGGTGGCACTAGGCTGCCGGTGTCCCCTTTCAATTCCTTTCTAGGCTTTCTTTTTCGTTTGTCTCTTTTTCACTCTTTTCTTTTGCTCTTTTAGTTCTTTCCGTTGCTTTCCGACCACCTCCTTTTGCTCCGGTGGTGTTCTCCGGCGGTTCAGCGACTGCTATTTCGAAAAAGCTTTTGGGCTTGCATGTGGTCGGTTTTTCTGATCGGAGTTTGGCTGCTATGGAATTGCGTTGGTCGGATGTTTCTGTTAGATTTGGATCATTCCCTTTGCAGATCTGGTCGTCTACTTCCTTTTTGTGGCTTGCTGTTTTGCTTCGGTGCTGCTCGGGTTTTCTCTCGGTGGTGGTGGCGTGACATCTAGAGACGGTGGTGGAAGTTTTCAGTCTGTTTTTATGTTCTTAGGATCGAGTCGGTAATAGTCGGTTGTTCCAGATTATTTGTTTAGCCTTTTTAGTTTATTTTCTGTCTATTATGTATGGATTTGAATGTTAATGTCCCTTACCAAATCATGTCCTCCGAATGGAGGCTGAATTTGGTCGACATATGATTCTCCTATGTCCTTTATTTTCTTTGTTTTTTCTTAATTTGTCCAGTTTTTATGACTGGCGGTGGTCTGGAATTTGTCCGGCTGTTTTCCGGCGTCGGTCCGGTGTTTGTAATTTCTGTTTGTTGTTTTAATGAAAACCTTTCGTTTCCCGGCAAAAAAAAATTAATGGCGTTGACGAGGGTCGGGTCAACCTCTGTCACGTCTCTCCATAGAATGACCAAGTCATTAATGATGACAGAGAATTAGTAAGTAATAAAGGTCAGGAGCCTTAAGGCTAACTGAAGAAGCGGACCTGAACCCCATGTGGGAGGTCAGCTCGGCCCTTCTTAGCTTACCCCCGCAGGACGGCTCGGTAACATTGGAGGTCGGGTAACGCAGCTCGGGTCGGAGATGACCTAAGGAGCTCGACCCAGGTCGGCCAGAGCTTCCTTATCCGATATTTAAACATGTTCCTGTATTATAGGATAAATGATGGCCGTTTTGTAGTATACCAACTTTAATTGGCAGAGTACCGAGTCGGTTGTAGTATAAAACTAGCGAGCAATGTCGTAATGCCACAGGGAATCTAGTTAAGTACCAAAGCTAGCATCATCTTTAGTTCAGATCAACGTAATTTTTGGAAAGGTTATCAAACTACAACGTGCTATTCTATAACGACTAGATTCAAACGAGAGTTTTAAACGATTAAAAGAGATAGCCTAGTAATGTTCCAATGAACTACTTACCAAACCCTAGCTATGTCCGAAGGTGTTTTTGACTTATCGAAACGTTCTCGATGTCACTCGAAGGGTGTCGTTTCTTAATTCCGAGAATAGACATTATTTCAATAATCTACCATCATATGTCAGGTTCAACAGTCGCTGACCGGATTTAACTGACCTAACACGGTCTATGTTCAATGAAATGCTCAACAAGTCGATATAAACCTCACTCACGAAATCGAATCTGAACAGCTTAGTCGGTTTTACAGGTGATCCTAGAACCCTGGTTCCCGTATCCTCCCGCAAAATACATTTATAAAGATGATACGTGTAATACGATTATCAAATGGTCAATACAACAAACGTGTTTAAAAATAAGTTCTAGAACTATGGTAACATCGAGAATCAACAATCGAAACATCAAGAACACCTCAAACAACAAACTAGGGTTCGATTTCGGTGATTATCGCATAACTCGGCTATATAACGATTAGCTACTCATTACAACTAAAACAAAGCAAGATTTCATCATAGAACATAAATATACAAACAAGAAATTAAGATTAGAGGTACCTATTTATATGAAAACCGGAAGAAACTTCGAAATCGAGAAAACCAACTTCATATATAAAAAATTCGTAATGATCCGAGCATTTGTTACAAAAAGAAATGTTAAAACAAGCTTACAATCTATTCTAATGGTGAAAAGGTGAAGAAAATGAGTTGCAGAGCTGTTTTGGGTCGAAAGTGATGATCATCAATGTAGGTTATCCACTCAGAATTTGGTATTTATAGAGGGTGGTGCAAGTGGCTAAATAAGTCGGTAGGTGCACACCTTCAGTAAATCAGTCATAATTTTATGTGTAGATCTCCAAATCAAGTGTTTCAAAATTCTCTGGAAAGCATTCAATTGTCTACAACTTTCATGAAGATGTCCAGCACAAAAAATGCCTCTAAGTTGGGTAAAAATGCAGATCAAGTGAAGTTGGGGTTGTAATACTAATGAATTTCGATCCGTTTGAACGTTTAAGCTTCGGGCACATGCTCCTACCTTCGTAACTCGCCTTCCGGACATCCCGAACACCTAATTCCTGTAAATAATCACAAAATACCACATGTAACCCCTACAGGACACTATGGTGACCGAAAATGCATCAAAACACCGAAAACGATGAGATTTTCGGATATTACGTCCCAGGTCTCGTAAATGTCAAAATGGTGTAAAAACATTGAAATCAAGCCCAATGTTTCCAAAATTATGACACTAATCCTGTCATTCATAATTATCCCTAAACGATAGGGATCCACACGTGATTATCCTTAGGGTCTAAGAATACGAATCCTTGTAGAACAAGAAAAAGGATGAGCCATCCCCTATATATATAAACAGTCCTAATGAACTACGGGAGACTTGATTCCAATACAGTCATTGGATACGTAGGCAACTTGAGAGAAATAACTCTCAGGCTCAGTCTAAAAATTACCATAAACACCATCCACTTTATTCGATTATTCTTGAATTATTGTCATTAAAAGAAATACGGCCCGAATTTATTCTTAGACGATTTCCAGCATCGTCAGGCGTGTTTGGTAAGGAGAAAATTGATGTATAACGTATTTAGACGTGTATAACATGTCTAGTATAACAATATTTTCACAATGACAATGGGGTAATAGTCGAAGTGCACAAACAAAAGAGGAAAATAATGCATTTAATACGTAATTTAAATTTAAACTATAAGCAAAGATAATGTAAATGTGTAATGACGGTGTTTTTTTAAAACACAAGAGGCAAAGATCTTTTTTTTTTGAGAAACCAAGAACTTTATTGATCAACAAGTGATAAAAACGTCACCAAGGAGGCGAGGTGCCCCAAGATGTTCTAGCTGTCAGAGCATGTCTAGCTTAAAGGTGCGTCAGAACATTTCCCACACGCCGAATAAATGAAAAAGAAACTGATAAAAAACTAGAAAAAAGTGCCAAGCAATCCTGCAACAGACTGCCATAGGCCGTAAAGTCCTCTACTGGCCGACGAATACGCGAACACACGTCAAACAATCACTCTCCACCGCTAAGCGCTGAATCCCCAAATGCCTCGCCTCTTCCAAAGCCAAAGAGAGGCCTTAAGCTCCATATATTCAAAAGGGTCCCCTGGATCAAAATGATACGCGAAGAACTGCCCCATGAGAATCCCGGAAAATAACTCCAAAACCCGCTCCTACTGCAACAACGGACGCATCCACATTGGCCTTTATCACCCCCTCCAAAGGCTTCACCCATTTATCAGGCAAGAGATGGACCGAGGCATGTGCCTCCACATATTCAGTCGATGCTGCCAGAGATCGCATACACGTCGCAAAGATATACACAGTCTGATCATCAAACATTGCAGAATAACGCGCTGATGTGCCTAAAATCGTACTTCGGTCCGCGTATCCTTGTTCGTGTCTGCCGACCACCGACATTAGTGGATGAGGCCACCAGCTTTTACTACCCTCGAGCTCGCAAGCCAAAACTAGAGCCGCGAACCTTCGGATCCTTTCCAAACCCTCAACCCTACGCGACGACAGAAAGGATTAGGGGGCCGACACGTGATCTCATTCAATAAATGGGTCCGCCAGCGACCTCGATCATAACATTTAGAAAAAGAGATACCTCAAGTTCAACAAAACAATGATATAAATGGAGGCAGTAGGGAGCGAGAGTAAGACAGGACGGCGAAGCGGGCGACCTACGCGATCCTATGAGGACGCCGCCGAGATATTCGATCCACTTACCATCTAGATATTTAGTTTACTTAATTACTAAGTTTACTTAACTACTAAGTTTCCTTCTCCTATAAATAGGGGGCTTTGTAAACTCATTAAGATGATGGATCATAATCTATAAAACATAAGGCAAAGCCAAATTGCCCCCGTCCACTTCTCTTATAAAAGCACCACCGCCGGAAACCATTGTCGCCACCGGCAAACACCACTTTTATATACTTTTATAGCCAGATATCCTACGTATAAACACCGCTAAAAGCATGATGACATTTTCTGCATCATCACGCGCCTTCCAAATTCCCACATAAGCCACACAAATCGTGCAGTATCCTGAACACCCCGATACTCTAACAACCTAAAAAAGAAATCCATGAAGATAGAAGAACGAAAGCCCCTAAAAGATGATCCGCGAAGACGATATTTTGATTTTGTTAAACTACGGAGGGAGTATTATTTTAATAATGGAGTACAGTACCCCTTTTTTTTTTCTTTTTCTTTTATTTGGAGTCAATGCCCTTGTTTGGAATTCAAATAGAATTTGGGCGCAACTAGCGGCTGTGATTCTAGATTTAAGCATGGACCCTTCATGGACGATCCCGTAATTACCGCTTCATTACGTATCTTTTCTTTTTTCCTTAACCGCATCAGAGCATTAGAGAATTTGAATCATTTACTTTTTCATGCATTCTTTTTATCTTAGAGTAATATATTCTTAGAGTCACATCCACTCAAAAAAAAATCTTAGAGTAATATATTCTTGATCTTATCGATTAAAACGACATATTTTTTATTTAACAACTTCATTTTTACTCAAAAAAACAAAAACCAAACATTAAAAAAACAACTTCATTTAAAATGAATTACATCATAAATTCTAATTACATTCTTTACAATGTAAGAATAAATTATAAAATATTCATATCATAGTTATAAAATAAATTTTATAAAATCTGTATTTTAAAAATTAAAATAGGGGATTATATGCACTTTCAAATACTAAGAATATTCACTATAAAATATAGATGACGATGCTGGAAATCGTCGGTTAATAAATCCGAACTGTATTTTTTTTAGTGACAACTGATCAAGATACAAAACCAGAAACGATATAAAACGAGGGGGTGATTTGGGTGTTTTTAGACTGAGCATGAGATGTTTTATTCCAAGTTGCTTACGTATCCTATGTATGAATCAGGAATCAAGTCTTTTCGTAGTTTTTGGGATCGTTCATATAGAGGGGCTTTGCCCTACGCATGCATGTGCGTTGTCCATTGTTGACTCTATTTCGTGTCCCTTAAGAAAAGGATTTGTCCGCGTCTTTCTTGGTTTTAGGAGATAATCTAGGTATTTAAACGTAGGATCATAGCCTTTATGACTGAAGATTCTTTCCATATTTATCTTGTAAATATACGCACGTGGATTAAATAAAAAGGGTAGCTCTGGCCGACCTGCGTCGAGCCCCCAGTGTCGTTATGACCCGAACTACGCTGGCCCTGTTCCGTTGCGCCCTGACCGACTTGCGGTGGATTGACAAATGAGCCAGGCCGATCTTCCACCTGGGGTTCAGATCTGTCCTTAGTCTTATAGTGGGGCTTTGGGCCTTTGACGTTATTGCTTTATTAGATGCTAAGCAAATATGATAATGACACGTGGCGAGGTGTGTTCCGACACATTTACAAATACTAAGAGTATTTACTAAGTACTCATCCAAATCTTTCAGAATTATAAAAAACGTAAGTGAATAAGATAACACTGGTTTTAGGTATAAATTTTACTCAAAATCTCTCGTATGAAACATGGATTCTCGTTTATAAAGTTGGTAGAGATTGAAAAAATGTGATAGAAATTTTGATTCACTTTCTCTTCAAAATTTTAAAATAAAAATAAAAAGTGTTTGAAACCGTAAAATAAATAATTCCAAAATGGGCTGATACAAATGCTCATATCACATCCACGCAATCACAAAATTCTAATGCAATACATAAATAAAATAAAAGAATAAAAATAATCTATACTAACCACCCTCTCATATGATATGAGTGTGAATCGATGAATCGGATATATTTCATCTCTTCATTTACCCTTCAATTAGTATAAATATTTATTAAATTTAATAAAGTTATGTTGATGAGCGAAAGTTATTGAGTTTTCCTTTTACTTGAAAATCTTCCAAGAATGTAATATTTAGGCTATCCACAATAATACTCTCTATCACACTCCCCATTTATCTTATTTTCCGTTTCAGATTTATTTTTTAACATCCTATAAAACAACCAACTCCAATAAGCACTCTCTATAAAATTCCTCAATACTATTTTTTTTTCACATCTCAACCAATTAATTTAACTATCAACACATTTTCCATTTTTTTTTAATATAAAAATCGGAATAAAATATTTTATACTTGCAAAATGAGATTTTAATGTCGTATCATTGTCAAAAAAATGTCGTATGCGTTTAAACAACCAATTAGGGGATTATTAAATTTCCTCTGTTAAATGTCGCATCGTTTTTATTAGAGGAGATTATTACCGAAGTGGTTAAAATTGAGTTTAGTATAGTTGAAGAAGATTATGATAAATAGATGAAGAGAGAAAAGTGAATTGTGTGGTTAAAAATATGACACTATTCACTTTAACAGATTCCCTTATTTAAGGGAGACACTTAATTTGAATAAGGGATGGGGAATTAACAAGGAGTGCCATTTGTGAAATTTAATTCATGTGCCTCCTTATAAAGCACACACTTAGGGAGCCTCTGCGACCCATTGTGTGACAAATTTTACTAATTACCTAAAGATATATCCATCATCAACAAATGTTGGTTGGAGTGAAAATAACTACGGTTACTTAAACAAGAGGTCTCGGGCTTGAGTATTTGTGGATTTACTAATCCCCAGATATCTTACGGGAAAAAAAGTACTATATCCATCAAAACATTGCACCCCCGAATGTTTGATAAACGAGATTTCCACACTCTTGAATTAAAATTTGTGACATCCAGCCACTCCGGTCCTCCGGCCATTTGTATGATTGTATCCCTTTATAGGGCTTTTTCTCCCCTTTAAGGGGCTACTCCTCCGGTCCTCCGGCCTGTCTCCCTTCAGTTCGGCACCCCCCCTCCCCCAAGAGGGGGCTCTGGAATTGAAGCTGCTGTCAAATAAACCTAGTCTACAAGGCGAAGAAGGCGTTAAAGGAATTGGTCAATCTACACCAGCCAGATTTGATATTTTTATCTAAGACGAAATCGAACAAGAAAAACATGGAACGGATCCGAATCCTCTTGGAGTATCCTTCCTGCATCGTTCAAGAAGCTATTGGGAAAAGCGGCGGGCTTGCTATGTTATGGAGCGAAGATGTGACTATTAAGCTACATAATTTTTCTCCTGGTCATATAGATGTCAGAATAGAACAGTGGGCAAACAGCCATGGTGATTCACTGGTTTCTACGGCCACCCGGATGCATCTCAACGGATAAATTCATGGGACCTTATGAGAAAACTTCACACCACTCACCAACTACCATGGTTAGTAGGCGGGGATTTCAATGAAATCCTCTACTCGTATGAGAAAGAAGGAGGTAATGACAAATCGTTTGCTGCCATGCAAAGGTTTCGTAAAGTGTTGCAAGATTGTGATCTTTTCGATCTGGGCTATAAGGTCCCCTCTTTTACTTGAAGGAAAGGGCAAGGCGAGAATGCCATAAGAGAAAGATTAGACCGAGGAGTATCGAACATTGAATGGAAACTGCTCTTTCCGGAGGCTCAAGTGATACATCTATCGACCTATCATTCGGACCATCTCCCTCTTTTGATCTCCGACGAGAAAGGTACAAATATTAATCATAGGTGGAGGAACTTGTCACGTTTTGATCTCTTTTGGTTGAATGATGAAGGTTTTGAGGATATTTTTGTTTCTCTTTGGGACTTTACTGAACCTTGTCTCAAGAGTGGTATTTCGGCAAAGACCCCTACCTTTTGGTGCTGATGAATTGAATAATGAAGTAGTGAGAATTAGAGAATACATGCGAGCTTGGTCTAAAGAAAAGTTTGGCAACTTCTCTGTAAAAATAAAAGAACTCAATAAAGATCTCGAAAGCATTCGAAACAGCCTTTTGCGGGAGCTTTGTTGATCTACCACTCTTGAGAAGCCCAATTTCAGAAAATACCACTCCATTGTCGATATACCACTCCCATTTTCGCGTTTTAAGTGTTTTTGGAACCAAACTAAACCCTAATTGGGAAGGGGAACCCCAATAGGGGATTTGAGGACCTTAAGATCGTGCACATTTGTGAAAAAAATGGGAGAAAATCGCGTCCCAAAATTGTTTTTTTTTTTTGGGTGGTATATCCACAAAATACACCAGAAAGTGGCGGCAGATCAGAAAAAATCCCGCCTTTTACCCGACTTTGATGAAGAGAAGAGAATTTTGATGGAAATCGAAAGATTACTCATTCTTGACGAAGAATATTGGCGAACGAGGGGTAAGGCGGATTGGCTCTCTTCAATGGATCGCAATACAAAATATTTCCACCACAAGGCTAACGAAAGAAGAAGGAAAAATACTATACATGAGTTGTTAGACGAGCAAGGTAATTTGGTCCATAAGCTATTAGATTTGAAAAAAGTATCAGCCCGTTATTTTACTAATGTCTATAGCACAAATGGAAGCCTTGGTATTTTGCCGGAAGAGTGGGAATTTAATGAACTTTCTGAAGATGACATTACCTGCTTATCCCAGCCTTTTACGCAAGACGAAATAAATATTGCTTTATCGCATATGCTGCGAAAAAAGTCCCCGGTCCCTGATGGTCTTCATATGGCCTTCATCCAGAAGATGTGGAAGCATGTTGGACCTCAACTAAGTGTTTTTATCCTCGACTGCCTAAATAACGGGAGAGATTTTCGCAGATTGAATAGAACTTTTATTGTGCTTAATCCTAAAACAAAGAATCCGATGCAAATGACTGATTTTCGGCCCATAATTAAGCCTCTGCAACTCCATATACAAACTTCTCTCAAAGACCTTGGCTAACCGTTTGAAAAGAGTTATGGATCAGGTGATTTCTCCTTCTCAATCTGCTTTTCTTAAAGGCCGGTTAATTACATACAATGTGATAGCTGCTTTCGAAACTTTTCATTCAATGAAAAGAGGAGCTTCGGGTTGCTCCTCCCATATGGCCTTAAACCTAGATATGATGAAAGCGTTTGATCGGGTAGAGTGGAGATTTTTGGAAGAAGTAATGACAGCTATGAAATTCCCCGAATCGATCGTTAATGCTATCTTGAAATGTATATCCTCGGTGTCGTATCAGGTTCTGATTAATGGGCATGCATCAACAGTTGTCAATCCCACTAGAGGCATTCGTCAAGGAGATCCTTTACCTCCTTTTTTATTCATTATATGTGCCGAGGCTTTTTCTGTAATGTTACGGAATGCTCAACGTTCTGGTACTCTGAAAGGAGTTAACTGTGGAAGAGGATCATTTGAATTAAATCACTTACTTTTCGCCGATGATTGCTTACTCTTTTTAGAAGCTACTTTAGACTCGAGCAGGACAATAATGGATCTCTTGGAAATATATGAAAATCTCTCTGGTCAAAAGGTAAATTTACCAAAGTCTTCTTTATTGTTTAGTAACGGGATTGAGGAGGGCTTAAAACAGGAGATATCTTCTTTTCTTAATATGCCTTTTGGATCGGATGAAGGCAAATACTTGGGACTACCTTACGTAATTGGTAAATCAAAAAAAGAGATCTTCTCGTATATCAAGGATAGGGTGATTAAAAAAATAAAAGGATGGAAAGGGAACTTTTTGTCGCCTGCAGGGAAAGAGACTTTTATAAAATCAATTATTCAGGCCTTACCACAGTATGTAATGATTTGCTTTATGATGTCTAAGGGTCTAATAAATGATATTGAAGCCTTGATAAGAGAGTTCTTTTGGGGAGGATCAGATGGGGAGCACAAAATCCATTGGAAAGCTTGGAAGGATTGTTGTAAGCTTAAGTCGAAAGGAGGAATGAGTTTTCGGGACTTGGAATGCTTTAACATTGCGTTACTGGCGAAGCAAGCATGGAAAATTTTAAGTCATCCAAAAGCTACGTCATCAAGGCTCTTGAAAGCAAAATACTTTCCTTATAATTTTTTTTACAAGCTAGCCTCACATCGAATCCTAGCTATGTGTGGAGAAGTATTCTAAAGGGGCGGGACTTACTTAATCATGGCATTCGTTGGCGAGTAGGAAGAGGAGATAAAATCAACATTTTAAACGATGCTTGGTTGCCCTCCTCCCCATCTTTCCATGTCGACCACCCTTTACTAGTGGGATAGTCCAAATGACACGGTGAGTTCCTTAATAAATTCTTCCACTAGATTGTGGCGTGTTGATTTAGTTCGGCAAAGATTCAATCCCTTTGAAGCAGAAAAGATACTTTCTATCCCCTTATCTCCTAGAGGAAAAGTGGATATTCTTATTTGGCATTTCTCCAACAATGGCTTATATTCGGTAAGGTCGGGGTATCATATTGCGACTCAATTAAAAGCGACTGATGATAATGGTGGCCCCAGTACTACTTCAGCGGATTTATTTTGGAAGGGACTTTGGCGCTTAAAGATCCAGCCGCGTATCATTCACTTTGTTTGGAAGGTAATAATAATGCTTTGCCTACTGGGGTAGCGCTTGCTAAACGTGGCATCGGAAATGGAGGCTGCAAAATATGCAACGGTGTAAATGAGTCTATTTGGCACGCTCTGTTTGAATGTGATAATGTTGTTGCGGTTTGGAAAATTATGTGTTAAGGGCTAAATTATAGTGATTTTTATATATATTTTCTATATCAATTTCCCCTACATTCGTATGATTTTCATAGATTTTGAGCTATATATGTAAATATTGAGTAAATGAGGTTTTTAATAGTTAAATAAATATGAAAACGTATCGATTTATATGCTTATTTGGTGATTTTATGTTGTTTTGGAATTGTGTTACGTTTTGGTATGTTTTTCGATGTGTGTAGATACATATCTTTAACTTTGGAAGAGATTTGGAAGAGGCTAAAGTCGAATTTGAAGTGTTGATAAGAGATAGAGATGATACAAGAGGATAAAGATGGAGGAAAGAAAGGATAATGATCAAGAAATCGAAGTCAAAGCAAATCGGACGAAGCGCCCATGCAAATGGCGTCCACTATGGACGGGCGTCCTGGTCATTTGAACGTCGCGCCCGTAATCGTAATTCACATACTGAGAGTTCGGGACGCCGTCCAAACGAGCGTCCAGCCTCCGTCTCAAGCATCCTGGGACGGGCGCCCAGCTTGGTTAAACGAAAGTCCCACCACCGCATTCAAGAGAAATCGACCTAGGTTATCAGTAGCAACCGCCTCTGCTTTCTATTTAAAGCACAAAGAGCCCCCAAACCCTAATTCATTCGTAAATTTCTTCACATCAAAAGAGAGGCCAAAGAAACGCATCTTGAGAGTTTGAAGGCCGGTCACCCGAGCCTTGTGCTCGGGTGAACCGAGGTTAGATTAGGAGTAGTTTAGATGCTTTTCGTTTTCGTTCTTGGATCAATTAATGTATGAGACTATGTGAGTTCTTCTTGATTTATTCAATTCAGTTTTTCTTCATGAGTTTAGTTCTTTTTGTATCTTTTCTATGTGTTTATGATGCCACGAGAATAGATTGAAAGATCTGTTTTCTATTGATGTTTATAATACGGAAGTTGCATAAACCTTAGATCGCCATAGAAAGATAGGGTTTTTAGCCGTTGATTATGTGACAAATTAATTGGTTAGATTCCTAGGTTGTTAGGTTCTTTAAAAACGAGAGTTAATTGAATCTACACCCAAGTTTTGTTTGGTAAATCAGTCTCAACATTCGAAAGATGAGAGATAGATAATTGAATTCACCACGAAAGTAGGATTTCATAGCTTGAGAGATAAGTTCACTAAGAGATTAGGGATTTGTGTCTCGTGAAAAGGTGAAACCACAAACTGAATTAGAATCATGAGATTAACTAGAATTGAAATCACTTAGGTTTGTACTTTGGTTGTTCCCATGTTTCTTAGGTTAGATTTATTTTGATTGTTCTTTTATGTTTTTCTGTTTTTATGCTTTTGTTTTTCGTTTATTTGTTTTTGTTGAGTAGCAATTGGGAGGATTACTAGGATTAGATTCTACATACCTTTTCCCTGTGGATCGACCCCTTACTCATTACGCTTTACTAACAACAACCCGATGTTTTGGTCGGTTAGGAGTTAGTTTTGCATATAGGTTAGGGTTATAAATTTTCTTTTGTTATTGATGCAAAATCTCCGCAACAAAAGTGGCGCCGTTGCCGGGGATTTGTCATGTAGTTTGCATTGTAGTACATTTTCATGTAGTTGCACCTAGCCTACGAGTTTGTGATATTTTCATGTATATGTGTCCATCTTTATGTGAGCATAATTTGAATATCTCTATAAATTCTTTTCCATGTGCTTTATTTGTATAAGTCTAATCTTTTCCCCGTAGACTCTTTTTGCACTGATCAAGTCTGCAGGATATTTTCTATAGCGATTGTGCACTTTCACGATGTATTCAGTTGTCCTGTGATGCTCCACAGTCTACTGAGCTATGCAAGCAATCCTGGTTCTTGTTGGTTCCTTCAGAATTGCAAGCATCCAATCAGCTAAGTACTCTTACCTTTTCTTTATTTCTGCACAACTTGAGGACAAGTTGCAATCTAAGTGTGGGGGAGAGGATGGTTTATATGTATCTATGAGTCGTTTGCTCAATTTCTGTTATATTTCTATGAAAAGTGCTTAATTTTAAAATTTTTGTTTTGTCCCGAGTGAGCAAAGCATATCTTTGCTTGAGTTTATATCATTTTTGCTATATTCTGTATATTTAGTAATTTTAGTTGTTTCACCCGACACTCTTTTTCACATGCCATAGTAAATGATGAGCTAAATGTTGAAAGCCTACCCCATTTTAGTTGGAGATTTTTGATGATTATAGCATGTTTCTTTGCTTATGTACAATTCTTGAAAAGTTTAGTAGTTTGTATTCTAGGATTAAAGTATGACATACTGTGAATATCTGTAAGTTTGAATGTGATAAGTGAAACGTGATTAAGTCTTTGCAATAGTAATAAATTGTTTACTTGAGGTGTTATGCTCGATGGTCTCAGTACTACTAGAAAATAATATTTTCCACCGCCAAATTGTAAATCTCTAAGTAAACATAATTGTAATTGTGTGTGTCGGAAGTCGGTTTATGATTTGGGTGAGGTAGGGTGTACCACGTATGTCCTATTCCACTATGATGACCAAAGCTCACGACGAGTCGGTTTATAGTCGCCTTATGATTGGAGTAAGGTAGGGGATTATCTTGAAATGTCCTATTCTGCTATGAGGGCAAAAGCTTATTCTGATGTGTGTTAGAAAAGTGTGGAAAAAGTGAAAATATTGGAATATATTATTATGAATAAGTAAGGACTTAGTTATAGTAAATCTTATCCCCAGTATAAACTGAAGGATATGTTGTAGGGATTATCCTCTGAGTCTGTCAGAAATGTTTTAGATATTCTCTACTATTTCTTTTTGGGATATGTATGTTTTGTAAAGTGCCTGTTATAATATTTGAATATTTCTAACTTAGATGGGAAACCGGGCTAGTTTTGGTTTGAATAACTTTCAAATTGTGGAACTTAGTGGAAGTTTATTATGGCTATGCACACACTACACGGGTGAACTTCTAAGTTATTGAATATGCTTTATATTTGTATAGATGTTTATTTGTCTCGAGCTTGATCTTTGTTCTGTTTTGCTCGAGGACGAGCAAAAAGATAAGTGTGGGGGTGTTGTTAAGGGCTAAATTATAGTGATTTTTATATATATTTTCTATATCAATTTCCCCTACATTCGTATGATTTTCATAGATTTTGAGCTATATATGTAAATATTGAGTAAATGAGGTTTTTAATAGTTAAATATGAAAACGTATCGATTTATATGCTTATTTGGTGATTTTATGTTGTTTTGGAATTGTGTTACGTTTTGGTATGTTTTTCGATGTGTGTAGATACATATCTTTAACTTTGGAAGAGATTTGGAAGAGGCTAAAGTCGAATTTGAAGTGTTGATAAGAGATAGAGATGATACAAGAGGATAAAGATGGAGGAAAGAAAGGATAATGATCAAGAAATCGAAGTCCAGCAAATCTGGACGAGCGTCCATGCAGCGTCCACTATGGACGGGCGTCTGGTCATTTGAACGTGCGTCCAGAATCGTAATTCACATACAGAGAGTTCGACGCTGTCCAAACGAGCGTCCCAGCTCCGTCTGAGCATCCTGGGCGGGCGCCCAGCTTGGTTAAACGAAAGTCCACCACCGCATTCGCCAGAACCGACCTAGGTTATCAGAGCAACCGCCTCTGCTTTCTATTTAAAGCACAAAGCAGCCCCAAACCCTAATTCATTCGTAAATTTCTTCACATCAAAAGAGAGGCCAAGCACCGTGATCTTGAGAGTTTGAAGGCCGGTCACCCGAGCCTTGTGCTCGGGTGAACCGAGGTTAGATTAGGAGTAGTTTAGATGCTTTTCGTTTTCGTTCTTGGATCAATTAATGTATGAGACTATGTGAGTTCTTCTTGATTTATTCAATTCAGTTTTTCTTCATGAGTTTAGTTCTTTTTGTATCTTTTCTATGTGTTTATGATGCCATGAGAATAGATTGAAAGATCTGTTTTCTATTGATGTTTATAATACGGAAGTTGCATAAACCTTAGATCACCATAGAAAGATAGGGTTTTTAGCCGTTGATTATGTGACAAATTAATTGGTTAGATTCCTAGGTTGTTAGGTTCTTTAAAAACGAGAGTTAATTGAATCTACACCCAAGTTTTGTTTGGTAAATCAGTCTCAACATTCGAAAGATGAGAGATAGATAATTGAATTCACCACGAAAGTAGGATTTCATAGCTTGAGAGATAAGTTCACTAAGAGATTAGGGATTTGTGTCTCGTGAAAAGGTGAAACCACAAACTGAATTAGAATCATGAGATTAACTAGAATTGAAATCACTTAGGTTTGTACTTTGGTTGTTCCCATGTTTCTTAGGTTAGATTTATTTTGATTGTTCTTTTATGTTTTTCTGTTTTTATGCTTTTGCTTTTCGTTTATTTGTTTTTGTTGAGTAGCAATTGGGAGGATTACTAGGATTAGATTCTACATACCTTTTCCCTGTGGATCGACCCCTTACTCATTACGCTTTACTAGTAACAACCCGATGTTTTGGTCGGTTAGGAGTTAGTTTTGCATATAGGTTAGGGTTATAAATTTTCTTTTGTTATTGATGCAAAATCTCCGCAACATTATGCTGAGGGGGGATTTTGGTTGCAACTCTGAGTTGTTTCAATGGCAGATTTTTTTGACGTCTTGCACAAAAAGGAAACTGAGCTCAATGTGGCTTTCATTATCAACGTTTTATGGCGTATCTGGAAAAATAGATGCTCTATTATCTTTGAAGGTGAGCGCACCGATGATGCTGCTTGTATCATCCGCCGGGCTGAATCGGAGGCAATAGAGAATTTCATTGCTGTTACAAAAAATATACTCTACCAATCGGAGAAGCCCCACCCGACTGTATGGGCTCCCCCTTGTGATGACGTGGTTAAATTCAACATCGACGCGGCTTTTAGTGGAAGTTCAGCATCAATTGGAGGATTAGTTCGTGATAGGAATGGCATTATTCTCCAATCCTTCTCAAGAAAGTTGGAAGGACACTATGATGTTGGAGTAGGAGAAACTTTAGCGGTGTATCATGCGATTTTTCTGTCGATACAATGGGGCTTATTCAAAGTGATATTTGAAACAGACTGTCTTACTGTGTGCCAGAAGATGACTGCAGAGATGCAAGATTTATCGGACTTGGGAAATATTGTCGAAGATTATCGTAACTTTTAGCTTGTTTATCTTATTTCAGTTTTTACTTTGTTAAACGCAACGGAAATTTTCCGGCACATCTGTTGGCTAGAAAATGGTTGGAGTTAGTAGGAAGTGTTTCTTGTGGCTCGTCTCCCCCTTCAAATGTAATTTTATCTTGTTCGGCGGATATTAATTAATAGAATGATTTTCTTCTCAAAAAAGAAAATTTAAAAATTGTGCAAGTGTTGAGACAAATTTCCACACTTGAGGGGGTGTTGGGAGAGATTTCCTACACTCTTGAATGTATAAAGAAATATAATAACGCATTTACTGACATCAATTGATTTTAGTATAACGTTAAGTGTTTAATTTTAACACATTACAATATAATTTTACTATCGTTTCATGGGGCAAAGAAATGGCCGGATGACGTAATTAAGGACATATATGACATCATTCATGTGAAAACGGTTTTCCTCAACATGTCCACTAACAATATTCAATCTATTTCCCATTGAAAGTAAGACAATACACATGGCATCGCTTCTTGCCTAGAGCCAACGAATGCACAATATAGGTTACTTTGTGTCTATTAAAAGTTTAGATTTTTTACGATGAAGTGTATATATATATATATATATATATATATATATATATATATATATATATATATATATCACACTTTCCTCATTGGTGAAAAAATATAGGGTATTTCTGAATCTAATTTAATTTCTTTTACTCCCCATCCTAACCCACCCATAAAATAAGTATAACTTTCGTTCCATAAAAAATTGTCTAGTTTTTATGGTGTCTATAGATTAAAATAACCTTTTTTTTTGTTGAGAAACGATTAAAATAACAATTAATGTATTGTATTTTAAGTAGTGATGGACATATGCCCTTATCAAATAATAAATATTTCCATAAAATCAAAACGTTTGGGACATTTTTAGCTATGGCATTTAAAAGTCTAATTAATCATTGGAATTTCGTTAATTGATGTAATATTATTAGGGTTATGATAAAGTGAAACTTAAAGTACATAAATGTAAAAAGTATTAGATCATTTGATGAAATTCGAAGGATTAATTAGACTTTTCGTAAGCGGTTGAAAAGTCAAACGTCCCAAACATTTTGAGACGGAGGGAGTACTTTTTTTGGAATATAAAATGAATATAAAAATATTAAATGTAATGATAAAAGTATGTTTGGAAAGTCCATTAAATGATATATTGGTTTTCTAAATAGATACATTTTATGGAACAATTCATTTTAAGATAATGGACACTTTTTTGTAGAACAGAGGTAGTAGATATTTTTTTTGTTGAAGAAGATCATTTATTAATTAAATAGGTCAAAAGTGACCAAAGGAGTACATACAGAAAGCAAAGTAAAATTTATGAAAACTAAAAAAATCTGATGACCAAGCTAATCTCAGGTCTCTGGAACGTGTAACTGCTCTAGAAATAAAGACGTGCGCTGGAGGTCGGATACAGTCTGGAGAGTGCACAACTTTGTTTCGCCAGAACCATATCCCATAAATAATCTCTCGGAAAAGTAAGGCCAATGTCTGCCCAAGTCTCGATTTCTCGGGTTCTGTTGAATATTCTTGAGGATCCATTCTTGAGTATCCGAAGTGGAGAAAAAAGTCCCCCAAGTGCTAGGGTGGAGAGCTTTCTTCCAAACACTACGTGACCAACTGCAATCTCGCAGCGCAAGAATAACGGTCTTTGAATGCTGGCCACATAATTGGCAAGCAGAAGTACTAGATATATGGCGTCGGGCAAGGAGGTTGTTGACAGGTAGGCAATTATTACATATTTGCCATAAACAGAAATTGTATCTCATCGGGCCTTTGAGGTTCCAAATGCGATTCCAGTCAAGGGGACTCTGTAAGGCTCCCTGATTTTCAAGCTGAAACATGTACGCACTACGTACAGAGTACATACCATTGCAAGAGTGGATCCACGTGATGGTATCGTTGTCAGCCGCTAAACCTGCTTCAATCACTTTCGTTGCACGACAAATATTTATCCATAGGGCGGAGCATCCAGTCTTCGGGATGGCAAAGGGGTTTCCGTATTTATCAACCAAAAGAGAGACCCAGGGTGATATATCATCAACAAGAATGTGCCAGACGAGTTTCCCCATGAAGGCGAAGTTCATCTCCTCAAAGCGTTTGAGACCCAAGCCACCGTTTTCCTTCGGTTTGCAAATATTCTGCCAAGAAATAGAATGCTAGTGTTTGTGACCGTCGAGTTCATCCCGGAAAAATTGACGACAAAGTTTGTCAAGCTCCTCAATAATGCCTTTCGGGAGTTTAGTCGTTTGCATCACATAATAAGGAAGAGTCGAGAGAGAAGTATTTATTAGAATCGACCTGCCTGCTTTTGAGAGAGATTTCGTTTTCCATGAAGCCAACTTCTTACGCATTTTGTCAACAAGGAAACCGTACATTGTCTTCTTGACCCGAGAGTGAATCAAGGGAGTCCCCAAATATTTGCCCAAGTCCGTCGTGTGCCTCATATTCAGCTTATGTCCAATCAACTGCCTAAGTTGCATGTTGACATTGTCTGACACATGAAAGGAAGATTTCTGCGTGCTAATTTTTTGTCCAGAAACAGAGCAGAAATCCACCAAGACGGTTTCCATAACGAACGCTTGCTCCTCAGAGGCTTCCGCAAAGAGAATAAGGTCATCAACAAAGAAAAGATATGAGAGTGGCGATGATTTTCTGCTGAGCTTAATTGGTTTCCAAAGACCTTGGGATACAGCTTTTTCAATTTTCTAGCTCAAGATCTCCATGCAAAGCACGAAAATGTACGGTGCTAAGGGGTCCCTGACGTAGGCCTCTCTCCGGTATGATAGGATCCAATTTCTCACCATTTTACAAAACTGAGAGGGAGGCTGACCTCAACACATACATAATAAGGTCAGTAATATTCTTGGCAAAGAACTGAGGTAGTAGATTTTTATGAAAAGAACTTTTTTATTTTATCCGGATCAACTGATATGACTAAACAGAAATTGATGATTTTAGTGCCAGCATAATCACATTCTTAATCGAGAAATTCGGGACCGACCTCTAACTCTCCAAAAATGACACGACAAGAGATAGTTGAACACGCGGCCTTTGCTTTCTTCTCACTTGAGTCGATCTCGAGTTATAACATTAAAAAGGTTTGTGTTTTATTGGTTTTTGTGTGTTGTGCGTAATTAATTAAAAGAAAGTTAAAAGAGCCAAAACTGATTTCTTTTTTATAGTACTCTCTTTTCACATACAAAGGTTGGTTTTTTCATATGAAAAAAATATGTAGGAATTTGTTTTCTAAAGACATCAATATCTACTAGAAAAAGGAGTGGGTTACACCATTTGCATGAGTGAAACATGAGTTTCAATATTTTATGTTATTGTTTTATGATGTTATAGAACTTTATCATTGATATACTATATCATAACTAATGGTACAAAAACTAGCTATGACTGTTTGGTGTCTTGAGGGAAATTTTTATAATATAACAGCTGTAGGAAGATTATACTCACTTCGTCCTATAAGATAAGACCTATTGGTTTTTTAGTGGTGTCTTAAAATATAAGTCTTTCTCACGAAACAATACAATATTAAATATATTGTTTTCACTTTCACATTAAGCAATGTAATATTAGTAACCAGTTCCAGAAAACAATTTAATATTTTGCATTGAAATATGAAAAACTAACTCATATATTTTACATTTTATTAGGTTTTTTTTGGTTGAGTCAATTATGTTTTCTTAAACCGTGTGAAATGATTAAAGAGCCTTATATTATGGGACGGAGGGAGTATCAAATAGCATAACTGCAACCTCTCATTTTTAATCTTTCACACACGATACAAGTGTATTATATAAATAAAGTAAAAATAAAAGGTTCTAAGATATACCACTTGATACAACATCATATCAGGGGCGGATCCATATACCCCTAGGGGGTCACGTGACCCCACTGGATTTTTAATTTTTTTTTATAGTATTAAAACGATGTAGTTTTTGTTGTTAAAAAATGTCGTTTTGTCGATAAAATTTGATGTTTTAGACTTCGATGACCCCACTGGAATTTTTTTGAATAAAAGATGTAGTTTTAGATTCCGGTGACACCACTGGAATAAATTTCTGAATCCGCCAGTGCATCATATAATCGTTGCACCATAAAGTGTCTGCGTGTTGTTTTTCCAACACTAAACTAATTGGAATAAAAGTAAGAGCTCTGCGTTATGTTATTTCATGGCGTGGGTCAAACATAATTTGGCACTTCCTTTATGTCTTCATCCTGCCAAACATACTGATTGCTCTATTTCCTAACATACTTTTTTTTTTTTGAGGGTATTTTTCCTAACATATTGTACTTTGCCTTCAAACAACACACATTCCTATCACACAGATATATATATATATATATATCCCTTTTAATATTGTTCTTTTTCTCTGTACGTATGCATGCACATTGATATTAGATAAATATTGACCGTCCGTTCAAACTGTGAAAGTGGAGGGAATTGTCTCATATCCAAATTTTGCTGCTCCCAAATTCGTAGAATACACTAAAAAAATCAAATTAGATTGCATCATAATTTTGTTTAAATTAATATTTTGGTGTACTGCAGGCAAATCTGTTTTTTTTGTTGAGGAAGAATGATGTTTGATTTGAATGGCAACCTAACATTTTTTACCACCAACACATGTGACCTCGAATCTTGACAAAGAGTAAAACAACAAATACAAACATGATGGCCTAAATTCACTAAAAACATTAATTACAAATCAGAATCCTAAAAATTTGAATTATTTTTAGCTCGCTCCTACTTTGAAACCAGTTTAGATGTGGATGGTTGAAAACTTTATGTACCAAACAATGCAACTTGGTCGATCAACTAATCATTTGTTCACATGATCATGTTTAACTAATATAATATAGCATCAGTGGCGGACCTACATACACCTGATGGGGTAATTGCACCCCTTAATCTAAAAAAGAATTACTAATGCATGTAGTATGCAGTTTGTTGCCTGTATCTCATATCTATAATTTCAAAACGAGAAATGTTATTAAGATCCCGCTCATCTCTTGGCCCAAAAGGGGTTGATTAATTTAGGCTTTATTGATCGGGGATACTCGTATATGTTTAACATTTCATTTTTTACTTAGAATAAAATAAAATAAATACTCCAAAGACATACAAATCAAAATAAATTTTCCTTAGCCTTTTGTGAAAATATTACATGTTGAAGTAACTATTGATATAGGAACGGGTCCCCTAAGGTATACATGGTGAGATGCAAGGTGCTGTGCACCATTTCCGTCTAAATTGTCGCCGGATCCGTCGAAATTTGGACGGATCCGTCAAAATATTTTTTTTTTTAATTTGCTTGACTCCATCCAAATTTGGACGGATCGAAAATTTGGACAGGAATGGTGCACAGCACCTTGCACCTCACCATGTGTACCGTAGGGGATCCGCGTCCCAATTGATATACCCGAACCGGATTGAGGCCCTGCTCATCTAGATTGGGTCTATTTTCATAGCCCAATAACAGATCTTGGGCCTCCATCCCTGTAGTCCGCAATCCATAAGCCGGATCCTGCCCGACGTTCGTAAGCCGGGTTCAGTCCGCAATTCGTAAGCCGGATTCTGTCCGCCGTGCATAAGCCGGACCCCTTTCCACTCCGAGGCCTCGGACACAGTGGAACCTCCCTTTATATCAGGCTGACATCAAGACAAGGAACAAATGAGTCCGTTGTCCGCCATACTTATCCAGACAGCTGGCCGGTCCACTTGTATTATTTGTATGATTATTCTTAATTATATCATTTTAATTGTCTTGTCATGAATAGTCGACCGACTTAGTCCTTGCCTATATATATGGGATCACAATGTAATACGAAATTATCCAAGAACTAATATACACAGAGCTACTCTGTCAATTTGTCGACTTACTCGTGTTTTCTCTTATAAGCATTACTCCGGCAGCCTTGTTCTTGACAGCCACAACCTTCTTTCTGGAGAAATCACATACTTACAGCCATATATTCACTTATATAACTGTTACCGCAAATCTGGTATTCACAGCGATATCAACTATATATCTATCACTTTAAGCTTTTGGAAGCGATAATAATCTAAAATGATTTCATAGCTAAAAATCACCAGTTCAACATATTTACAACATTGTCTTCTCATTTTTGGGGAGGAACAATAATTCCACATCATATTTTTGTAAAGCACACTGTATCCATAGTGTGTGGTGAACATATAATTTTCCAATTTGAACATAAAGTATTGGCAAAGAAAAAAAAAAAATAGATTCTCGAGAGTCTTTAATATCAGTTTTCATGCGCACATGTAAGAATAGTGAGTACTGTTAAAAGTGTCTCACACTGGGTACTCGTGATTGTTTCACTCGCTATATTAAGAGATGAATTTCTCTCACCTCACAACCTAGGTTTTGAGGATAAGTCTCATCCTCTTATATATGTTTGGGCTTATATTTACTACATGGTATTAGAGTCATCCATTTATTGTACAAGTGTTGAGCCTCTTTATTGGCTTTATAGTTCCCTTTATATTCCTTGTGTGGCATGTGGCTCATGCTTTTTACAGACCCACATTTGAGGGAGCGTGTTAAAAGTGTATCACATTGGGCACTTGTGATTGTTTCACCCATCATATTAAGAGATTGACTTCCCTCACCTCACAACTTAAGTTTGAGGATGAGGGTGGACATATATTTTCTACAAGTACGTACAAGTCAGACTGGTCAGTTTTCTTGTTCATGAGTGATCGAAAATAATAGACAGTCGTTTTGTCTCAGTTCAGTTCAGAAAGTTTTGGCGCTCTTTGTTGGACTCGATTAAATATGACGTAATACTCATGAATCGCAACATAAGTTACAGTTTATATATACATAATGTGTTAATAAAAAGAAGTAACTTTAATTTGATGATGAATGCATGTATGATGTATGCATTAATTGCTACGTGAACGTGTGATGCTAGTTTTGTACTTTGATTTCATGTCCTGAGTTGCTACTGTACTTGTGCAAATTCAAATTTGCGAAAGACAGACTTAATAACCTTTCCATGACTCTAGTAAGTGATCTTGTTCCTTATTATATTTTTCTTACTTTAATTAAAATCGTACAAATGATTAATTTTAGTAGCAACATGAGAATGAGGTTGGGAATGACCCTAGTTTCTACCTCCCCCGTTATAATAACCATTTCTTCTTCCACGAGTTCAGTGTGATCTTCATCATCATAGATATCCATAATTACTAGCCAGCTCATGTATGAAGAAAGATGTTGATGCTCTGCAGTAATCAGAAAACATGATAATATATAGAAGTTGTAATACTTATGTTGGTGTATGAAACTTAGGAAGTAGTAAGGATGATGTATTGTTGTTAGTATTATGATATGCATGGATATTAATTAAGTATTGACATCGAAGCAAGCTGAGTTTTTCCACGTTCATCTTTCCTCACTTCATGCTTTTCGCGCACCTCACATGACGTCGTGATTCAAGATTTTTTTTTTTACAGCGTTCACTGGTCCGGATCCAGAATTTTACTCGGGGTATTCGGGTCGAAACGTTACAACCCACGTCTTCGGGTTTTCGGCCATGAAATTAAACTATCGATTGCTATTTGATCAATTATCAATAAATGTATGATTAAAAAAAAAATGAAGCGGCAAGTCAAAGCACCATATGCAAAGTGCTGGTGCAAAAAAAGGCTACTTATTCAATGAACAGAACATCCCTTGCTGCTGCACATGTATTATGACCGTACAAATATTCTGCTTTCGTCCTTTTGCCGTACTCCTTAATTTTTCCTAATTACTTAGTCCCTAATTAATTAAATATTTCTTACTAATCTTTAATTAAAACTTAGAACATGCCAAGTTCCGTACGTACATGTGATCTTAGGCTTCCCTCAGCAATATCTTCGTTACGCCATCTATATCTTTAGAATTTTGACAAATAAGCTTGTGTAGCACGTCACCATAATTCCTTTTATTATTTATTTATAAAAATCTGTTTTACAAAAATTGTACTATCAAGTAACGTAAATAATATTATTTGGCTTATAATGTATTTCTTTTCTTTTTTTTTGGAAGGAAAAAGTAAGTTTATTAACCAATATCCGCTAAGCAAACGGCTAAAACGTTGTCAGGAGGCAATTAATGTGCCCCATGATGTCCGTGAAGTAACTAACAAAGCATGTCTAGCGAGTAAATGCGTTGGGACATTCCACACACACCAAACAAAAGAAAATTAAACAAAAGCAAAAGCTGAAGAAAGGGTCAAGCAGTCATTCACCAAACACCCGTAAACAGTAAGATCGATGCCCGGGTTACGAAGACGTGAGACACACGTCAAACAATCACTTACCGCCTCCAATCGCCGAATACCCATCTGTCGTGCTTCTTCCAAAGCCAGGGAGATAACCTTAAGTTCCATATATTCCGCCGAGTCTCCTGGATCAAAGTGATACGCGAAGGAGTGAGTAGCTGCACAGCCTGCACCAGACGAATCACGAAAAATGCCTCCAACCCCGCGCCAGCTGCCTTGACAGTCGCATCAACATTTCCTTTGATCACCCCGACCGAGGGCTTTGCCCATTTGTCCGGCAAATGTTGGACCGACCCCTGGGTCCGATAAGTCTCCAATGCCACCACATACTCAGCTGATGCAGTCAAACATCTCGTACAAACTGCAGAAAGCTTATAATGTATTTCAGTATGTGTACATAAAATGAAGGAAAAAAATTATTAGTAAAAGAATATTATGCATGCCGATTGTCAAATTAAGTGTTACGTATGTGTTAAATTGCATTTTATACATCATATCATTCGGTTTTTACTTATGTTAGTGCGAGTATGATGAAGAATAAAGTATAATGCATGTCCTTTGTTTAGTTTTTTTCTTCACCGAAACGAAATTATCAAATAATTAAAATGGACATATATATATATATATAACTGACATTGCACATGCTCGGTTAATGGTTGATTTCTCACCCAAAAAAAAAAAAAAATTGTTTTTTACTAGTTGACTTTTGGTTTTTTTTCCCTTAGACATTAGGGTTTAGAAAACGTGAGATATCAGACTTTATGATTTGACTTTAATTATATAAGATAAATAAACTTGGAATATGACTTTAATTATTTAATGGGAAATGGATAATTATTGATAGTAAGAAGCAATGTGGGCATGATTTTTGCCACCAAATCCGGCTTAATTATAGGTGAAAAAAGCAATCATAATAATATTGTGCAGTTTAAATTAGGTTTTGCTTGCTTTCTGAAATTTCTGAAATGCTGTTATATAGGTCCCACTAGATATTTTATTTACACGTATGTATGGAGGATTGGAGGCCCCGACACTTTTGAATGTATAAAGAAATATATTACCGTCAATTGGTTTTAGTAGAAGTAGCGTCTTTACTACCATCAATTGGTTTTAGTAGAATTGTGTTCACTTAATCTTAGTATCGGAGTCAAAGGTCAAAGGATCGAACCCTGGTTAGAACATTATTTAAAAATAAAAAAAAAAATTGTGCAAGTGTTGGGAGATTATTTTAAAAAAAGAAATTATGCAAGTGTTGGGATAGATTGCCCACACTTTTGAATGAAAAAAGTGTTGGGACATTGGAGTTTTAGTACAACGGTAAGTGCTTGATCGTAGCAAATATTTATTTGAAACCGTGTGATACATGTTTCTCCACATATATTATTTTTATGTGCAAAATAAAAATACCATTCAACAATTTCCTTTTTATTCCTTTAAAAAAAAAACAATTTCAATTTTTTTTTTCATTTTCAATAATAGAAGATATTTCCTCGATATTAAGAGGCCGTGGTTATTCTACAATATTTTATATATATTTCCTACATATCGTTTGTTAATAAGGATCCAATGCCTAACAATCACGGGCGCCCGTTGGGGAATGCCAACGGGCCATGACCCACGCCTCCTAAAATCGATAAATTTAAGAGCCCGTCAATTTTTATCTAATAACATTTATATTTTGTGTGCTTTTACATTAAATATCAATAATCTATCAACCAATAAGGTATTGTCTTCGTGGAGAGAATTAGGGTATAACTTGACAAGTGACCAATTTTCGAGTCCTTTAAAGGCAAAGAAAGGTCTCTGTGTAAAAACCTTTCATTTTTGTTATAAAAAATTTAAAAAATAAAAACTACCAGTGCAATAAGATTTTTTTTTAAATAATAACTTTTTTTTTGCCCCAAACCTAAATTTACACATGGACGCCCCTGCTAATAATAAGTAAGGATAGATTTAATGGTGCAATGGTTGTAGCAAGGTTGTATCAAATGATATACATTATAGTTTTTTTTATTTTTAATCTTTCTCTGTCTCACATAATACAATTTTATCGTATGGAAGAGGTTAGAAATGAATTGTGGTAATGTATGTCACATCAGAATTCAGAACATCGAAACCATTATTTCCTTCTTATTCAAAATTTTTTTATTTTTTTTCCCATCTCACGTATTTAATACTATCCTATTGGATGAATGTAACAGAGATCCAACAAGCAAGTAAACGATGATTTTTGTAAAATGCAAAAGGGCAAAGAATGGGACTGGACGGACTTCTTTAGGGAAAAATCTGTTAAAGAAAGACTTAGAAAAAATCTGAGCCCATCTATAAACCGTGATAGCGGCCCTACTGTCTCCGTTTTCTTTTAAATTACTTTTTAGCTAGTTAGCTTTTGACACAGTGCTCCAATTCGGCTATTAAATCACATGTAAAAGAGCATTTCACAAGACAGGCATCACGCTTACTCAAATCGTTTACACGCCACACATTCGACATCCACTACTTTCAAGACGCCACACCCAAGAATGACATTTTTACGACTTTACATTGACATTTGACTTTCCTGAGGTTCGATGTTCACTTTCGACTTCGGTAAAATCAACCCCAAGTACTGTGTCGTCCTTTTTCCCAAAATATAGCAATTACATCCAAAACTAACTGACAAACCAAGAATGAACCTCCTAACATCAGAAAGTAAAAATTAAAATAAAAAACACAACAACGCAAAAGCAGGTTCAGGTTAACAATTCTCTCAACCACCAAAAAGTACATTAAAGATTCATCAAAGTAGTGTCTTTAGCGTGCGCATCAAGAAACCAAGAACATTAAAAAAAAAAAAAAAAATCATCAGAAATCGTCATCGTCTTCCTCAGCAATATGCTTAGCAAGTTCTTGCTCTTGCTGTTTTCTCTCCCTCCTCTTTTCAGCACTTTCTTTTTCTTTATGTGAATTCGGAGGAAATCGTAGAGCACGAACCGCCTCGTTGTGCATGTTCAGGCAGAAGGCGATTCTCGAGTTAAATGCAATCTGAGGCTCGTTTGTAGAGTAAATATCTCCTGTTTCCTTTGACAACATCCAGCCGTTACCATGATCAATCGTAGCATCGATAGCACCGTCACGTATCGCTTTTGCAACGATGCTCTCGGCATCTGCAACTGGGTTTGGTGAATCCAGTCTCAGCTTTATCGCCACGTCAGACAATGAGATCCTCGAGTAAGAGATGCTGATGTTACGTAGTCCGGTCCTAATCACGTTCTGACGCAGCCTCACAATCAGATTGTTTGTCCTGTCTGAACTGAATACGCTTGAAAACTTGTCAGCAACTGCCTTAAACAGCTCCAGATCACCAATCCTAACTGCCTGAAATTCATATGTATGTAGCAGAATCAGCCTGCAATTTCTATACGTCCATACACTACTTTGCGTAGTATAATAACAAAATATCAATCGCGGGGTCTAGTAAAGTAAGACAAGTTCTAAGTCGATCAATGTAATTCTTCTTCGCGGATTGTTAGTCAATTCAAGTTTTACTGTGAAATCACACATCTGGTCTCTTATAAAGTCAATTCAAGACCAAGAATCGAGCTTTTCAAAAGTCAATCTTAGACCGTATAAAAACTTACATTTGTCAGCTCAAAGTAGGGTCTTAAGGCTTTCTCCATCCCTTTTTGCATAAAAACAGTTCTCTCAGGGATTTCTCCCAGCAGTAAGCGTACAATAACAGCCCATTTAGTGCACTGAATACGGAAACCAAGTGCCGCTGCTGGGGCTTTTCTGGCAGCTTGCAAGAGAGAGTCCTTAGCATCAGTGTACTCCAACTGAATCGTCCTGATCTTTCCAAGATAAAAGAGGTAGCGGCAAAACTGAAAAGAAGAGGAACACCAAGATTAACAAACTGGTATCACACGGAAGTAATCAGACGAAATTAAGCACTTAGAAACTTAAAGTTAGCGATGAATTGTTTGTGGAACTGTACTAACTAAAATGTGACAGAGACCAAAATCAAGTAGACGACAGATTCGATTGCATTTGTGAAAGATTAAAAGTAGCAAATAAAGAATTGCCTGCTGATTGGAATGAGCTTCAAAACGTGGTGCCTTTGACCTCAACTTCTCAGCTTGATCGTACAGATTGTAATGGAGGTAATTCCGGAGCAACAAATTCAGAAGAGTTTCCTGCACCATAACAACAACTCCAGAATAAAGGCAGGTTATATAAAATAACTAGTCTTTCAATTTCAATTTCGTCACCTGGCCCAACTCATCACGGCGTAGGGTTGCAATCCGATGCAAAGCAAGAAGATTCCTGTTAATGTGTCAAAATACCATGTAATGTAAGCTAGAAATGTAAAACTCAAAAAGAACTACAAAGAGCATGATCAGAATCTAAATTAAATATCTGTATCCATCCTTAATCTGTATATGATCATTTATTGCCAGAGAGAATCCAAATTACAGAAAACGTTTACAACAATAAATAACAAGCGCTCACCCTCGAATTTCAGCAAGATCATCAGTAAGTTCATAGCTCAAAGAGTAATAGAAGTACAGCCTGGATGCTAAAATGTCAAGAGTTCTCCTGTTGAAATTCTTTATCCGTGCAATCCCTGCTGAGGAGCATGCCTTAGCCTGCAACAGAACCAAATATCATAACAACACGAACAGAGCCAAAAGGCCCCAAAAAAAAAAAAAAAACTAAGATGAGGTAACTAGACATACCTCATTGTATCTCTTCTCATCGATAAGAAACACTAGAACTAGCAAATAACAGAATATTTCCAACTCCGGTACAGGATGTCTCACAGATGCATGAGTTGTGGTATCGACTTCCATGTCTTGCTCATCATCCTATATAAGAATCGAGAAAGAACTTCGAATTTGTAAGAGGATAACCTTTTCAAATTAACCCACAAGTCACCAACCAAGTAAAAGAAATGTCAACAGTTAATGCTACTTAAGACAGTAGTCAGCATGCAACGTCACCATATATTCTTGTGAAATGCCATACGACAAACAACAACGCTCTAGTCTTACAACCAATTGAGGAATGTCAAGTATTGCATAAGAAAGGGCTTCTTTTTGGTTTCATTGAATTTACTTCATTCTCATATGCAGTAATCAGTTTCAATCAAACTAAGAAATTACAACATCCCAGGCTGGTACTGATAAGCACATAATCTTATCCATTTGGCTATGAAATCTAAAGCTAGCAGGGAATGATGATTCCTAAAGATCAACCAGAAAAGCTCTTTGACATTGCTATGAACGGTTTGTCATACTGGTCTGATTCATATCTGCCTATGGGCTGTATTATTACTGTAGAAATGAGAGAGAATTTTTTCTTATTCTTCTCAGGTATGTAGCCGCCAAAACCAACGTCTGGAGAAGGTCAAAAGACACACAAATCAAACTTCCACTGTAGCCCAAAATAAATGTTTAGTACGCTATTTACAGCATTAGATATTCTGCCCAAGAGGAGGAAAAGAAAAAACTTTACTCCCTTATATTTTCAACAATTACCACAACGTTTTTGGGTTCCCTGTGAAACAGGCACCAGCCTTTCCGATGTGGCGATGTGCAGTATATTAAACAGACAATATGATCTCTTGTCCCCTACTACTGCATACTCTATACAGTAGCCCGTCTTCAAGACTGATCAGTGCAGCAAACAATGTTTCTGGAGCAATTAAGAACTTCAAGGATGCTAACATGGAGAGGCTGTATGTACAGAGACTCCCTGGAATGACTGAACTTAGAGGTGTTGCAGAAAAAGAAAAAAGCCAAATCCAATCAATTCAATTTATCATAATTGACTAGATAACAAGTTGGTAAACTGTATTCTGAAAGACGGAAAAAATCAATGGCTAACCAAATTTTCTATCCATCTGTGGAAATGATTCAACAAAGACAGAACAAATCCCATAAAAGATTTAGCCGGTTGCCCTCGCCTTACTTTTTTTTAATGACCACACTAACATATCAAGGCATATACAAAAAAAAAGCATATACAATGAAGGCGCTCCATGACTTCAGCGATATCGGATGTTCCGTCACTAATGAGAAATCAACATAAAATTTTAGCTCGAATACCCAACCTAGTGTCGTTCATTATATAATGAAGTTTCAAAACATCCCAAAGACCAACGACCTAGGCGGTACTTCAGGTCCCAATCCAAAAAATTTGTGGGAAAGTTTCTAGTGGAACCTACACCATAACACTGACAAAGTGCGTGCAATCAACTTGCCTGCCTTCCTACCCCTTTGACAACCGAGATAATCTTGGTGTGCTTTACTCAGTCAAAAGGGAGAAACGGGCAATGCTATCTCCCTGGTCAAGAGAAAAAGGGAGGTAATACCTCCTCTGAAGTCTGAATGAAGGATGAGGTATCTGGCAAACTACGAGAATCTCATGTTACAATTCTAGCAAAGACGAGATTGGCTATTTTTATTTGGAGCAACAGTTGTATGCCTGCAGAGTTCAGCTATAAATAAATTCCGTCAAGCAGTTTTCGTTAGACTACGGTGACTACCTGCACCCCCACTGCATGCTACCCCTTGGAAGGAAATATGCTACATATAGTTTCATGTATATGGCTCTAATTTGGAAGATTGATATGGGGAATCTTAACATTCTCTCATCTGACCTGGGTCTCACAATAAAATATATTACCACTACCAGGGAGATAGGACCTTTCAATCAGAGAGATATATCAGTTCTGTTTTTATCCTAGATGGCCAGTACGAATTCAAACTGCTTTTCCTATCTTATCTCAAAAGCGCCCATTTCGATCGAGGTCAGTTAGAAAGTAAAGACATCCCAAAGCCCCCAAAAGGTAGTCGTCTTTCAAGAGCTTTGCCTCCATGATAAACTACTTACTCTCTATTAACACCTAAACCCTTCCCTCCCCCCCCCCCCCAAAAAAAAACCAAAAAACAACTAAAAGACTTCAACCATGTTTATGCCTTCTATTTTAGACGGAATAAAATAGCCAACATTTAAAAGATGAAACCAGCATATCAGATGGATTTCAAACTCAAATAGGAATAGTAAAACATTGATGCCTGCCGGAAGAAAGCAACAGCCAGCAGCTATTGGCAAGTCAAATTAGGAAGCCAGAGAAACATGAATCAAGGGAATCGTCTTGACTGAAATGTGCATGCTTATTCTGGCTAGGAGTTGATATGTCAAATTCAGGAGGACATTCAAACTATACATGCTTGCAGGGATCACATACAAAAAGAACTTGATGGAGTGGGAAATTAATCAGCAGAGGCTGAGAAGTTAATAAGAATAACCTGCTCAGAGAAGGAGATTGGGGTGCAGACTGCTGCATTGGAGATGTAGAGTTGACAATCTTCCAAAAGTGCAATGGAGACTCACCCCTGATTATGTGATAGAGTTGCTACAACTACACCCGGTAGGATCCCCCACCCCCCTCCAAAAAAAAGGAAATGTTTCTAATAGTCGCAGAAAGACCATTGCAAAGGGATTACTCGTACACTTTTAGATCATTTGTGTGTTGTGACCCCTTCAAACGTTTGAACACCGACACTAAAACTATTAAGGTACGTTGAAGATGGAAACAATGTAAGAGCTAAGAAGTGTCAAGGTCCAATATCCATGCTAAGGCTGGACTTGAGATATAATATAAATCAAAAGTTCTGTTACCTTGGGCAAATAAGAGGACAACCGACCATGCACCTCAGATCCTGGACCAAGAGCGAAATTCAAGAACGACAAAATCAGCTTTGCCTTGAGCTTCTTCCTCAAAGCCACAGTCAAACGAACGGCCCTCAGAATCCTCCGAACCTCACGTGCATATGCTCCAATCTCAATCAAGGAACCGATGTCTTTCAACTCTAAAGCCCAAAGTTATCCACATCAATACCAACAAAAATCATCCATTGGATCATACTCAACAGTAAAATTTCCTAGATAAAATTCAAATTAAAAAGAAACCCTAAAATAGACATTAAAACTAGACATACGCTGCAGAGTTGAGGGGGCATTGGTGGCAACAGGTTCAGGTGAAGCTGGTTGATCTTTCATCTCTACGTCTTGAGTCATATTTTTAACAAGATCTGAGAAGTAGAACGGATATATTAATAAACAAAAACAATAATCCAGCATATTCCATCCTGACTCGTAGTTACAAGTAGAAATCTATGAAGAAAAAAACATAATGGAAAAAGCGATTTTTTTTGCAAGAACTTAACCCAAAAAACCTTAGGAATAAGCTCGAACAACACTGCAAACCAGACACACACTCACACAAATCAGCATTTACGATGAGATATCTTTCGGACTCAACAACGTATACCCCAATATGACATAAAGATAAAAAAGAAAGTAGAGAATATAAATAATTTCTTCGCCAACACTCTATAGCAGATCCAAGGAGACACAACTGCAAATGTTTAAATTGCCAAAAAAAAAAAAAAGTACGGGAAAAAGATCTCGATTCCCCTTCTGAGATAGACACATGCTGTAAACTCTCAAGCGGAAACCCTAAAATTCAGAATTCAAAGTGACATGAGAGTTCTAGGATTCCGGTAGGCCTGCCGGTGCTTACTTCTGCTCGCAATTCCGGTGGTTGCTTCTCTCGCCGCGCCGGTTGTTACTTCAATTTGATCAACAAGTGATTACGTCGAATTTTCCCATTTATCTATGGGTATTTGGTAGACAATGTTAAAAAAGCATTTATTATTATTTTTTTATTTTTTTATTTTTTAGAACATTCGAGCTTGAGGCTCATCCCAGGTGGTTAGCCACCTGGGCCTTTCCCTGGCCTAAGTGTGAGGTCCAGGGTTCGATCCCCGCCCCCCGTGGTTTAAATCCTTTCGTTGCTGAAAAAAAAAAAAAAAAAAAAAAAAAAAAAAAAAAAAAAAGAACATTCATTAATAAATGACAACAAAAGCAACGATGGAAAGGTGTCGGATTCAAGTCCAAGTAAACACAAATTCTATGTTCGTTATGGACCATCAGAAAAAAAAAATTTGGTTATGGACCAAATCTTATATACCAAAACCGATGTAGGGACATCTTCGAAGACACGTGGCAGACACCTCAGCATTATTTTATTTTATTCGTTATTTTCTGTTATCCTTTTTTGTCTGGTAGCCTATTGTACTAGCAGCAACAGATGGGTAGTATAAACGTTTATAGCTTTTGGTGGTAGATTTTGGATAATATTTTCTGTTGTAATCAAAGAGCTACTTTGCTCTTGTTTCTATCTTCAATATCAGACGTTTCTACGTTATTTAGTATCAGAGCCTTGGTTTCTCCTTGGATCCGCTGATGGCAAACGACGAGTCAGAAACGTGCCGGAACTCCGATCAAAATCGAGATCTGAAGACCGTTTGGAACTCAAAATGGAGACTTTCATATCAGAAATACAGAAAGCCGTGAAACAGCTAACGAATGAACCAGAAGGAACCTCTCAATCAGTGGTGGCGCGTGATATACCACGCACGCCAATGGAGGAGTTGAGCAGAGAGAAATCAATTCCAGGTCTAATGGGAGAAAGCAGCTTCAAGAGGACATCAAATGGAGTCCCAAAGCAGATCAGACCCATAAGAGACGGTCTTGGGAGACCACCGGACGAGAAAGGAAATGGTACGGACACTGAGACGGAAACACCAGAGTGGCAACTACAAATAGCCGAAAGAAACGAATACAGGGGACAACCAACGAAACCCATTTTAGGAACGAATGTTCAACCATTTTGACTCAAAATGGAAATTCCCACCTTTGATGGCACTATGAACCCAGAAGATTTCTTAGATTGTGTGGATTCGATTGAAGATTACTTTGAAGGTATGAACCCTCCAACTACTCTCAGATGCAAATTAGTTTCCTACAAGCTGAAAAGGGGTGCTAGATCTTGGTGGAAACAACTACAAAACAACCGAGTTTTAAATGGAAAGGCCAAGATCAATAACTGGACAAAAATGAAACAACTTTTTATCAGCAAATTTTTACCCGCAAATTACCAGAAGCAAACTATTCTAGAAATTCTACAGCTTCAAGCAAGGTGAGAGGTCGGTAAAGGAGTATACCGACGAATTCTTGAAGTTGGGGTCTAGAACCAACACTCCAGAAGGAGAAGAAGTGCAAATGGCCATGTTTATAGCAGGACTGAAAGATGAATTCAGGGATAAGCTCGAATTGGCACAAATTTGGAGTCTTAATGAAGCCATTAACATGGCCTATAATGTGGAGAAACAATTGCAAAGGAAAGCCAAGAACCCTCCTAGGAGATTATTTGGGAACAACTACAACCAATCACCATCGAGCTCTCTTCAATCTAAGGTCCCTGAATCTGAAACCAACAAATCCAAAACAGAAAAGTGCTAGATATACAGAAACCCGAATCCGGATCCGATCCATAATTGGATTGTCAGATCTGATTCTCAGCACCGATCGAGACGCTCGATCATGCACAGCGGAAGCTACGAATTAGATTCGTTTACGATTTTACCACGATATGATTCGCATAATAAATTAATCTACAAGAAGGTTAGTAGATTTACCCCAACCGGAGAGAAATATGCAATCGACCAAAGGTAGAAGCCGTGATCTTCTGGATTGTATCTCCAAGCGACGACTGGTAGACGTCGATCCTCACCGTAGAACCTCATCGAATATGCTCCAAGAAACACCCCAGGTTTTTCTTTACTTAATGGCTAGAACGAGAAACTAATTTTTCTCTTCTTTTTTTCTTAAGTGTGGCACCAGTCTAGTTGTATATTGTGTTGGGAGGAATTCTCTTTATATAGGAAAATAACTACTAACGAGAGAGTTATCATTTTCACACCACAATTACCTATTCCCATAAGGAAAAGATATTTGCCATAAAATAAGAGATAATTCCCAAAAAATCAATCTCTTATAATAATTATCTAACAAATAAATAATTATCTAATTACACATGTGACATAATCTAGAAAAAATTCTTTTCCTAATTTTCTCACAATAATAGGCGCCACAATTGTCAATAATTTTTAACATAAAATGTTTTTTCTATTTTACATATTATTTACCAAATAAATAATATTACATATTCATTAAATAGACCAACTATTTAATTTATTCTCGAGTTCCATAAAACGAAAACACTCTCGTGTGTTAGAGCCAACCCGGGACCATGGACCTATAACCAAATAACTCCAATAAATTGAATAAAATGTTCATCGAATGTAATATTTCTACTCAACTTATTAATTCCGAATTACGCCACCATAAATCCGAAATCGAACTCTATCGATTATAGATATAACTTATTCTCAAAACGTCGAGTCGAGTCGATAAGTGTCCATTGATATAATCATTACATATAAACTAACCCTCCATAGACTATCCGTAATGAAGCGGGAATATTTCCGTAAACCTTCTTCATTACGTCTCATCCTTATTTACCATTAACCCACTAGTGATCAATTAGTTCATAACCAATACGAACTCCCGGGATCGATCAGTTTCTAGGATTAACAAATAAGAGGATTGTCTTTCTACTTCCCGCAGGAAGGAATGGATCCCATATCTGTGAGACACACACTTCTCACTTGATAACGCTGAAATTATCTCAGGTTGTTCAGGGTGGTATTACGGTGGATATCTGGCTGTTGTACTGGTGTGGATCGGGGAGCTGGATGCTCCGGTGGTGGTACCGTGTAACGCAAGAAAAGGAATGGGAGAATTTGGCTTTGCCTTCTCTTTTTATTGATTTTCTCGTCCCCCCTTTGGAGGGTCACATATGGCGCTATTTATAGGGAAAATGTTATACATTGTTAGATAATTACGATAAAGGACATCGGTGATGTGAATACATATCGAATGCTCAATCTGCCGGCCGAGCCGGGCGACTCAACTTGGGGAGGCACCACGTGCAGCGGATTGTCCCGAAGGTTGTCGCCCCTTCTTTTACTCGAAGCGAGCCGCCGGTCCGACATGTGCTCACCGGTATCCCGCGATCGGAGCGATACCCTGAGTCATTATTAGGAATATCCCTATCAATGGCCCCTACTCCGCACCCTTGGCATTTCTCGATCTGAGGTGGGAGTACTTTCTGTAAGATCGCCACTTATTGGATGGTTCCATTTTCTTTTGATTCGATACCTCAATCCTTTTGCTTAGTCAACGGCGAGGTAGTACTTTGACGAGTAGCCTTGACTTCATTGGATTCGCATCTTGGGCTTTTAGCCTAGCCTGTGGGGAAAAATGTAATTGGGCGGACAGCCTAAGCTTCTGAGGATTTGGCATCTTGGGCTTTTAGCCTAGCTTTGATTCAAGTCGTATTTGGGCGAGTAGCCTTGACTTCATTGGATTCGGCATCTTGGGCTTTTAGCCTAGCCTGTGGGCGGTCAGAATTGGGCGGACACTAAGCTTCGAGGATTTGGCATCTTGGGCTTTTAGCCTAGGCTGATTCGAAGTCATATTTGGGTGAGTAGCCTTGACTTCATTGGATTCGGCATCTTGGGCTTTTAGCCTAGCCTGTGGCGAAGCTGTAATTGGGCGGACAGCCTAAGCTTCTGAGGATTTGGCATCTTGGGCTTTTAGCCTAGCCTGATTCGAAGTCGTATTTGGGCGAGTTCACATTATATCGGCCCCCTGGCAAGCGTATTCATTACGGCTCTGCTTTGCCCGATTCCCACTTACCGTAGTTTTGGGTAAAAGACTGATGTGACCCGCCGCGAGCTCTGATTGGCCGTGACCTTTCGGGTATTCGTGCGTAATGATGGCAGTCCCAAATTTCGAAATTTGAAAGTCCCGCCCGTAATCTTATCCCTTGGATCTACGGGCGATGGACCGTTGGATCTGCTTTTCTCTTCTTATATAAAGGGAGAGTTGCCCAACCCCAAACATTTTCCGATTTCTCGTTTTAGCAATTTTATCGGCTGCTTCTGAGTGGACGCTCTCCGACGAGGCGATTTCCGGTAGGGCTTCGAAGATTTACTCCTGCCTTCTGCTTGTGTCTCCTGCTAATCATCAAGTAAGTCTGTTTCCTTTCTCGATTTATAGCATTCCCTCTAAGCCTGGCTTTATTCTCATTTGGGTTGGTGTAATTGAGTTTACACTCGTCGTTCCCCCTTCCCTGTTTGACAATCCTCTGGTCAGTCTGAGGCATTGAATAGCCCAGATCCTTGAATTGAGTTGGGCGCGGTTGCTGCCGTAATGGGTTTTCACTTAAGGTTTGCTCCCTGTGATTGGTGGGGTTCGTTGTAAGATGAAAAGACGGGGTGTCGAGACGGACTGGTTCAGATGATCTCGGCCCGGTTACCGCTGTCCTGGGTGATGACTTATCCACCTCGTTCTTTTCTTTTGTAGGATGTCTGAAAGCGACAGATCAGGAAATAGCGATGATGACGGTGTTCATGGCTATGCCTCTGAAGATGCCGATGAGGTGAGTACTAGCTCCGGTGAGGCGACGGGCGTGAGAGTACGGAGGATGATTTGGTGTTGGCCCAAGTGGTTCCCCGGCAACCTGGTGGTTTGAGGTCTGCATCTCGTAAGCTACCGAAAAGAAAGCTCGTCTCTTCGGTTGTGGCCCCCAGGGAGTTAAAGAGGTTTGGGAAGAAATCCGCTAGGGTTGCGAGTTTCTGCTCCAAAGGCGGTTGTGTCTGAGAGGTCCCAGCGGAATCAGGAAGGCGGTGATAATGTGGAGGAACCTAAGGAAAGCAGTAAGACTCCTAGACCTCGCAATGTCGAGGCCCTTAAGGAGGACAATGAAATCGACGCCTTGACAAACAGTCGAAGCAGATTGGGCGGCCATTTGTTCTCGCCTAGGACCCCAGCCTCCTCTCTCGAATTTCATATATCTCGACTTCCGTTTTAGCGGCTTCGAGACGCCGAGAGAACCGAGCCGGCGTGAGGTTGAAGAAAGATGGTCTGGTTTTGTTTTTGGATCATTTTATGGCTGGTCTCAGGCCGCCATTTGACCCTTTCTTTGTCGAGGTCATGTGGAGCTTGGCAGCCCTTCCCTGTGATTTTACCCCTGGCGCCGTCCGGGTGGTTATGGCTTTCATCGTTCTTTGCCGTATCTTGGGTTACGATCCCTCGATGAAGGTGTTTCTGAAGTTTTATACCTTCAGCAAAGCGGCCACAAATAAGGCTGATTCAAGCAATTTCCTGGCGACCAGAGCAAAGAAATGTCGCCTGTTTTACTGGACTTCGAATAAGGTCCGAGGCTGGAACACGAGGGCCATGTTGGTGGAGTCGAAGTTTGGGTGGCCCTTCCCTAAGTTTGACGTTCGCCCCAAAAAGAGGCAGAACAGTGTTGTCGTGTCCAAGATTCTCGACCATGTTGAGCAGGAACTTCTTGAGAAGCTTCACGAATTTCTCGGCTGGGATGAGGAGAGTGAGACTCAGAAAAGGACTTTCAGCTGGAGAAGTTTGATTGATATGAAGGCCCCCTTTTGTTGTGTAGCCGGTATTCCTGGACCGATCATCGCTCAGCCCGTTGTGAAAGCATCCAACCTGGGTGTTTATGAGGATTGGTATGCCGAGTGCCATCATGGGAGGTGTTTCCCTACCTAGTGTCAGATCTGTACGGGGATTGAGGCGTTGCGGCCTGCTAGTAATTCCCCCTTTTGATTTCGTTTTTCTTTTTCTAACTCTTTTTCGGTAGCTTTGTTCATTTATTTTGGGATTTCGACTATTTTTCCTTCATGTTCTGCAGGCACCATGGTGATCGCCAACACGAACAGGAACGCTATAATGAACCGTCTTAGGGATGAGAAGAAAGCTCGACAGGCCTTGTTGGGTGCCCGTGAGCCCATGAACCCTCCCCCTGCCGTGAGTATGGAAGACGCTCCTGTTGGTGAAGGCACATCCGCTGCGGGGCCGTCTGAAGTTGTGTTCGCGATCGGCGGTGCCGTTGTTGCCAAATCGACCCGGATCTGCGCGCAGCCCTTAGAGGTGAAGAAAACCGCCGTGGTCGATGAAGCGCGAAGAAAAAGACTCTTTGGGAGGAAAGATTATGTCTTGGTAGACGAGGAAGAGCCCTCGATCAAGTCTTTATTGACCCATTGCTCGTGAGTCTGGGTCGAAGGTGGTCGAGGCTCTAGTGAGGTAGTGGCGCCGATGATTTGACCGAACGATCCGCAAAAGGGGTTGCCGCCGACATCGAGCCTCGCCACTACCGGGTCGGTGCGGGGAGGATTCAAATAAGATGAAGGTTCCCGTGGGATTCAAGGGGAAGCGGCCCTATGGTTGTTGACCATGAATTCTGGCGACCTCTTTCTTCCAAGACAATTTGGGAGTTATCTCGCTTTTTTCGATGTGATTCCTCTGCGAAATCTGAAGCTAAAACTGCCCGATGCCCCTCAACTGATGGTCGGTCATGGCGTCGTCAACAGAATTGCCCAGGCCGACGTGGTGGCGTCGACAGCCTCTCTGGGGCCTTCATCTAGTCGGCAGCTTTTGTTCGAAACACTTGGTCTTTACGGGACCACGGCTAGTGCGGTAAAGTATCTCCCATTTTGTGTTTTCCTTTGTTGAGTTTTCTGGCTCTAAGCCTTTTTTTCCCTTCAGGTTGCCACCAAGCTTAAGCAGATCGAGTGGACCTGTGATGAAGAGGCGAGGCAAATGGCGAGTCAGATGGCTGAGATGAAGATGAAGATGGTTGCTGAGGCGGATCGGGCGAACGCGGCAGAGCAGAGAGAGAAAAAGCTTGTGGCCGAAGTTCAGACTTTATCCCGGAAAGCTTAATCTGCGGCCGATCTCCAAAAGTCTGCTGAGTCGGAGAGGGAGAAGGCTCTTGCCAAGGTGATAGAGGCCCATGAGCTTGTCGACCGGCTGAAGAGCGAGTTGGTTGAGTCTGGAGCCGCTGCTGCTGATACTGCCCGCAAAGTTGGTGATGCCTTGCTGGATGGATTCGATCAGGGTTTTTACCATGCCTCGAGGTGCCTTAAGGCGTTCTGTGAAGGTGCCCCGAACCTCGAAACCTTGCAGGATTGGCTGCTTATGGACCAGGATGATCCTGGAGCCGGGTGTTTCACCCCGACCTTCCTTACACCGCCGCCCAGATTGAGGATTTCCGGTCGAAACCTGGCGTGGTAGGCGATTTGGGATCCCCGCAATCAATGAAAGAAATCTTCGTGGCATGATGCTTGGAGATGGAGAAAGAAGCTCTCGAGCTTGTCGCGAAGCGAGGCGGGGCGCCGTCATTGGCGCCAAGAGGGCAAAATTCCCGAGGAGGAATGTGACAAATTTTTGAATTTGACTGGCTTCATGTAGAGACTCCTCCTTCGGATAAACAATCTTGATTTGACTCATTTTTTATTTCTGTTGTATTCGTGAGTTCGATCGCTATCCTTCGGCTCCGGCCTTCATGCATGCACCTTTTTATTATGACTTTGTATTTTGAATGGTGCTTGATTTTTGCTTGTCTTGCGCTCTTTTCAAGTTCGTTTGCTTTCAATGTATTATATGTGTGCGGGCCCTCGTGTCGGTGAGGTCGGTAGCCTTCGTATCCGGAATCGCCGAGACGAAAAGTTTTCCTGCGCTTTGTAGCTTTGTAGCGCTAAATAGCGGCCCTCTGGTTTTGGTAAGGTCGAGTTTGACGTTGAGCTTTCGAAAACAATTGAGACACCCTTTGTTCAGATAACCCGTAGCAATGTTTGAAAATTTTCACCCTGTTGCCCTTTGTTTGGAACAAGGTTGATGATGGACTTGGTCAAAACAAGTTTTTAGCCATCCTTCTCTCGCTTCTGCAGTTCTGGCGGCTTGATGCGGCTTCCTTGTTCCGAGTGGGATCGCACGTTTTAGGCGATGTCCTTCTTATGATTTGATGGTTCGACTTCCACTGTCACGTCCTGTCATAAAGCTGTGACGTTTGGTCAGCTGCCATTATTTTCCTGTTGCTGACGCTTGGGAAACCGTGAGCACGTCGGCCGCTTCGGATAATCGCTCCTCAGCGTTAATGAGATTTCGATTTTCGAAATCTGAACAGGCGTCTCGCCCGTGCCGTTGGATCAAAAGTTTTTTCCTCCGTTGGATCATTTATTTTTCACTATAAATGGAGGGCTTTCTCTCACGTTTCTTCTGCATATCATAACTCTACTCCATTTTCTGATTATTCCGCCGTCATGGATGATTTCAATAATTCGATTTTCTTTCAGACAGCCTCGCCTCTTGCCATTTCCAATTTTCTATCTGTTTTTAGTGATCTTCCTTTCCTGCCTGAAAGGGGTTTGAACCGTCGGAAGATTTGCTATGCTCAACACCAGCGTATTGTCCGGATGGGATGGTCTGATTTTCTGGGGGCTCCCAGGGGGGTGTACAACGCCACCATTGTGCGGGAATTCTATTCCGCATTATCTGTGGTGGTGCTGCCTAATACCTCCTCAACTGTTGTTCCTCTCCGGGGTGTCCATGTTGTTATCTCCCCTGAAATCATCAATGGTGTCCTCCATTTACCTTCCCTCCAAATTATATACATTATTATGAGACGGCTTGGTGCCTGGCGAAGATGTGAGAAGGCGTGTTTACGGGCCGCAAAGACTTAGGCGGTTGATCCCTGTGATTGGAATCCATTGCCCGAGGCTATGCTTCGAGATGTCCCAGCCTGTCGGGAGTGGAAGAGGTTTATTAATTCCAGTGTTTTTCCTTCTTTCGACGCCGAAGAGATCTTCGAGGCCGAATCGCATCTTCTTTATGCGATTCTCGGAAGGAGGCGAGCGAAGTGAGCATCGACCGGGGCGGCTAATCTACCGCTCCATAATTACATTTGTTTGCTCGAGACAGCACTTCTATGGGCCTATCCCTTTCCCAAGGCTGATTTCGCACTTGTGCGTTGGTTCTCCTGAGATGCCTGCGTCTCCTGCTGATGTTTTTTGTGCCGCCCGTGCCAATGTCGAGTTCGCCCGAATCGATTCGGACACGTCGACGGATTCCGAAGTTAATTGAGTTTAGATTTTCTTTTCGTTTTGTCTTGTAAATAATCGGCTTTGTAGGTCTTTGTATGAAAATTTTCCTTTTTGTATCGTTTTTGTTTTGCTTGTCTGGACTTTTACTCTTTGTTGAAGTCGATGTCGGAATCGAAGTCGCTTGAAGTCTTGTGACCTTTGACCTAATCGGCGCGTTAATGACCGTTGCTTTTTTCGAAACGTCGGGCCCATTAATGTTGGCAATGGCGTCTGAATTCAAACGTTCGTGACCCCTTGTCTTCCCGCCTTTCTGAATTCCTCTCCTCCTCCTTTCTTTGCTATTTTTCTGCAATCTTTTCTTCCTTTCGAAATCATATCTTCAAACTCTGTGTGTTCTTATTATTTCACTATGTCTTCTTCATCCGAGAGTTCGATCCCGAGTCCATCATATCTAACCCTCGCTTTAGATGAGGGCTTTCGATATGCTTTCGCCTGATTGCCTCTCCATGGCTAAATGTTTTTCCATAATTACTTGATGATTTGCCCCTTATGCATGAGAGGGGACTGGATCAAGATCGTATTGGTCCAGGCCACCGGGTTAGAATTCTCGTCAATGGTTGGGAGAGATTCGTGGCTCCCCCAGTTGGGGAGTATAACCTGACATTGGTTCGTGAATTCTATTCCGCCCTGGCGGCGGATAATGATGCTGAGGATACCACCACCGTTGTTGTTCGTGGAGTGACGGTGAACTTTACTCCGGCCATTATCAACGAGTTTTATGGCCTCCCTAATCCGGTGAGGATTACGACGACCTTTGGGACCTTGAAGATCCGATCAACTATTTTGGCACTCTTGCCGTGGCCTTTGAGTCTCTCGCGCGCACGAGTGGGCGGATAACATGGAGGTCAGAGTCCATATGCTCAGTCGGCCGGAGAGGGAGTGGAAACGTTTCTTGAATACTCGGGTTTTTTGTATGCCCGATTATAAGGTGGTCACTGAAGATGAGGCGTTCGTTCTTCACGCCCTTTCATTGCCGGACGTGCCAATTAACTGGGGTCGTCTGATTCACCAGGAGGCGATCAAGTTCGCCCGGCTGATGGATGTCGGTCTGGTAATGCCATTTTCTTGGATGATCTCCAATATGTGTATTCGAAGCCATGGCATGCCGGTGTGTCCAACCACTGATGTATATATAGCGGCCCCAGCTCCCGACACATAATAATAACAATAGTTTTTTTTTTTTTTGGGAGAATTTCCCTCTTTGTATAAATTTTTCTTTAATGAATTTCGAATTTTGAAATTTTGACCACTCTGTTTCACTTGTTTGAGACGAAATTCATTTGTACTAAATAAGAGATGAAAGAGGTTTGATGCTCTTATTCTAATCATTATTTCGTCATGGAAAATAAAAATAAGAAAACTGAGGCCGCTGGTCTTACATGTAATATCTCTTTAGGTTGTCGTGCGCGGGGGCTGTTGAATTCGTGGCCCTCCTTGTCTGCGAGAATGTAGGTTCCCTTTTTGACAAATCTTGATACTCGCCAAGGACCTTCCCAGTTTTCAACCAGCTTTCCTTTGTCTGTTTTTTGGCCTGTGGCTTGTCGTTTTCGGAGAACGAAATCCCCCACTGCAAGCGAGTGATCTCGGATATGCTGGTCATGGTATCTCTTGGCGGCTTGTTTGTAATTGACCAGTTGGGCCCGGGCTTTCAAACGTATTTCCTCCGCTAAATCCAATTCGATTTGTCGATTAATCACGTTCTTGGCTTCGTCAAAGTGAGAGACCCTAATGCTTGGGAGTGCCATTTCAACCGGTGCCATTGCCTCGGAGCCGTATGTTAGCGAGAACGGGGTTGCCATTGCCTCGGAGCCCAGTACTTTATCATCTAGGCTCTTTTTCAGTACTTTCAGTACCTGCTTGTTGGCATTCTCCGCCTGTCCGTTTCCCTGGGGATAGCATACCGAGGATCGCCAATGCTTGACGTTGCTCTCTGGCGCGTAGTTGTCGAACTCGTCCCTAAATTGTGGCCCGTGATCGGATACGATAGCTCGTGGGACTCCGAATCTTGTCCAGATTTGGTCCAGTAAGAAATATATGATATCGCTGGAGCATATTTTCACGAGCGCTTTCGCCTCAATCCATTTTGTGAAGTAATCCACGGCGACGACCACGTATTCGCATCCGGATCTGCCCTTTTTAGTGGGCCGATGAGGTCGATGGCCCACATGTCGAAAGGCCAGGCCGCGGTGACTATGCTCGCTTCTACCGGTAGTAGTCGGGAATATCTGCGAAGCGTTGGCACTTATCGCAACCCTTTGCATATCTTTCAGCGTCTTCCGCAAGTTTCGGCCAGTAGTATCCTGCCAACAGCACCTTCTGCGCGAGGGTACGGCTGGAGGGGTGGCCGCCGCACACTCCTTGGTGCAGCTCTGTGAGGATTCCATGTATCTCATCTGGCCGAACACACCGTTGTAGCGGTTTCGAGAATGACCGCCGGTATAAAATTCCATTTAGTATGGTGTACCGTGCAGCCTTTTTTCTCAAGGCTTGAGCCTCTTTGGCGTCCTCTGGTGATACCCCGTTTTCTATGTACGCTTTTATCTCGTCTATCCAGGACGGGGTTGATGGTTGGATGTCCATGATTTCGTCCCGGTTGACGGCGGGCTCCTCCAGGTACTCGAACATGATCGCGGGGTTGCTGAATTCGTCTTTAGACATGAGTTTGGACAGGTAATCCGCCCGCTCATTCTGTTCTCGTGGTATGCCCTTGAATTCACAATATTTGAAAGCGCTCCTGAGCTTTCTGACGAGGTTGAGATACTTCTTGAGTATCTCGTATCTTGCTTCAAACTTGCCATTTATTTGGCACACTATTACTTGTGAGTCGCAAAACACCTCTAGGCTTTCGACGCTCATAGATCTTGCCAGCTCCAAACCAGCGATGACCGCTTCGTATTCGGCCTAATTGTTGGATGCGGTGAAATTGAACCGCAAGGTTTTTTCAATCTCTTCGGATGAGCCCGGCTCCAGAAGTATTATCCCAGCGCCACAACCATTTCGGCTCGCGGCCCCGTCGACGTACATCTGCCAGCAGAGGGTGGGTCTATTCGGCTCGACCTCTATTGGGGTGTTCGATTTGTCGACACTCGGCGAACTAGGCTGTCTGGTGGGTCCTTCCTCCGTGAAGCTAGTTTCAACAATAAAATCTGCCAGAGCTTGGGCCTTGATAGCCTTTCTGGGTTCATACCGAACGTCGAATTCGGTCAGTTCTATGGCCCAGCGTAGCATTCTGCCCGAGAGGTCTGGTTTGTGCAATAACTGTCGTAAAGGACTATTTGTTAGGACCACGATTGAGTGTGAAGAAAAATAGGCCCGGAGTTTTCGGGCAGCAACAACAAGCGAGTAGGCTAACTTTTACGCATTAAGATAAGCGGCTCTCAACGGGGTCGAGGGCTTTGATACATAATAAACGGGCTTTTGGAGGTCCCATCCTCTCCCGACAAGAATACACTGCAACGGCCCGGTCCGAAGCGGCCAAATACAAAAAGAGTTCGTCCCTAATGCCGGGCTAACTAGCGGCGGAGGGCTTGCTAGATATTCTTTGACTCGCTTTGAAGGCACAGGAGCATTCTTACGCCCACTCAAAGGTCTTGTTCCTTGAGAATTTTAAAGAAAGGAGGCACTTGTCTCATGGATCTCGAGACGAACCTTCCTAATGCGATGATTCTGCCGTTTAGTCTTTGAACCTCTTTCACACATCTCGGCTCCTCCATGTTAGTCAGTGTTGGAGGGATTTTGCATCATTAAACAAAAGAAAATTTATAAACCCTAACTACCATGCAAAACTAACTCCTAACCGGCCGAATACCGGGTAATTGATAGTAGAGCGAGATAAGTAAGGGGTCGATCCACAGGGAATTGGGATGTTGAATCTAATTTCATTAATTCTCTCAATTGTTACTCAAAGAATGAATAAACAAAAGGCGAAAGAACAAAACATAAAAACAGAAAAAACATAAACGAACAATCAAAATAAATCTAACCTAAGAAACATGGGAACAACCAAAGTACAAACCTAAGTGATTTCAATTCTAGTTAATCTCATGATTCTAATTCAGTTTGTGGTTTCACCTTTCACGAGACACAAATCCCTAATCTCTTAGTGAACTTATCTCTCAAGCGATGAAAGCCTACTTCAGAGTGAATTCAATTATCTATCTCTCATCTTTCGAGTGTTGAGACCGATTTACCAAACAAAACTCGGGTGTAGATTCAATTAACTCTCGTTTTAAAGAACCTAACAACCTAGGAATCTAACTCATTAACTTGTCATCATTAATGGCTAAAAACCCTATCTTTCTATGGTGATCTAGCGTTTACGCAACTTCCGTATTATAAACATCAATCGTGAACTAATCTTTCGATTCTAATTCACATGGCATACAAATTGCATAGAAAAATACCAACTAAATCAAACGTCATGAAGAAAAACTGAATTAACTTAATCATAAGAGAACTCACATAGTCTTGGATACAATGGTTGAAACACCATGGAAATGAAAAGAAAAGCTACATAATCTACTCCTATCTAACCTCGGTTCACCCGAGCACAAGGCTCGGGTGACCGCCTTCAAACTCTCAAGATGCGGCCAGTGTTCTCTTTTTGATGTGAAGAAAAATATGGATGCCCTTAGGGTTGGGGCGACGGTCGTTTAAATAGAAGATTAAGTCGGTTTAGGCAAAGCGGCGGCGGACGCTCGTTTGAATACATGGGCGCCCGTCCATTTGCCTTGACGGAGAGTCAACGCTGCGTCAAACTTTGCGTCTGGAGACTCAAATGTAAAATCTCTTCTAGGGCGCTTCGTCCACTTCACCAAACGCCCGTCCACTATTGAACGCTGTCGCTTGGATGGGCGGCTCGTCCATATTGACTTGAAATCGAATTTCTTGATTTGTCCAGCTTTATCTTGATTTATTTCTTTCCTTATCTCTTTTATTCTTCCATATCTTTAATTGATCCTCTTCCATCTCGAATTTAGCCTTTTAGGATCATCTTTTCCATCATTAATTGGGTATCTACAAATATCAAAAACATACCAAAACGTAATAATTTCCAAAATAATATAAAAACATCAAATAAACATAAAAATCGATCGTTTTCATATTTAATCATTAAAAACCTCATTTACTCAATATTTGACTATAAGGCCCGATATCTATGAAAATAATCCATATATGGGGAAATTGATTCATAAAATATATATGAAAATCACTATAATTTGGCCCTAAACAACACCCCCACATTTTATCTTTTGCTCGTCCCCGAGCAAAACAAAACAAAACCAACTCGAGATAAATAAACATCTATGCAAATATGAAGCATATTTATTAACTTAGAAGTTCACCCAAGTGAGTGTGTGCATAGCCATAATAAACTTCCACTAAGTTCCACAATTTGAAAGTTATTCAAACCAAAACTAGCCCGGTTTCCCATCTAAGTTAGAAATATTCAAAAAACTATAACAGCACTTTACAAGACATACATATCCCAAAAAGAAATAGTAGAGAATATCTAAAACATTTCTGACAGACTCAGAGGATAATCCCTACAACATATCTTTCAGTTTATACTGGGGATAAGGTCGACGATAACTAAGTCGTTACTAATTCATAATAATATATTTCAATATTTTCACTTTTTCACACTTTTCTAACACACATCGTAATAAGCTTTTGCCCTCATAGCGTAATAGGACATTTCAAGATAATCCCTACCTTACTCCAATCATAAGGCGCTATATAAACCGATCGTCGTGAGCTTTTGGTCATCATAGTGGAATAGGACATACGTGGTACACCCTACCTCACCCAAATCATAAACCAGCTTCCGACACACACAATTACAATTATGTTTACTTAGAGATTTCTGGCTGGTAGTGGAAAAGATTATTTTCTAGTAGCACATACCACTGAGCATAACACCTCAAGTAAACAATTTATTACTATTGCAAAGACTTAATCACGCTTTCACTTATCACATTCAAACTTACAGATATTCACGAGATGTCATACTTTAATCCTAGAATACAAACTACTAAACTTTTCAAGAATTGTACATAAGCAAAGAAACATGCTATAATCATCAAAAATCTCCAACTAAAATGGGGTAGGCTTTCAACATTTAGCTCATCATTTACTATGGCATGTGAAAAGAGTGTCGGGTGAAACAACTAAAATTACTAAATATACGAGAATATAGCAAAAATGATATAAACTCAAGCAAAGATATGCCTTTGTCTACTCGGGATATAACAAAAAAATTGAAAATTAAGCACTTTTCATAGAAATACTAACAATATGAGCAAACGAAAGTAGACACATAAATCATCTATCCCTTCCCCACACACTAGATTGCAACTTGTCCTCAAGTTATACGAAATAATAAATTAGAGAACTTAGCCGATTGGATGTCGGGCAGTGCGAGAGGAACCAACAAGAACCAGGATTGCTTGCATAGCTCGATGAGACGTGAGCATCACAGACAACCGAATACATCTTTAAAGTGCACAATAGCTATAGAAAGTATCCTGCGCAGACTTGATCGGTGCAAAAAGAGTCTACGGGAAAAAGGATTATACATGTAAAACACATGGAAAAGAAGTTATAGAGATTCTTCAGATTAAGCTCATAGAAAGATGGAACATATACATGGAACATTACAAAGTAGTAGGCTAGGTGCAATTACATGTAAATGCAAACTACATGAAAAAATCCTAAGAAAATAAAAGAGTGATGGTATATGGAAAGCCAACAAAGAACCATACTGAAAAAAAGAGGTAGTATTACGAAACCGAGCGATTAACTACACTCAAGAAAAATAAAAGAAAGAAATAAATGATGTGGTGTTACGGGAACCGACAGTGACCACACTTAAGAAAAATAAAAAGAAAAATAGAAAAACAATGCAACTATATGAAATGCAACTAAATGAAATGCATTTATATGACATGCAAAAAGAAAATAAAATAAAAGAAAGAAAACTAGCCCATTAATTGCAACATAGCATGCATATATAAAATAAACGTCTACCACATAATGACAGGTTACGATAAACGACAGTGCTGTCACTAGTGCCGACGCGCCTTAAGACTTATCGAAAGTGATAGACTTATGGAAACCAACATCATCTATCTAAACAGTATAACTCATATGGAGAAAGGGCGTAGCATACGGAAAACCGGCGATAGCTACCCATATGAACTATAAAAACAAAGGAAGCACGTAAGTCTTAAAAGCTTAAAAGATTCATCGGAGCGGTATGTAGCATACGGGAACCGACATTAGCTACTAATTAACCATAAGAACAGTTATAGCTTACGAGAACCGATAAATACTATAACATGCCTAGATGAATCATATATAAGGAATTGATCAATTATCTAACATGGATTCATAGATGGAAAGGTAAAAACATATAAGTTCGTGGGCATCTATGTAAAAATCAATTAGCCACGTAAGCTCGAATGAAAAATCCACATCAAATAAAAGCATTGAAAATAAAATCAAGAAATTTAGAACCTGGATCAACCCCCGGACGAACGTTCACTTAGCGTTGAGGTGGGCGGGGGTTTCACCTTGCCTGCGTGACGCTGCCTGCGCTTTGAAAACCGACCGGACGGGCGTTCAGAAAGTATAGACGCTCGTCTGGTCCTCTAAATCAGAACATGATTGAAAATATTTGAACGGACGAGCGTCCCAATACTTCCCAACGCTGCTCACTGCGCAGATGAAGAATCGGGGCGGGCGTCCATGAGCGAGCGCGCCGTCCATACAACAAGAATGCACAGATGCAGCGGGAAAAACACAGCAAAACCCTAAATACTTATGAACACAACACAAAGAACACGAGATCACGGACAAAGAAACCTTATCAAATTAAGCACATGGGTTAGACTAGGTAACACATAAACATATAAACTTCACGTAAAACAAGTTGAGTAAAAAACTTTTGCACATTCTTAACCTAACGGTCATCGAAACACGGCAAAATAAAAACTCTCAATCTATTCGACGCTACTTTTATTGAAAGAATACAAAAATAAATCGTAACAAAATCGAAAAATTAATTCAATTAGATTCAACAAAACACCGATTCCCCGGCAACGGCGCCACTTTTGTTGGAGGGATTTTGCATCATTAAACAAAAGAAAATTTATAAACCCTAACTACCATGCAAAACTAACTCCTAACCGGCCGAATACCGGGTAATTGATAGTAGAGCGAGATAAGTAAGGGGTCGATCCACAAGGAATTGGGATGTTGAATCTAATTTCATTAACTCTCTCAATTGTTACTCAAAGAATGAATAAACAAAAGGAACGAAAGAACAAAACATAAAAACAGAAAAACATAAACGAACAATCAAAATAAATCTAACCTAAGAAACATGGGAACAACCAAAGTACAAACCTAAGTGATTTCAATTCTAGTTAATCTCATGATTCTAATTCAGTTTGTGGTTTCACCCTTTCACGAGACACAAATCCCTAATCTCTTAGTGAACTTATCTCTCAAGCGATGAAAGCCTACTTCCGTAGTGAATTCAATTATCTATCTCTCATCTTTCGAGTGTTGAGACTGATTTACCAAACAAAACTCGGGTGTAGATTCAATTAACTCTCGTTTTTAAAGAACCTAACAACCTAGGAATCTAACTCATTAACTTGTCATCATTAATGGCTAAAAACCCTATCTTTCTATGGTGATCTAGCGTTTACGCAACTTCCGTATTATAAACATCAATCGTGAACTAATCTTTCGATTCTAATTCACATGGCATACAAATTGCATAGAAAAATACCAACTAAATCAAACGTCATGAAGAAAAACTGGAATTAACTTAATCATAAGAGAACTCACATAGTCTTGGATACAATGGTTGAAACACCATGGAAATGAAAAGAAAAGCTACATAATCTACTCCTAATCTAACCTCGGTTCACCCGAGCACAAGGCTCGGGTGACCGGCCTTCAAACTCTCAAGATGCGGCTGTGCTCTCTTTTTGATGTGAAGAAAAATATGGATGCCCTTAGGGTTGGGGCGACGGCTGTTTAAATAGAAGATTAAGTCGGTTTAGGCAAAGCGCGGCGCGGACGCCGTTTGAATACATGGACGCCCGTCCATTTGCCTTGGACGGAGAGTCAACGCTGCGTCGACTTTGCGTCTGGAGACTCGAATGTAAAATCTCTTTCTAGGGCGCTCGTCCACTTCACCAAACGCCCGTCCCACTATTGAGCGCTGTCGCTTGGGATGGGCGCTCGTCCATATTGACTTGAAATCGAATTTCTTGATTTTTCCATCTTTATCTTGATTTATTTCTTTCCTTATCTCTTTTATTCTTCCATATCTTTAATTGATCCTCTTCCATCTCGAATTTAGCCTTTTAGGATCATCTTTTCCATCATTAATTGGGTATCTACAAATATCAAAAACATACCAAAACGTAATAATTTCCAAAATAATATAAAAACATCAAATAAACATAAAAATCGATACGTTTTCATATTTAATCATTAAAAACCTCATTTACTCAATATTTGACTATAAGGCCCGATATCTATGAAAATAATCCATATATGGGGGAAATTGATTCATAAAATATATATGAAAATCACTATAATTTGGCCCTAAACAGTCAGCGCCTGAATTTTCTCAGGGTTTGCCTCGATCCCCCTCTGAGTTACCATGAAACCTAGGAATTTCCCGGCTTGGACTCCGAAGGTGCATTTCGCGGGGTTGAGTTTCATAGAATGGGCCTTGACGTTATTGAAAATATCCTGAAGGTCGGCCAGATGGCCGGCGGTGGAAGATTTGACCACCATGTCGTCGATGTAAGCTTCCATATTCCTGCCGATTTGGGAGCTGAACACTTTGTTGACCATCCTTTGGTATGTGGATCCAGCATTCTTTAAACCAAACGGCATCATCTCGTAATAGTACATTCCGCCCGCGGCTCGGAAAGCTGTCAATTCTTTTTCCTTGCTGGACATCATCACTTGGTGATAGCCTGAGTACGCGTCCAAGAAGCTTAACATTTCGAATCCGGCTATTCGGTCGACCATTCTGTCGATTCTGTGCAGCTCATAAGGATCCTTAGGACAAGCCTTGTTCAGTCGGTAAAGTCGACGCTTACGCGCCATTTTCCATTATGCTTTTTACCATCACCACATTGGCCGACCAAGTTGGGTAATCAAGCTCTCGGATAATTCCCGCGTCAATTAGCTTGCTCACCTCTACCTTGATTGGCGTCCTCTTTTCTTTGGAGAATCGCCGAGCTTTACATTGGATGGGTTTGAAGCCTGGATTCACGTTCGATTGATGCATCGTTATCTCGGGTTCCATGCCTCTCATATCTGTGACTACCCAGCGAACGCATCCAAGTTCTCTTTTAACATCGTGAGCAGACTTTTCTCTTTCTCTTCACTCATCCGAGCGCCACTTTTATCCTCCTGGTCGGGGTATTTCTCATTAACGATTACCTACACCAACTCGTCCTCGGCGGTGAAGTCTGACTCGTCTCTGACCTGAAGGGTGTCGCAGATGACGGTCTTGATTCGACCAGGCGTCATCATTATTACCGCGCGCGGCTCGCCTCGAGCTTTCGTCGCCTCGATAGTGTCAATGCGGATCCTTCTAGATGCTGGCTCAGACGTCTCCCCCTGAGGTCTTTTGCCCATGCCCCTGGCAGGGTAATCGCTTCGATTTATAGTGACATGGTTTAGCGAGTTTGCGGCCTGGCCGGCGGCCACCGATCCTTCGTCGGTGTGTAAATTTCGTCCTTTGGTGAGGATCGAAACAATCATTTGAAATTTTCTCTGAGAGGGGACTCCGAGGATTGCGGTATAGTGGGAATGCGGATCGACCACTAGAAAGTTTATTTTTCTTTGCGGTATGGTGGCTGATCGCCGATCTCTACTTCCAAGTCGATGACGCCAGGGCGGATACTTTATCATTGGAGAATCCTCCAAAGATTCCCAAATAAGGCTTCGGTTGATATACCGATCTTGAAATGTTTCAATGTTTCCAAGTAGATGATGTCGCGCGCGGCCCCTGTATTTAAGAGTACTCGATTAACCCCGAAATCGTTGATCCCGACCTGTATCACAATCGGCAGCTCCATTGCCCCTGGTGGGCCCGCTAACTCACTCCTGGTGAACATTATCGCTTCGTTAAATCGGGAACCAGGATGACTGGTTTCTCCCTACCCCTGACATTGATCGCGTTAATCTGACTCTTGATGAGATGGTTGCTGGGGAATTCCTCTATGATTACCTTAATCTCGTTTCGATATCTTCGAGGCCCCCTGTCATCCTTGCCTCCGCGACCATTTTTCTTGTATTTGTCTAATTCCCCGTTTCTTATCATTTTGTCGATGATCCTTCTCAGTGTGAAGCACTCGTCGGTGAGGTGTCCGTGATCCTCATGGAAATCGCAGTACTTGGTATCGTCTCTCGAACTTGGATCGGACCTTATAGGTCTTGGCCGCTCAACCCCGTCCTTGATCTCAAATAGTATTTCAGATAGGCTTGCGTTGATGGGGACAAAATCGGACTCGTCAAACTTGAACGGTTTTCTGACTTCCCTATCTCGATTTTTCCCTCTCTTTCGATTATCCTTCCGATCTTTCTTGGGCTCGTCCCTATTCTCCTCACCCGAGTGCCTGGACTCATTCCGACTTTTTCCTTTTCCGGAAGACGAGGGAACCGCCTCCGTCAGCCCAAAGATGCGGGCTTGATTGAGGAGATCGCGTAGATTTGAGGGGGGACTCATGGCGAAGTGTGTTTTCATAGGGCCCTTGGCGATACCGTTCAGAAAACCCCTCTGAACCTCGTTCTCAGGTAGGTTTTTTGTTTGTTCATATACTCTAACGAATCGATCGTGGTAGCTTTTGCAGGATTCTCCATCTCCCTGTCGTATTTCGTAGAGATCCTCAATGGTTTTCTTAGGCCGCTCTGCCGTTTCAAATTCTTTTAGAAACTTTATCCTTAGCTCCTCCCAACTTTTAATTGAGCCGCGGGGTAGGCTTCTGAGCCAAGCAGCGGCTCGGTCCTGCATGCTTCCTACGAATGCCACACACCATGCCGATTTGTTTGATGTGGCTAGGAGTGTTCGGCTCTGGAAAGCGGCTATCCATTCCAACGGGCATGTAGTTCCCTTGTAATAGACGTATTGCGCGAGTATTATGCGCCTTGGAGGTAGTGACTCAGATTTCGCTTAAGAGAATGTCGATTCCTTGGGTCGGCTCGGTTTCCCATCGTGCCTGGATTTCTTTAACTCGGAAATTTCTCTTTCCATCCTCTCCATTCGGTCGTCCCCCGCCGGCGCGGCGCTTCTGGCGGGTACCATTTTCCTTCTGATGACATCGTCCGAGTCCGCGTAATATGCCGACTCCATGTCTTGTCCTGCTCTTTTCTTGTCTATGATGAGCCTTGCATCGTGGGGATCCTTGCCCTCATGAGGTGATGCGGCATTTTTCTCGGAGGCGGGTGGACCTAACCGTTGATGCACAGCTTTTTTCTCGATGTGCCCTAATCGTTCCAGGATCGACGCTTTCGCCACTTTTTTTCGGCATAAGTTTTCTTTTCTACCTGGCGAATATATACGCTTCCTTCCGGCTCTTCCTCGTTGTCCCAGTGCTCGGGCCGGTCGCGCACTTTTATGGGGGCGTTTTTATGATCCGGGGAGCAGAATCATTCCTCAATAGCGATAAGGGGTAGTTACACGCGCCAAACGCAGTTAGCCGTGATACATCCGTTTCACGTATTCTGCGTATGCTATAGCCGCTTTGCTGTGGTGAATCCGCCCACAGGGTCTCTTACGCCTCTCGGGTTTTTTCAACGAGCCGCTTCTTTGCCCTTGCGCTGTTTCGAGGTTCCCCCTGCTTTTCTCTCACACGGCTCGTGTGAACCGATGTCGAATTCCCCGTGTCATTCCCAGAATTAGACCTTCTTCGATTTATTATATTTCTGGCGTCCGTCTCTTTCTGCGCGTTACCCCATTCTGCGGTGGGGTTTCCCAGAGCGGGATCCACCTCACTATATTGGTGAGGGTCCCTTGCAGGTCATTTTCCTGGGGTAGGTGGAACGTGGACTTTCTCTTTCGTCCCTGCCATCTGTCCAACTCTGACTGGGTAGTTGTACGAGAAGTCAAATAATATTCTGACTCTCAGCTGCTCTGACACTCACCAACCCTGCATCGCTTTGACGATTCTCGGGGGCGTGCCGAGATATTCGATGGCGAAGTATCTCGTTGGATTTTCCACGGAGTCGATGTGCGGATGTTGGAATTTTGGGGACAATCTGCGATCTCTCCGCGTGAAGCCCCCGATTCCCAATATCCTATAAAGTAGCACGCTGATCCTTGTCTTCGACTAACTGTGCGAGGACTCAGGATAGCATGCAACGACCTCTGAAACTATGCTTTATTAAAATCTGAGCAACGGGCGTGATTCTTGCCATTCCCTTTGATGCATAAATTCTGAATGCTTTATTTTCTTGGGAGCACACTCGACAGTTTCACGCGTGCTTTAACTTTATCCGTGATTGAGCAACTATCCAAAGCGTAAAATGAAAGTTTTGAGACGCAGTTTCCGGCAAGGAAACCTACGATGCCAACTCCGACGAATTTCTCTATACAGAAACCACGAGAGAGGTGATGATTCAAACGCAGACTCGTGATTCTGAACAGAGAGTCGAGGAGGTTACCTTGTAGTGATGTTATTTCGATGTTGAACCGGACGTGTCAATGCAGTTGCCTGAAGAATTGAAGCTTCCTGTTGAGGAGTGTTGAAGATGATCCGGGAAAAAGGAGCCTTATCCACGGTGGTTATGAGATCTGTAGATTGGCTAAAGAGGGAATTTTCCCGATAACGGAGCCAACTGATACCGCTGAAATTATCTCAGGTTGTTCAGGGTGGTATTACGGTGGATATATGGCTGTTGTACAGGTGTGGATCGGGGAGCTGGATGCTCCGGTGGTGGTACCGTGTAACGCAAGAAAATGAATGGGAGAATTTGGCTTTGCCTTCTCTTTTTATTGATTTTCTCGTCCCCCCTTTGGAGGGTCACATATGGCGCTATTTATAGGGAAAATGTTATACATTGTTAGATAATTACGATAAAGGACATCGGTGATGCGAATACATATCGAATGCTCAATCACGTCGAGCCGGGCGACTCACGAACTTGGGAGGGCACCACATGCGGCGGATTGTCCCGAAGGTTGTCGTCCCTTCTTTTACTCGAGAGCGAGCCGCCGGTCCGACATGTGCTCACCGTATCCCGCGATCGGAGCGGCGATCCCGAGTCATTATTAGGAATATCCCTATCATCACTCATTCCAGAATAGTGCCAACGTGAAAGTGATTCGGACCGCGCCTCTTAGCGATCCTTAACGAACACATCAAACCCTATCATGAAACAAGCAGGAGTCTGTAATCACTTCATGATTAAGGTTAATCCATATATGATCATCTTGTGATTTAATAAGATTTCTCAATCATGGAATTATATGAGAAACTCAGATTAAATCGGTCCAGTCCTATATGACTGCGTCATATATAAATGCTCAACTTAGACAATCAATGTCGACGGTCCGGATAAGACGGTCACACCATAAAGTGTTCTGGGCGCATTAATGGTGGTTTAATCAATAGACCCCATACTTTGATTAACTTCACCACGGACTAACATTTCAAGTGTATCACCATAAACTTAATCCTCATGTGTGACACACACTAAGTTATATGGCTACATATGATACGACTTGGGGTTTTCAGTAATGTATTACTTACAAGCACGAAGCAAGTAATAAGATGAGAATAAATTTATCATTTATTAATACTAAAAACAATTACATAAATTGTCTTTCGGGCGCTACTTCCAACAAAAAGAACTCTGGCTCCTTCCCAAATCCTTATGCCAAATCAGCAGCACCCAAGTGCTACAGATGCAATCTCCCAAGCCACAAATCCCATGATTGCCCTAACAGGAAATAGGTCATATTGATGGACAAACAGGGGAATGAATATGAAGAACGTAAGATACAAGAAGAAGAAGAGGAAGTAGAAGAAGTAGAGATGGATGAGGGAACACTTTTGAACTGCATTGTACAGAGATTGATGCAGGCAGAACCTAGCCCGACTCAGAAACACGCCTTATTTTGGACCAGGTGCACCATAAACTCGAAGGTGTGTGAAGTTATCATTGACAGTGGTCCTAGTGAAAACCTTTTTTCTAGAGCAACAGTGAAAGCTTTGGGGTTACACACCACCCCTCACTCTCATCCTTACAAGATGGGACGGATTAAGAAAGGCCCAGAAAGTAAAGTTTCAGAAACCTGCAAAGTGAGATTCTCAATTGGTAAAACTTATGTTGAAGAGGTCTCTTGTGATATCGTAAAGATGGATGCCTGCCATTTTCTACTTGGAAGACTATGGCAGTTTGAGAGGGATGTGACTCACAGAGGGAAAGATAACACATATTCATTTTCATGGATGGGAAAGAAAGTGGTGCTGATACCCATGGGAATGAAAGAAGGAGGCAAGACTGAACCCCAGAAACCTAGTCCCAAATTACTGATTGCAACTGGAAAGGTTTTCAGGTCTGAGCTGAAGGGCAACACCAAACTATTTGGATTGTATGCCAAGGAAGTGTCTGATGGTCAAAACTATGAGGGGACTCATCCCAAGATCCAAGAGTTACTCCAAGAATTTGCAGATTTGTGTCCTAAGGAGTTACCAGCTGGCTTACCTCCAGTCAGGAGTATACAACACAACATAGATCTCATGCCAGGATCATCTTTACCAAACTTACCCCATTACAGGCTCTGCCCCAAAGAATAGAAGATCCTCCAAGATATAGTAGATGAATTACTAACAAAGCAAGTGATCCGACCAAGCACTAGCCCTTGTGCAGTCCCTGTCCAATGATCTATTTGATCATCTATGCAAAGCCAAGATTTTCTCCAAAATTGACATCACAAGTGGGTATCACCAGATCAGAATCAGGGAAGGGGATGAGTGGAAAACCAGTTTCAAGACACAAGAGGGCTTATATGAATGGCTAGTCATTCCATTTGGTTTGTGCAATGCTCCTAGCACCTTCATGAGACTCATGCATGAGGTAATGAAGCCATTCCTTAACAAATTTGTGATTGTGTATTTTGATGATATTCTGGTGTTTAGTCAGAATGAGCCAGAACATGTTCAGCATTTGAAACAAGTGTTCACTGTTTTGAGGGAAAATAGGTTGTATATGAATCTAAAAAAATGTCTATTTGCTACTCCTAAGTTGTTATTCTTAGGGTTCATAATTAGCGCAGAAGGAGTTCATACTGACCCTAACAAAATAGAGGCAATCAAAGACCGGCACGTACCAACCAACATTACCTCCTTTAGGGGTTTCCTAGGGCTAGCCTCTTTTTACAGGAAATTTATTAAGGGTTTCAGCCTGATCACCGCACTTATGACAGACCGCCTTAGAAAAAGGAACTTCAACTAGGGCCTGGAACAAATGTTTAGTTTTGAGGAAATCAAATCTAGGCTCACCACAGCACCAGTACTGGCCTTACCAGATTTTGACAAATTGTTTCAAGTAGACAATGATGCTTCTGCAGTAGGTGTAGGAGTTGTTCTCAGTCAGGAAGGAAAGCCTATAGTCTTTTTCAGTGAGAAGCTAACTTCTGCAAAGAGCAATGGGACGACCTATGAACAAGAATTTTATGCTATCATAAGAGCCTTACAAGAGTGGGAACATTATCTAATCCACAAGGAGTTTATTCTTAATAGTGACCACAGGACCTTACAATTCATCAACACTCAAAAGCACATCAACATGATGCATGCTAGGTGGTTCCTATACATCCAGAAGTTCTCTTTTGTCCTACACCACAAATCAGGAGACCTCAACACTGTAGCGGATGCCTTGAGCAGAAAACAGACCCTCCTAACCACCCTACACATAGAATTAACCAGCTTTGAAACCTTTTCAGATCAATATGAAGATGATAGTGATTTTGGAGAGATTTGGCAAAAGTGCACGGACAAAAAATTTCCTGGAGATTTTCATCTTGTGAAGGGGTAGTGGGGTACTTATTCAAGGGGAACCAACTTTGTGTGCCTAAGACTTCAGTCAAGGAATACATTATCAAAGAGCTGCATCAAAGAACACAGGAAGAGATAAAACCATTGCTTTGGTACAAGACCGATTCTTTTGGCCACAGCTAAAAAGGGATATCAGCAATTTCGTGAAACATTGTGGGATTTGCCAGACAGCAAGGGAACTAAACAAAACACTGGACTTTATACACCCCTACCAATTCCTAACACAATCTGGGAAGATCTATCTATGGATTTTGTCCTAGGCCCCCAAGACTCCTAGAAATTTTGATTATATATGTGTGGTGGTGGACAGATTTTCAAAGATGACCCATTTCCTACCTTGCAAAAAGGTAATGGATTCTAATTATGTGGCACAACTGTTCTTCAGGGAAATAGTCAGACTTCATGGACTACCAAAAACAGTTACATCAGATAGGGATGTCAAATTTATATCCCATTTCTGGAGGGAACTTTGGAAGAGATTCCAGACACAACTCCAGTTCAGCAGTGCCTATCACCCTCAGACAGATGGACAGACTGAGGTTGTGAATAGGACCGTAGGCAACATGCTTCGGTGTGTGGCAGCAGAGAAACCAAAACAATAGGATGTAGCAATTGCACAAGTGGAATTTTCTTACAATGCCATGGTAAACAGATCCACAGGAGTTTCACCCTTCTCAGTAGTTTACACCAAAACCCCAAACATGATCACAGATTTGGCTCATGTTCCTAATCCTAAGAGAAAAATGGCAGGAGACTTGGCAGCAAAGATTCAGCAATTACATGAAGATGTCAAGAAACATCTGGAGCAGGCAAACACAGACTACAAACAGTTGGCTGATAAGAAAAAGAGGCAGAAGATATTTGAACCGGGAGAGCTGGTAATGATATACTTGAGGAAAGAGAGGTTCCCTGCAGGTGTGAATAACAAGTTACATCCTAGAAAGGTTGGTCCATTTTGTATCAAGGCCAGGATTAATGATAATGCTTATGTGATAGAGATCCCAGATACTTGGAAGATATCCAACACCTTCAATGTTGCTGATCACAGTACTTATAATCTAGTGGATGAAAGCCCCACTCAACTCACAGAAGAAGAAGAAGCCACACTCGTTGAAGAGGGGGGATGGACTGATGTAGGGACATCATAGAAGACACGTGGCAGACACCTCAGCACAATCTTATTTTATTCCTTATTTTCTGATATCATTTTATGTCTAGTAGCCTGTTGTACTAGCAGCAACAGATGAGTAGTATAAACGCTTTCCTTAGCTTTTGGTGGTAGATTTTGGATAATATTTAAAATAGAAATTATTAGATTTAAAATAGACCTCTATCAAAATAATCACTATTTTAATTTCTTAAAATAGGTGACATGGTGGTGCAACTTGCACCATAACCAACATAAAATTAATGGTACGTAGAGACAAAAATTATATTTCATATCCGTAAAAAGAAAACAACCAAATTATAAAATTAAAACATGTTTGGGTGAAACTTAATTACTACAGCTAAATATACTAAACCCTTAATTTTTGCTGATAAATACTACCTCCGTTCCATAAAAAATGTCCTTTTTTTATGGTGTACACAGATTAAGAAAATAATTAATATATTGTATTTTAAGTGCTAATGGACATATATGCCCCCATCAGATAATAAATGCTCTCTTGGAATATGAAAAGAATAGGTAAACATTAAATGTTATCATAGGGATATGTTTGGAAAAAAGTGCATTAAATGATGTATTGATATTCTAAATGAACACTTTTAATAGGACAATGAATTTTTAAAAAGTGAAGACTTTTTATGGGATGGAGGTAGTATCTAATTTGGTTTTAGATGACTTCTATTCCATTTTTTATTTATTTTTATCAGTTATTCTATTTTTTTAATGGTTAAAAACAGAAGTTCAATAATCAAGCAATAGATGACTTCTATTTATTATTTATTTTTTACTGTGAAAATAACCGAGCAAAAACAAAAAAACTATAGTGTATTACGAACAAATTTGGAATAATCAAACTACAAATGATAACCAAACTAGAGACCGTAATGACCACGTTGTCATCAACTCCTGCGCTTTTCGTATTGGGACATAAACATCATCTTAGTATTTTTAACCACTCCCTCACTAAAATAAGAACGGAGGGAGCTGTTTTTTTTAAACCTATTTTTTAAGCAGATCGGCTGCCCAGTAAAGCTAAAGGGTGCAGCCGTACATCCCACCACTACTTGTTCCCATCAAACAACCGTCCAAAACCAAATGCCAAGGGCAAGTTCACGGTAGAGAAATCTCCAAAACTCGGTATTATCGTGCTTATACATGTTTACTCCGAGTCTAAGGCATCACGTAAAAATAAATAAATAAATAAACGGTAGTTAACGCATTTAAGAGTTTAGGCAAGTTTTTCAACGTTGTGGTTTGTTTAACGTTAACATATCTTTCGTTGTAAAGAGATCCAATCTTTAGATTTTTTTAGGTAAATGAATATGATGCATGGATAAAGAAGACTAAATCATATTATGATGAATGGCTTCTAGATGACATTAATGCGCAAACTTAAGTCCACAAATCAGTATCCCATACTATCAAAGTCTGTCCGTTATTAATGAAAATCCTCCAACTGCAACAACAATTCAGGCAGGAGATGGATGCTGACCAAATGTATACAAAAAAAAACAAAAACCAAAACAAAAAAGAAGAAAAAGAAAGATAAGATGCATGATAAAAAAAACTAGATGATAATCAAACACAATTCCAAATCAACTTGCTGGGTTTTACAACTCAAGTACAAAGGGAGAGAGCCTTCATTTAAAGGACGGCTGGCTTCAATAGTATTGATAACGAGGGCGGACTGAACGATACTCTGGCAGAACAGCAACACCATCACCACGCTCTGCGTACACACCACCATTGGTATCCACACGATCTCTGTACGAGGTTGAGCTACTATAAGGATCAACCGTTGCAACGTCGTCTCTAGCATATCCACCACCTCCTCCTCCTCCTCCTCTGTAGCGGATCACAGGGTCAGCCCTTCTATATTCATCTAGGGACCGCACTTCATGACGCTGCACCACCAACCTATCTTCCCTGCTGTATGGATCCTCCAACAACAGCGGCTGCTGCCTGTAATCATCACGACGCGTTAACACCGGCTGCTGCCTGTAATCATCACCACGCGTTAACACCGGCTGCTGCCTGTAATCAGCATCACGACGGGTTATCACTGGCTGCCTGTAATCATCACGACGTGTTAACACTGGCCGCCTGTAATCATCATCACGACGAATTAAAACTGGCTGCCTGTAATCATCAACACGAGTTAACACTGGCTGCCTGTAGGGGTCCTCCAAGACCCTATCATAAGCATAAGGTGGAGGAGCAGCACGAGGTAAAGGAGCAAGCCGAGCAGGTTCACGAACTGGAGGTATGATCACTGCCCTTTCCCTTTCCCTTTCATACCGTGGATATCTCGGACTTTCAACCCGATTACGGTGTTTTCTTTTGACACTCTTGTCCAACCTTTTGGAATCACCATGGTGTTTGTTTGAATTAAAAAGTGTGCACAAGTCCTTCACCTGAAGTAATAAGTTACTAAAATGATACATCCGACACTGGAAATTTTCAATGAAATCCCAGGAATAAGAACAAACAAGGACCGAAATTTGTATTCACAGTTGAAGAAGTACGTAAAAGTTAATGTATGTGATTCGAGTCCTTCGGTGTCTCAGTGTTAAAACCAAAATTTTTTTATGCTTTTCGCGCTGTTTTCTCATATTTTCGATAAAACCTTCTCGTAAAAGTATTTTTACAACATTTTCGGTACTATTAGTCGATGTTATTCGAACCACTCTTTTTTGATCCATATAAGCATTTCGTATAGAGGTTAATATCTCAGCAATAGTGTCAAGTTCACGGATTTGAGCCATGGGAAACATCTTATATGAAGGTTTGAGTTTCTTAGGGCTAAATGGAACAGCCCTTCTCCAGACCCACATAAACAGCATAATTACATGGACAAGACCTTTCATCCTTTCTCACCACCTTTGGTTCATGTCTAACATCTTTAGGCAATATATAGCATTCTCGTAAACTTATTCCTAATCAATATCAGTCACAATGCAGATTTCACACACACACAACAATAACAAACAAACAAACAAAAAAGAGCATAATGTTACCTGCTTAGGTGTCAAAATGGTGTTAAATTTCTTGTTCGTATAGTAGTTGTCTTTAAGTACTTTCTTGAACTTCTCCTCAGGCAATGGCAGGCAATCACCTAGCACGGTAAACTGGACCTGAAAATTTTCCAGGACCCAGGCATAAGCAATTTATTAATCAAAAGGGATTCAAGAAACAACCAATAATTCGTCTATAGAGAGCTACTAACTCAGAGGCATTTGCTTAAAACAACATAAATTTGATACAAGCAACTCATTACTGCAAAGAACATTCAAAATCAACCCCCAAACCTGACTCAAAACACCGATGAAACTAACACCTCTGATGAATTCATAATGAACAGATCAAAGGTCATTGAATGCAATTATCATCACCGATAAATCCAAAGGCACATGAATCCCATATTCAATGCATACCGGATACGGATATGGATACTGATACGAAGTGGCCGTAAATGCCAGCTTCACCATAAAGAGACAACACTCATCAGGCCTTTTTTTTTTATATAGTTTTTGTAATTCAAGTTCATCCACCGGATACATGAACTCATATCTGCACACTCTTATCTGGTTTTCAATACGATAAAACCAGGAAAGCATTCCGATTGCCTAAATCCCCAACATAAAACTCGAAGACAACTAAATCGTCTAGTGCTACCAAATGTAGCGACCTAGCAAGCTAAGAGCAAATCAGCAACCTTCCATTAGTCAGGACAATTCGATGATGTCGTCGGCGAGGTGCAAGGCTTCAGGCAAAGGTGGTGAGCTGCAGGGCATATAGCTGGATGATGGTGCAGAGATTAAAGATATATATGAAAAGGAAAAGGTAATCCAATAGGGATTCCGATTTGAGAATGACTTGGGCTGTTTCGAGAACAATATGGTTCTGACATGGACCAACTTGTAGGTACAGTTTTTAGAGGCTATTTGTAGTAATAAGCAATTATTGTATGCAACTAAAGCTTTTGTTTTTAAAAACAGACCCTCCATTTGTTTTTAATTACGCACACCCCCTATCACATCCTAAATGTTTTTAAAATGCCACATCCCGTATGCAAGATAGTATCAAATCCACATCCCGTATGCTCTTACATCCTAAATGTTTTTAAAATGCCACATCCCGTATGCAAGATAGTATCAAATCCACATCCCGTATGCAAGATAGTATCAAATCCGTATCCGATTAAACATATCCATGCAACCTCTCTTGATTGGTTTTGACCACCGATATAACCCAAAGAAAGTACTTCTATTAAAAACGCTTGTGTCGAGCTACAGACGCAAGCTTTCCATTTACCCACTACCTATTAAGAGGTCATACGTGTCAACAATATCCTAATCCAACATAGCTGATACAATCACTTATGGTACAGCAGACTCTAACTGGTTTGGTTTCGAAATACCGCAATTTTCCTGAAGATTTAGCGATGGCTCAAAGTGCAACCAATCCAAAATTTAGCAAACAAAAAGCACAAATCCAAAAAATATTAGCTCACTGCTCCACCCAGATAGCATTTTCGGAGACAGCAAAAGTTCAGGAAAAAATGGTCTGCAAACTTTACTAGCAAACAGCATCTGAAAACACCATAGTACTTCAAGGGATTCTCTCTTTCTACAAATATTGCTAAAAGGTTAAAACAAAGCACAACAACATCTGAATTCATAGAGACCTTCATAAACAGTCTAGATTTCAAGTGCTAATTACAGTTAGGCAGATGCATGTATTTTAGGAATGTGGCCGGCAAATTCTTATGAATATTGCATATCAGTATCAGTAGTGCAGCCAGGCTTCAAATATAAAGAGCCTTGAGCATCAGTCTAGGAATGAAAACAGAATTTTCATTAAAAATGAGCAAAATACAAATACGTAGCAAGTAATACCAATGTACAGCATAGTTATTCACGAGAACACTGTAAAACAACAATCCAGACAAAAGGCGTCAAAAGCAAAGCAAAAAGCTGTGAATAAAAGCGACTAGTCACTCCAATACAAAATGCAAGGTTGTTATAGTTAGTTTGCTAAAAAAGATCTAGCCCGCTTGATACACAAGTGGGTATGGGGAGTAAAACTGAATGCTGTTTCTAACATGATCTTGTTTATATAATTGCAACATCTCATTTGTTTCCACACTTCCTAAAATGGGTGCTTTAGTGTATTAGAAGTATACCTATCCCACCACCATTTTCCGATTGAAAAGTATCAGGCTCGTAAAAGCCACAGCAGATAGAGCTTTTGAGAAAGAGGACAAATATTCCATCGTTCAAAGGAAAGAGCAACCACTGAAAATGGAAAGTGGAAATCTCAAATTCACAACCATTTTCAAGGTGGCAATAAAAAGAAATGAGAGGAGAAGTTTTGAATAGATAATATTTTTGGTGTTTGGATTGCAGTTTATGAGACAGGAGAGGGCCGGAAAAAGGGTAAGATTCTTCATAAATTGGATGGTATGCTTTCCTTCCAAATTATAAGATAAGATGAAATGAACAGGAAGGAGTTTCAAATTAAAAATCATGTAAAGTCAGTAATAGGCTTACGCAACATTTATCTACTCAACGCAATTTTGCAAATTATTGCCTACAACTATCATATATTTTCTATAGTTATACCAAATCGTATTTTCAAACTTTTCCTTCTATTCGACAATTATACATGTTATATGACCTATAAATAAAATGCACCAAGAAGAAAAGTAAATATGATTTAGGATCACAGCCTGCGCACTCGCGAGAATAGTTTGAGATTCATTTCTATAAGCCGCAGCCCAAGAGAAAGAACATTCACATGATATACAAACCTGGGAAGGAAACTTTGAATTAAACGCCTTGGGTTGAATGTTATATCCACCGGGTGCTGCAGCTTTATATATACCATACAGCAACTTCATATCAACGTCATAAAGGAACAATCTCATCCCCTTGTATATTTTCTCCACAGTGTCTCTCTTGCCCGATGGAAGTCCAAAAACTTTATACCGAAAACAATCGTTTTTGGTCTTGGTATTGCACATGAAAATCATTCCCATGGACTTAGCCTTATTAGATTTTCCCTTGGAAGGTAATTCTTGATTACCCCCTTGTTTACTAGCCTCCTTGTTAGGGCCCTCTTCAACAGTCGTATTTTTCTTCTTTTTTTTCGGTTTCTTGCGCTTCTTATTTGAACTTCCTCCTTCAGCTCCTTCAATCTTTTCTTTTTCCTTTTCTCCATCTGCTTCGCCTACTATTACAGCCTTGGGGTTACTCTGCCCTCCCTTATGCTCAGTTATTATGTCTGCTTGGCCTGAAGCTCCTCCAGAAATCTTCTTCTCACCGTTCGTGTCCACGGCAGGATTCCCTTTCTTTTTTGATCTTCCCCTTTGTCGCTTTACACCTGTTTTCTTTGTGTTGTCTTCCTTAATTTCTTCCTTCCTTATGTTTACTTTCTTCACACCCTCTTTTATTGTGTTGTCTTCCTTAACTTCTTCCTTCCCTACGTTTACTTTCTCTACACCCTCTTTCTCAGTGCTGTCTTCCTTAACTTCTTCCTTCCCTAAGTTTACCTGACCGCCCTCATCATTCACTGCTTTCAAGTCTTCCACGTCTTCTTCTTCCTCGTTTTCATTTTCCATCTCCTCGTCTTCTTCCTCGTTTTCATTTTCCATCTTGTCTTCTTCCATGTTCTCATTCTCTAGCTCATTATTATCATCACCATTTTCATTCTCCTCGTCCTCATCCTCATCATTGCCTTCCACATCATGGTCACCGTCCTCGTCCTCCCCTCCGTCCAAGTTGTTAACAGCAAGATCACCATAAAGATCAACATTGTCTATTCCATCTCCTCCTTCCACACCTCCTTCAGTAATGATGTCCTCATTCACTTCTTCTCCAGATGCGTTCTGTTTAAGCTCATTAACACCATCAGCAGGAACATCAACTGCATCATCCTTAAGTTGCTTCTCGCCATTGGTGGTATCGTTGTGGTATTCAATCTGAGAAACGACCTCAGATTCCACCGTCTCCGTAATCACCTCTGTATTGACCACGACCACGTCAATCTCAGCAGCAGCAGCAGCATCGTTTTCAGGAGCTTTGTCCACGGTTGAAACATTAGCCGCCTTCTTTCTCAGACGCCTCATATCTATATTCGTTATAAATCAAATAAGAACGCAAATCCACGCTTCAAGCAGTACAATTGAACAACATTAGTTTTCTAAAACCTGAACTCGAAAAAAGAGAATCTTCAACGAAGGAACCCATCTATTAGTGATAACGTAATTCCGCGTCAGCCCTTGATATTTAAAATCAAGGGCAAGAGCACGTCAAATTCAGATCGAGAATTGCAGATCGGATCAATAAAAAAAGTGATTCGAATAACATTGTTGCGGAAACAATTAGATCCCGTTAAGAAATTCATAAACCCTAAGTTTAGAATAATCAATCGGAAGAGAAAAAAGGAAAGCATTAAACGACGGACCTCACAAATCGAATTTAATGTATACGAGAAATCACAGAAATCAAAGAGAAAACCCGAAACATAAGCTCACCAAACCGGCGAGCTTGATTCCGATCAGGCGTTGTAATGAACAAGCAACAGAGTATAACTCGGGTGGAGTATATAGTCTATAGATAGTAACGTCTATCTATCCAAGGTCTTCACATGTGTGAGTTACTGGCATGGCACATTAATGTGTGTATGTATGTATAGGAAACGGCAAATATTCAGTCCAAATCCACTAGTCGCTCATTGAGTCCAGCCCAACAATCTGAGTTAAGCGTTTGCCCAGTCCATAACCACTCTTACCTTTTTTTTTTTTTAATGGTTTTTTCTCTGCCCCGTAAGACGTAAAATTATGTTATTTTGTAGTTTTTTTTTTCAAGGGTAAATGGATTATTATTCGGCGGGGAGGAATCTAATTTTGGTTCTTATCAAGAAATACAATGTCATGTACTGTTATTTAGTCGGATTCGATGCTCTTCCTATTTTTTTTATTAATAATGTGCTGAAGTTAGTTTTTATTGATGAATTTGAGGGGGTAAGTGACAAATTTTCGATTTTTTGCTCATCTATAAAGGGAGGTTTGATGATAAATGTTATGCTTTGTTATTTTGGATGTGTTTGAGATGGATCTTATGTAACATAGGCAGAGTTTAGTGGCAGAGAACGGACTAAGGGTCGGAGCCCCCGATGAAATTTAAAAAGAATGTGCATATATATATAAATATTAAATTGATGTTGTTTTTTTTAGGGTATATTAAAAGGAAGATGATATATCTGCTGCACATAGTGTGTAGTGGACAATCACTGCACATATCTTATTCATTGATTAAAGTGTACTACTTCAAATGAATGAATAAGAGGTGTGTAGTGATTGTCCACTAGTGGATGTATCACCACTCATATGAAAATAAGTGGTGAAATGACATGTCCACAACAACTTAGACACAACATGTGTCATAACATATTTTAAGATTGTGTATAACATATTGATCGATTGAACGTATCATAATCAATAAATAGTGTAAAGTAACACGTATTGGGCTCTAGCTTGGGACGACACCACATTATATGGATGCCCCTAAGGATGTGGGGCAGGCGACCCGCTAAAAGAACTATCACAGTAGAAAGAAAAATTCAATAGACTATGTGTGACGCCCTGTCCCGGATACCGAGTCCTTATCTGGAAAAAGAACGTCCGGCACGCATATAATTAAAATTTAATCTAATTATATACGTAAGCAAACATCAGAGAATAACCGGGAGAGAAAACGACTGACTCGGGTAATTAACACAACTAATAAACGATCGAGAGTAACACAGGCTGCAACTATTACATCATCAAAGAATATCTATAACCATTAAATACAATATGTCCATTACAATTTGATAACCATAAACTCGACTCATCAGTTTCTATCAATACAAGGAGGAGAGGATCTATACCCAAAATGAAATACCGAAAGTAATGAATAGTAGACGTTAGCTGCATCAGCTCCGGGTCACTCCTCGGTGGCCTCGAAAACAACCTACAACCACCACATTCTCGGGGTGGGGATAAGAGAGAAGAGGGTTAAGTACATACGTACCTAGTAAGGGGTAGAAGAAACGGTTACACGCAATATATAACATATCATACATAACAAGTAAATTCTACAATCTCTACCACATAGGTTGCATTGAGATCACTCTCACCCTCTACTATATCACATAGTACATCCTCACGCAAGTAAGGTTTGTTACATCAATACAAAATGACGCTGTGCATGGTGAGAATGCACCGAGACATATTAAGCACCTCTCAATGGGGCATGGATTTAGGTCTCAATGTGGGAAATTACACGTTGTCCCTTGACACATAACTCAAAAGGGCTGTAAGAATCCCATGCTTCGATTTAGAAACATGCCTTACAAATGATATTGACGTTTTACCTTTTAGACAGCCACATATGTAATTTACGAGTTAAGTTATAACCACCTGCTTCATTCACATAAAAGGATTCTAAGGACTTCTAGTCCTAGACATCTAGTTACACTACCTAGCACGTTGTAAAAGGATCAATGACTACTAAGTCAATGTCCCACAAGGCCTAAACAACGCCTTCCGGTGCTCCCACCTTAAACAACGTCTTCCGGTGCTTCCACCTTCTCCCCACAGAGAGTCTCAATTGTGGTGCGATTTGATACAAAGGCTACCAGAAGTCGTAGTTAGACATTGTCAATTAACATATAATGTTCCCAAATGAACATACAAGCATCGTATCGCCTAATACGCATAGAAGCACAAATGAATACAATACATTTTACCGTAATATATACCACACTTTTACTATAATTATTACCCACATACAGTACTTCGTTGTGCATTTATTTATAGTATATAAATTAAATAAAGTTACATATGGTACATATAATATCTATTAAATCCACTATATAAATAATCTTTTTTTTCCTTTTTCCTGGAAATATCTTATCTTATCTTATATTTATAAGAAGCCAAGAGGGTTTGCCCATAATTGACCGCGTGATCACCCTCTTGGCTTGACACGTGACACTTTTTATTTTATTTATTTTATTATTTTTTTTATCAAACATGTACCGTTAGTAGTTTCTGAAGAAAATGGAAAAATAAGGCATGATCGACGGATTATAAATCACTCTTCACACCACATTAAATGTTTTTATTATTTTGAACAACATAATGTCGGTGGAACCGACGTCCGTTTGCAATACGAGCGTCACTAAAATTGACATTGGAATACCAAATCACTTTTTATATTCTTCCACCGACGTTATGTTGTTCAAAATAATAAAAACATTTAATGCGCTGGTGTCGCGCCACACGCGCATGCACACACTTCTTCTTGGCGCCAATATTTGTCTGGCCATATTTTTTGTTGTTGTATTTTATAGCTAAACTTGACCCATCTTCCATCGTACACTACACAGTATAACTTCAAATCCGTCGGTCTTTCCTTCTTCTTTTTTCCCCCTTTTCTGAACAAATTACTAACGGTACACGTTTGATAAAAAAAAGTATACGTGTTGATGTATTTTATAGTTAAACTTGACCCATCTTCCATCGTACATTACATAGTAGAACTTCAAATCCGTCGGTCTTTCCTTTTTTCCCCCTTTTCTACACAAACTACTAACGGTACACGTTTGATAAAAAAAAATAAAAACCCCACCCTCCTTGGCTGACACGTGTACATTTTTTTCTTTCTTTTTTTACCTTTGTGTTTTTTTTTTATCAAACGTGTACCGTTAGTAGTTTGTGCACAAAAGGCAAAAAAAGAAAAGAAAAACCGACAGATTTGAAGTTCTACTGTGTAGTGTACGATGGAATATGAACCAAATTTAACTATAAAATAAATCAACACGTGTACTTTTTTTATCAAACGTGTACCGTTAGTAGTTTGTGCAAAAACAGGGAGAAAAAAAAGAAAAGACCGACGGATTTGAAGTTCTAATGTATAGTGTACGAGAGAATATGGGCTAAGTTTAGATATAAAATACATCAACAATGTATTTTTTTCTTTATCAAACGTGTACCGTTAGTAGTTTGTGCAGAAAAAAAAAAAAAAAAGGAAATACCGGAAATACCGAGATTTGAAGTTCTCACTGTGTGTAGTTATGCGATGCAAGATGGATCAAGTTTAGCTATAAAATACATCAACACGTGTATTTTTTTTTTTATCAAACGTGTACCGTTAGTAGTTTGTGCAGAAAAAGGAAAAAAAGGAAAGACCGACAGATTTGAAGTTCTACTGTATATTGTACGATGGAAGATGAGTCAAGTTTAGCTATAAAATACAACAACAAAAATATTGCCAAACAAATATTCGCGACAAGAAGGTGTGCTAAAATGTGGCCAGTGGACTCCACATTAAATGTTTTTGTTATTTTGAACAACATAACGTCGGTGGAACCGACGGCCGTTGGCAGTACGAGCGTTACTAAAATTGACGTTGGAATACCAAATCACTTTTTATATTTTTCAAACCATTTGAAACCTATTTTTTTCCACCAAATGAATGAATATGAGACCAATGACGTATTCATTAATGATGAGAAAGAGAAATGCCGTATAGAAAATAAGTAAAACACATTTTCAAGCATATTAATGATCTGGAAGCTAAGACGCCCCGAGAGATTTGACCGTGTAGTTATGGTCCACTTATTGTTTTTCTATAATGTTTCATTACTTAAAGTCGAAGTTAAAGGGATCGACTTTATGATATTGTTCTCCAATACATCATATTGTGGTTTATTTTATATGTGGAAACTTCTGACTGTTGGAGATATAGAGGAATTGAATTAAAAATGAATTAAAAATGATTTTATAATCATTTTATTCTGTGACTTTGTAAGCGTATTTCGGATATATTCTTGTATAGAATATATGTAATGTTTTGATAATTCTGAAAACTACGTGAGTCGTAGATGAATTCAGGATTTGGAATCATTCAATTCGGATAACGAGTGAATGAGAAATTAACGCTTAAAGTCGGTTTGTTGGAAAATTGATGATATGTCATATTGGGCCTATTGGGCTTAATTGTGTGTTATGAAAAGGAAAAATGGGAAGAAACTTTTCTCCCACATTGGTTGGAAGAAGGAAAAAAGAAGCAATGTTTATATGATATTGTTTTAGTGTAGTTGGAATAAGAAACCAACATTATACACCGTTCTCTACGCGGGCGCAGGGGGGGGGGATGCAAATCCAATCCGGATTTACCCTTGGGCTTATGCATGCCTGCGTGTCCTGCGTACACGAATGCAGCTCGATTTGAAGGTTCACAGTCAGAGTTCGGTTCTGCTGAACTGAATCAAGGTTGCTGAGCTGAGGCTCTTAAGTCGTGATTAAAGCTGAGGCTTTTAGCTTTCCAAGTTCCAACATAATGTCGTGAAGAATAAGACACAGACACAGAAATACAACACCAGAATTGCATACATACATACATTCTTCTGCATACTGTTCTTGCATCAAGTGAAGAGTTTCAAGACCTTTAGTAGAGTTCGTCGTTGTTCGAAATTTGCGATCCGCTTATTCGAAAGGTAATCTGAGAATTCCTGGAAGACAATTGCTGCAAAACGGGGTACATACCGGGGCAAATTTGTCTTAAGGACATAGTTCGTCTCGGCTCAGATCGTCAATATCCTTTATTTTTTCTTTCGGTACTTCTTTGTTATTGTTTATCAAGATCAATAAAATTGTTGTTGATTTTATTCGTTTTATTTATTTTAATTATACACGGGGTTTAACACTGACAAGGTTGGAAGAGAAGTGATTAACAATCTTCAAGTCTCTAAGAAAGAGCTACTTCTTGTAGTGAATGCGATATGTTTATGTTGCCCTCTTTGTCTTGTGCCTAATTTGTTACGGTTTAAACTTATGCGATTTATCACGTTAGGGGTCTTTTCTTTGATATCGTAGTTGATAACGATTTATGTTGGGCCCGCCGTGCCTTGCACGGCTCACGTTCACTAGTAGCATATGTGCAATAGTTACTTTTTTTCCCCCTCTCTTTTTATATTTCCGGCTGCAAAGTTGGTAGCAAAGTTCTTTCCTTTTTTTTTTTTTTCCTTTTTTCCTTTTTTATATCTATATTATTCCTTCTCCTATGGAACCTACACCTTACGGCTGCATACATCATCACATATAAGTCCTATTTCTCTTCCTCATTCTTTCGGCAATTCACAGGCGATAATAATATAAAAATCAATAAATTAAAGAACCATATTTATAACAAACATGATAGCAACAATCATGAATAAATAAACATATGATTAAATACGGTTGAACACCAAAAACCGTTTAAGAACACTCCCTTACCTTTGATCTTTCAATTAAACGCTTGAAATCCTCAACACCAAACGCCTTTACGAGTCACCTACGATTATCAATTACGAACTACGATTAGCCAACTCTCCAACTCAGAAAATGCCGATTCAAATCTCAAGAACGTACGAAATCTAAACTAAGGTTAAAATCGAAAGCTTACCGTTTATCAAACCGTTTGTATAGAAACGGTCATCTTCTTGCGGTGATCAAAATTTTCTACTATCGTCTGCACAGAAACTCAACCGATCAGCCTTGATTTTGGAGATGGCGTTCTTCCCCTTTTCTTCTCAAAATATGCGTCGCCCTTTTTTTTTTTCCAGAATTCAGAAAATTTAACGTATTGTGATACTGATTAATTAGAGAGTTATTTCCTTTTATACTCCTTAATTAATTTCCATTAATTGTAATCAATTAAAATCCTTTTAATTATTAAATCTTCTAGGTCTAATAATAAATAGGAAAATAAATATAATTTCCCATTTACGATTATACCCTTCTTGGATTTCTGGGATTGTTACACTCGGACTAGTTTATAAATGATGATCTTGTATTGTAACAAACTTTTTAAAAGGTTCATCATTGAATGTTTGTGTGTAGTAGATAAAAAGTTAGTGTGTAGTGAAAAAAAAGACTATGCGTAGTGGATTTATGCTATAAAAATTTTAAAGATCGTAGAGGAAAAATTTATAAAAAAAATAAATGTCAGAGACACAACGGTCATGTCACATAATGACACAACCAACATTTTTGTCTTGATTGATATAGTAGTGTTGTACCTGATTGATTATGAAGTAGACACATTATAACCAAGAGTGTACAAGTATGATGTGCCACTACTTATGACATAATCGTTGTGCATGTATATCGCTTATGCAGAAAAGGTTTGTAAAATTATAATATGTCATAAATCTATTTAAAATGTTCATAATTGTGGATACTCTAAATCCAATCCATCATTTTCAATACACCATGAGTTACTCAAAAAACGCAAGTTTTTGATAGTCACTCCATAAACGTGTCGTATCAAGATCTATTCAAATCTAAACCACACACGGTTTAATTTTTTTATTGAAATAGTGACCACCCAAAACGCACGTCTTGGTGCCAAAAAAAATTTGTGCACACAATTTCAAAGCAAATTTTGTGTGTATTACATAAAAAAAAGATACATTTCAATACACTTGACGGTTAATTACAAAAAACCTACAAAACAACGTGATTTAATGTGTAAATTACAAACAAAATAACGTGGTTTTTTTTATGTTTTTTTGTTTACGTTTGACCGTTAAGTGTATTGGAGGGATCAAAATCCGTATATCAGTCTCGATCACTCCTTCTTCTTGGCCATACTCTCTACTGTACACTTATCCGTAGATCTATTGTGTGTGGTAATTATGTTGTAAAGAGTAATGGCTCTCTATTAGAAAGGACGGTCGGATGCTGTCATGTACTCCGTCCGTTCCAAAATAACTGAAGTAGTTGTCAAAACACGCTTATTAATGACGTGATTTAATGCTACGATTTTAAGGATGCAATGACTAAAAAATCTCTATAATACAATTAATGCAATATTCATTTTGACTTCTTATCTAGTACTCCCTCCGTCCCATAATATAAGACATTTTGACCATTTCACACAGTTTAAGAAAACATAATGAATGAGTTGTTTTTTAATATTTCAATGCATAGTATTGTATTATTTTTTGGGACTAGATAATAATATTACATTGTTTAGTGTGAAAGTGAAAATAATGCATTTAATATTGTATTGTTTTGTGATAAGGACTTATATTTTAGGACATTATTAAAAAGCCAAAAAGACTTATATTACGGGACGGAGGGAGTACTAAATAAGGGTAAGTAGGAAAATTAACAATAAATGTTGTTTTGGAAAACGTTATGCCTAAATTATGTTAGAACAAAATTTTTTGACAACTACCTTAGTCATTTTGAAACGAAAGGAGTATAGAAAAAGACAAAACCTTATTTTTTTTTTTCTATTTATAACAGTTATCCTATAATCCGTTCTAGAGAGTCACAACATATAGGTTGTGTTTGTTTTGGAAAGAGTTTTTTTTACATCACATAACCAATCATTTCTCACAATTCTCCCATCAATCAAATCTTCAACCACAAACAAAAAAATATTAAATCATCTCTCAACATTTCACTTTATCAACTTTATTATCTTTTTTACCATTATTTTATTCACTATTCTATTTTATTTCACCAATCATTTCATAATCTACACAAACTTCAAAAAAACATCTTAATTTTCTAATCATTACTTCAATAATTTTATTTAAAAAAACACTAAAAAAAACTCTAAAAAAAAAAACCTAGTAGTTAGTTTTTATTATTATACAAATGTCATAAATCTAAATTTCCTTCTCCCTTTGTCATAAAATTCCCGTTTTGACGCAGTGCCGTCGTAGTTGACTAGTCAGCACTACCTTTTTCGCCGCCCGATTCCTTCTCTCTTGGCGAACCTTCCTTCCCGTTTCATCGATAATTATGACTATTTAAAGATAAATTCAAAGAATATTTGCTTCTTTTTTTTTTTTTTGGGTAAAGTCTCGTCAATAAATTTCATCGTTGCTTCTTCTTACTGTGTTCAGTTTCTTCACTTTCTTGGTTTTACTCTCGGCTTTTCTTACTCAGGTTAGTGCTACTCTTTAATTCATAGTATTTTTCCTTTTGCGTGGTAGCTACTAGCTACGAGTTTCTTTTAATCCTTTTGCGGGTTGGGATCGGTTGATTGTTGTTTTTGACTTAAAATTGACTGGTCATTTGAAAAGGGACACCCTTCTTCTGGTGAATTAGTGTGTTTTTTTTTTTTTAATTTTATTTTTATTGTTATTTTGTCGGTGCGTTATAGGAGTATTAGGTATTGTTTTGAATTTATGCCTTTTTAAGGTTAGTTGTGTGTTTCAATCATGCAGGCAACAATGATTATATTTGCGTGCAAGAAAATGAGAATTTCCATTTTTTGTGTTCGGGCGTGGGTTGAAAATTGAGTGGTGGTTACCTATAAGAGCTTGGTTTCTTTGGGAAATTTCTTAGTTGGATGTATTTGTGTTATTCTGTTTAAAACTGATTGTAAGTACCCCTACCTCCATTATTTCTGTTTTTGGATTAGGGTTTCGGTAGAACGGCTGAAAGAGATGTGTTTCTAGAATCCTTGATGTTTGTATTTAGTTATATTTTCTTTTGCTTCCCTTTTGGGGTTGTTTTTTTGTTTTTTCCCCCCTTTCTTTTTTTCTATTTTGGGATAATGGTACACACCCTGTCTTTTTTTCATGTCTAGATTAGCCTTTATATTCAGTAATGGCATATTTCACCCTTAAATATACATTTTTGTTACACTTTCAGAACGTTTAACAAACACAAACATTGACAAGGATGGAGCCATGATATTACACTCGGATGGGCTATAGAAATTTGTGATGTTAAGATGATCGGATGTGCTTGAATAGAATGACTTGATAGGTTACAGTGGATTTTCCTTAGGTGCAATTAGCACCCCTAAGACTACACTTTACCTCCGTCATTGAACATTGAAAACAGCCAACAACCTCGTTGAGTGACATTTAAACAGTCAACAGATAGTCGTTTCATCCTTTCATTGGTTAAGGAATAATGACTCTTTTGGTCCTGTTTAGTGTCATTATCCTTCAACCAATGAGAGGATGACATGTAGCATATGACTGAATATTGACATTTTAAACGTTAGTCAACTAGTTGTTTTTGTTTAATGTCTAAGAAGTGTAAGAAATGTATACTTAGGGGTGGACATTGTCATTACGGAAGATTAGGGCTAGTTTAGAGACAAACCAAAAAGAAAGGAGACCAAAGTGACATCCCTTTTTGCTTCGATACTAAGTCATGCTCACTTTTCTTCACGGGACCTCTAGTTATAGCGATAGATGCATACTTAAGCATTTGAAAATTTGCTATCGGGTTTGTGGAAATGTGTAGTTCTTTTTGTCAAGTAACACCCCAAAAGACTTGCTAGCTGGCTTGTTTTATATTGCTTACTTTTGTTGGTATGTTTTACATTTCAAAGTATTGTTTCAGGGTCTTGCGTGCTCTTTTTTATCCTCGCAGCTTTGTTCTGTAGGTTTTCAAGGACAGTAGAGTCATGGATCCAAAACTCAACGGAGTGTTTGATCCTGTTAATGCTTTCAAGTATGAAGATGAGATTGTTTACCCAAGTTTTGGGGAACCACCCAATCTTTTGAATGGCTTTGAGTCCAGGGAAAATGATATATATCACAATTTTGCTTCCTTTTCTCCACCCATTTTGGACCCTGCTAAGTTTCTCTCTTCCTCAAGTACGGGTTCTGAAGTGGACTCACCGGATGATAACGATTCCGATCCTGTACTCAAGTATCTTAACCAGATACTCTTGGAGGAGAATGTGGACGAGAGGCCCAGCATGTTCCTTGACCCGATTGCCTTACAAGCAGCAGAAAAATCATTGTATGATGCTCTAGGTGAGAAGTACCCCTCTTCACCGTATCGCCAAAATCAAAAAGCTGATAGCCCTGATTCTCCTCTTGTCAATTCCAGTGAGCATAGCCCAAATAGTTCTATTACTAATAGCAGCACCGTTGATCCTCATTTAGTGGTTGATCCTGGGGACGCTAGACTTTCTGTGGGACAGAGTTATACTGGGGATTACTCCTCTAAACCATATCCTGGGTGCAAATTTGGCGATACTAATGTGCAGGTGGAGGGTTTTACATTTGGCAATCTGGCTCAAAATATATTTAGTGACAGCGATTCTATGTTACAGTTTAGAAAAGGCATGGAAGAAGCTAGTAAGTTCCTGCCTACTGGTAATCAGTTTATTATTGACCTGGACAAGTACAATCTGCCTCCAAAGTCTGATCAGATTTTGCCGAATCCTAATATCAAGTTAGAGAACGATGAGAGTAAGGAAGGACTTGGTGGTTCAAGAGGAACAAAGCATGTGCATCATCATGAAATCCAATTGGAAGAGCAGCGGAGCAGCAAGCAGTCTGCTGTTTATGTGGAAGAGGTGGAGTTATCCGAGATGTTCGATAAAGTTCTGCTCTTTACAGATGCAAATGGGAATTCAACTTGTCCTGTTCAAGTACCTGAGACTGATAAGATCTCAAAACACAATAATGGAGTTAGGAATGGGTCGACTGGTGGAAAGAACCAGAACCGTTCCAGGAATCAAGGGAGTGAAACCGAAGCTTTTGATTTGAGGACTCTCCTAATTAACTGTGCTCAGTCGATTGCTGCTGATGACAGACAGACTGCATATGAGCAATTAAAGCAAATTAGGCAGCACTCGTCGTCTAAGGGCGATTCATGCCAAAGATTGGCGAGTGTTTTTGCAAATGGTCTTGAGGCTCGCTTAGCTGGAAATGGAATTCATAATCAAGCAGCCTCAATACGCAGGCATTTCTCAGCGTCTGAAAAGTTGAAAGCCTTCCAAGTTTATTTGTCTGCCTGCCCATTTAAAAAGATATCGATCTTCTTTGCTAATAGGATGATCTTGCAAGCGGCCTCAAAAGCGAAAACGCTGCACATTGTAGATTTCGGTATCCTTTATGGCTTTCAGTGGCCAATATTGATCCAGCATCTTTCATACTTACCTGGCGGACCTCCTAAGCTTCGTATAACTGGAATCGAGCACCCTCAACCCGGTTTCAGGCCAGCAGAACTCGTAGAGCAGACAGGGCGTCGTTTGGCAAAATACTGTGAGAGATTTAATGTACCATTTGAATACCAAGCCATAGCAAGTCAGAATTGGGAGACAATAACAATTGAAGATCTAAAGATAGTAGAAGGTGAGGTTCTTGCTGTGAACAATATGCACCGTTTCAAAAACCTTCTGGACGAGACCATTATGGTGGACAATCCCAGGGATGCAGTATTGAAGTTAATCAAGAAGATAAACCCTGATATCTTTGTGCATTCAATCGAAAACGGCGGCTACAATGCTCCCTTTTTTATGACTCGGTTTCGCGAGGCCCTTTTCTATTACTCCTCTTTGTTTGATATGTTTGATGCTACACTGCCACGTGAAGATGAACACAGGTTGATCTTTGAGCAGGAGTTTTATGGACGTAACCTGATGGATGTTATTTCTTGTGAGGGTGCAGAGAGGGTTGAGAGGCCAGAGACATACAAACAATGGCAGGTTCGACATAAAAGGGCTGGATTTAAGCCCCTTCCTTTAAACAAGGAAATTATCGACAAATTAAGGGGTAAGGTCAAAGCAGGTTACCATAAAGATTTCGACTTTGATGAAGATGGTAGCTGGATGTTGCAAGGATGGAAAGGCCGAATCATCTGTGCTAGCTCCTGCTGGGTTCCTGCATTGCCTTGACTTTTACATTCAACAACTGCTGGACGAAGAAAGCTGATATCTACAGAGTTGATGGATCTTACGTAAATCCAGTGCTCTCTGCTGCTGCTCTTAGTGTAGGCTTTGTGATCATGGTCAATGACACTTGGATGCATATGTTGTATTTAAGGTTTGTTACTGTTAAGCGGCTATGCAAATTTCCTTGGCCCTGATATAATTTAAGATTAATGATATGTAGGCACTGAAATCCACTACCCGATCGTGGGTGCAAGATTCACAGATTTTTGATCAGTTGTGGAATATTTATGTGTAACTATGACTAATGTTTCCTTATCATCGATCGTATTATGTACTACTTTTTTAACCTGTGTTTTAACGGGGAAAAAAAAAAAAAAATCCCAGGAGAAATACTAACTGTAATCCATTTCATTCCAAGAGGGTACAAGTTATGCGTACAACCTAACAATGATAAAAAAAAAAAAAAAAAACCTGTAAAAGAAGTATTGTTGTTTTTAGACAGAATGAGGAGTACATCCACTGATTACAAATGATAGTAGTGACAAAATCCTCATAAATTATAGTAGTACATTTAGTAACTAAATACATGGAGAAAAGACGGTCTAACTGAACTGAAGTATGAGATCCTAAGAGCTAAGCTCTGACAGTGATCGCAGACTTTCCGGAATATTGCTCATCAGTGTTTGCAACTGCCTCCCAAAGTTGAGGCAGGGCTTCTTTCATATTGTGAATGCTCTCAAGTGCATAATCTACACCATTTGTCTTATGAGATGATCCAACCTGTTTCAAGCATATCATAAATTATGTTAAAAACCATGATTTAATGCAACGATTCTAGTAGCAGACCACCTAGTAAGAGATACAAGTAAATTTTTTTGACTTACCCACACAGTATGGAGACCCATTTGCTTTGCAGTTTGTAAATTGCGAATTGAGTCATCAAAGAATATCTGGAGACAACACAAACACCAAGCATATGATAAACTAGTTTCATAACATCAACAGCTCAAAATCCACATGAGCGATTATATGCTTTCACTAATTGTTCAAGAATCTTTCATACATGTATATGTTTACTATTATTGAACTGACCTAATGCCACAATTCAAGTACAATGTCAATAACCAAGAGAAAAAAATTTGCACCATACCGTCTTTTGAGGGTTTATATCAGCCATTTTGAAAGTCTTATCAAAGGCCTCTTCAAAAGGTTTACAAACAACCAGAGACTTTCCATGTTCTGAAAATGCAAAAAGGGTTAACACCAACGGAAAGTCTGTATTTAACTTTAAAAAAAAAAAAAAAAAAGAGATAAATTCATCCTAGACTCACCATTATCATCATTTGCACATACACTCTCACTGCGAGTACGATTTAATGTCTCAAAGCAAACAACCCCCTCAAAGCAATCCTCCAGTCCAAGTCTAGCCACAACCATGGCAACATGTTCTTCGTTTCCATTTGAGAATATCTGTTTTTTTTCAACATCATTTCCAACAGGTTACAAAATTGAATACCAAAGTTTCTCTTTTCAAAAATTAGTAAAATGTAGCAACATACCACTTTCCGAATGGGTAGGCTATGTAGGAGGCTCCTCAGTACCGGATCAGGCTTTAGCATCTCATAAGGTAGCCGTCCATGTACAAAGCTGCGCAAAAAGTAAACAAAATGAGGGCAACTGACTAGCATTATTATTAACCATAAAACAAGGATATCCAATATATATATATATATATATACTCATACCCATGGTAGTCATCGTAGTCAAAATCATAGCCAATGGCCTGGAAATTTAAGCAAAGATCTATCAGCACAACTCACTTAATACAGAACATAATCATGTATAACATTCTGACATATCCTGACATAATCACACCTTCAGACCAGCCATAGTTGTCCCATAATCCTTGTACAGTTGGACATTCATCTCAGGAGCTTTAGCCTCCTCAACGCCAAGCTTCGTCGTCATATACTCTGTAGAAAACATCCGTAGAGCCTACTATAGAAAGCAAAAAATGAAAGTTCTATTAATGAACAATCAAACATAATACTTTACCAATGATGTTCTTGGTTACTTGAGCAGATAAGCCGGAACTTAGAGGATAAATGGTATCATCAACATCTGAAATACGAGATACAAACGGTCACAATTAACTCTAATAGTAATAGTTTTTACTTTCCTAAAGATAGATTATGGAAAAGGAAAGCTCACCAAAGAGGAGACATTCGTATGTTGGTTCTGAAACTTCCTGATACTGATCTTTTTCCATTTCAAAATCAAGAACCTTCAACATCCAAAGCATTGAAAGGATAACTCTTAATACCATTCAGAGATAAAGGGACCAGGCACAAGTAAAATTAAAATTGTAATACTTGATCAAATCAAATCTACATAAAAAGCCAATATGCATATTGGCTGTTTCTTTGTAGTAAGATCAGATCAAGTTTAAGTTGATAAAAACAGTTTGATATCTAATAATATTCATTAGAAACATTGAACAATATTTACTACCATTGTGAACTTATAAAGTAGACTATGATATTAATCTGAATCATCTGAATTTACTTCCACAATATTGGGAGCAAAAAAAAAAAACCCTGTAACTACTCGTAGAGATAAAGCCATTCATGAAGAAAAACCTTATGCCAGCAAATGAAAACGCAAAAAATGTGAATGAGAAGTCTTCAAAGCATAAATACTTTGACCCTAACTACATTATACTTCTAACTTCTAACTTCTAAGTTTTCACACAGCGGGGAAAAAATACAAGAAAAATCAGATCAAGCAAAACATGGAGAAATACATGAGAACGTCCCGCATTGCATTTAATCGCAAACATAATTAAAGCAAGTAATTATAATAGAAATGAAGTACTGAAATTAAAGAAAAAAGAGGGGGAGATAAACTACACGGAGGAGTTAAAACAGAAAGAAGAAAAAAAAAACCCAGAATTTATACATCCATTTATTTGAGAAAACAGAAATCTAAATGCTAACCGGATCGGAAGAAGTGAAGCAAATGCAAAGAAAGAAGAAAATGAATGGGGAAGAGATTATTCAGGAGTTTCAGATCAGAGATAATAAAAGCATTGAAAGTAGGAGGCATATCAGCATGGGTAAGGGATTTAAATAAAAGAGAAGAATCTGTCTCGCGTTCTAAAAATAAATACTTAAAAATCGTTGAAACGCAAATCGTAAAGCGAATGTGACTGGTACGTTCGAAATTAGGCTTTGTCCCCTCAAAAAAAATATTTAATTTTAACATATAGCAACTTTTATAACATATAGTAAAAAATAATAATTAATTGGGTTTACAAACATCTCGTGATCTATACTGGAGCAACGTGAGTTTAATGTGAATAAAATTGAATTTTCAATATTCATGACGCGTGTGACGATTTTATTTTATTTAAGAAAGTGTGTATAAAGCGAGAAAATATGATTTTTTTTTTTTTAATTTTTATTTATTCGGAGAAAAGAAAATACGGCTTGAAAGTTAAGCATGGCGTGGTTACTTTTCCATCTCTCGTGGCAGCACGTTGTTATTTACACCGCAGTACCGCAGTGTATGTGTTATGACATAACACTTCCAGTTAGATTCAATTTTATATAATTAGAAAATAAATATTCGACTTCTAAAATCGAATAAAGCTTTCCAGCAACTGCACATAGGTGTGGTGTACCGAAAGGAGACCGTCTAATAACCATTGCCATTAAGAGTGTATATATACCCAGGTCAGGTCGGTTTTTACGATTTTCTGAATCGAATCAGAAGTTATTCTGGTTTTGATATTTTCCGAATCGAATCGAATTTGGTATTTTTTCTTGATTTGATCAACTGATACAATTCGCTTCGATTCGGTTTTGGTTCGTATTTTATTTACTGTAAAATTTTGATTTTTTTCTTCTAAAAATGAGACAAACACCATTATTGGCACCATGTTCAACGCCGGGTGGTCGTTATAACAACAATTTTGAAAGGTTCTTTCACCTTTCACGCGATCAAAGGATGCAAAATATTAGAAGAAGCAAAACGGCCGGTGAGCTCAAACGGCGGTTATCGTATTGAGAAGCATTTTAGGTTTAGGTTTAGGTAAAGCAGCGAAAGTATAAGGTTTAGAAATTTAGGGTTATATGTGTGGGGTTTTATAGTAGGAATTTAGTGAACAAATTAAATTTTATATATATATATATATATATATATATATATATATATATATATATATATATATATATATATATATATATATATATATAAAAATTAAAAATAAGTATAACCTGGTTGGCTTCAAGGTCAATACTAGTTTTTATGATAAAACCGAAAATCGAATTTGATTTCCGGTTCGGTTTTTTTTCTATGAAAAAACGATTGGAAAACCGTGGTTCATCATTTTCCGGTCCGGTTTAATCCGGTTCAGTCGGTCAGTCCAGTTTTTCAATTTCGTTGTACACCCCTAATTGCCATTGAATAACACGTTAATTATACTATATATTTATGCTGCGTCAACCTGCCAGCCCAACTACTAGTCTTAAAAGTACTAATAGTCAACCTCATACGTCTGCATGTATGCCCATGTTCATAAATATTATTGTAACGTTCCGTTTCCGGATACCGAGTCTTTATCCGGAAAGAGCGTTCGGCACAAATATTATCAAATAAATTCGATAATATATGTAAGCGTTACATCACACATCAGAACTAAAACGTCGCGGAAGATAAAACGACTCGGGAAAAACAAAAGATCGAACTTAAAACATCCAACGTTAAATCCAAAAGAACTTAAACGGAACTAATCCAAAAGAAAGACAACATTGTTTGAACTTAAATCAACAACATTATTGAAAGAATCAAAACTAAAAGAACTGAGTCTTCAAGAGCTCCATCTCACACGTCTTCTTCAAAGAACTCATCAACATTACCAACATGTTCATCTTCTTTGGGGAAAGAGAAAGACAAACAAAAAGTAACGGGGTAAGTACATAGGTACTTAGTAACGCGTAGAAGATCGTATAACGTCGGTCTCATAACGAAATAAAAGCAACGCCGTCTTTTATTAATTCATTCCGTTATTAACCCTAGCTAACTATCATATTATGTTCATAGCACAACATGAGGTTCCAAAGGTATCTAGCTTAGCTCAAGTTTGTTACATCATGAATAACAAGGGCACTACGCCTAGTAATAGGATGTTCTAGGACAACTGGGTGCAACCTACTTAGAGACACGCTCTAGTAGCTCCGGGAATATCTGAGTCCCGATAGTGTGATGAGCAGAGTGTACCAGACGCTTTATCTAGCCAATCGATTGACCGGCGTGGGTACAGTCTACTTTGTCTGGTCAGAGAACACATCGCGATATTGTACTATGCCTTACCAAGCATTACATGATGTTTAAGATTATTAATCTAGCACATACGTTTGATTAGATGTTTAACAAGCCACCTAAGTTGATTCACATAAAAGGCTCACCGATCAGTCTACTCCCTCTTCTTAAGACCACTAGACTCTAACAACCCGAACACATACACAGACATCGATAAACCCTAGCTTATCGAAGCACAAGGCAAATCCAAAGCTTTCGACGGTCCCACACTCCATCTTTTTAGGGATTTCATATGGTGCCGGAACTAAACGCATCAAAAGCTAATTCAAGGCTTTGTCACATAAGGTTAAGCAGTAAAACATGATTATGAAGCCTGAAACCAAGCTGACACAATAAAACAGTAAAAATGGAATAAACAGGTCAAACGCCCGTTTGCCTTGAACGAGCGTCCACAATCCCCAAACGCCCATCCGTGAAAATCATCCACATCCTGTATCCAAACCAAACCCTCAAACACCCGTCCAAAATACCCAAACTCTCGGTTAAGCTGCCGCCATCGCAAACGCCCGTTTGCCCTTGTGCAAACGCTCGTTTGCCTGGGTTTTCTTCCCAAAAATCTGCAACCTTCAAAACGCGATTTCTAACCCAAATCCAACCCAAGCTCCAGCCAAAACAGATTCAACCATGAAAATAAGCATACAAATTGCTTTATAACTTTATGACACCTTAATCATACGATAAGAACACCACGTTACCTTAATTTGCGAGCTACTACGATCCACGTTACCAAAGCCTTGAAAAGGTTAAACCTTTAACTCCAAACCTATACACGATCAATCCAACGATGACCATTACGATGTTTATACTCAGAAAAACACAGCTAGCAGCGATGATGAACAACCCTAATATCAAGAACGATGAGGGGATAACTTACGTTAGCGGATTTAGGGATTGATGATATCAAAACGATCCTCGTCTCGCGGTGATCCTTTCTCTCTTGAGATGTGATGTATTATTTTTATATGATTAAATATACGTTATATTATTATGTTTTATTAACAAATTCTATATAAAATATATGAAATTATGGTATAAAATGTTAATCTTTATAATTTAGAGTAGTTAATAGTAATAATAGTAAAAGTTGTAATTTTGTACCGATTTTAGTAAATCGGAGTGTAAATGTCGATTTACGTGGGTATTTGTGGTATTTTATTGCAGATTTATAAACCAAGACCCGAGAATCGACATATTGAAGTTTAACCATATCTCCTGGAATGATTTAGAGAGTGCCACGGGCTTAAATGGTCAATTGAATAGCTTAAGTGACAAGTGGCCAAAACCAATCTGGATAAGTAATAATAGAGAAATGTCTTCGACAAATGAATGGCTCATCAAAATGATATTTTCAGAAAAAGTGTTCTTCACGAAAGTTGTAGATTTTTCCGAGAGCTTTCCAATGCAATTTAAATTATGAAGATTGAGGTCTACAACTTAAACAAAGGATCAAGTGGCTAATCGATTTGGATTAAGAAAAATCCCGTAAAAGCTTCGGGAGAACACGAGGTTATCAAGAAAGCGTTATCTGGAGAAGAGTCCTTCATGAAAGTTGTAGAGTTTCTCGAGACCTTAATTTTGGCATTTCGTTTGCAATTTTTGGAGATCCAGAACTCGAGATATGAATTTTATAAGTTATATATAATTATATATAATTATATATAATCTACGCACATGCTGAAGAGATCAAGTTAGTGGGAGTAATCATTAGTCCGGACCGAGCCGGCCTAATACCGGACCGGTCCGGCCTTTGCCACTTTGCCTATATATAGAAGCTCATCACAGATCGATCAGAGGGTACCAATATATATATACATCCTATATATATATATATCTCCTCTCTCTTTTCTTTTTTTTATTTTAGTAGTAGTTGTAAATAAGGCCTTACGCCGTAATAATGTAGTTTTAGTATCGTTATAATGCTCGGGAAAATCTCGGAAGTCGGTTTTGCTAAAGAAGTTGTAATGTCCGGAAGATACGATTTCAAATCAACTAACCGTATTCTGTAACTTTTCTTAAGTATTTATGTTTGTTTTTATATTTTTCGTTGTTATAATGTTTTTAGGCTAAATATAATACTGGCCAAAACTATGTAATCGGTTTTATTTCGATCTTTTAAGTTAAAGAAATGTTGTTAAGTTAAAATGACTAAAAATTGAGTTAATTGAATCTTTTCTATTTTGATCGTATTCGTATTGACATATTTAATCGATCCGAGGAATTCATAATCTAATTATGAATTGACGCCTCGTAGTCGTGATATGAGATAAAAGATAGAAAAACCGGAGGGTAAAATTGGCCGTGTGAATAACGTGATAACGGAATCCGATTTCCTATCCGGGGTAAATTTGTTTTGGGAGAAATGAATTTTATTATAATTTGTACTCGAGATCGTAATAATGTTAAATCATCGCTTTAATTGAAACTTAAACCGAAAGTTAAATCGTCCGGCTTTGACAACCGGAGCCTTTAAAATAAAATTGACCGTTTGACGAACGGAATGACTCCTTTTATCTAAAGGTAGATTTGTACTCGGGGGACTGCTTGAGATTAATTCGTTTCGTAATATACGGTTGTGGACCTTGGGTGATCAATGGATGGACGTATAATTTCATACGCTTCATGTGAGGAGGAATTGTTTACCTCGAGAGTGCACCGCTTCACTTACTCAATTGGACCTAAAATAAAAGGAGAGATCGAACACATTTCAATTAATCGAAAAGATCGTATAAACCAATTATATAAGTTTTGGCCAGTTCTCTAAAAATATCTATTGGTACCTATATATTTATATCTATATATATACTTTGCAATTTATGTACATCTATATATATTTATATATCTATATATATTATATTAGAATAACTTTTAAATTACGTATTTATTTTATGTTGACTAGAATAGTAGTGATCTGTGTTATAAAATTGCGGTTTAGATCGAGTTAATAATGACTCTTTGGTGTTTAACCACACGTAAAAGAAATTACCAAGTTCCTCGAGGATTCGACACTCGACTCACCATACTAGCACCACAATTTGACCCGGTACAATCGCCGGTTAGGATCTGTATAGCCTAGGTAATGTCCGTCGACTTTTACGCGCCGTTTCCAAGGTTAGGTTTAGATCTGTCGATTTTGGCGCCGTTGCCGGGAACGTCGCTAATTTCTTTTATGTGTCTATGGTTACTACTTGTATTAGCTTAAAATTCTCGAGAATAAGTCAACACTTTTCTTATCTCATTTCTATTTTATTTTTCGTTGGTTGTTACCTTATAGGAAAATTACCAATTTTACTACTATCAATTTCGTGTTATTTTCTATTTTCGTTAGTTGATGACCGTAAGTGGTAAGGCCCTCTCACTCCTTATAAGCCCGACATAAACACTTACGAAAGGCGCTTAAGAGTAGAGAGTAAACGCGGTCATACTAGTCGTGAAATCGACCAAGAATCATCTTCAAACAGAAATACGAGAATGGTCAAAATCGGTGATGAAACACCCGAACAAGAATCGAACATGCTCTGGGCATGGACAAAACCCCGTTAACCCTAATAATAATAATAATAGAAATAATCAAAATCGGAACCGTAATAATCGTAATAATCCACCAAACCCGAGACATATCTCGTGATCAAACCGCATTTAAGAAACCGGACTAATAATCCCATACTTTTACCTAATGAAGGAGCGAATAATTTGAGATTAAATCTCATCTTTTTGGTTTAATTGACGCAAGAGCCCAATTCTGGGAGAGGATGATGAAGATCCACATCATCATCTCTATCTTTTTGAAGAATCTGTGCAATCTGACCAAAAAAGTCAAGGTGCTCATAAGGAATTAACGAGGATGACTATGTTTCCTTTTTCTTTAAAAGGACGAGCCCGAGATTGGTTTATGTCTCTTCCACATCATTCACTTACTAGTTGGGAGGAGATTCAAACCGAATTTCAAACAATATTTCACTCTGGACGAAATTTGGAATTAAAAGTCGAGGTTGCTAACTTTAGACAAGGATCCGAGGAAACTCTTGGGAATGCGTGGGAAAGGTTTAAAAATTGTTAAGAGCGTGTCCCGATCATGGTTATTCCTTAGATATGCAAATTCAACTCTTCACATTCAGAAATTGAGAAAAGATTCACGTGCGGATGTAGATCATGCATGTGGTGGTTCGTTAATGATGAGTGAAGCTCAAAACAGGCCATTACGATGCTATAGAAAATTTCCAAAAATAACGAAATGTGGGAAACCGGTTCTAGCACCGTAAAAGTAGCTTTTGCAGGAGAATGTACGTCCTAATACGGAAGTTCTAGCACACTTGGAGAATTTGAGTAGGAAATTTGATGGTTTACAACAGAATAAGAACCAAAATTCGTAAAATAGTACACCAAATGAATACTCAAGTCATGATAATGTGTCATTAGGGATTGAAGAACCAACAGGATATTCAAGAGAGAGGTGAGTTTTCTTCAAAGAAAGATAGAATTTGAACAATGCATACTCAAACTCGTTTAATGCTATTAGAAGAGATCATCCTACTTATCGATGGTCCGAAAACCCTAGTAAGCCAGACAACCGCCATATCCAAATCCCATATAGGAATAATAACCAAGTTTATCAAGAAAATACATCTAATCGAATTTACAATCATTACCAAGATCCTATCCTCAACATACCACTCAAAGTATACCAAGAACTCGAGTTCAACTCAACTGCGAAGGAGTTGAAAAATGGGAAAAACTAATGGAAAATATGATGGGTGTAGTATCTACTCAAGCTAAGAATATGGAAACAATGATGACTTCTATTGGTACAACCTTAAAGATATGAGTACAATAAAAACATCTATGAGTGGACATGATACCGTAATGAGAACAATAGAAGCCTCATTGAGGAATATGGAAGATCATTTGAGTAGGGAAGGTGAACGTAATAACAAAGAGACCCCAGGAGGATTACCAAGCAACACCGAAAGAAACCCAAGAGAGGTAAATGTTGTAGTTACGAGAAGTAGGAAGCTCGATGGAAGCAATGGAGTAGAAAACTTCGGGAATAATGAAGTAGAAAATGATTTAGATGGAAAGAATGATGAAACTAAAGATGAAATTGAATTCACTGATGAGGAAGAAGAAATTATAAATAATTTCTTGAAAAGGAATAGAAGTTTGGAACCCAAAATGAAGGTGAAAATTGGGTAAAAATCCCGAGATTTTGAAAGACCTATGGATAAAGATTTAAGGAATTTATTCAAGGAACATGTTAGAATAGATGAGAAACAGGAAGAACCGAAAAAATCTGAAGTAGAGATTGATTCAGGGAACAATTTAAAGGAAAAAATTCAAGAACCTGAAACATGGCGACTAAGTAATACTCAAAGGTTTAAGGAAAAAGGAAAGAGAAATTGACTAAGGAGCCAAAGGTTATAGATTTAGAATCTTTACCTTACCCTCCTAAAGATCAAATCAAAAGGCAAAAGCGATAAGAAGTATGCTCGTTTCCTTGATACTTTTAGTCATCTTCATGTTAATATCCTCATTATTGAAGCTCGATTAATATACCGCCTATGGAAAGTTTCTCGAAAGATATACTATCAAATAAGAAAAATTAGAGGAATATGAGAATATATGCCTAAATGAAGAATGTTCGCAGTTGCAAAGATAAGTTACCACCTAAACCGAAAGATCCTGGAAGTTTTACGATTCCATGTGAAATTGGAGGATTTACGTTTAAGAAAGTCTTATGTGATATTGGAGCTAGTATAAATCTCATGTCTTATGAGGATTATAAAAAGCTAGGCATAGGAAAGCTTACTAAGATCGAAATGACTCTGCAAATGGCGATAGATCGATTAAGTACCCTAAAGGAATGATTAAGGATGTATCTTGGTTAAAGTAGACAAATTCTATTTTCCAAAGAGATTTTGTAGTTATGGAAATGGAAGAAGGATATTCGGCGCCTCTTATTCCAGTCGTCCATTTCTAGCTACAGGAAGAACTTTAATCGATGTTCATAAAGGAGAGTTAATTTTGAGAGTCAATGAAGATGAAGTTGCTTTCAATATTTTCAAAGCTATGAACCATCCATATACATCACCAGAATCATGTTCTTTTATAGAAGATATTCATTCTGTCTATGATAATCAGTTACCAACTTTTGAAGACAGATTAGAAGAATGCTTAACTCGTCTATCTATAAAGAAGATGAGGAAGACATTGAAATGAAAGAGATAATCATTTCTCTAGATAAAGGAAGCTTTACTTTTAAGCCACCATGGCATAAGTATTTGGAGTTAGAACTAGAAGGACCGGTTCTTAAATCGTCAATAGAAGATCCGCCAAGAATCTGGAATTGAAGCCGTTACCTTTAAATCAAAATATGCTTTTCTTGAAACCGATAATCTATTACCGATTATTATTTCATCAACTTTAACCGAGCGAAGAAGAAGATCAATTAATAAGAATGTTAAGAAAGCATAAGAAAGCTTTTGGATGGACAGTTGCCGATATTCGAGGTATTAGCCCTGAGATTTGTGTTCATAAGATAATTTTGAAAGAAGATGCTAAACCTTGTATTCAACCGCAACGCCGCCTCAACCCGAATTTACAGTTAATCGTTAAGAAAGAGGTGATTAAGCTATTAGAAATGGGAATAATCTTTCCTATATCAGATAGTGAATGGGTGAGTCCAACTCAAGTTGTACCAAAGAAAGGAGGTTTCACAGTGAAAGAGAATGATAAGAATGAATGGATTCCAACAAGGGAAATTACAGGTTATCGAATGTGCATTGATTTTAGAAAACTAAATGATCATACTAAGAAAGATCATCATCCGCTTCCATTCATAGTTCAAATGTTGGAACGTTTAAGTGGTCATAAGTATTACTGTTTCTTAGATGGTTATTCAGGATATTTACAGATTTTCATTGCAGCAGGAGATAGGGAAAAGACTACTTTCACTTGTCCTTATGGAACTTTTGCGTATAAAAGAATGCCGTTTGGTTTATGTAATGCTCCTGCTACGTTTCAAAGATGTATGATGTCTATATTTTCTGATATGGTTGAGAAATTCTTAGAAATTTTTATGGACGACTTTAGTGTTTATGGAGATTCTTTTGGTAAATGTTTGTCGCACTTAGAAAGAGTTTTACAACGTTGTGAGGATACCAATTTAGTTCTAAACTGGGAAAAATGTCATTTAATGGTATCATAAGGAATTGTTTTAGGTCATAGAATCTCTCAAATAGGAATTGAAGTTGATAAAGCTAAAGTCGAGGTGATTGAAAATTACCGCCACCAAAGTGAATCTAAGGACTCTAAGAGGATTTCTTGGACATGCAGGATTTTATAGAGATTTATTGCATTTTTCAAAGATAGCAAAGCCTCTAAGTCATTTACTTGAAAAAGAAGTACCTTTTAACTTTGATAGTAAATGTATGGAAGCATTTAAGACCTTAAAAGCGAAGTTGATTCTCGCACGAAGATTGGTAGCACCAGGTCGGATTTGCCTTTTGAGATTATGTGTGATGCAAGCGATTTAGTGTAGGAGTCTGCTTTTAGGTCAAAGGTATAACAAAATTCTCAAAGCTATTTACTATGCATCCCACACATTAAACGCAATTTCACGACTTAATTATGCAACTACGAAAAAGAACTGCTGGCTCGTAATTTTTGCCTTAGATAAGTTCGAGATCTTATATTGTTGGTTCTAAGGTAATAATCTACACGACCATTCGACTCAAAGTATTTACTAAGTAAGAAGGATGCGAAACCACGCCTTCTTAGATGGATTCTCCTACTTCAAGAATTTGATATTGAAATTAAAGATAAAAAGGAAGTGAGAATGTAGTAGCGAGATCATCTAAGTAGAATGGAGAGATCGAGGAAGAGATAGGGAATGAAATTAAAGATTCATTTCCTGATGAACAACTATTTAGAATAGATACTCCTTCAACCATGCAGCTTATTAAAAATAGAATTCCTTCTAAGGAAATCTCACATTGGTTTGGAGATATCATTAATTACTTAACTCGTGATTATATTCCGTCTCATTGGACTTGGCAATGTAAAAGAAATTCTTTTACGACTTAAAATTTTATTACTTGGGAGGAACCAGACCTTTTCCGTAAATGTTCGGATGGGATAATCGTAAAATGTGTGCCTAATAATGAAATTTTAGGTATTTTATCGCTTTGTCATGATCGTGAGGCGGAGGTCATCATGGAGGATGGAAAGCGCTTTTAAAGTTTTACAATGTGGTTTTTATTGGCCTACACTATATAAAGATGCTTATAAGTATGTTAAATCTTGTGAATCTTGTCAAAAATGGGGAAATGTATCTAAAAACATGAAATGCCTATGCAACCTATTTTAGAATGTGAGTTATTTGATGTTTGGGGTATAGATTTCATGTGACCTTTCCTATATCGTTTGGAAAAAGATTTATTCTTGTAATGGTAGATTATGTTTCAAAATGGGTAGAAGCTGAAGCTCTTCCCACTAATGATACCAAGGTTGTCATACGATTCCTTAAAAAGAACATATTCACTAGATATGGCATTCCAAGGGCAATCATTAGTGATAGAGGTTCACACTTTTGTAATAGACCATTTACTAAGTTAGTTGAGAAATATGGTGTAACACATAAACTAGAACGCCTCTATCATCCACAAACCAAAGGTCGTGTAGAGTGTCGAATAGAGAGATCAAAAGAATCGTGGAAAAAAGCAGTGATTCAAATCGAAAAAAAGCGGGCGATTAAATTAGATGATGCATTATGGGCGTCTGAATGCGACTTTTAAAACACCAATTGGTTGTTCTCCTATAAGCTAGTCTTTGGTAAGTCTTGTCATCTCCCAGTTGAGTTAGAACACCGAGCCTTCAGGCTATTAGATTTCAATTTCGATCCTAAGGTTGTCGGTGATCATAGATTGCTTCAATTGATGTAACTAGAAGAATTTCGTCTCGATTCTTATGAAAACGCCGAATCTACAAGAACGCATGAAATCTTTCCATGATAAGAGAATCTTTAAGCGTGAGTTCCATGTAGGTGATCGAGTGCTTTTGTACAATTCACGTTTAAAGTTGTTTCCGTAAGCTTAAGTCGAGATGGACAGTCCATTTAAAGTAACACGGGTTTACAAACCTGAGTGTTGGACTAATCGATGGAAATACAACTTTTATAGCCAATGGCCACAGAGTAAAGTTATTTGTGGAGGGAGAAGGAATCACACTGAAAGAAGAAATAATGCTACTGATTGATCCCCCGACAAATTGAAAAAGCAGAGGAAAAATGAAAAAGCGAAAAGCGCAGGAACCGAATCACCAATACCAGGTGCTATCTATCTTTACTCTACTTTTACGTAATTTTAATTATGTTTAAACTCTTTCGCCTTTTACCGGATAGACGTAAAAGAACCTGGATGTCTTTTTTAGATAGAATAGGAGTTTTTATTTTACTTTTGAAATTAGGCCTTGATAAAGATGTCGCGTTTTCTATAGAAGCTTTAGTTTTTGAACAAAACAAGAAATTGTTGAGAGAGATCAGATTGAGAGAAGTATGTAATGGAACATCAAGAAGTGCGATAAAAAAGAAGGGCAAAGTTTCTAATGAGATCACGAGAATCAGGGAAAAGTGAACATGTTGACGTGTGGGAAAAACACAACCAAATCCTGGATGAGTGTTTGAATATTGTTAGGAAGGAACGATTAGGTGGTTATCCGAAAATCCCGATGGAATTCGAGAGATAATTCAAATGCCTCGTTTTAGGAGTTAGGTTGATCGGCGTTATATCGTACTTTGGAAGATTTAGAAATCGAAGAGTCGAGAACCCTTAAGTTTCGAGTCTTTTATTTTATTTTATTTTATAAAATCTTCGCATAACTTCTGAGAATTTTATAAATGGATCTTTATGAAAATTTGAGGAGTTTTATAAAAGTTTTATAAAAGTTGTTTTTTTAGTTTTAATTTAAACGTTTTATAAGAGTTGATAAAATTTATTAAATTTTTATAAGCTTTTATTAAAGTGTTATAAAGATTTTATTAAATTTTTAGAAATTGTTATAAAATTATAAAAGTTCCTTCAAATTTTATTTTTAGTAAGTTTTAAAAATTTATAAACTTATTTTTAAGACTTTAATTAAGTTTTATTAGAATTTGTATAAGTTTTATTCAAAAAAAAAAAAAAAAAAATCGAAAAGTGAAAATTTTGGGCACGGACCGATCCGCCTTAACTTGGGACCAGTCCGGGTCTAAAAACATAAAAAAGACGGGGACCCTTTCTTTTCTTCTTCTTCTTCCTAATTTTTCTTTTACACACCAAGAAAAACACCAAACCCCACCATTACGAAAATTTTTCACTTTTCTTCAACAAAACTTCATCTCACACTACACCATTACTTAATTTCTTCTCATTATCATCTCCTCTCTTCAACACAAATTAGAAAATTCAAAAGGGTCAAAAACAAGCTCCATTTCATTCCGGCGACTTTTGAACTTTTCCCGCCTACTTTTCAACGTTTTCTACATATTAAGGTATAATTTAGTTTATTTAGTTGTCAATTTCGTATTTTCATAATTTTTTAGATTAATTTCAACTGTTTTGATTTTTGAGTGTGTTGTGACATTTTTATTTTTTTGCTTTGTTGTTGTTTTTGTTGTTGATTGGCATTACCAATATCGTAGAATGGTGAGTCGAGTACTAGAGTCTCTAAAAGAAAATCAAAATTCCAATTTCGACTCTGTCGTGAGGCACGATAATTTTATCATCCGAGGAGGAAGCCGTAAGCTTTGAAAAAACCGCATCACCCGAGGCTAAGAAAGCATATACTGAAAATTTATAGTAAGTGTGATGTTCGGTTGAAAAAGGATTAGACTTGGATGACTTAGGTGATGAAGTTAAGAATATCTTTAGAAAGCGTCGGTGGTTAGATTTAGCGAATGGAGGGAAGGGAGATTAACACGACTATAGTAGCTTTGAGTTTTATTCGGTTTTATCTACTTTGTCGGAAGAACGACTTACTCGATCGAGTAAACCCACTTTTACGAGCCGTAAATATTCATTTTAACCCCGTCATTAATGCAATTTTAGGAGTTGAGGTTTTTCTGATGAGGAGGATTACAGGGGTAGTTTATAATTTAGATGATCCTGCTAGTTTTGAGCAGATCGCCTGAGAGCCCAGATCGCTTTTGACCCGATCACAAAGTGGGGTTGAAAATCGGTTTAATTACGGAACTGTTTTAGAGGTTTGAGGGCAATTAAAAGATTTATTAGCCATAATCTCTATCCTTCTAGTAAACATACTGCTTTTGGAAAGGAAGATGTTTGTATCGCTTGGGCAATGGTAAATGATGTTAGAGTGGATGTTGGAAAGGTCATGTTTAAAAGAATTTTTGAGAGTATTGTCATCGCCAGACCAGGGAGTCATCTATACTTCCCTTGTTTTATCTCTGATTTATGTCGTAGGTTGGGAGTACCATTCCCGCTAATGACAAGTTATCTCTGGTGATGGAAATCGATTGGACTAGTTTGACTAGTCTTCCGGATGGTAGTATTAGCTCTTTGCTTAGAAGACGTCAAACTCGGCCCGACTCACCCGGTTTTACATCTTCTTCTTTTTCCGTCTTTTTCTAGTCAGCCTCAACAAACTCCTTTCTCCAACACTATCACATATGACATGTTTCAATCTTTAGTGACAGATGTTGCACGTGGTCAAGCCAATGTGGCTTTATTCGCTGAGAGTACTAGGCGTGTGTGATGATATTCGTAGAGGTTTAAGAAGAAACGAGCGCTGCTTCGTAATCCTACTTTGATGATCCCGCCTATCCACCTTGTCGATCCTTCTTATACCTTACCACACGGGGAAACACCTATTCCACCACCTTCGAGCTTTCATCCATCGTCATATCCTTTTGGAAGCCAATCTAGTGGGGCGTGTATTTTTCGACAGTGTTCAGAGACCACGGCGATGTCGAGTTGGGGAGGATTCACTGAGTTTGCACATGTCACGACTGGCATGAGTTCGATGGGTCTTGATAGTTCAGTCAGGACCACGACTACAGTTCAGCCATCAGCTTCTCAGTCGTTTCCGAGTTCGAGTTTTCAAGTTGATCCTGAGGAAGACTACGATGAAGATTGAATTTAATAATTTTTTATTAAACATTTTATTGCACTTTTTATTCGACATTTGTCATTTAGATATTGGTTGGTTTTCATTTTTCGTTTAGTTTTACAATTGTTTTATAAAAATTTGGTTTGCATTCTAGATCGTTTAGTTTTTATAAACTATAAAAATCACAAAAATAATTTTGTATCATTATTGAGTCGTTTTCAAAATATAACTAATGTTTCATTTTATCCGTCCGTATCAAAGTGGATGAATTAATTCAACCATTATCAAATTATCTTCAAGGCAAGCGGAAGCCTTGTTTCACACGTGAAGTAAAAAACAAAACACAAGTTGTCTTTTACCTCTGTCCCCTCAAGAAAAGTAGGATGAGGCCGACCGAGCCGGCATTTTCCCGGACCGGGCCGTGAAGAATGTATAGGAAGTCATTCTTGAGTCCGTCTAATGCACACACGTAAGTTTTTTACTATCTATTTAAGGAAGTAAAAGGAGGAGCAACAAATGCTCATATCTTTACCTTCTTCAATTTTCCTTCTTTTATTTTATAGTAAACTTTAAAAATGTCGAACCACTCTTCACCATCGGTTAATTCTTACGAGCCGATACACCGGATCATCCGAATCTCAAGCTTCTAACGATAATATCATTTTACACAATCGTTTTGCAAATTCTCCAATCTATTGGAGAAAGGTTTAAATTTAGATAAGCTTGATCAATGGGAAAAACTATGATCCGTAGTTGTGGTGGAAGAAATTTGTCAAGACACCGAGAGGTAGGATAAATGTCTCAATAGTGCGAGAATTTTATTCTCGCACTTATGACGACATCTATGATCGATATCACTCAGATTGTTCTAGTAAGAGGAGTGGTCGCTCCTTCTCTTCATCTATTATAAATCAACTTTTTGAAATACCACCATTCACGATCACGACACTTTGAAATAAAATGGGGACTAGACAATGCATACAATCATTTGAATAAAGTACACGAGTCTTTCCAATGTCTGTTCCGCTTTTGATACAAATCACGACATGTCAACACGAGCTTTACTTCCACATCTAAAGGCGTGGAAGCATTTTATAAATTCTCGAGTTTATCCCACCTGGATTTTGGAAGTTTGACCGAGAATGAAATACTTCTACTTTTTGCTTTGGCATTCGGTGTATTTGTTGATTGGGGTATATTGATTCAAAGACGCAGTGTTGGAGTTTGCGATCACGAGAGGTAGTAGTAGGGAAACCTATGCCTAATTCATGGATGATATCACGTTTGTGTACTCTTACGAATGGAGTAAAGAGTTTGAGACGGATGAAATTTTTCCGTCTAGAGATAGTCGGTTTGGTTTGCTACCGGTTGATACACCGGGTTGTTAAATCTACCATTTAGAGAGTTGTTTGTTGGTTTTATTTAAATTTGAATAAGTTAAATTAAGTTAAGTTTGAAGTTTCTTTAGTTAAGTTAAGTTTTTCTTTTAAGTTTGTAATAATGTATCTTGTTTAATATATATGTCTTAGTTTTTTTAAGTTTGTTTTAATTAGTATACGCTAAAATAAAATCAGAAAAATAACGTTAATAGATAATTTTAATTTTATTTTCGAACCTACTTCTTTACTACTTATTGAACATCGGGACGATGCCACTTAAATCGTAAGTGGGAGTAGAGTTAGGTTAGAAAATTCATTAAAATTTTCAAAAATAGTCAAAACAATAATTATATTATATGTCTAATTTAGATTTTAATAAGATTTTAAGTTTATATAATTGAGTAATTAATATTAGATATTGTTTTTATAAAATTATATAAGTATGTTGATATTTATAAGTAAAATTTTTAGAATCATTTTCAATATGAATTATGAGTTTGGAATTGGACTAAGTTTGTCGATTTTGGCACCACAAAAATATAACTATAAATGAAATAACCTCCTCACTTTGATTAGAGTGATCAAGACCTCACTCAAATTGTAAATTGTGATTAAATAACCGAGCTTTAGCTATTTTTGTCTACATTTCCTTGAAATACCGCAAGTTTGTACGTCTTATAAAAAAGAGATGGAGACATAAAAGCTAAGTTTTGGTATATGCTGAGATTGGAAAGATTAGATAAGTAGTAGTATATTCGATCTTACCTCATGACACTTGCAACATAGTCGATTTTGGTAATAAGTTCGAACATATTAATATTCTATAAAAGAATTAAGAACGAAGCACCATATTTACACAGAATTAATCAAATATCAGGTATCTTCCTTATCTGTGATTAACAACTTAAAAATAAAAAGAACAAATCGGTTGTAGCTACCAATGATTGGAGTGAGTAGGGTATTATCACGAAATGTCCTATATCACTATGAGGTAATTAAGCTCCCGATTGTCTGATGATAGTAGTCCAAATGCCTAGGGTATTATCACGAAATGTCCTATTCTTTGAAATGAGGGCACAAGATAAAATGAAAAGAAAAAGTTGAATCATAAGATCTCGTGAATTATTACAAGTTTAAGGAAACCGGACTTGTAATTTTCGATCGAAAGAGTAATACTCCGATCAATCTTGATGAAGCAATGCCTGTAAGTTTGATTTTCTACACACACTCACGCTTTTAGTTCTTAATCTTAAAAAAAAAATAAAAAAAAAAATAATGTGTTATTAATCGATGATTATTTTTGATCAAGAATATAAAGATGTAGAATGCGTGCATTTACTTTACTCTTTCTCTTTTGATTTCCTTTTTTCCGATTAACCAAATCTTGAACCTAAACTCTATAAGCCATTTTTTGTCGACTACTTTACCAAGTTTCCGATTCGAAATTTCATAATAGTTGCGATTAGAAATAATTCTAATATTTTATTTATACTTATTAAGTATTACATATATAATTTTATCTAAATAATATTTAAGTTATTTCATTTATATACTTTTCTGTCTTCTTAAGATTTTAAATTAAGATAGATAATATATTTATAATATTGACAATATAAATTATAATCAAAAATTATACTATCTTTTATTACAGCTATATTTTTTTTTCGGGACGATCAAAAAAAATAAGTGGGAAGTAATTTGATGTATTATTTTATATGATTAAATATATCGTTATATTATTATGTTTTATTAACAAATTCTATATAAAATATATGAAATTATGGTATAAAATGTTAATCTTTATAATTTAGAGTAGTTAATAGTAATAATAGTAAAAAAGTTGTAATTTTGTACCGATTTTTTAGTAAATCGGAGTGTAAATGTCGATTTACGTGGGTATTTGTGGTATTTTATTGCAGATTTATAAACCAAGACCCCGAGAATCGACATATTGAAGTTTAACCATATCTCCGAATGATTTAGAGAGTGCCACGGGCTTAAATGGTCAATTGAATAAACTTAAGTGACAAGTGGCCAACCAATCCTGGATAAGTAATAATAGAAATGTCTTTGATAAATGAATGGCTCATCATCAAAATGATATTTTCAGAAAAGTGTTCTTCACGAAAGTTGTAGATTTTTCCGAGAGCTTTCCAATGCAATTTAAATTATGAAGATTGGAGGTCTACAACTTAAACAAAGTGATCAAGTGGCTAATCGATTTGGATTAAGAAAAATCCCGTAAAAGCTTCGGGAGAACACGAGGTTATCAAGAAAGCGTTATCTGGAGAAGAGTCCTTCATGAAAGTTGTAGAGTTTCTCGAGACCTTAATTTTGGCATTTCGTTTGCAATTTTGGAGATCCGGAACTCGAGATATGAATTTTATAAGTTATATATAATTATATATAATTATATATAATCTACGCATATGCTTGAAGAGATCAAGTTAGTGGGAGTAATCATTAGTCCGACCGAGCCGCTTAATACCGGACCGGTCCGGCCTTTGCCACTTTGCCTATATATATGAAGCTCATCACAGATCGATCGAGGGTACAATATATATATACATCCTATATATATATATATCTCTCTCTCTTTTCTTTTTTTATTTTAGTAGTAGTTGTAAATAAGGCGCTTACGCCAGTAATAATGTAGCTTTTAGTATCGTTATAATGCTCGGAAAAATCTCGGAAGTCGGTTTTGCTAAAGAAGTTGTAATGTCCTAAGATACGATTTACGAATCAACTCACGTATTCGAAAACTTTTCTTAAGTATTTATGTTTGTTTTATATTTTTCGTTGTTATAATGTTTTTAGGCTAAATATAATATCGCCAAAACTATGTAATCGGTTTTATTTCGATCTTTTCGTTAAAGAAATGTTGTTAAGTTAAAATGACTAAAATTTGAGTTAATTGAATCTTTTTATTTTGATCGTATTCGATTGACATATTTAACCGATCCGAGAATTCATAATCTAATTATGAATTGACGCCAATAATCGAGATATGAGATAAAAGATAGAAAACCCGGAGGGTAAAATTGGCCGTGTGAATAACGTGATAACGGAATCCGATTCCTACCCGGGTAAATTTGTTTTGGGAGAAATGAATTTTATTATAATTTGTCTTCGAGATCGTAATAATGTTAAATCATCAGTTTAATTGAAACTTAAACCGGAAAGTTAAATCGTCCGGCTTTGACAACCTGGCCTTTTAAAATAAAATTGACCGTTTGATGAACGGAATGACTCTTTTTTATCTAAGCCGATTTGTCTTTCGGGAACTGCTCGAATTAATTCGCCATCGTGAATGTGGGCATGACTGATCTGATGGACGTATATTGATTTACGACAATTTCATACGCCACGCGAGGAGGAATTGTTTACCTCGTGAGTCTGTGGCTTACTTTACTCAATTGGACCTAAAATAAAAGGAGAGATCGAACACATTTCAATTAATCGAAAAGATCGTATAAACCAATTATATAAGTTTTGGCCAGTTCTCTAAAAATATCTATTGGTACCTATATATTTATCTACCTTAGTAGTACCTAATAATTCTTCTAACCTAAGGACGACCAAAGAGTACGACGAAAGGTTTTTTTTTTTTTTTTTTCTGTCATTAACCAGCTCAGCCGCCGCCTTCTGCCACACTTCCACGTTTTTTTTCCCACTTACTTTTTCCCACCGCCTTCATGTCCCACTCACTTTCCACCACCGTTTACATCTTCTTGGGTATAAAAACAATTTTCAGCATAATGGTTGCTCTTCTGTGCATTTTCAGCTAATCAACATATCACCACTACCGCTTGTATCGCATTTGTTTTGTGGAGGAGTTCTCGTCTGCAAATCGGGTAGGTGGCGGTGGCGGAGGCGGAGGTGGAGTATCGGTGGCCTTCTATTGCTTGCCTTTTGCTTCAATTTGCTGCTTGGCCTTCTATTATCGGTGTGCATATCTTACAACAGACGTGGTCTTCTCGCACCGTCTTCGGTCTCTCCATTAACCCCTTGTATATCTATCTATGGGCACTGATGCTAAGAATTTGGGTGTTACTGAAGAAATCAAAATTACAGTTTCGTTTCAATCAGATTTTGCCATTGCATGCTGGCAGAAGAGGTCGAATTATTCAGTGACGTCCGGTAAATTGTAGCACTTTGTATGGATTAAACATCATAATAATTTTATTTTGTTTTATGTGTTAATCGATTGATAAATTGATGAGTTTGCTGTTGAATTTTGATGAAAGCTTGAGTTTTTATTGGATATCTCTTACCAATTTCTGTTGGCTTGTTTTGGAGTGATTATTGGTTCGATGAAGGAGAGGAGCTTTTGGATAGAATACTTGCCAGGTACTTCACGTTTGTGCGTTTGGTGTTCTTGCTTGTTTAATGAGTTTTGGATATAGGTGTGTTGTTCCCGTGGAGTTTTACAGGCTGTGATTTTGTCCTTTTTCTTGTTTGCATCTTTGTCTGCTGTTTTGCTTGGTTATGCAACTTTTTCCGAGCAAGATGGTGGCTGACCTACCTTGGAATCCCCCTTCAGCAATTTTATCCAACTTCGTTACATAATATATTCCAGGTTCTCCATTGTCTTGGAATCATCTTAATTGTTTAGAAAGTTTGAAACTTTGAGCTTTTTCACAGGAGATTGAGTTTTCTAGCTTTAATTGCTCAATTAGTCTTTTGATTTGCATATTAACACTTGAATATATTATTAGCAAAGTTAAATGTCATGATCTGTTTTCATGGATTTGTTATTTTTCTCAGATTTTATGAAAGCAGGCACGATCAATATGTTCATCGTCATCATGCGAATGGGTATGTATCTCTAATTTTCCTATGTAATTCTTTGTCCAAGGGTGTAAACGATCCAAGCCTAATCATACATTCACTTATTGAGTTGAGCAACCACTAAAGCTCAAACTCGAGCACTAGAAGCCTGGAAAATACGATGAATTTTGGAGTGCTCGAGTTTGGTTTGTTAAAAAATGCAAAAGAATATGTAATTATAATACAACAATGCTCATACGGCTCATGAGCTAGCATTTTGAGTCAGTTTGAAACTTTGAGCTTTTTCACAGGAGATTGAGTTTTCTAGCTTTAATTGCTCAATTAGTCTTTTGATTTGCATATTAACACTTGAATATATTATTAGCAATGTTAATCGTCATGATTTGTTTTCATGGATTTGTTATTTTTCTCAGATTTTATGAAAGCAGGACACGATCAATATGTTCATCGTCATGCGAATGGTGTATCTCTAATTTTCCTATGTACTTCTTCGTCCAAGGGCGTAAACGATCCAAGCCTAATCATACATTCACTTATTGAGTTGAGCAACCACTAAAGCTCAAACTCGAGCACTAGAAGCCTGGAAAATACGATGAATTTTGGAGTGCTCGAGTTTGGTTTGTTAAAAAATGCAAAAGAATATGTAATTATAATACAACAATGCTCATATGGCTCATGAGCTAGCATTTTGAGTCTCGCTTCAAAGTGTTTGAGTTCAACTTGTTAACCTTGACGAAGTGCAATAAGTTCAGTTAAATCATACTTGAGCAAGCATTTCGCAAGCCGAGCATCGAGCTGCTCATGTGCGGCTTGGCTCATTTACACCCGCCCTTGTTTGGTTTGGGACTAGGTTGATCCATTTGGATCCCAAACCAATATTTTATTCACCCCACTAACTTATTTATTATTATTTTATTAATTCTATTATTTTATTATAAATTCTTTCATCAATCAATCAACATCAACAAATAAAATAATATTAATCCATCACTTTATACACTCATTACACTATTTAACCATTACTTTTTCAATATAATATTTCAAATCAACAATCATTACTTTAACTACACAAATTTCAATACAACTTTTCAACTTTATCATCATTACTTCACTATATTTTATAATTCTTTCTCTTTCTTGGATCCAAATGGATCCAGTCAGTCCGAAACCAAACGGATGGGGTTCTTGACAAGGATTATGAGAGTATCTTTCTTTTGTTGGAGGTTAAAGCTTGTGTATTGTTGGGTTAGCTCCAACTCATTTGGCTTTCAAGGAGGATAGCGAGATTGTCTCTGTGGATTTCAACGCGTTGGTAAGGCCGATAGAAGCGGGATTAAAGTTACTGGAAAATGAAAAAAGTGAGTTTTCCTTGTCCTCTACTCCTTTCCACGATTACCCTTAGAATTAAGGCATTTGAATTGATAATTTGTGTTTAATTCTCTGCAATTTTTAACACATGTATGCTATTACTCTGTTTTGGAGGTGATCCCAAGTGTTTTTGCTAACTGTATCAGTATTCAGTGGATTTTTTTTTATCTGATTCATGGAGCTTTTCATTAATTGAATAATGCAAATTTTCTATATTTTTACTGTCTTCTTGTAATAGCACTTTGTCTTAGTTCATTACCTTGATTCATTAACACGTGAAATCCACTAATACGATCTAACTGACGCTAAGTGAACTTGGTCTGCCTTGCTTCATTCTTCGAGTATTTGTATGCCCCAACAGCAGTTTCTGTATCTATTCAGCTGTATTTCCTTCTGCAAATCTTAAAATTTTGGACATAGAATTGTCACATTGTTCCCATTTCCGTCAAGCCGCATATTAGTACTACAAACAGACCGAGCTGGACTAATGTTAAGTTTTGACCGACACATGTTACATGTATAAAGTTTATAGCTTTTGCAAGAACGATAAGAGTACGATAAACATTTCCATATGTAGTTTTGCACTCGTTAATCTGAAGTGTAATTTGATTGCTTTGTCGGTTTGCAGAACGCACAGCATTTTGAGGCAAATACAGCATTATGTAAAGTAATGACTAAAGATTCATCTTACACTGTGAGGTTTGATCTCTTCCTTCAATCTGCTTAAACCTTTGTTACTTACACTCAGTTTCTTCTGGATTTAAATATTCTTCATGTTTCTGTTTTCTTCTTTTGATTGATCATTTCTTTTTTATGTAGATGTTGTGTGAAAGGTTCTCTTTTGGAGGTTAATGAGAGATTGATTCAACAACCAGGATTACTCAAGTCATCGGTACGAACCCAGTAAAGATATTGTCACTGAAAATCATCAATACAGAAAAGTGCACAGAATACATGCAAAGTAACGTTACTTTGCGATTAATCCCTGCACTTTTTTGTGCCTGTCAGTCTTGGTGCGAACCAGCATTATTGCTTCAGATTCCGGATCTTTTGGATCTCATCGTTTTGTTTTTATATTTAATCGCAGGCTGATAGAGAAGGATACATTGCAATTATGATGCCAAAGCCAGGAGATTGGCGTAAAGCGGAGGGCTCTTTAATTGGAGCTGAAGAGTACAGAAAATTGAGAAATTTGTGACCAAAAGGTAATAGTAAGCACATTGAAATGTATTTTAGTATAATGTACACTGGGTGATGAAAACATTGATTTATGTCACTTGTAGAAGCAATAATCTATTTTATTTTATTTTTAATTTTTTGCTGGTTCCTAATTGTATTTCTAGGAATAAATGAAGAAAATATTGTACTGACCATCATTTGATTGTTTAAATTTCATTGCTTCACATATTTTAACCAATTTTTGTATTTGCTTGCGCCACATCGTTGGATTAGCAACTTGTGTATAATCGAACGGTGTGATGCAATAACGTGATCCCCTACCTAAGAATGCCCCACCTATAGGTGTAAACGATCTGAGTTGTTCAGGTCCTTTTTTATCCTTGCTGAATCATTGTTCTGTTTTGATTGATTTTCACTTCAGAATCTCTCTTTTTTTTTTTTTTTAGTAGACAGAATCTCATGTTTTGTGACAGAAATGAGCAAATATATACTTAATGTTTTGTGTTTTCATCATTGAATGTCATCACAAGTCAGCGTATTTTGCATTTGCATGCAGGTTACTGAGCAAACCATGAATGGAAATCTTGGACGAATGGTAACACGTGTTGTGCTCCCTAAAGTGGTCATGCATTCCAGTTATCACTATGAGGTACTTTAATTGCTAAAACCATTTTAGCTTATTCTTTTGATGTGCACAATTACCTTTTTGAGTCATTTGAAAATTGTGACACTAATGCTTAAATAATTTGGTTGTAGGCTTTCTCTGAGAATTTCACCAAGTATATGATTCTTATTTTGTTTTTTCTCCTGGTTGATCTATACTCCTTTGCATTTCTGTCATTTTCTCTCCTTACAGTTTTTGCTAGCGCTTCATGATTTGGCAATGTATAAGTTTCACCTATTATGTTTATGTTTAGGTTTGATCAAATTTTGTTCATATTGCTTCAAAGTTCATGACTGACTTTACGAGTTGCATCTAAGAGACTGAGACTCTTTACCCCACCTGACCCTTTCTTTATCAACTGGAAATGGTGTCAACTATGTTTCCAAGTTTCTCTTTTGCAGGTTTGATGAACAACTTGGAAATGCACAACTTGTTCATTATTTCATCTCACTGAATCACCAAACAAAATAACCCATTCTGTTAAAAATTCTAATATGCAGTTTGGTCATTTCAGAAAGGATACGCCATATGAGAATTTGACCTATGGTAACATACGTCATCACTTCTGTGATATTCTTATACTCCGTTTATTGCACTGATGTGATTAAGAAATTTAACTTACTGCAGATTTAAATGATGGGTGGTTTGAGAAAAGTTTGGGGAGATACTGCTGAAAAAAAAAGGATACAATAAGATCACTTTCATGAATGCTTCAAGACCTGAGCTTCCTGAAGATGCTCCTATCTGATTGGTTTGACCTCTCCTTAAGTCCTTGCATCTGTGAAGATAAGCTCTATGCCTTGAATCTTTCTGTAAGCATGAAATGAAAGTATTTGAGCTTAACTTTGGTTAGCTTTTCTTTTCCTGATACTCAGATAATCGGTTGTATTATCCTTGAGCATTGTTCAGTTGTTATGAAAGCAGGTATTGCATCTATATCCCTGTATTTGACAACTCCTCCCCCTATTTTAAGACTTATCTCATCTACAATCGAGAGATTTATTCTCCAACTTCTCAGATACTATGTGGGCTAGCTTTAATGAAAGACACTGCCATAACTCATTGCCATGTCTTTATCTTTTGTTTAGAGTTTATTAAGTTGCTAAACCACATCAGTAACTTAATACTTACTCTACACACACAGAAAAAATTAATACACGGTAAAAAATGATGGCAAATACTACACGTTCACAGCCACATGTGTTTTTCAAGCCTGTGTCTCCATGTATTTTTATCAATGCAGTTTCCTACTCTGCAGTAGTTCGTTTAAGAGGATCTCCACCTAGCTTTAAGAGACTAAACTTTTACCTATTTGTAATTTGCAATGATTCATTGCAGCACAGAGGACTGGTGGGCAAAAATTGGTTGGAAACCTTGACCATACAACAACTTCGCAGATGAAATATATAATCATGAGCAAACCGAGCCTGCTACCTAAAACTATGCTGGGATTATTGGTGTTTTAACCAGGCTAAATAGTCATTTGAGTACATAAAATCAGCCTCTTCCACATCTGTACCAGAAAATTGTTTGCTTTCTAACTGTTGTATTGTTCGAACCAAGAAGTTCAGAAATTTCTCTTCACAGTAATGCAGCCTTGTGTGAGGTTTTGTCTAATATTGCTTTATTCATTCTTCATTTGTAATTTTAGCAATGAAGATTCTGATTAAAGAGTTCATCACCACCACAATAAGTAAGTAATCTTTGAAATAAGCAAAATATACAATTTAGCACAATACAACACATACATTAACAACACAAAACCACCTCTCAAACAATACATCTAACAAAAAACCAGGTAGAGGCAACACTTGCAGAAAGACGGTTACCCCCACCTAGTATCTATATATAGATGCATTGGTTTGGGCACATGAGGTTTTTCTTCGTAAATGATTGACCATTAGACCGTGCTTTATTGCAATTGTTTTTTATGGTTCATTAGTTAAATGAAAGATGAAAACTCGATATATAAAGTATCTCAATAATTTAAGTGATGATATCATATTAATAAAGTGTGTTTTTGAATGTTTAAATCACAAATAATTGTGACAAAGACAAAAAAATCACAAATAATTGAAAAAAGAAATATGTGGAAACATTTTTGTTGGGTAAAATTAATCAATCTAACATGCTGTTAAACACTCAATTCAATCAAAAACGAAAACAGAAAACGGGATAGAAACTTATTGATTGAGACGCGTAGAACACTGTCCTTAAGACGTTTTTGCCCTGATTATGTGCACACGGTAATGGAAATCGTCTTTCAAGATACAATAATCATACTTTCTTCGGATTATTGCACTCCAATAAGAAGAAGCCGACGAACCGATCATGTTCTATAATCTCTTCTTTGGCTCAAAATGAATACATAAAATTTTATGCAAAAAGTTTGCATATATGCGTGGGGAAAAAAAAGGTAGTCTTCTTGACTTTCCTTATTGGAGGGCTATAAATATAAGATGAAACTCAAGATACACAAATTCATGAAATTACTCATCCCTCCTTTTATTTATTGGTCACATCCTTCCAACAGAGTAATATCCAGTGTTCATAAATTTCCACCTTAAACGTTTTCATGTCAAAATGTTTTTCAATTTGGATAAAGGTAACCACCAACGTGGCTGTTATGTTATATATATATAACACATCATTTCCTCTATCCAAATTCACATATAGTGTCATCTCAATATCATTATTTTTCATTCACCAAAAATAATTTTCTAACTGGCGATGACAAATTATGTCACCTTAAAGATCCGGGTTTTTCCTTATGTTGATGATGAATACTCAAGAACCCTAATGCCAAGAACAAGGAAGGGGTTTTATATATTTGCGGCTGAGTCTAAGTGGAATTCTTAGAGTGCCTACGTATCCTGTTATTATGCCCGGAATCAAGCCATACGTAGTTCCTGGAACGTTGTATTTATAAGGACAATGCATGACCTAACCCTAATATGAGTCGGTTTGTAGCTATTGTCTTATTTACCCTTAATTGGGCTTTACCCCTTGCCCAAGTTATCCTGCGGATATTGGGCTAACGTAAGTGTGTGGACTCTGTTTCTCGATATCGATCTGCCCGACCTGGGGTGATCGACTCCTGGAACTCACGTCCTGCACTGCCCGTAAGTCGATAGTCGTGACCTCGAGTTCCTAGCATTACTTCAGGCTCGAGGATCGACATGTATGTCATGGCTCCCAAGCCAATAGTCTGACTTGTATGTCTTATCTGGCTCATATGCCTTAGTAAATATTTGATCCATGGGGTCCACTCGATGATGATATATCGAGGCGCGTAACCTGGTATCGTCATAAGCCCCCCAGACCTGAGAGAGGCGACTTCCGTTGTCCGAGGTCAGGTCTGCCAATTTGAAATCGTCTTCGAGTTGGACCAAATCTTGGGCGGGAAATGGTGTAACCGCTTCGTATGCCACCTGTCTCCCTGACCAATCGTGGCCGTTCGCTATGACGTCAGAGCGCACTATCTTTTCATCTTCTGCCATAAATGATGTTATCCTTGATTGTCGCGATTTTTGGGGAGTTATAACTACTAGTAACCCCCCTAATCACATCTTTTCACTGTCATTCGGCCTTAGCAACGCATAAAGAGGGAGAGAAGAACCAGACGGTGAAAATCATTTCTGCCTATCCATTTCTCCATTTTCTTCTTAGAAACTACAAGTAAGCCTCTTTTCTGCTACCGTCTTTTTCTTTGTTCCTACCGTTCTTGCTTGAGTCTGTCCATGTCTAGTAGTACTACAATTTCTGATAGGATTGAGGAGTCTCGTTCCGGTGATCAAACACCAATATCTGCTCCCTCCGATCAACCTCTACAACCAAACCCGACGGAACCCTTAGGCACTATCCGGGAGCCCAAGAAACTATCCACCAGAATGGATGGAAAGGGGCCTAAGGGGTGTATCTCTCGTGTGGATGATCTCAACCAATCTGCGGCGGAGGTATGGGCTTTCGACCTCAACCGGTGGTTCAAATTTCTTCCGGCCACCATCGGTTTGCCGATGAGCCCCCGTAGGGTTCTCAGACGGCCCATGAGGCCCAATTGTCGAGTGGGTTAAGGTTCCTCTCTGTCCGGCGGTCTTGGCTGTTCTTCACCATTACGAGATCGGTGTATCTCAACTGGGCCCAAATGCGATCCGGATTCTGATGGGTTTTTTGATTGCCTGCCGAGTGGCGGGTATCGGTTTTACCGTTCCTTTATTCCGGTGGTGGTACAAGATCGCTGCGCTGCCGGATAAGATGTGGTACACGTTTCAGAGGCGTACCAATCGTCATGAGTTCGTGTCTCGGGGACCTTCATCTCATGGGAATTGGAAGCCTAGGTTTTTCTTTCTCCGACAAGGATCGGATAATCCTTATATCGGCTTATGGAGGTCGAGAGACGGAAGGGATGACAAACTGGGTCGTGAGGCCGCGCCCGCCGAAGCTCTTTCTCTCGAAAGATTCAAGTTCGAGGTGACTACGTCGGACCTGAGTCTTCTTTACGAGCTTGCTTGTCTCGAGAAGGCGGGACCCGTACCATACATAAGCCTTCCTTCTGACGATCAGGAAAATTGTAGGAAACTTTATTATTTTGTTGCCAAGTCTTACTGCTCTTTGAAATTGTATCTTTACTATTTCCGATACTGACTTCTTTTTTACTTGTGCAGTGGGCAGATTCTCGAAGGTCGCTGTCCCAAAGGCTTCTGCAGTAGCTGCTGCTGTCAATGCGTCTAAGTCGAGAGCCACATCCCCGTGTCAGAGGAAAGATCTGCTCATGTTGATGACTCGACTCAGGGTGTCGAGACTGCTACCCTTGTAGCACAACCGACTCTGCCTTCCACCTCGGGGGGACTCACCCATGAGCACCGGTCGATACGTGAAGAAGAGGATGTTGTCGACTTTACTGTCGGAGGGAGTGAAGAAGCTTCCGGCTCTGAAGCAGCCCGGTTGCAAAAGAAGAGGTCGGCACTCTCAAGAGCCGTGAGAGACTGAAAAAACAGCCAAAAGGCCAAACTTATCAAGCCTTCCCTCGATCTTGCTGCCTCGGGTGAGATGTCGGCCGACGATGTCAAGAAGCTGGACGACCAGGTCCTAGCCTCTTCCCTCCGAGAACTGGGTCGCGTGGTAAACACTAACTCTTGTTGACTTCATTTTGGTACCTCTCGAAGCATATGCCTTAACTTGTTATTTTTGGCAGCATTACTTTATGAGTCGAGAAGCTTCTCGACGTATGAACATGCCGTCCGAGACCGAGGATGAGCTGAAGACACAGATTCGGAGGCTGAACGACGCGCTCGCTATCAAGTCTGCTGGGGTCGCTGGTCTAGAATCGCAGCTCAATGTTTTCAAGAGAGAGGCTGATGCTGAGATAAAGAGGGTAAAGGAGGAGCAGGAAGCTGTCGTTGCCCAGCTGAGGGGAGATCTGGCTGCGACCGAAGGGAGGGAGGCTGTTCTGAAAGAGACTCTCGAGCTGGAACTTGCACGGGGAGCGGCCACTGCAGAAGAGAGAGATCAGCTGAAAGCCGAACTGGATTAGATCCCCAAGCAGCTCGAGGAAGCAAGGATTGCCGCAGTACTCGAGTATCGGAAGTCTGACGAGTTGGGCAGGGATCTCGATGTAATCATGCAGACGGCCATACTTGGAGGATTCACCAAGGCGGTGGACCAAGTGAAGAAGGCCTACCCGGACGTCGAGATCGACCAGCTTGAAGAGCCTGGCTGCTATGACCCTAACTCGGAGGCGCTGTATGACATGTACTTCGATGAATTTCAACAGGGTATATCACTTGCCCAGAAGTATGGTGGTCCCACAGCAAGCCCGACTCCTGATAATACGACTTCCGCTGCCATTGCTCCTGCGCCGACCCCCGAAGATGCTATTCAGACTCCCGACGCTTCTATTTAGTTACCTTGTTTCTTTCAAACTTTGATGTTCTGAACTTTAACTTGGCAATTATTTGTAAATTTTATTAACTTTGAGTTGACTTGGGTGAATGTTCACTTTATAATGGCTGGTCTTTTCGGCCTGGCCTTAATTTGTCTTGAAATTTCTGCCCTTTTGTCTCTATTTGTTGTTATTTACTTTCTCATTTGTTACTGTCTTTGGCTTTCTTGCTTGTCGAGCCTTTGGCTCTGTTCGCCTTTGCCACGTCGATATAATATTGCCCCCCCCCGAGTGTTTTATCAACTTCAGTTCATAATACACTTGGGCTCTATATGGCTTTAGGTTGATCTAGTTGCCTTGGCTTTTTAGCCTTATAGGCTTGCTAGATTTTCGAGTTAGTCCGACATTGCGAACTGTCCTTGTCTCGGTCTAGCTGCCCCTTGGGCTGGTTAGACTTCCGACTTGGACGTTTGGCCCGACCATGCGAACCGTCCTGTGTCGGCCTTATTCGACCCGTGGGCACGTTAGGCTTTTGACTTGGACATTTGACCCGACCTTGCGAGTCTTCCTTTTGCCTTCTGCATAGTATGCTTATGGCATTGTCGGGAGTTCCGACTTTCGGGTTGCTCCATTCTTTATCGATTGTAACTTCGTGTCCTTTTAGACTTGGAATATTACAAAAATAACTTAGTAAAATAGTCAAGAAAAATAAATCATCATTTATTATAACCAAGATAGAATTGTCGCATGGACTGATTACAAATCTTATAAAACAAGTAGAAACAAACTGATCGACTAAGGCTTAGACGTAAAATTTCCTCAAATTATTCGCGTGCCATTGTCGAGGAACTGTAGTTCCGTCTGCTCGACCTAGTTGATATGAACCTTTAGGGTGGACTTTTAGGATCTGATACGGGCCTTCCCAATTCGGGGTGAGTGTCCCGATCTCCTCTTGTCGACTTGCTTCGTTCTTCCTCAAAACTAGATCTCCAACCTTAAAATATTTGTATTTTACTCTAGCGTTGTAATATTGAGAGATCTTTTGCTTGTACCTTGCCATTCTGGCTGAGGCCATTTCTCTCCGCTCCTCGAGATTATCCTTCTCCTGTCGGATGTCAGGGTCGTTTGTCTCAATATTATACGCTAAAACTTGAGGGGAGGGAACGCCGATCTCCGCAGGGATAACTGCCTCGCACCCATATGCCAGGGAGAAAGGTGTTTCACCCGTTGATGAGTTTGGAGTCGCCTCTGTATGACCACAGATGCTCGGGAGTTGCAACGCCTGAGCCTCGCCCTTCACTTTCTTTCTAGCCTTTTTTTTAACCCAAGTTTAATTTGTCGATTTGTCTGTTCGACTTGACCATTAGCTTGGGGGTGAGCCACTGAAGTGAAGCGCTGGTCGATGTGATACTCGGCTAACCACTCTCTAACTCTTCGGTCTTCAAACTGAGTGCCGTTGCCCGAGATTAAAGCCTTTGGAATACCATACCTGCATAAAATATCGACCCATAGGAACTTCTTGATTGTTGCTGCTTTGATATCGGGTAAAGCCTTGGCTTATACCCACTTAGTGAAATAATCAACCGCAACTACTACAAACCGATTGTTCCCTGGGGCTCGAGGTAGGGGCCCTACAATATCGACTCCCCACATGTCGAAAGGCCATGCTGACGAGATGACATTCATTTCTTGTGCCTGTTGATGAGAGATATTATCGTGGATTTGACAAGAATGGCATCTCTGCACTAAATTGTTCGCATCTCGTTGCATTGACGGCCAGAAGTATCCTGCGAGCTTGCATTTCCGGGCTAACATCCTAGCCCCACAATGATTTCCACAAGCTCCTCTATGGATTTCCTCTAGAAGATACTCTCCCTCTGTCTCAGATGCGCATCTCAACCACGGACTCGTGAACGACTTCCGATAGAGTATGTCATTGAAGAACGCATATCGAGCCGACTGTAGTCGGACCTTTCTTGACTGTACTTTATCACTAGGTAGTATTTTGTCCTTTAAGTAAAGGACGATCGGATCCATCCATGTGGCCTGCTGAGATATCGGCTGGGCCTCTATCTCTTCATAGCTTCTCTCTGTTAGCAACTCTACTAACACCTTTTTACTAGAGACGAAATTCGATGCTAGCTTGGACAGAGCGTCGGCCCTCTTGTTCTGAGTTCGAGGTACCTGTTCAAATTGAATCGAGTTGAATTTCAGCCTGAGGCCTTGAACTACTGTCAAATACTTCTTCATAGTCTCTTCCTTAGCCTCATATTCCCTTTAATATGATTAACGACTAATTGCGAGTCACTTTAGAGACGTTGAGATTTTCGACCCCGCCTTCGTGAGCGAGCTTGGACCGATGATAATTGCTTCATATTCGCCTCATTATTAGTTGCCTTAAAATCGAATCGGAGCGTATGGAAACTCTTCCTTCGGCCGACTAATAGGAGGCCTGCACCGCCCTTCTTTGCTCGAGGCTCCGTCGGCATGGAGCATCCATCGCTTCTTCTTGACTTTGCTTTTCTGTTCAAGTTGCACCGATATGCCTTCGCTAAGAAGTCTCGCTAAAGCCTGAGCCTTGATCGCGGTGCGCGCACGAACTCGATATCGTATTGAGCCATCTCGATTACCCATTTCGCGAGTCGACCAGACGCGTGTCGGGCTTCGCTAGATTTGCTTGAGTGGTTGGTCCAGAACTACCACTATCGGATGGGCTTGAAAGTATGGCCTAAGCTTTCGACGCTCGTGTACCAACGATAATGCGAGTTTCACCGGGCGAGTATCGGGTTTCGGGGCCATGCAGAGCTTTACTTACAAAATATATAGGAACCTGGCCCTTTTCCCCTTCTCGGACCAAGACCGAACTCACTGCTTCCTCGCAGACCGACAGATAAACCAACAACCTTTCCCCCTCTCGAGGAGAAGTGAGAGTGGGTAGTTCTGATAGATATGCTTTTAATTCTTGAAGGCCGCCTCGACATTCGCCGTCCCAGTGGAAAGGATTGGGTTTTCAAGAATTTTGAAGAACGGTAGTGCACGTATTTGGTCGACCGAGATAAGAATCTATTCAGTGCTGCCATCCGACCTGTGAGCCTCTGAACTTCTTTCATATTTCGAGGTGCAGGCATGTCCTTTAGTGTGTCGATCTTATCAGGGTTAGCTCGGATCCCGTCTCTCGAGACCATGTATCCTAAAAATTTGTCTGTTCTCACTCCAAAGGTGCACTTTTTTGGATTAAGTTTCATTTCAGTATCTCTTAACACTTCAAATACTTCCCTGGCGTTTACCAAAAATTGCTTCATCGATCGGCTTTTGATGAGTAGATCGTCCATATAGACTTCCATGTTCTTACCAATCTGCTTCGCAAAAATTTTATTGACTGCCCTTTGGTATGTAGCTCCAGCATTCTTTAGTCCGAATGGCATGGTAACATAACAAAAGGTGCCAAACTCTGTAATGAATGCGGTCTTCTCTGCATCCCGAGGGTCCATAAGAATTTGATGGTACCCCTTGTATGCATCGAGGAACGCGAATACCTCAAAACCGATGGTCGAATCAACTAACCTGTCGATCTTAGGCAGCGGATAGGAATCTTTGGGGCATGCCTTATTCAAATCCGTGAAGTCTACACACATGCGCCAGCTGCCATCTGGTTTCTTCACCAACACTGGATTAGCCAGCCATTCTGGATAGAGCACTTCTTTTACTATATTTGCCGACAGCAACTTCCCGACTTCGGACTCGATAGCTTCCAATCGATCTTGTGTGAAGTTTCGCTTCTTCTGTTTGACTGGATTTCTGGCCTGGTCAACTTCGAGTTTATGGACGGCGATATCTGTCGGCAGACCTGGCATGTCGGACGCCTTCCATGCGAAAACGTCTTTGAACTCTTTCAGCAAGTCGATCAATAAACACTTTTCCTGAGCCGGGACCCAGACCCCGACTTGGACACTCTGATCGTCTTCCTCGTCCCACAAGCTGACGTTTTCGACTGCTTCACTCGAGGCCCAACACTTTTCTTCCTCTTCTTCCGGGATAAGTTCCTCTACGAGAACTTGTTGTACCGCCATCTTACCGTTCATCACTATCGAATTACAGCTTCTGGCGACTTCAACATCTCCTTTTACCTCGTGGGAACCATTTCGAGTCGGGAACTTCATGCTGTTATGATACGTAGAAATTATAGCTCGTAACTCGAAAAGGGCTGGTCTACCCAAAATGACATTATACGCGGAGGGAGCTTTAACAACTACGTAGTTTTGCTCTAGCGTCCTCCCTTTTTCTCCATCACCTACTGTCGTGAGTAGCTTTATGGAACCCATGGGATGGACTGCCTGTCCTGTGAAACCAAATAGTGGAGAGGCTATAGGCACTAAGTCTTTCTCTTTGAGCTTCATACCTTGGAACGCCGAGTAGTACAAGATATTCACAGCGCTACCATTATCGACGCATACCCTCGATACTCTGGCTCGACTTATAACCGCTTCAATCACTAACCCCTCACTATGACTTGACGACCTAGGAACGTTGTTTTTAGGGCCATATCCGACTTCCGTGGTTAATCTCGGCTGCTTGCGTGCCCTCGAGCTGTCGTCTGGTTCTCGACTGGCTCGCTCTTTCTCGCTCTCCCCCGGCCCAAATATCATATTCACGTAATTATTTGGGCGATTATCATCATAGCGGTCCTGACCATAGTAGTCCCTATCGTTATCAGGAGATCGGTCTCGTCGAGGGGATCGATCTCTTCTTCTCTGATTCTCACGACTTCGGCCTCTATCCTGATCAGGATTTTTCCTTTTAAAATCTCGTTGCCCCTTGGGCTCGGTGTAACGTGATCTGTCGATAACCTCGTCCAACTTCCCCTCTTGGATACGGGCTTCGATGTCTTTCTTCAAGTCGAAACATTCTTCTGTCGAATGGCCTGTATCCTCGTGGAATTCACAATACTTTGTTGACCTTCGCTTTTCTCGAGGTTTTTTGATCGGAGGTGGCCTCTTGGCTATGTTCTTGGAGACCATGATTGATAAAACCTCCGTACGTGACCGGTTGAGAGGGGTAAAATCTTTGTCCTTTTTGCCTCCCTTTCTCTCTGACCGGCCCGAAACGGGAGCCTCGATGCGATCCCATACTGATGCTTTTCTCTCAACATCTTGCTGTCGAGACGGGTTCTTGTTGGCTCCTCGACCATCTTTTCTCGAGTTGTCCATCCACTCGGCTTGGGTGTGCCTACGCACTGCCTCATCGCCTTGACAAAATCGATGGACGACATTCACACATTCATCCATGTTTCGAGGTAAGTTTCTGCTTAACTTCTCATATAGCTTTGTGTTGCGCAGTCCCCCTACAAATGAAGTGATCAAGACTCGATCCTGTGGGTCTTTGACCTGCATGGCCTCAAGGTTGAACCTCTTCAAATAATCTAAGACCGACTCATCTCTATGCTGCCTCACATTTGTGAGGTGCGTCTCGCTCAACTGAAACTTTTTGTTGACGATGAAAGCATCTCTGAATTTTCGGGCGAGCACGGTGAAGCTGGAGATGGATCCGTGTTTCAACTTGGTAAACCACTCTCTTGCTCGACCAACGAGTAGAGTCTCGAATGCCCGGCATCGCATCTCGTCGGGTGCACAATCTAGCCTCATCTGGGATAGATACCTGTGAAGATGGTCCTCCGGGTCGGTGGTGCCATCATACGGGTCTATCTTAGGAATCTTAAACCCTTTGGGTTTAGGATAATCTTCAATCTCCTTGGTGAAAGGAGACTTTAACCACAACGAACCCTGGGTCTTCCCTAGGATCATGTCCAGCTCCTGCCTAACGCTATCTTCATCGACGCGTATGTGCTTCTGTTGGATTTCTCGTTTCCTCCTTTCGACAGAACTTGAGGAAGCGCTGATCTCTTCGAACTGCACTGGCTTAGGTTTATTGACGGCGATATTGAGACCGCCTTCCCCCTGGTGCTGTGGTTGTTGAAGTCTCTGTCGTGTAAATGCTTTCGCCATTATTCTTCTCAGAGCGTTGTGATCTGTCGCCGCCAACTGATCCACCATGGCTTGATGCTCTGGGGCCAGGCCCTGAGTCTGCTTGGGTAGATTTTCTTGGACGGTCTCTAAGGCTGGATCTTTATCGCCCTGAGTCTCCATACCTGCCTGCTCACTCATCTGCGGATTCTGCGGATCAACGTTTTTGGAGGTGGTTTTTCTGGCGGTCTTTTCCTTTGGAGGCATGATGATCTTGACGTATTCAACAAAAGAAGGACCCTCCTTCTAGCGCCAATGGCGATGACAAATTATGTCACCTTAAAGATCCGGGTTTTTCCTTATGTTGATGATGAATACTCAAGAACCCTAATGCCAAGAACAAGGAAGGGGTTTTATATATTTGCGGCTGAGTCTAAGTGGAATTCTTAGAGTGCCTACGTATCCTGTTATTATGCCCGGAATCAAGCCATATGTAGTTCCTGGAATGTTGTATTTATAAGGACAATGCATGACCTAACCCTAATATGAGTCGGTTTGTAACTATTGTCTTATTTACCCTTAATTGGGCTTTACCCCTTGCCCAAGTTATCCTGCGGATATTGGGCTAACGTAGCTGGTGTGGACTCTGTTCTCGATATCGATCTGCCCGACCTGGGGTGATCGACTCCTGGAACTCACGTCCTGCACTGCCCGTAAGTCGATAGTCGTGACCTCGAGTTCCTAGCATTACTTCAGGCTCGAGGATCGACATGTATGTCATGGCTCCCAAGCCAATAGTCTGACTTGTATGTCTTATCTGGCTCATATGCCTTAGTAAATATTTGATCCATGGGGTCCACTCGATGATGATATATCGAGGCGCGTAACCTGGTATAGTCACTAACATTAAATATTATGTAATCATTTATTCGGATATAGGCGTCCCTTAACCCGTATAAGTGATCACCGACATATTATTTCCAACAATCCCCACATGAATGAGAAATAATGTGTTTCCCCCACATGAAATTTAATGCAATGTTAATGCTTATGAAATGCAGACTCTGAAGAGATTACAAGCGGAAATATATATGTTGCATCGGGTGAGGTGGTTTGCTGCCTTGAACCTTCCGTAGTAGAGTACCATCAGACATACTAGGCAAAGCAGTGAACTAGGTTTTGAACTACTCAGACTTTGGTGCATGCCTAGACAATGATACCTACACAACATATCTCATAACATTCTCGAGGTTCTCATAGTTGTGTCCATTTTGGCCCTGGAACACCTTGGTTTCAGAAAGTGTTTTAGAGAATTCAGCCACAAATTCTCATAGAAGCGTCCTCCACTTACATAGGTGACCTCATATAAAGAGTACTCGGCAATACCCCACTTGGATTAACCAAGATATAGGAATCATTAAAAGCCTTATATGCTTAACATGAACCCTTCATCAGACAACACTTTTTTTTTAACAGAATGAGTAAGTGCTAACTGTCCCTCATAACTTAGTTGTCCCTTTTGAACCATGATCTTGGGATCTCCAGTCACTATGGTTGGGTTGCCATTATTAGAGAACATGCGTAATAGGCTTCAGTCCCATTCCGTTTGTCAAAAAATTGACACCCGATCTCTAGCTAAACCTTTTTATAAGCGGATCCGCAAGATTCTCTTTCAACTTTATACAATCGAGAAAATCAAACCATTAGAGATAAATTATTTAATGTTATTGTGTCTACAATGTATATGTCTAGACTTACCGTTATACATACAACTTTGTACAAGTCCTATAGCCGACATACTATCACAATCTTTGCCAATAGGAAGAATTAGCTTTGGCCAACAAGGAATATCCTCTAAGAAATTCCTAAGCCACTTTGCCTCTTCTCCATCTTTATCAAATCCAATAAACTTAGATTCCAAAGTGGATCGAGCTATGCACGTTTGCTTTGATTATTTTCAAGACACTGTACTACCACCAATAGTAAATACATATCCACTAGTGGATTTTGAATCCTTACAGTCAGATATCCAGTTTACATCACAGTATCCTTCCGATATTGTATTGTATCCCGAGGTTCATTGTAAACTTCAAAATACCTTAACATCCGGTCAAGGGCTATAGATTGAACTTGAACCTTCTTTCTTCTTGTCTTCACGAGGAAATATCTCCTCAATAAATACAACAATCCTTTAATCAATGATCATATTTTAATGTACATCAGGAATGTCTGATTTGTGCACCAGAAACCGATAGACACTACTGTCATTTACATATCCAAAGAATATGCTTCATTTGTTTCAGGCCATTATCTTGACATGCTTTGGCTTGCTGTATTTCGATCTTTGCCAAGCATCCCCACACTTTCAGGAATTTATTGGTAGGCTATTCCATTGAGAACAACAATTGTTGAGAGAATCGTCTCCCCCACAGTTCTAGATAAATCCGAACAAATCAACATGACACTCATCAACTCTTACAATGTTCTTGCATTTTAGCAACACCGGTCGACTATGGTGTGTATGAAGGATTGGTATAATGAATGATGTTGGCCTCTTAACAAAATTCATTAAACGCTCCATCATACTTCCCATTTCAGTCATTACGAATTATCTCAATTCGTTTGCCAAGTTGATTCTAAATGTCAGTATTATCTATGACCCTCATCTTTGCTTTCAGCAGATAAACATAATAGTATGTTGTGCTATCATCAATTTAAAAGTTGTAAATACTTTTTAATGCATTTGATTTGCACAAACTTTAAATCTCAAATATCATAGTGAAATAAGTCCAAAGACCTGTGTACGTCTTTTTTTTACCGTTGGAAACATTGAGTTAGTCATCTTGTTTTCAATACATATCTTGTCTCCATAGGTATGATACATCCATATAACTATGTTTAAACAGAAGATCACCCAACATGCAATGCTTACTAAATAGGAACAACTAATAGTTTTCCTCCATAAGCCTCAACGTGAATTTATGTGTAAAAAGGGCATGGCACTAGCATATCTTGCTACCTAGTTTATTGTGAACACAATTTCTACAACCACTTATGGAAACAAGTTGCATAAGAATCGAAACACCTTTACGTGAATTTCTTATGATCCATATATATATATGAACATGAGACTTAATTAAGACACTACCATAGACTTTACAATGATGAAAGGTGTTTGTTTGAAAAGTATTGAGGAAATTGAATATTGACGTAACATTGAACAGTTGCCAACACTTTTAATTCAATAAATAGTATAAAACAACCTCTGTTAATTAATTGAATTAAAGAGGTATTACAAGGGTGCTTAAACAACCTTCCGTACGTGCAACAAAAAGAGAATTAATTAGCACATACATCATTATACAAAAATTAAAATATTTATCGATGATAAGATAAATGACAGTAATTATGTCAACATATTATTAGCAGAACGGTATTCCATTAATATATCACATTACTTTAATTAGCATGAAGTTGTTACATTCTACTGGCAGGTGAAGGATAACCATTTGTAAGATTTTCAAACAATAACCTCCAAACCTCTACATATAATAACCAGTATATATCTAATGAAATAGCGTAGACAATTTATTTATTTTAACAACAAAAATCAATACATTACTGAAGAAAATGTCAACAAGATGCTGAAACTTTGCAAACAGACAAACTTTGAACCTTCACGCCATTTTTTCATAAATTCACATCTACTATTTTTCATAAATGAGCAACAGAACAGACAATTCACAAATGTAATACAGTATCACTGCCATATTCTTCAAACAATTGCAAATTTCAGAATTTAACTTGCCATAACCGTATTCATTGCAATTCACAGTCAAACAACATTTCAAGAGAAAGAAAATCCGAAAAAACGTCTTAAGTTTGTTGGGTAAAATTAATCAATCTAGCATGTTGTTAAACACGTAATTCAATAAAAAACAAAAACAGAAAATGGAATAGAAATCTTATTGATCGTAGTAGCGTGAAACGCTGCCCCAAGACGTTTTTTGCTCGATTATATGCACACAGAATGATACAATCGCCTCCCAATACAATAAATCATCGTTTCTTCGATTGTTACACTTAACGAAAGGCAATGAAACCGGTCATGTTTTATATATATATCTTCTTTGACTCAAAATGAATACATAAAATTTTATGCAAAAAGTTTGCATATATGCGTGGGGAAAAAAAGGTTAGTCTTCTTAATTTTCCTTTTTGCAGGGCTAAAAAAAAAAAATTGACACTCAAGATACACCAATTCATGAAAGTACTCATCCCTCCTTTTAATTAATGGTCACATCCTTCCAAAACAGAATAATATCGTGCTCACAACTTTCTACCTTAAACTTTTTCATGTCAAAATGTTTTTTCAATTTGGATAAAAGTAACCACCAACGTGGTTGTTATGTCAAAAGACATATATACGCATAATTATATACTAGCGGGGTGTTCCGTGCTTTGCACGGTGTTTGCCCTTTCATCTAGTGTTCGTGGTTATTTTACGTGGTAGTTTGGAATTAGTAGTGTGCGTTATTTTACTTTTCGTTTGGTAGATCGAGAGTTATTAAAGTAGTTTCTACCCGTTGAATACAACGGGAAGTATACTTCAGAATTTAAGAGAATCGGGATGAAGAAACTAAAAATTTATTTGGAAACACATATTGTATATAGTACATATCGAACGTAGGGCGGTCCATGTTTTAGTACGAATATTTACAAACCTGTTTGCTTGATTATTTATTCTACAACATTGCTATAGCATGCAGGCCAACCTGGGTTTTTCCTTGTTCTTAACCTGAATTTAAAGTTTTTGCATAGATAAGTTATTACACATCTCACTTTTTGTACTGCCGATGGCCTTTAGTTGGTTTTCAATTTTAACTTCTTCAGGGGGCTTACAGCTGCATCGGTGGGCGACATTGCTTCTTTGTTGGTGGTTTCGAAGTCCATCGGGTCGGTGTTGAGGATGTTACTTTTTCTGGTGGAAGCCTTGGTTTCTGTCATTGTTGTTGGAGTTGCTGAAGAGCTGCTGCCGTGTGTTTCAAACTCTGTTAAATAGAGAAGGTAGGAAATTAAGGAAGTTACTGGTTGTGTATAGTTTGGAGATGATATGTTCAGAAGTGTAGTGTGTTTTTTTTCTTCTCGTTATTTTTTTACCTTGTGATGTGCTGTTGATGAGACTCCTGGGACTGGGTGTTGTGTTTTCTGAGCCTTTCTCATTAAACTCCTTTGGAGACCATTTTTGAACAGTGAATCGAGTTTTGTGATCGGTAAACTTACTTTGTTGAGCCTTTATTTCTGCTATTATCTTGCGGTTTTTAAGCCATTCTTCTGTTTCGTCAAGTAATTGTGTAAATCCCTGTTAATTTATAAAGAATAGGAAAATATTAGTACTGAAGTATGTATTTTTGGCTTATGCATTTCTTCTTAGTGTGGTTGTTACCAGATCTTGCATTGCATGCAGTTCAAGTGCGGTGCGGTGGAGCAAAGCCTCTGCACTTCGGTCAAAGAAAGTTGCTCTTATGGTACCTGATTCGTCGGTCAGCCGTGCAGCAACCTTGCAGCTGTTTGATGTTACGTGTTAGTTCTTGGTTTTGCAGCCGTGATTGTATAAATGGATGCCAAGTATGGTAGTCTGTGTGTTTGTGAATGTGTATGTTACGTCAATAGAGTGGAGTGAAGTTGTGTTACCGTGGGACAGCAATGTGTTCGCGTTCGCATGTGGTGCATGGGAAAACCTCATTAAGGAGAGCTACTGTGCGGTACAGGCATTGTGGACATGCCATGTAGCATAAATCTTGTCGCATGTTCACAATGCTGATTGTTACCTCCACCCATGCGTTCTGTTCAAATTAATAGACATATGTATTTGCTTTAGTACAGAAATACTATAACGTAAATTTTTGCCGTGTAATTTATGTGGCATGAGCAAACCTTTGAATCAGGCTCTATGTAGGAAATTGGGATTATGTCCACGTTCTCGTTGTATGAGAAGAGTAAATCTGTGGGTTCACCGAGTCCTTCTGCTTGTGCATGGCGAATTGTTTCAACATTATTGTCAACCCTGAATGTTATTATGTGTCAAATCTTTGAATTTTGTCCTATCCAAATTATTATTACACCCTATGGGTAATAAGTGGTAGGAAAATTAACAATGTACCAGTTGTGCAATTCTTTTGCTTGAGGGATGTTTGGGTTGATTGCAATGTAGGTGTATCCTGTAGTGGTAAGGGAAAGTCCTGGCAGAAAGCAAATGAATATGTTAAAATCATAATGGTAACATGAGTTGTTTGATGGAAAGTAAAGTAGATGTATACCTAAGAACGCAGAGGCTTTAATCCTTTTGCAGAGAATTATGGGCATAGTTTTTTGAAGCCTGAATAGTTCTGTACCTTGTTGCGTCGTCAGTGTGCCCCACAACGTCAGAAGTAGGGGTTTCATACTGTGGAAAGGTGGTTGTTAGTTTTGTAATAATGGGATGTAATAATAGACATGAAAGTGTTAGTGTGGGTAAGCATACTCTTGCCGGATTATAGTACATTCCTGCAGCGGTGTGAGCTTGCCTTGCACTTCACGTTGCCTAGGCGGTTGGACAAGCAGGACATCAGCCAATATATCTTTATTTTTTCCAGGAATTTGAACACGGTGTTAATTTTTTTCCTAAAAGTTGGGGGGATGAAAATTTGGGATGAAGACATTAATGACCAACTGAGGAACATACCTAGATAAGTTCCATGGGATATATGAGCTGGGAGATCAGTGTACAACAGAGGCTCGACTAGAGGGTATGTGAGTGCCTTTTGCTTGTCTGTGACAGACCTTATGAAAGTTGCTCGTGTTAATCGCCATTCTATTGTAGCCCCGTCTGCGGCATTGTGGAATTGAGAAGCTACCCAAAAACATGCAGAAGCGCGGCTACACTTGTCATGCTCCGCTACAAAATGCCGATGGAAACATCCGCACAGCGGAGCAACTTCTGCACACTGAAGAACAAGGTTCACTCCCATCTATTTCAACATAGTCGATCCTTTGCTCAGTGGTTCACCCCCCCTCCCCCCTCGGTAAAATCCCTTGCTAATACAGACTTCCTATTGTGCAGTTCTTCGTACAGGCCTTCGTAAACATAATATTGTATCGTGCAGACAATATTATTGCTATAGACTACAAATGCACGACTCTGCTACCTCAATGATCTTGCACACCGGTAGATTACTACAGCAGTGCATTGTCGACATGTTCGTAAAAATAGAAACATCTAGACTTGAATACCTGAGGAAACAACAAAAAGAAATTCGAACAGAATGCCTACAAGGAATAGTCGATAGCATTGCTTCTGGTAACACTTTGGGACACCTCCTATTCCAGTAAAAGGAGCTGGGGAGAATATAACCGGCCAAGATGTTATCAAAGTAGGTGCCTACCCAGATGAAGTAGTGATGAATCTTGTTCATGCAATAAACCAGTTAAAAATAGCAACAAAAGAGGTCGTGAACGAAAAACAATGTATAAGGGCTTGTACCAAGATCGAAACCGTCGACTCCCACACTTACTTGAGAAAATGACCGCCTATGAAGACGCTGGGTGGATCAACTTGTGTACCGGGCGAGTTCCAGTGTAGGTGCAAAAGGTTCGAGCAAGCGAGTTCTAGCGCAGTGCGGTGTATTTAGTCATATGTATGCCTTTTTGGGCTGGGGTAGATGTGAACATAGGCTGTGTTTTGAGGTGGACCTGAACTAATTTTGGGTAACATTTTGCGGGTAAGCTGGTGGAGTGTTCAGGTTCTCCAACCTCAGTAAGGAAATAAATGATGCAAAATGTATGTAAATTATTCTAAGTGTGTGTGCATGTAGCAGAAATGCATTTGCAGATACTATGTATGTGCATGCATGTTTTTTTAACTTTTGTGTTATGCAGTATGTGAAAATATCAAGTGGGTGTAATATGTATTGGGTAGAAAAGTATGTAATGTAGCCTGCAGTTTGGCAATAAGTGAATGAAAAATCCCCAGGTCTTCTAACCACTCTCGTCTTGCTAAGAAACAAAAGAAACGACAGAAAATTTGGGCATAAGGAGACAAATTGAAAAGAGTCTGTGTAAGAGATTTTTGTGGGCCAAAGTTTCTTTCTTTCTTTCATTGTTACAGGCTACATCACACACCACAGAAGCTTCAATTATGAAAAAGCCCAATACATACGCAAAGGTTTCAGGTTCATCCCCAGGATTAACTAAAATCAAGAGAAACAGATTAATACTACTAACTCAAACGAAAGCAACAACTAATCGAAGGCAAGAAATGGATGAAGAGCACTAACCCAATGGAGAAGCACAATTAATGGAAATCAAACAAATACGTAGCACATAACGGAACCAGAAGAAATAAATTGTGTACCTAAAAAGGGTAGGGAAGGACCTCACACCTGCATCTTTTTCCACATCTACACATACCTTGTAAAACAGCTCTATCAAACCCACCGCCCTCAATTATGTATCCCCCCTGGTCTTTCACAGTCATCACATAGACCATCCCAGCATATGCCACGTACGTCAAAGATTGGGAAGAGGAGATGACGGAGAAGCCCACGACAAACACGTAACCGGTACAAGAACAGCTTGGGCTTGGGAAACCTAGAGCAATGATTGAAAACCTCCATGTATCAGATCTACATGATGGCCTGGTCATGTGACAGATCCGGCGGAGTTTCAGAATCAGGCGACGTCGTCCAATGCTTAAAATGGAACGGGAGTACTGGAGCAACCAGAAGAAGCACAGAGGAGAATGGGGGCTAAACCGTAAATAGAAGAAAGGCCGAGCACTTTAAGAAAAAGAGAAAAAGATAAGACAAACAGAAAAAAAAAAAAAAAAAGAGGGCGACCAACATTAGCAAATAAAACTAAACTACTAATATACTGATATATATATACTAGTGAACGTGAGCCGTGCAAGGCACGACGGGCCAACATAAATCGTTACCAATGATAATATCAAAGAATAGATCCCCAACGTGAAATAAATTTCGTAAGCTTAAACCGTAACAAATTCAAGGTACAAGACAAAGAGAGCAACATAAACATATCACATTCTCTGCAAGAGTTAGTTTTTTCTTAGAGACGTGAAGATTGCGAATCACTTCTCTTCCAGCCTTATCAGGAGTTTCCACCTGCAAAATAAACCACAATATGATGTATCAGAGAACAATGTCATAAAATCGATCCCTTTAGCTTCAACTTTACATAATGAAACATTATAGAAAAACAATAAGCGGACCATAATTACACGGTCAAATCTCCCGGGACGCCTTAGTTTCCAGATCATTAATATGCTTGAAAATGTGTTTCACTCACTTTGTATACGATCTGAAGGATATAAAAAGTGATTTGGTATTCCAACGTCAATTTTAGTGACGTTCGTACTGCAAGTTATGTTGTTCAAAATTATAAAAACAATTAATGTGGTGTCCACGTGGTCACACCTTCTTGGCACGAATATTTGTTTGCCCTTATTTTTTTGTTGTTGTATTTTATAGCTAAACTTGACTAATTTTCCATCGTACACTACACAATAGAACTTCAAATCCGTCGGTGTTTTTTTTCTTTCTCTTTTCTGCACAAACTACTAACGGTACACATTTGATAAAAAAAAGTATATGGTATTATTCAATTGTTGTGCCGAAATCGAATCGGAAATTTTCGGTTGATTGAAACTTAAAACTAAAACCACACTGTCTGTTAGATGTAATAAAAATGAATCGTATCGAAATATACACTTTGGTTCGGTTTATGTAACGGAAAATCAAAAAAAAAAATCGGTTTCGATATAATGCTAACCGAATTTCCGGTTTTATTTGTTTGCCCTTATTTTGTTGCCCTAATTTTTTGTTGTTATATTTTATAGCTAAACTTGACTAATATTCCATCGTACACTACATAGTAGAACTTCAAATCTGTCTGTCTTTTTTCCCTTCCCTTTTTCTGCACAAGCTACTAACGGTATACGTTTGATAAAAAAATAGTACATGGTTTTATTCAATTGTTGTGCCGAAATCGAATCGAAAATTCTCGGTTGATTGAAACTTTTAACTAAAACCGTACTTTCCCTCAACAAAAAAAAAAAAAACTGTAACCGTACTTTCTGTTGAAGGTAATAAAATTGAACCGTATCGAAATATATACTTTGGTTCGGTTTATGTAACGGAGAATAAAAAAAATTCGGTTTCTATATAACGCTAACCGAAATTCCGTTTTTTACCGAAAGTAAAAGAAAAAAAAAAAAAAAAAAAAAAAAAAAAAATGCCAAATGCACGTGTCAATTTCAATGCGACCACGTGGCACAATGTAGACATAGTCTCTTAACATCTTATAGATATAAGATAAGATAAGATATAATATAAGATAAGATATATATAACACATCATTTCCTCTATCCAAATTCACATATAGTGTCATCTCAATATCATTATTTTTCATTCACCAAAAATAATTTTCTAACATTAAATATTACGTAATTATTTATTCGGATATATATAGACGTCCCTTAACCCGTATATGTGATCACCGAGATATTATTTCCAACAATTTTTAGGGTGTGAGTACTGTTTTTTGACATCAAAGATTGATATAACATAATATTGCTCATAATATAGTATGCAAATTAAATGACAAAAGATACACTTGTTTATTTAAAATTAAGTGGCACTTTACAATTTTATCCAAATTCAGATTTAATAGTATGATTAAGTGGTTCTGTAAAACGCTCAGCTAACAAAACTAAAACAACCATTTATCAGGAAAAAATAAGGGTCACATTAAAATAACCATTTATTAGGACACTAATTTAAGGGCGGTCGGTGCAAGTAATGGACCATAATGTCATCACTTTGAAAGAAATTCATTGGTAGTTTTTTTTTCTAGAAGTAGGGGAATCCCTATACAATAATTCTTATTGGATATGGTACACCAACTAGGATTTGGTATATGACCAATCTAAAATTTGTGTTATTAGGAAAAACATAAGGGTAGGGGAAGTTCTTGCGTACCTAGAGACTACCATATGCGGAGTAACCACGTGGCTCATTCTGGACCAAACGGTTTCATTCTGTAATAAAACTGTGTGGTCCAGAATGAGCCACATGAGTCACTCCCCATATGGAAGTCTCTAGATAAGAATTTTCCGTCTTTAAAGGGGGAGTGATATAATTACTGCATCATTTCTATATCATTTTTACATCATAATCATCTCTACCGTATATTTTTCATAAATAAAATAAACTTGAAACAATCACAACCATAATATTATGTTGGATGTAGAAATGATCTAGACTTGATGAAATAACTCTATCATTATCCGTCTTTAAAATATGTGTAATTTTTCAAAGCCAAGATTCTAAAATATGTGTGATTTTCAGAGGCCGCCAATGGCGGAACCATGAAATTTTTCAGAGTGGTCTCGGTATATAAACTGCAAAGCTAAAAAAATTTATCTGGGGTGGTCTTGGTATAAGTTAAAAGCAAAGCTAAAAAAATTCTAGGGTGGGGTGTATAAGCTAAAAACAAGGCTAAAAAATTCTGGAGTGGTCTTGGTATAAGCTAAAAACAAAGCTAAATTTTTTTTGGGGGTGAGGGGTGGCGGGAGGGTGTATAAGCTAAAAACAAAGCTAAAAAAATTCTGAGTATAAGCTAAAAACAAAGCTAAAAAAATTCTGAGGGGCGGGGGGGTGGGTGGATAAGCTAAAAAAATTCTCGGGTGGTCTTGCTACTAATATATAGCAGGATTTGAACCTCCAACCTCTACTCATTCTAAGTATAGAGACTAAAGAAAACTTGTTCTTAAACCACTAGGATAAAAGACCATCCCACCCTTAGGGTAGTTCTGCCCCTGGAGGCCGCCCGAGACCCAAGTCTCTTCGGCTTACACCGAGGGCCGCCCGCATTCTTGTTACTATTGAAAATACATTGAAATGATATCAGTTCTTTTTTTTTTTTTTTTTTTTTTTTTTGATGTTTATCGTTATGATAAAAGAGATTCATCAGATTTGGGAGCAGAGATCAAAGCTATGCTGGCTGGCATTTCTGAATGTTTGAACCAGGGCTACCATCAGATTTGGGTTGAGACGGATTCAGAGATTCTTCTTAAAATTCTTACACAAAAGGCACAAGTTCCTTGGAGATATATGATGGAGATTCATCAACTTCAGCAATTGATTCAACAGTACCAACTACATGTTACTCACATTTACAGGGAAGGGAATTCGGTGGCTGACTATTTGGCTAATATTGCAAATTCAACACAGGAGTCAAAGCTGCTTAATTGTTTGCAGCTGACAGGAACTATGGGGCTGCTAGTTTTGAGAGACTCGCTAAATCTTCCTGCTTTGACTTTTGAGGGTTCAAAAAAGATGATTAAAATCCTGCTGACACAACTGGAAGCACTCTTCATTTCATTTCATGAAGAGTGCAATAAGGTTGTCTCTCTGCTTTTTTCACAGCTATTCTTATTTTATTGGTGTCTTTGGAAATTGCTATTGCTGGTTCGCCTTGGAGATATCCGTGTTCCCAGCAGCAGCTTGAAGCTTTTTGGAATTAGATGCAACTTTTCATCCTGGACGCACTATTCATTTAAAATGAGGAGTGCACATAGGTTGTACCCCTGTTTGTTGATACTTGTTTACATATGCTATGGAGCTGTTTTCTGGTGTTTGCTCCTCTTTTGCCGGCTCATTTGGATGTTGCAGACTTATTTCCTCTTAAGATGCAGACTCAGTTGGGCCTAATAAAGATTTGGTGATTGCTGGGATCAAAGACACACCTGTGGAGTTGCTAGTTGTTGATTTACTAGTTCTTTTGGCTTCTCATTGTTATATCCAAGTTTAGTAGGTTTTATTCCCGTGATTCCTAGAGGAGTTGCATCTCCATAATTTTTCGTTTTTTTAGAGATTAGATCTCATTCTTTTGGCTAGTTATTCCAATGTGTGGAGGCTCACACTCTTTCCCTAGCACCTCCCCCAATGGGTTTTCCGGACTAGGGTTTTAAGAAGGTGTGAGAAGCATATTGATGACACATGTATTTTTGGAAGAGGCCGGGAGGGCCCAAAACCTTGTAAACCTTTTCTCCTATTAATAAAATTACAAGGTTAAAAATAAAAATTAAAAATTAAAAAATAAAAAAGAAGAAGAGACGTTCGTTTCCGGCAATTCTCTATTTTCTATTCTATTTTATTTTATTATAAAAGTTTCTCAATCGATTTGAAAGAGTAAAATACTATAGGAGCATCCTAACCCATCATACAACGATCATTAATTTTACTGCTACAGTAAAATCGTGGTGGTCGTCAGAACCTTCTTGGTGAACACCTGATATTTTTCTGTGCTGATAACTTTTCTGAGAGCGCCAAGAAATTAATAAAAAATGGACAGAATGCTCGGAAGATTGCGGCGACCACCACAAATTCTTCAGAAATTGGAAAATCAGGTTGTGTCAGGCCTGACACTTGCAAATCAGGTCATGCCTTTTCTGACATGAAAAATCAGGTAAACGTAAGGATCTCTACGTTCAAACGTAGAGATCCTTACGTCCAAACGTAAGGAAATTCAAACCAAATCTCATACAAAAAACACTCAACACAGATTCCTTACGTTTGAACGTAGAGATCCTTACGTTTAAACGTAAGGAATCCTTACGTTTAAAAATATAACGCATTTTCACCCATCAATCATTATAATGCACATTCATTTACTTATTATATATAGACACTGTGCTATCACATTAAATTTCCGTATATGAATCCTATAGAAGATTGCTTGTTTCAGAAAGAAAAAAAAAATTAAAATAAAAAATAAAAAAAAAAAAAAAAATTCATTTGAACAAGAATTTCTCTACGTTTAAACGTAAGGATCTCTACGTTTAATCGTAAGGAATCTGTTTTGAGTGCTTTTTGTATGAGATTTGGTTTGAATTTCCTTACGTTTGGACGTAAGGATCTCTACGTTTGAACGTAGAGATCCTTACGTTTACCTGATTTTCCATGTCAGAAAAGGCATGACCTGATTTGCAAGTGTCAGGCCTGACACAACCTGATTTTCCAATTTCTGCAAATTCTTGACGCTCGTCAGGGTGTATCAAACTACATCGAAAACACCAATTTTCAGCCGCATTGGCCCAGTGGTAATCACTGACGTTTACAACCACAACCCGAAAGTTTCAAGTTCGAGTCTCAGTAGAAACAAAAGTGTGTGTGCGTGTTTTTAATAATAATAATAATAAAAACCCACCATTTTTCATTCATTTTTCTCGGCTCCCCTTCCCCAATCTCTTATCTCTTTCATTCTCCATCTTTCCACCATTAAAATAGCTTAATCGGATCGGAGGTCACATAACATTGATTAGAAGTAAAATAATCTTGTAATTAGTTAAATTAGTTTAGATCCTGGTGTAAATATTCTATTTGATTCTACCATTATTTCTTCATTAGGTGTGATTGTACGTGAAACCGACAACTTTCATCATTTCGACCTGGGGAAATTGCGAAAATGTTCCCATAACTTTGTGATGATATCAATTTTTGTCCCATAATTTAGAAAAAAAACCTCAATATCACGACACATATCCGGCAAAATATTCCGGTCATTTGACATTCATTCCAAGTGCCAGATGAATCTAAAGTGTCATTCAAGTCATGTTTTTGACCGTTGATCCCATTTCTTTTACGCGCCGGTGACCCCCATTGAATTAGGTTCTCAATAATCACCTTCCGTGCCTTCTCATCCACATATTTTCGGTTTCAACATGCCTCATATCTCCGGTACCCTAAAAACCGTGTTAAAAAAAATTGAGAGCACTTGCTATAGATACTATATTAAAAGATAAAGACAAGAGATGACAGATAGAGTCAAAATAAGAGATAAAGTTCTTTTATGAAAATAAATATAGTGTTTATCATAATTTATTCAAATAAATAATATCGGTAATATATACACATTTCGCCCGATCCTCTTCTGCGTTCTTAAATCATTAGCACGTGAAGCAACCCAAATAATTTCCGCATTCATTGCTGCATTTTTCTCCTTCCGCGTCGATCTATCAACCCCACATACCATGTTCATCTAACGACTGATACTTCACGTTTGTCTTCCATATTTTGCATCCTTAGAGCACTAGCAATAGATACCGTAAATCATTTAAAAACTCTATTATAGAGATTTCAAATGAAAAAATAACACTGGCATATACTCTATTTTTTACTATAAACTACAGATTCTGTAAAATTTCCTTACATCTACCGCATTCATCTAGATTCTGAAATTTTCTTTATATCTTCCGCATTATGTAAAATAAAGAGTCTGATGCATTTCATCTTAAATAAATATTCTGTAAACTAGAAAAACGTGTATTTAAAACTGTATAATAGAGTATTCGTTAAGAGTATCAGATGCGAGTGTTCTTATATCATCACACTATTCCTGTTGGGAAAAAAAACACCAAACTTTCTACCCTGCACCAAAGCCGATCAATTTTTCAACCTTTAGAAACTCCACAATAAACCAACATATTTTCTCTACTTGTTCAACCCCAAGTCATCCGTATTCGTTCCATTTAGGGATGTCAATTTTGATCCAACTCGGTGGATATCCACCCTACCCGTTAGGGTAAGGGAGTTTTAAGGGTACGGTAGGGTATGGATTTGATTTTTCAAAACCCGCCGTGGGTAGGGAAGGGTATGGATATCTATTTTTTACCCGGCATATTATATACCCACCCGACCCACCATATGATATATTATCTTATACTTTATATACATTTATTTATAAATACATACATATAAATAACAATTCACAATTCCATCGCAAAATCATAGAGAGAAACAAACAATTTTTTTTTATTATTAGATGATGATTGAACTCATCAATGAAAAAAATCAAGCGAAAGTAAATGTACCCTTTAATAGTTCAATATCACATAAATATAATGATGTTGATGTTCGGATAAATTCGCCGCTTTTGTTAGTTGCCAAAAGATGAAGTGAACGTTATTTAGCCTGAGTTAAATCACAACTCACATGGTGATGTTTCTTCGAAATCTCTTATCTTATGTTTTCTTGAATTATAGAGAATAATCGAGATCAAATACTCGTTATTACAAGCAATTGTTAGAGACATACTTTCTATGTCCGTTACTTCTGTAGCTTCTAAATCAACTTTAATAATAAAAATAGACTGAACAAAAATACTCCAGTAATAATGTGCTCAAAGTAATTTCATAGTCTATATAGTAACAAAATTAAATATAAAGTGGCGTAACGTTTTTATGGCGCCGATAGATTTCATTTCATTTTTGTGAATAAAATCAAATATCCATGGATATCCAAAAACCCGTGGATATCCGCATGGGTAGGGTATGAATTTAAAAATGTCTACCTGCACGGGTACTAGGTAGGGTATGGGTACGAAAAATTATGATGGATAGGGTATGGATATTGTCAAACCTGTACCCACCTGTGCCCATTGCCATCGCTAGTTCCATTTCAGTCCAATTTTTTTGGTTTTATTATTATTTATATAAATCATTCTCCCCTAAAAAAAATTATATCATATTTTATTTTTTCTTTTTGGCATCTTTTTTTAATCTCAATTCAGGTGTGTTGCAGATCCAATATGTCAATATTTTGGAGGCCGAAATCAGAATCAACCAACCAGTTTTTAGAACACAACAACTAATGGACTTCGGAAGAGCCAAAAGAGCCGCCGGAGGGGAGATGCCCTTTTAAAATATTAGAACTTTGGAAGAACAACCGCCGGAGTGGAGATGCCCTCCAAAACACAACAACCTATGGACTCCGGAAGAACAGCCGGGGTGGAGATGTCCTCCAAAACATCACAACTAATTGACTCCGGAAAAGCATCCGGAGTGGAGATGCCCTCCAAAAATCACAACTATGGACTCCAGAAGAACAACTGGGGTGGATATGTCCTCCAAAATCACAACTATGGACTCCGAAAGAACAGCCGGAGTGGAGATGCCCTCCAAATTATGGCAAGACAAACTCAGCCTCCAAACCCGGCCTCGTTTGAGAGAGGCTATTAGAAGAAATAAATCAAAGATAAAGATAAATGCCAAATAAATTGTTGAAGACATGGTTGATCAAGCAATTAATGATGATTGATTACGTTTCAATTATGAATAATCCTTGTAAAAAAATATTGCCTTAGTGTCTAAGTAGTATATGGCTATATATTTGCTATTGTACCAAATCAATTTATCAATAAAAAAGAAACATTTGTTGTCTCTTCTACTATTTTTCATAGCATTCTGATTTTCTTTAGTTAGAACATAGAAGGAGGTAAAAGAGTACTGCAATGCTTCACCTTATATTTACTCAGCTTATCAGCACGACATATATCATTAAAAGATGCGCACTTGATTTTCATTCATTAATTAGCAGCATCCTTGTCTAACCTTTATTCACTTATATCAATCATCTTGACCGTTGATTATCTTTGTTTTTAGCTGTTTCTTCTTCTTTTTTTTTTTTTTTTCTTCTGTTGTTGTTGTTGTTGATGATGAAGAATTCTGCATTGTTATCACGAAAGGAAAACACATTGAACTGAAATTGTTCGGCTATAACGTAGTTTTATGAAATTCAATCAGGAGAAATATAAAAGTCGAAATAGAAGAACAAATGATTAGAAAAACATATTGCACTTTATTTTGGGGCAAATAGCTAGAATAGTCCGTCAACTATTTAGCTTTTCCCGTTATAGTCCTTAAACTATTTTTAGTATCAAAAAAGTCCGCACCATCTGATCCATTGGTGTTCACCATCTCCTTCCTTACATAATCTTATAATTTTGCTGACTGAATTTTTTCTTTCAATTTACAACCCATACCAAAACACCAGCCATGAGACTTCCCCCACCCACACGAGAGATTTTATGGTGCAACGGTTGTAGGAAGGTTATACCAAGTGGCATACATTAGAGCCTCTCATTTTTACTCTCTTTCACATAATACACTTTTATCGTGTGTGAGAGGTTAGAAATGAGTGGTTGTAATGTATCTGGCTAGAAACCTTCCTACAATCTGGCCAGATTTTTAAAATTTCACCACCCCACACACCCCGCACACGGCACACACACATCTTTCCATTCTTTTTCCTTCATCTAACAGTCAACCCATCTTTCTATTTCAACATTGAATTTCCCTTATAAACATTTTATTAATAATATACTATAAAGATAAGACAACAAATTAAACTAAACAAACGCTGAACACAAATAAACATATGTACTTATACCGAGGATAAATAACCCGTTGCTTTAAGCATGTTCATTTGTTATCTAATATTTTCCTGGCCAGAGTAGAGTAATATTTTCCTCTCCTTACCCATACCGTCGTCCCATAAAAAATATCCATTTTTTAAAAATGAATTGTCTCACAAAAAGTATTTATTTAGAAAACCAATTTAATCATTTTTTTGCAAACATACCACCGTCATAACATTTAATGTTTATATATTTATTTTCATAATTCAAAAGAACATTTATTATTTGATAAGGGTATATATGTCCATCACTACTTAAAATACAACATATTAATTATTTTCTTAATTTGTATGCACCACAAAAAGTGGACACTTTTCGTGGAACGGAGATAGTACCTTCCGAGTAGAGTAAATTTGGAGATGAAATTTAGCTCTCATACTACTGTTGTTCAGTGCATTTTAATACATATACGTGAAAGTATTTTCGCTCGTAATCAAGGAAAAGTGTTGATCGATCGTTGTTTTAAAAGTGCCGTGTCAATCGATTTTTTTAAATTATTATGGATATGAAATATGAACATTTATATTGGGACAAACCAAATAGAAACGTGGACAAATAAAATGAAAATATTCATATTTTACCCCCTAAAATTGAGTATTTGATCATATCATTTCTTCAATAGGCGTAAAATGGCAACTTTCGTTTATTAAGAAGATGAGTTGGGCTTTCACTTGTTAAGTTGTATTTCTGGTTTCCTCTATTTGGGTGTCGACAGGCCAAGGGTATTCGTAAAAAAAGATAAAAATTAATTTATTTTTTTTTTGTGAAAACAATATATAAATTAATATTAGATGATGCATATAAAATTCAAAAAAAAAAAAAAAAAATGCATGGAATCTAGTTCTAACGACGCAAACAAAAAAAAAAAAGGCTTCAAAACCTTGAGTTTATTAATTTATTTATAATTGGGTAGATGCTGATTATTATGTATAGAGTCTGCAAGACGATCGAGGCTCACATATGATGTTGTTTGTTTGAAAAACGATTACCCTCAAATCATATGACCCGCCCGAGCCCAGGATGATATTAATTTGTATAGACTGTAGACAAAATGCATTCATTTTCCAATTCAGAAACCAGAAAACACATGCGGCATCAACATTAACATTAAATTAACGTGGCACTGCGCGCATAACACAGGTGCAGGCAGGCTAGCTAGTTGCCTTTTTCACAGAGAATATAAAAGGCCAATGCAATGTATCTAATCTGCCAGCCTTTAGATTTTGGTGGCAAAACAAAACTACCAATTTACATACAACTCAGCAAAATAAGATTCACAATACCTTAGTGGATGCATCATCTATGTAAGCAATAGCTTCTTCTTCCGATAACTGATTCCCTTCAACCAGTCCCTTAACCAATGTGTTTACGTAATCTTTCCCAGGTGGACGCACTGAAAACTTACCCGACTTGAACTTATCCACATCTTCCATTGTGCATCTGAAACAAAATATCGAAATGCACATTCATCAATTTAGACTTTGTCCCAACATCAAATAGCATTTGTTTTAAGAAGTTGATTAAAACTTACGTCATTGTCAGAATCGGAATATCAGCCTCATCTCCCAAGTAAACAACGTTATGATACCACCCTCCCTACAAAAACAACCAACTCTATATATTATACTCCCTCCGTCCCATTTTATGTGTCCTGTTTGACTTTGCACACAGTTTAAGAAATGAATTAAATATCTTAATTTTTAATACAATATACCTAAAATACCCTTTACAATGTTTTTTTATCAGCCATGACTTTATGACTTATCTGCTTTAAATTCTCGATTGAACCAGCGAGCATTTAAGATTGCAGCTGTACTATTTCCTTACAAAAATGCGGTACATATTCCACTCATTCTTTTGGTTTTAATGGCTCCTTTTTGTGGGTTCAGAAAAAAAAAAAAAAGATAGGCAAAAGTGAGTTTAAATGATCAACCTCCATTCCTCCGCTGAATTTCATAAAGAACACCAAAAAATCATGAGTTTGGATTATAGAAAATGTTCATTGCCAAAAAAAAAAAAAAAAAAAAAAAAAAAAAAAAAAAAAAAACAGACATGCAAGGCAATTGCACTATTATTTGAGAATAGGATCGTAATCAACCGTTTTTTTTGGTACTTGGATGAAAATAAATGTGCAAGGCACAACTGAGTGATTGTAAAATTGCAAAAATGAAGAAAGCACCTGTTAAGATAATGATATGGAGGAAAAAAACAGTGTTTGAACATGGAGAGAAGTCAAACTCAATTTTTTTTCATAGTCCCGGTAATCCCATTTCTAAATTTGATCGTGCCTTTTCATTTCTCAAAGTAATTTTAGGATATTGATGAGGTAGTAATAATGGTGAGTATTCTCACTCTTATTAATTAAGAAGAAATGATTAAGGGTATAATTGGAACTTCAATCCTAATAAGTCAAACAGGACAAGTATTTTGGGACATCCCAAAAAGGAAACATGGACACATAAAATGGGACGGAGGGAGTATATATGACTTCATTCATTGCCAAAAGAAGCTTATTCATTGCATTTCTCATCAAGTAGATTTGATTTGTGTTGAAGGACAAACCTACAACTGTATGTCAACAAAGAACTACTGGAAACAATTGAAACTTAACTGCTGCCTCTGTCCATTAATAAGTGTCACTTTTTTAAAAGAATTTTTTTTTAAATCTGTCCTAAAATAAGTGTCATATACTAATACTTTATTTATTGAACCTTTTTCAAATATATACCCATAATCATCTACCTCGTTTACTACTCAAAATCCTTTCACATCCTAAAAAAAAAAAAATATTGAATGAAGGCACATATGTCCATACAATAATAAAATACAACGTATTTATTAAGTTTCATGAAATGTGTGTAAAGTAAAAAAGGCAACACCCTTTTAGGGACAGAGGGAGTAAGAAACTTGCCTTGAGCGCCTCCACATCCAAGGACTGCCTACGTTTAACAGCCGCTAATTTGCTCCAGTCAAATAATGAGGACTCCACGTCGTAGTTCCCGACATTTTCCTGAAGCAAAACGTCATTGAATTGCTCGAGCCTGGGGCAAAGAAGGAGCCAGCAAACAATCAAAAGTCAAGTACGTGCAGGTAAATGTAAACAGAACTACAACAGATGAAGCATTTTTTGTGCCTTCACTAAGGACTTGATCACTACGCTAGATTATAGGTCTTAGAAACATGTAACAAATTATAAACCCACACAAAGCAGATGGGAAAAAATGTGAGTTATCGTACGTGATCCTATACAAGCACATATAAGCTTTATCTTGACTGCAACTCTCGGGATTCAGAAATGCAACACCTCCAGGACCCCAAGTAGCAGTATAGTCACGAGCAAAGAACAAACGGTGAGGGAATGTTCTCCACATGATGTCTTTTGGTGGACTTTTGTCAACAGAACCAGTACATGGCTTCCGCATCCCTTCCACCTGTAACATATTCAAACATAAACACTAGTAAGGAAATAATTATAAAGGTCAAACAAGTAAATCAAACTTCCTGCTACGCTGACAAATTGAGGTGCAAAGTTTGATGTCTCTCTATTTACAGTTTTCGTTCTTCAAATCCTTGGGGCATAGAATAACTTCCAACTCAAAATATGCGCCAAACGCAATTTTACCTGCCCACCACCGATATAGCAAAAGAACCTTGATTTCATCATGTTTGATCCATAGGTGGCATACCACACATCAATCTTTGAAAGTTCTGATCTCCAAGAGGGAGAAACAGTTGTATCTTCGCCTGCATGCAACACATCTTCCTCAGTAACCCAGAAAAGTTAAAAAGAAAAAAATTACTGTGGAGAAGGATGAATATGTTTGAAGAAACCATAGTGAAGGATCCATTGGCACGGCCATTACCAAGTTTCAAATTCAGAAGTGGTTGGATAACATTTTCGATATCTGTCTCGTGATTTTCTGATAGTGAACTTAGAACATTCACGAGCTCATCCTCAGAGTCAGAACTCAAAATCTGAAGTGAAGTAGATGAATTTAGCTTAATAAAAAGGAAAAATAAAAGCATGCATTTGATGCTTGAACAGTAAAAGGAACGGTAACTTACTTGGACGTGAGGAATCTTTTTACTGGTTACTTTCTCTGGTAGCTTCTCAGCAAGCGCGGGCCAAAATGCACTTAATTCATTACGTACCTAGAATACACATGATCATAGCAGGAAGGTTAAAGCTAGTAAGACTTAAAAATATTAGCTAATTAGGATACACTTGCACGAACTTAAAAGGCTAATTACATAAATAAAATACAATAATATGTGACAAATAGTTAATTATTGAGCTACAAGTTTTATATACCGCATGTATCACTCTCCAGGTCGATTCAAAGGGATACGTCTTTGGTGATCCAGGTATTGGCTTGTCATACAGCAAGACATCGAGACAAGCATGGGTTGAATTTGCTATTGAACTAAGATTGTAGCCACCCTCAAGTGCCATAACAATTCTACCACCAGCGAACTTCATCAACTACACACAGACCCACAAAGATACTGATAAGCCTTCAAGAAGTCATATAGCAATCAAACATCTTATAAAGAACTACCTTTTAACGAGATGAGCACAAAGCTTCATATGCAAACGTTCACATCAAAGTACTACTCTGTAGTGATCATTGAACAAAATCTCATGAAAACAACACAAAATGCTAACCTTGCTTAACATAAGAGCATACCCCTTCGGAGAAACACGGCAGCCGCCTAGAGGATCACCAATAGCTGAAAATATTATCCAATGATTAATTATTATGTCGTGAAGAGAATTTGTCCTATGACAACAATTGGCATCATTTAGCCATCAAGAATATACAAGACATTCCAGAAGAAAAAAAAAATTTATTCAAGACAATAAAACCAAGTTGGAAATTCAAAAGGGGTCTTCCTTTTGTTCGATATATTGTTAGAAAAGAGAGTTGAGAAGAATAATCTTCTATTTGGAATCTGACGGCAGAGATTCATATTCACATTACTTTTACACTCTAAACGTGAAAGACTGGACTATAAATTGTCCCAAGTCCCCAACAAAACGTAGTGATGAACACTACACTCCTTCTGACCCTGAGTCCATTAAACCCTTAATACATTAAACCCTTAATGTTAACTCTTTCCTTAAACAGATGATCACAGTGTTCTAGTAGAGATTAATTACTTCTCATCCCTGAAAATGATGATCTGGGTTTATGGGTGACATTGACAGTACACCCTCAAAGACTAAACAATCAAAGAAAATATTTTTCACAGAAAATGGAGCGAACTAATCAAATTTCGAAAGAACTAGACCTTCATAGTATATGTTGGGCCATGAGCCAATTTAATCAAATCCCTGAAGTCTCGGAATTTATATCAGCCTGACAAAAAATTATGGCAACATAACATAGCAACATATATAATACATTGTTCAACACTCCATCACAAGCTTGATTGTAGTGTACAACCAAGCTTGAAACTTGTTGAGACTTCCTTGGTTAGTATTCATGCAATTTGCTGCTGTGTTGAGATGTAATCCAGTGATATTACTTTGACATCCACCATTAATTTGATGAAATGTATGTTAATTTTCAAATGCTTAGTCCTCTCATGATGAGTACAATTTTTTGCTTTTTTGCTTTGCTGACAGTAGACAAGTTATCACACATGTTGATAGGCTTAGAAGCTAAGAACTTTGATTCATGCAAAATTCGGTTTAACCAGATCCTTTCACACACCCCTACTGCTGCAAGTGCCCAAAATTATGCTTCTGCATTCTAAAATTAACATTTGTCGGATGTTGAACCTGCCCAATCTACATCTGAATAGATTCTAACTCTCCGTCTTCCAAAAGATTAAGCCCTGACCAGGAGTCAATTTTAGGCCCCTTAAATGCCAACATATGTTGCATTGTGGGTTGATTCATATATCGACTCACCATGGTCCATGCTAAATGCAGAACTAATATCTGGCCGTGTGTGAGACAAAATAAATATGGTTTACCCATAGTCGTTAAGGCGTCGCCTAGGCGCTAGGCGAGGGTTCACTGCCTTGATCCTGAAAAGGCGTCGCCTAGGCGCTAGGCGAGGGTTCACTGCCTTGATCCTGAAAAGGCGTCGCCTAGGCGCTAGGCGAGGGTTCACCGCCTTGATCCTGAAAAGGCGTCGCCTTGTGCTGTTTTCAGGATAGATGTGTCATTTCTCTAATAAAACCGAAAAATACCACTTAATCAATATACACATACTTCGTGACATTGAGAAACCATATTTAAATTTTAAAAGCAGTCGTTTTCTAATGTGCTTATGTTAGAAGGAGCAATAATTAAAGTTTTTTCTATAATAAGATGAAAATAGAATGAAGAGATAGATTAAGATAAGGCTAAGCTAGTATAATAATTGAAATTTATGTATCCAATCAAAATTCTGTACTCCTTATGCTCCTTAAGCCTAATCCGTAGCATCTCTTGTTCCTGTTTCATCTTCTTCTGGTACCATTTTTCACTCATTATGGGTTGTTACTTTGTTTGCTTCCTTAGCTTAATCATCTGTTATTGTGTTAATAATGCACACTCCTAATAAACTTGTGCTTTGTCTTCTCCACTATTTTGTTCATGTGTTAAATGCCTAAATCCTGCTTGTGGGGTTCATCAACTAAGATGTCGGGCGTTCTCCTAGGCGACGCCTAGGCACCCGGGCGACCTTGGCTCGCCTTGGCAGTTGGCTTAGCCTAGCGCCTTGACAACTTTGGGTTTGCCAACCAATCTTTCATATCCGCCTTTGTCGATAGGGGTAATATCGTTTCTACCCCTCAGTTCTGCATCTGGTCCTGCTGGTGCATTTGCAGTTTTACAACGTAGCATGCATGTTTTCTTAAGATCCAGAATATATTTCCACTGTGATACTGAAATCCTATTGTGGAACGTGCCACTTTCATGCCTAGAAAATATCTTAGATACCTAAGGCCATTCATTTCAAACCCTTGTATTACAAACTTTAGTTTGTCTATTTCTTCACTGTCATAAGATGATATATCATCTACATAGATAATGATGATAGCTTCATCTTTTCCCTGAGAATGAATGCTTACAAACATTGTATGATATCGACGACACTTAATAAAGCCAGGCCTTCTGAGTGCATCTGAACCTTCCTAACATACATTTGGCAATGTGCTAATTTACTCATCAAATCCTGAGTATCCGAGATTCATATCAGCCTATCTACTATAATTAATTACAAAAAATTATAGAAAGGTAACAACATATAGTATGCCATTTTTCTACTGATGTTAACCAAATAGACACAAACATCTAACTCATTCAAGAGACAAATAAAAGCCAGTACTTCTTAAAGAAACAATGACTTTATTTTCCATATGAGCAATGGAGAAAAAAAAAGGTCAGAATAAAGAGATGAGTTGATATTAAGCCAGGCACCTGCATCAAACCCTGCGGATATTATAATGAGGTCAGGACCAAATGCCTCGGCAACAGGAATTAACACGTGATCCCAAACAGCGAGATAGTCTGCATCACCACATCTGTCGTTTTCCCATGGAACATTTATGTTATATCCAGCTCCTGGTCCCTCCCCGGTCATTGTGTAAGATCCACCATCACCAGCAGGATAGAAACTACCGAATTCATGCCTAATAAAATCATGGCAGTTAAAGCTATCAACAACCGAAGAAACAAGTGCATTAAATGATTACAACAACCTGCAAATATTATTTGACACAACAAAGTGAAAGCATGGTGAAAACAGACATTGTAACATAAAGAAACTGAGGGGTAAACATTATTCGCACCACAGATAAAGATGGAAATTTATAAAGAAACACAGACGGCTGGTTTCCTTGGGTATTTATTCGAAAATGACAAAATAAATCACTGCAGAAGTTCCTCTTTGAAAACCCTTAAGACAAAGTGGTGTACCTGTGCACAGAAAAGAACAGCACACGAGGATCCTTCCAGAACTTCTTTTGAGTACCATTTCCATGATGAACATCCCAATCAACAATGAGAATTTTTTTGACACCCAGCTCCGGCTAGCATTTGTAATTGGTAGAAACATGAGATGACAGAAACTCAGGCAAGCTTTTTACAGATTCTTACATTGCAGTAAATAAAAAAGTTCAAAATTTACTCAGATTCGAATGAATGAAAAAGAGTAAAGGACTCACTTTACCATCCAAGAGAAAGCTTGCGGCTATTGCAACATTGTTGTAGAGGCAAAAACCCATTGGTTCACCTTCTTCTGCATGATGTCCAGGAGGCCTGACAATAGCAAAGGCAGAATCCAGTTCTCCATTGACTACCTTCTCAGCAACCTATAGAATAGAGATCACTTTAAAATCTCATGGGAGGGGTAAGCGAACATGCTTGATATCATGACATGTATCTATGACATCAGTACTTGAACACAATACAACATGCTTTGTAGAAGAAAACATTGCAGACAATAACTGATATAAAAGGTGAAGAAGCTTCAGAGTGATGGCAAACCTCTATGACTGAGCCAGCAGCAAGAGAAGCAGCCTCAGACGACCCTTCATTGAAATATATGGAATTAAAGCTTGCAGCAATCCTCTTTCTTCGAGAATCAAGCTTTTTGGAACTTATTTCCTTAATCAAATTGATATGTGATTTGGTATGAACCAGAGCTATATGATCTTCCTCTGCTTCCTTTGCACTCATAACAACACATCTGAGAATGAAAAGATAACAAAGAAAAAGTCAGACAGCTTTCAAGGTCAATAGTATTTTCCCCTTCAACTGGTATACGCAACTATTACTTACAAAGAATACTAATAATAACGAAGAAATCTTTGTTTTACCCCCTAAACGAAGCTAACAAAAGAGAAAAAGGACAAAGAACCCTAAAAAGGTAAAGAATCAAACTATAGGACGGTTCTTACCAGGAAAAGGAGAGTATACATTCCAGATATGTGTGGACACACATTTATGGTACAACGATACATATATGTGTACACAGAGACGAAAATTCATGTGGTATGATGTGCAAATTCTTTTATTTATTTCAAACACGGGGTAAATTAATGCATAATGAAGATATTGGTTGAGTGTCATTTACTGAATAGGCCATTTAGAGGATTCAAGAATATTCTCCCAAATGAACCCTCATAAAAGGCAAAAGCGAAATGAATAAAACAAAAGGAAAGAGCTATTCAAATATAAGAGACCTATTGGTGATATCAGAGGATTTGAGCTTGTTCCAAATCGAAAGGATGCGATTGGGGTTCTCAGGATGGTATTCACCATGAGGCGTCGTGTGATTGCACATCCTATCATCGTAGAGTAATCCGACACGCCGGCATTTTGGCAGCAGATAACTGCCGCCAACTTCCCCGTTGTTGGATTCCATCAGAGTGAAGCGAAGGGAAGATATCAAGGGCAACTGGACCAATCAGAGAGTAGACTTAGGGCATGTACAATAGAAATATTTATTACAATGTCACTTACATAAAAAGTAGCAAAATTATCCTGCATGGCGTCACAGCCCCACAACATATCACACTGGCAACTACAATAGCGTTAAAAAGAGTTTTTCACCTTTGCCACTAAAATACAAATTTCCACCGATTTAAATAGCTACCCATTACAATTTTACCCCCAAATTTCTTAATTTACAAAAGAGAGCTGAATAGAAAGGTTCATACATTATATCAACAAAAATAAACGCACCAACCAGAATCCCAATTTTTTTGTTGGATAGCAATAACTGATTTATTGAAGAGTTGTCTTGCAAAGTGTTAAAACAGATTTAAATGAAAGATTTACATACAACAAAGTGATAATTCTAACGTCAGACTCACTAAGTTAAAACACCTACACTTCAAACTAACATAAACACAAGCATCTAGCACAAGAATGTGAATTTTCAGAGTTTCTCATTCCCAAGTCAATCCAGTAGACTTACAGCAGGCATCAACCCTTAATCATGTCACTGGAAATACACATCCCCACCACCAGTGGCGGTTCCAAAAAATGTTTTCAGTAAGGTTCAGAAAATAGTAATATTATATTACAATGCATAGTCTACACATTACACCTGTCTCTATGATTTCTCATATTTTAAATCGTTTAATTACATCGTCATGTTTCAAATTACTAAAGCAACTCCTTTTCGGTGTAGCAAACAAGACAAACAAACAAATGCAAAACAAGAATAACAAAATTTGAGTAAGGCATTTTTGGAGGATTAATTTGAGTACCATATTGCATCCGTCACCTACACCCCCAACCCCCAACCCCCCCCCCACCCCAAAAAAAAAAAAATCAAAACAAAGAAAAAAAACAAAAAAAACCAAATATCAAGACAATTCCAGCTTCTCTGAAAAAACGTGATGATGAAATTTGATAAGATATCTCTCAAGCATCCTAGACCTACAACAGACAAACAAAAAATAGCAACAACAACATAAAAACGGCAGCTTTAGTTTAACAGACTAAAACAAATGCAAAACCAAATTAGCAGACTATATATTTTAAGTTTCTGGCGAACATAACAAACCTGATTACATTAAACGTAATATCAAACTGAGTATCAACTAAGGTCTTACGCTGAACCTGAGGAATCAGATGAATAAGTAGCGGAAGGCAAAAGAATAGACACTGCTGCTGGGTGGCGACGAGTAGACTATGTTGTTCAGCTCCCCCTCTTGTGGCCACCGCTTCTCCTCCTAGGAAGCAGGGGGCTGCCGGAGTTAGAAACGAGAGGCTTGAATTATAATCTAAATTTAAGTGTTTTTAAGTACCAGTTAGAGACGAGTACGCTTCTAGAAAATAAAAGGTCAAAAAAATAATTTTAAAAAAAAAACCTCCTATCCGAACTCAAGGAGAGAAGTTTGAGTTTGACGAAATTTCATTGGCATCGGGTCGGGACCCGACACATAAACCTTCCTATCCGAACTTGTCCCGACAAGATTTGGGTTTCATTTTTCTTTCCGAGCTCATATCCTATAAGCATTGGATCCCAACAATCGAGATACTCGAATGTTCGGGATCCCATCGGGTCGGAAATAAATGTCTCAAACATTTGATCTTAAAAAATATTAATGTTTATATAAAAAATGACAACAATTATTTGATCAAAACAATATTTCATAAGGTGGGGCCGGAGAAATGAGTTAACGGCGATAAAATCGACAGCAGGTGGAGGCGGTGGTTTTTGTGAAGAAGAACACTCTGGAATATTCCCTTAAAAACGCTATGGAATATTAGAGAGCAGAAGAAAGGTACAGAGAAAGTAAGAAACGGCGAGCAGGGAGTTTAGTTGTTTATGTTTTTAGTATTTAGGATTGTAGATATTCATATCGGGATAAAAATGTTACACACACATATATACCCGATCGGGAACCTGATGGATTGAGTTTTATACCCAATCCATTTTCTGCATTTTTTGGTCGGGAAATTTCCGGGTTGGGGATTTTTCGGGACGGGTCAGGATTATCGGAAATTTGTCACCCGTAACGTTTGAATTATAATCTTATTTTTCTTTTCTTTTTTTGCAATTAATCTTATTTTTCTTTATTGTTGTTGTATTATTTAAGAATTATAATCCTTCTCTTCTCTTTTTCTTTTTTTCTCACCTTATGCTTTTATTTCGACTATAGTAGAAAAAGCAAGAAATCTTAGACTTACTTGGTGTATAAAATAGCCATTAGTATGCTTTACTACTTGATATTTTCTTTGTAACCGCGATGGTTTTTTTGACTCTATGAGAAATAAAAAAGAGATCATTTGACAACAACAAAAAAAAAAAGGAAGAAAGAATCCTTCTCCTGTAAAAAGAGAAATATGATTTCTCAATTAATTTCTTTTCAGTTGTTGTATTTATTAAAAATTCCACACGTCAAAATTGAAATCAATAATAGTTGACGGATATTTCCATCCATTCGACTCTAATTTTTACATAGTATGAAGAGCCATCCATTCTATTAACGATTATTATGTATCGATGGAAAATGAAAGTTTGGGTAGCTTTCAGTTGACGGTTAGTGACAATTTTTTTATTTTCCTATGCAGGTATGAAGTCGTATCGGGAGTGACGATTGTAATTTTTTTTTTCAGCAGGTATCAATTGTATCGGGCATTGATCAGTTAAAGAATTCCTATGTGGATTTTTTTTTTTTCTCTCCTTAGTGGAATTTTTGATCTTGTTGATCAAGTGTAGCTGCTAATTTCAAGAGTTTATTATTATCCTTACATTTTCAAGGCAGCGTGTGTAATTCCTATGCTCAATTGACTTTGTGAAACCCCGTGTATATAATCTTTGTAACCCAGTGATTTATTCATCAAAGATATAGTAGTTAATATCGTAAATAATAAAAATAAATAAAATAAAAACAATAGTGCTAATATTTATACTACAATTGGAAAGAAAGAGCAGGGTATGTATTAAATATTCTGATTCAATGAAATTACAAAAGTTAATGCTCACAATTAATTTATTTGCCCAACAATGGCACTAAGGATCTAAGGCCCTAAAATAATAACATTATTAGACCTAATCTTTTATAGTTTTGGCAGTGATCTCATCAATCTTGGCATACTTCATTAGTATTAACTAGATGAGAGTTAAATAAACAAACATATCAGTCTTCACTTCCAATACAATGTACCAGTTATAAAATGACCGTGACATAAATACGGAAGGATGAACTCTTTTCTTTTCTTTTCTTCTTTACATGTTAGTTAACCCCCCCCAGCCATGCAATTGGTCAAACTTGTACATGATCTCAAATTCAATTACATGAGCAGAAAGCCATAAGCAGAATGATCTACTACTTAAACCATTGTTTGGCAAAGGTTAACAAGAATAATCGACCCTCCTAATCCTAGTACATCAAGCCACCCGTCCTTCCCTTCATAGCCGTTCTGAAACTAATTTCTTTTATCAACCAACCATAAAGACAGCCTGACATTGTTTAACACTGCATTTTCAAGGGCTTGTCGATTTACACGCCACGAAATGCTGCAATGTCATACATATATATATATATATATATGGGTCTCCCTCCATCATCATTGTTAGTAGACATCCATCTGCATCATGACTGGTTCAGATTCTTGCAAATCGTATCTGGGACCCCACACAGTTGAGTGTATTATAGAGACAAATGTAATTCGTAAATGCATTACCACCCGAAACCCTCCTCCCTCTTCAGCATGAAAGAGAAAACGTTGATCCAAGGTGAGTAAATCAGTGCATATTTGATGCAGTGTGTCTACTCTAGGGCATTCACTAAACAGGAGCCACCACCTCTGGGTCAAGGAGTGAAGAAGCCTCACCATCAGGCTCTGTCTTCTGATCTTCATCTTTAAACCCGTCTTTGTATCTGTCATAATTGGTTGGCTCAGCAGGTTTAAATGGGCGTTCACCCAATACTTTGACTAAATCCTCTTGGTGAAGAACTTCCTTCTCAAGTAACATCTCAGCAATTTTGGCCACCCCTTCTTTGTGTTCCTCAATCAGCTGGACCGTTCGTTTATATGCTTTTGCAACCCATTCTCGCACTTCAACATCAATAATTGCCGCAGTCTTACTGCTATATGGTTTCATCATCTCATACTCGTTCTTCTGTGGAAATGAAAGCAAGCCCACCTTGTCGCTAAAGCCGTAGACGGCCACTTGTGCATACGTCATTTTCGTCACTTTCTCCAAGTCGTTCTGGGCTCCTGTTGAAATTTTTCCCAATAACACCTCTTCAGCAGCACGTCCACCAAGAGTCATGCATGTCATGTCAAAAAGCTGTTCCTTCGTCATAAGAAGGTTCTCGCTTGGTACGTATTGGGCAAAGCCAAGTGCTGCTGTACCACGAGGAACGATTGTCACCTTCAGCAAGGGTTCAGCATGTTCAAGAAACCACCCAGCAACCGCATGTCCAGATTCATGGTATGCTACTGTACGTCGTTCAAGTTTGCTTATCACCTGTTTAGAAAAACAAAAACAAAAACAAAAAAGTTGTGTTATGAATTTTAAGAGTCATCACCGAAATTCAATGCAAAAATGCCAAAAGAAAAGGCTTTCTTTTACCTTGTTTTTCTTCTCCAAGCCGCCAATCACTCTATCAATAGCTGCATCAAAATGATCCATAGTGACCACTGTTTGCTCATTCCTAGCAGCAATTAAAGCAGCTTCATTACAAACATTTGCAATATCTGCTCCAGCAAATCCAGGAGTGAGGGCAGCAAGCCTCTGAGAATAATAGGACGGTTCATGATCAAGTTTGATCTTCTTCAGATATATTTGAAATATCTCGTCGCGGCCCTTAATATCTGGCGCATCAATACTAATCTGTCTGTCAAATCGACCGGGCCTTAACAAAGCTTTATCTAGAATGTCAGCTCGATTTGTGCCAGCAAGAACCACGACCCCTGATGTCGTTCCAAATCCATCCATTTCTACAAGCAACTGGTTCAAGGTACTCTCACGCTCATCATTACCACCTGCAAAACCACCACGTCCCCTTGCCCGACCAATTGCATCAATCTCATCAATGAAAATTATACTTGGTGCACATTGCCTGGCCTCTTGGAACAAGTTTCTTACCCTTGAGGGACCAACACCCACAAACATTTCTATGAAATCTGAACCAGATAAAGAGAGAAATGGCACATCGGATTCACCTGCGGTGGCTTTTGCCAGCAGAGTTTTACCTGTGCCAGGTGGACCCACTAACAGAGCACCTTTTGGAATTTTAGCCCCCAGCTCTTCATATTTCTTTGGGTTCTTAAGAAAATGAACAAATTCCATTATTTCTTGTTTTGCTTCGTCACAGCCCGCGACATCTTTAAAATATACCTACAAAGTGAGCAATATAAATTGGGAAGAAAGGACCGTGAAACTCGTAACAGTAACAGCTAGCATATCATATCACCTCCAAGATCATGAAGAAAGGGGAAAATATCCAACTGTAACAAATACAAAATAACGAAAGTGAAACCTTGTTTTTGGCATTTTTGTCTACTTTTGTGATTTGTGCTTTCCCTATGCTGAATATGTTACGTCCACCTTTTGCACCACCACCTCCAACTCCCAGCCCTGATTGCGCTTTCCGGCCTATGTGATATAGGGAGAACAGCAGTATAATTGTAGGTGCATATTTCAATAGTTCTTGGTGCCACACCATTTCAGATACATACGTAACAGGAATGTGATCGTGAGGATCTATCCCCAGTGCTTCCTGAGCTTCTTCTAGTTTCTCTTCAAAGGACTCGACACTTCCAATAGTAAAATAATACTTATACTGGCTCGAACGATGATCTCTACCAGCAGGGCCACTGGCAGCAGGACCTTCAGAATACTCGTCAGCTTCACTTTGCAAGGGGGTGGTGCGCGGTTTGCTTTTCACATATACTTTTGCAGTCGACTTGTTAGAAACAACAATTCGATCCACTAAACCAGGTTCTAAAAGCTTATTTTTAAACTCTTGGAAACTAATCTGCAACAGACAATGCATGATAAGTTTAATAAACCCATATGCTAGAAGAAAGATAATACATAATGAAAATAGCAGTGCATAAAATCAAGGTAAATGAAAGAATAAAAGACGGGGAACTTCTCCCACAAAAAAGCAAAGAAACCAAACATCTTCAATAAGCTAATTACAAGACTACTACAACCAACATAATAAGAGCACAAGAGAGAACATAGTGTAACAGGCTTTCAGAGCAAAGTGGGGAGGTTTAAGAAAAATAAAAAATAAAAATAAGTCCCCATTTGCAACATAATTCAAACTTAAAAGGATACAAATCTTTCCTTCCAAGAAAAAAGGGATACAAATCTGACAGGCAAACGTATACGGTTCTTTTGAAAGGCATATAAAAAGAGGATTGACTGTAAACAACATATGCAGATATGGATAATGTTCTAAGGTTGATTCCCTTATTGTTTAACCATCAAAACTCTAAGATGCATCTAATTCTGAGCAGGCTCAAAGATGAAACTGAATGTAGTAACTAGTTCAGATAACTATGGACTCAAAAGTCTTCAAGGGCCAAAAAGGGAACTCGGCTCAATGTCTTGATAAACCATAAACTCAGAAGTTTGAGCTATAATCAAACATTTAAATGCAAATATGCAAAGAAGATATAGGCGAAGAAATTCTCCTGGTAGGAGAAAGTAGACATATAACAGACCTGAATTCAATACGTAAATTTACCCATCACCCAAGATTAAGCATCCAATACCTAATTACTATCATTTTACAATCGTGGCCGCCATTAGAGACACTTGAACCTTGAAGTTTCAGCATATTATGATTCATGCATACATTTGAACTAGACCTTGATACGGGTCCTAAAAATTTGGAAAGGTAAATACCGAAATTTCCAATTATAAGTTATCCAAAAATCAGAACCACTCAACCTCACCCAAGAGCTGCACATTCAGACGAGAGAAGTTGTTTTCTCAATTTCTGAAGCAAAAAGGGATAATTACGCACCCCCTAAAGCATTACAAAGGAGGCTGCATACACAATGAACCAAACGTGGAGGTTAATGCAAGGATGAATGAAATAAATTACACTTCAAACCAACAAAAACAAGATACTTCATGAAGTGTTTACTTAAACATTTAATTACTCACCTCTCCATCAACTTTAGATATTATATGGCATGGAAATTCATTCAAGAAGGTATCAAAGCAAAGGTGGTCATTGGATAAAACTCCAACGCTAACATATTTATGTAGGCAACATAAACACCATTCATAAAGATAGCATATGGAGCTAAAAGAACAAAATCAGCTAAAAAATAGATACACAAGCACCAGGTCAGAATTGTTTGGGTTATTAACAATGCTAATGCAACTTCAACAAATCCATGGAGAGCACTTCCAACACAGAACAATACTTCCAGAATTCTACCACCCCCACCAACAACAAGAAAGCTGCAACAAACATGAACGGATCAAAATCACAAAGTCAATTAAACCTTCCCACAACATAGACTGTTCCAACCTAGATCAAATCAGCCCTCTAAACCACTACAGATCTCAAACTCAGCTCCCATATTAATTTTTTAAATGTAGCAGACACATTTGAAGAGGCAAGAGCGCTAAGGCAATCAATTATATGAAGATCATCTATCCAACATAAATCATCATAAACAATCTGGCTTGAATTTTCAGAAGAAATAGATAATATATAGGAACAAAGCAATCAGTCCATTTACAGGTCCCATTGAAGGGAAATGGTTCATATCATAAATAATTTGCTTCAAAAAAATGTGAACAAGCCGAAAAAAAAGACTAGTAACAAATAAACAGAAAGCCAAAAAGCTGACGTTCAAAATAATTTCACCATTTATGCATTACGATCAAGTGGCCAAGAAAAGTGGACTCCAAGAACACACATAATCATCATGAGTTATCAACCTGTTCGGAAAACACTATAGACCAGAAATATCATCACAAGAAGGCCACAGCACAGAAAAAAGTTCATGTAGTCATGAGCTTGCCTGTTTCTCGTCATGGAAACTGAATGTAAGAGCCGATATCACCAACGCAGCCACTAACAAGGGTGTCATTATATTTTGATAGAGCTTAGTTAAAGTCTCTTGATTTTCAGAACCATCACTTTTTGCCTCTTCTGCCAAAGCAATAAGGAAGAAAGCAAGGAGAAGTTGGTCAGTACAAGGAGATAACGAAAGATAAATGTATATGTCCTGTGTTAGGAAGAAAAAGAGCAAACGAAATCAATCAGTTTTTGTCTTCCCGTTTCTGGAGTAGAGCAAGTAACAATAGGATAAAAGTTAATGGTTCTATTATAGAGAGTTATCTATAAGAGATTCCATTGAATTAGTGACATGTATTCTAAAAGACAAAAACTGTTGTATATGTGCACACATGGCGTCCATCTAAGGGTCTGGTGCACAAGGTGGTATCATGCTATAATTCCCCAAAGTTTATAAGCCTCTGTAGGACCACGTTTTGGAACGAATGTCTATTAAGCCTACAGACAGTAAAATGGTGGAGCCATTTTAAAAAAATCTACCAGCTGTACAATTCAAGCCATTCTTGAGGCTGTAATCATAAAACAAAACTAAATCAAGTTCTCTCAATCATCTAGGTTTACCTTTGGATCCTTCAGCTTTATTCTTTTGTTTGGGAGTTTCTTTCTTTCCTTTTGGATAATAATTCTCATAATCTGCCGGTAATCCCCATGCAAATGAATCAATCAAAAATTTAGGCCAGATAATTGCAACATCCTTAAAATCAAAACTTCAAATATCAAACTTAAGCAAAATGCGTACTCTTTTTCTTCGGAGCTCCACTGGAAAACAATCTACGGAAATTGGAGTTAGCAAACACATAATCTAAATCCCTAAGATACGAAGCCTTGGAAATGGGGGCCTTCTTCACAACAGCTGCAGCAACATATTCCCTCATAAACCCTAATTTCCCACCAAACTCGTGACTTCTACAGCTATTAACAAATGAACCCACAGAATCCCCGTTTTTAGCACATATTGCTGACCTCCCTTTGTAAACACCGTTTATCAATTTCTGAACCATAGACCGAAACCAAAAACGAAAGGCAATTAACAACTTTATACCTCCAAAAACTAAAAACGCTGCAGAATGATCAATGAATATAGAAACAAGGCGGCTCTTAAAACAAACACTAAAATCGGAACTTACCCTTGAAGGAGAAGAGCGGCAAAGCTTGGAGAAAATCATGATCGATCAGTGAGACAAAAATCAGCAGATTGGTTTCGATAATAATCAAATATATTTCCAAAAAACAAAATATAGAAAGAAAGGAAATCGACGATGAATCTAATTGCGAAAATGATGGTTGTAAACTAGGGTTCAGATGAAGAATCGTGCTACTTGGTTTTTATTGTCCCATTTTCAAGCTAACGGTGAGGCCACGTGACTGTAGATTGTGCCAGTATTTTAGCATTTTAAACAAATTTCCCTAAAAACAATGGTTAGATAGAAGCACACCTCGTAATCGTTTTTTTTTTTGGAAGGTACCTCGTAATCGTTTTATATGGTGTAACATCTTTATCTATTTTTTTCTTAGGTTTTTTTTTTTTTTTTTTTTTTTTTTTTTTTTTTTGAGAGGACATGTTTATCCATCCAGACAAATCCAACCTAATTCTTCAATTTTTTTTTTACGAAAATCTATTTCTTCCTATTAATATTTGTATTGCAATCTAAGTGTCGATTAATGTATTATTAATTAAGTTTAATAAATTGTCAAGTCTTGCCTAGAAATCAAGAGGTTTTATGGTGTGGCGGTTGAATGAATATTGTATCAAATAATATAAATCAGAACCTTTTTATTTCAACAGTCAAAATTTCTATGTATCAAACATGGCGTTAGTTCCTTCGATGCATGGAAATGACTTGAGAGAGTTCGGGGGTAGCAATTAAAATTAAGCATTCAAAATTTTCGTTCGAGAAAATGAAATTTATGAGTTTTGTATGTGATGATAGCAAAATAGAACATCCATTGGCGGAAAAACTCCCCACTACCGACAACCATAAATGGATAAAGTGATCATTAGCCCCCCCCCCCCAAAAAAAAATGGACATAATCCATTTAACAAAGGAATCTGTTGGGAAAAATTAATATTTAGAAATTTGACATACTATGAAGAATTTCAAGACACGCAAATGCGTTATCTTTAAAGAGATGTTTCGTCTCATACGGTTGTCACTTAGGGAACTAACTAAAATTTCTCTCATGATACAGTGACTTTATTGAATCAAATCTGATGACACTCAGAAGTTTGTTCTGATGATACTTTCAAACTATGAATTATTTCGTTTGCATGTTTGTGCCTTTTGTAGGCCGAAGGTACCCCATATACGAAATGAGATATTTCTACACGAAATGGTAAGGTTCATATCAGTTCGGCCAAAACCTGCAACTCTTGGATTCTTGAAGTGCATCTCTTCGCAGGTCAACCCCGTTTCGTTGCGTCGACATTAATCCGTACGGCAGCTCGTAAGCAAACGATTATAAAACAATATCTAACAGAATCATCAATAGAATGGAAAACTAGCATAACATGTATACAAGTATCTATGCAAATAATGGTGAGCTCCTGAATAATGTTAAGAGAGTTGCCTTCCAAAATTAATTTAAAATATTGCTATGTAATTAAGCACAAAACATCAAATATTGCAAAGTTTAATAAATTGGAGTGACATGGCTTACAACAATACAAAAGTATTGCACGCAACGTGACACAAATTGAAGGAAGAAATTTTCTTTCTATTCAAAAATCTAAACGCAACATGTTTTTCAAATGCATTGTAAGACACAAATCACCTTAGATCGTCACCAATAAAAAAAAATCACATAGCAAAAAAAGAAAGAAAAATTCTCAGGCACCAATTCAAATCCTCGTTTGAGAATTAGTTCCTAATCGTTAAAAATCAACATTCAAAAACTCTCATAATTTACAGCTAACAAAGCAACTTGAAGGTTGTAATTTTCAGTGGGATAATAAGCTTTCATTATCTAGCTTGTAACGGCACTGTGAAGGACTCGTCGTGCAAAATGAACCCGAAGCTTCACTTCCCACAAGGCTTCCAATTAGCTTAAAATTAAATTAACAATCTTGGACTTGACCGTATGGATTCCAAAATCAACTTCTAGATCCATTTCCTTCCTGGTGCAAGTTAAACTTAAAGCCGGATTTGACCCTGTGAATATCATTATCTCTATGGACGCCGGTGCCACGTGATTCTGTCACGTTGGTGAAAAAATACAATATATATCAAATGAGAGGTTTATAGGGAAGCGGCTGCTGTGACCCGAAACGATGTCGTTTTGGACAAAAACGACACCGTTTGGTTCTGAGTTTAAAAAAAAAAAAAAAAAACAAACGCGACGCCGCTGGTTTTGCGCGACGCTTGTCGTTTGACAACATGTATGATCGCAGACGGCAACACAGTGGAGGATCCCAATTCGGTTTATAGACTTGTTATAAAAAATTAGGAGTTCTACAGAAAAAAACATGTATTGAAGAGGATCCAAGTCCGAATCTGGACTACTGTAGAATTTCCCAATTGCTAAATATAATCGGGTTGGTACTTGTACCAAGCTGCAACAGCGCGTTGTTTTGTTTCTTCTTTCATAAACGCTGTTTTTTTATTATTATATTTTAAACAATAAACGCTGTTTTTGAAACGCCGAGTTGAAACAAATGGATCGCCAATTGCTCTGAATTCGGGCCATGTTTTTTGCAGTTGTGTCTCTAATCTTACATACTGAGGAAATCTGCGCAGCCTCCACCGGCAGGTCATGGATTTTTCCGCAACTCTCTCCTACTCGAAGCTGATTCCTTTTGAGCCAAGACCACGGTTTCATTGTTCTGTTCATTCTTTTAGACATTTTATCAAACAGCGGCAAGGCAAAGTATCCTTGAAAATTCCTCCCACCTGCACAACTCTTCATACTAATCCAAATTTTCGATCAGGCATTCCCTCAATTGTATTCAGCGATATCTTTTCATTCAAAACCAGCAGATTGCCGACCATTTGCTCGTCCTATTCAAGCTCAGTGAATAGTCCGCACTCACAGAACCCTGTGTTACGAACTTTTGGGAATTTATCTTTAGAGTCCCTCAAATCATCCCTTTTCAGTCTAACCCCATTGGATATCTGCAAATGGTCTCTCGTTTTATCTTCCGCAATTGCAGCATCAAAATGGGTTCTGAATGGTCTGTTTAATCCTTTCTTCTGGACCTATTTTAGCTGGACATGGTTGTTTTGGCCTTGGATGGTGGCAATTAGTCTTGCAGCTTACGGGGTTTACTGTTTTAACAAGCATTTGCGTGGTGAAGCTAATGCCTTTGAGCAACTTGCAATCGTTACCTCAGCTTTTACTTGGCTAACACTTGTCCCACCTGCCCATTTCAATGGTTTTCTTGAAGGCTGGCCTTTTGTGTTTTTCTTTGTATACCATTATTTCTTCTTCCTTCATATCAGTGTTCGTAAACGATTGTATGGTGATTATTATCCTAGAGAACACGACCCAAAGTGGGATATTACCCTCCCTAATTGGCAAAAGATTTTGTTTTCTGCTGGAGTGATGATGGGCCATTGGTTGGCCGCGTTTGAAGGTCCGGAGTTGCACCTTGTATCTGGTGGTTGGAGCAATGTAGGTGTGTGGATATTGATCATGATGACCATTTTCATGCAGTATCACTCAACACTGTATTTGGCAAAGTATTCAGAGAAGGTTGTGGTGCCTACTGCTGTTGTTCATTTTGGACCTTACCGGTTTGTTCGTCATCCAATTTATGCATCCACAATGCTTTTGTTTGTGACTTACTTCGTTGCACTTCGAGCGCCCATGAGTGCTTTGTTTATTATTGCTGTCTGCTCACTGTACTACGATCAAAAGGCGAAATTGGAGGAGTCAGTGATGGTTGAGACTTTTGGTGAGATGTATGAAGAATATAAGGGAAAGGTTAGGCATAAGTTCATTCCTTTTGTTTACTAGTTTTCTGAACTATGTTTGTACTGTTTAATTATTCAGTAGAAACTGTATTTTCGCAGTTTACACATAATTCCCTTTCCTCTGTCATTTGGCATTCTCTACCTGTTTCTGAAAAGCTCATGTTTTTTGTCAGACTAATATACTTCTTGTAGTAACTATGTCTTTTTTTCTATCCACCGTTTAGCGTATTCACGTTGCAGGTCTTATGCTTTGCATAATTAGTTTTGGTTCTTTGGGTAACTTGACTCAAATTTTTTTTGACATTACATTTCTTTTCAGTTGCTCCCCCACAAAAATGTGTGAAACTCTTTCCTCATTTGTGTTATTGTTATATGATTCTTTCAAAGCTTTGAGTAATGATCAGCTTGCACCATCAAATTTACTATGTTTATTTCATTCAAGTAAAAGTAAAAGTTGCAATAACCATAGTACTTGAAGAGAATGGTCACTCTTTTCTAGTTTGATTTATTGAACTTTAGTTTCCATCATATGTAGCAATTTATAGTTGTTTGACTAATGTCTGGTTACAGACAAACTACCCAATGGGTTGTTAGTGGACATAACCAGTCCATTAATGTTTTGCTTATTTGGCATTTCAAGGTAGTCTTTGTGGCACATTCTCTGAAACATTTGGTGAAAAAAACACTGTTTTCTGAAGTGTTTGTGCCATGAAAAAAAAAAAACCTCTTATTGAACTTTAAGGCAATGTTAAGCACGGTAGGCGTAAATGTCCTGGCCATTTGGCTTCCATCATTCTATGCACTAGCTTGTCTTTTTATTTTATTTTAAATGCAATGACTCTTATGTGAAGCATCTAGCATAATGTGTTTTTATAATAAACTCTTGGTATAAAATTACGCACACTGGGTCCATACATGTAAGGGAAGCTTGAAAAATTACACAGAAACTTACTGTTGCAACTGGGTAGGAAGTAATTTAACATCCAGGGGTTGTATTCTGCACATCAGTAGGCAAACTTAATGACTTTTGCTCTTATTTTAGCATGCTTGTTGAAAGATTTGATATGGTGCTGGTGATATATCTTGTACAACTTGAGGGAGTAGTGCTATACTGTCACAACAAAATAGACACATAACACTTTTACACCGTGTGATTACGGTGTATGATCTATTGACTGATATGATTTCGACCATGATCAATGATGTAGAAGTGTGTTGTGTCAATTGCCGGTTTACTCAAACCGTGTTTTCGTAAGACAGGATATCACCAGTTTCATTTTGTGATATTTGTTTTGTGTTCTACTTCCCAAATTGCGGGATTGTTATTGATTAATGTTGAAATTTACACTAGGCAAATGGTAGACTTTTGAAATATATGCTTCAAAAGCATATTTACGAAGAGAAAAGTTATAAATATATGTACTTTTGGATCAATTTTTTTTCCTCTCAAATTTTAAAATTTTTAGGCATTTTTTTCAAGATTCCCTAGAATTATAAAGGTTATAGGTTACGAGTGAGGCCAGCCAAGTAAGGTAGGATATCATTGTCTTGTAGTTACAACTTTACCACTATATCGTGATACAAAACATTTTTCTTTAACTATATATGCCAAAAATATTTTATTTTCTTAATCATCACCTTTATATTCATCTTCATCCTTTACCATTTTTTTTTTTAAATTTATGAAAAAACCTTAATCTTTAAATATATTACATCGGCTTTAGATTATTGATTGCACTACAATCAACTTTTACACGGTCAAATCAGTTGTATTACGGACGACTTTTTAAAGGTCAAATGTAGTACAATCGACCACGTATGTACATACGTGGATTGTTGTATAATTGACCTTTAGGAAGTGTTGTGTCTCGGCAGTAGGGTTGTAAACGAGCCGAATAATACCAACCCCCTGGCAGCGGGGTTAAACCGGCTTGAAAATTTTGTACCTCAAGGCTCGGCTCGGCTCGGGCGAACCTGATTTTTCAGGGTTCGGCTCGGGTTCGAAGCTTAAAAAATAAAAAAAATATTCGCTCGGTTCGGTCCGAACGAGCCGAACGGTCCGGACAGGTTCGATCCGAAAAAAAAAAAAAAAAAAAGAAGAAGAAGAAGAAGAATGAATTCAATTAGGTTTTCCCTTTCCCTTCCAGTATAAAGTATAAACCAAAAAAATTTAATTAATTTATTATTATAAAAATAATTAATAAATATAATATAATAATAATTTAATATTTTAAACGAGCCGAACCTGTTCGATACAGTTCGGCTCGTAGGACGAATATCTGATTTTTAAGGCTCGGTTCGGGTTCGAAAATTCGAACCGGATCACGAATTGAGCTTTTTCGGACCGAATATACCGAACCGTATCGAATACTTACGTTCATTTACAGCCCTACTCGGCAGTCCGAAAATGTGAGATTTTTCATCAGTCCACCCTAGAACCAAAATTGTTGATTCGATGCTTTTCTCGACTTTCCCTTTTTTTTTGAAATTTTTTTATAAAAAACTTCCCTTCTTTTTTTATTGGATTGGCCCAATGAATCGGGATTTCCCTATTGGGCCAGGTCATTTCGGGTCTAACCAACTTCTCGGAGAGACATAATTGACTGCATTGATCTCAGTAGCTACGCCGCCCACGGAATTTAAAGAACCTAAAGGAGCGATTATGATAAATTGGATCGGGCAAATCACTATGGGTTGTATCCGAAGACATGGAAAGAGATGTTTTTATGTCAGCAACAGAAGGTGGAACTCCGGGTTGAGGGGTTACTCAGAATGCTGCCAAGATACCAGTATCCTTGGTTGGTAGATAACGACGGAATTGTTCGAGTGGATGTTCCTTTTCGAAGGGTAGAGTCAAAGTATAGTGTTGATCAAGTTGGTGTAACTTTGAAATTTCTTTTTTTTTTTTTTTTTTTTTTTTTTGTGTTAAGAAATATGAATAAAAAATGTAAAGGGGTTTGGTGAAGTTAGATTGTTTTGGAGATATAGAAGATGATGACAAAGAAAATGAAGACGTCGAGATAAAGAAGATAATAAGTGATGGTTATTAATTATGGCTTGTTTGGATTGCTATACATAATTGAAAGCAATGTCATTCATGAATATGAATGCAAGCATTACATTACGACAATTTGTCCGTGATTAAATAAAATGAATAAAATTACATATAATATAGCAAATAACAAGCATCCCGACTTACCTTTATGTCACCCCATGCCCCTCCCCACTAAATTTGAATATGATGACTCAACATCAAGAAAGGTAAGCCAACTTGCCTTGATTGAATATGGCTTCAATGCGCCCTGAATCAATCAATAAGTTTATTGATTGATGAACCTCATTTCATTTGGGCGAGATGAAGGTTGTGATTCACTTAGGCTATGGGATTAGTCGGTTGGTTGATTCTCGAAATCACCTCTTGAAAAAAGGCTTCGGCTTTAGACCCACAAATGAATAGAAAGGGCGGTGAGGGTCTTTATAAAAGGGGGAAAAGATGGGGTGGGGCTTTGCTACGAGGGTGCCACCCTTGCCTTAGTCGTAACCCTTAATCTTGCACCACCCTTGCCTCATCTCTCCCCGACCCACTCATACCCTTATTGCACCCTTACCTTACACCAACTCATCTTACCCCACCCTAACCTTACAACTACCTTGCTCACCACCATTTTTACCTATATCCTCGACCCTCACATCTTCATCCCACCCCCACCCACCCACCTCACTTTTAAACCTTAAACCCACATTCCCCATTCTCGTCCCACCACGCCTCATACCCAACCCCCTACTTACCTCTCTACCACTACCTTAATCCCCAACGACCTCACTCACCATACCCCTACTACTACCTCAGCATGATCTTGACCCTTACCCATCCTATATCCTCATACCTTATCCCATCTCACATCCTCGCCCAACCACCCCATCCTCACTCTCACTCCACCTTACCCCACATTTAACATTACCACACCCCTCACCCAACCTATACCCACATCCTTATACTCTTTCCCATATTAATCCTCGCCCCGCCTACCTACTCTACCCTACTCACCTCTGCATGTACTCATCCCACCCTACTTGCCCTCACCAGCAACTCGTATCCTACCCATTCACCCGCCCTTACCCACACCCATCATACCTCACTCACTCTCACCTACAACCTTTATCCTAACCACCCATCCTCACCCATAATATTTTACGTATCCCCGCTCAAATATAAGGGTGTAAACAATTCGAGTAAAATCAAATATTTACTTATCGAGTCGAGCATCCATTGAAACAATAATATTTGAAGATAATAAACATTTATTTATTGAGTCGTGCATACGATATTGTTCTTTTTCTTTTTCTTTTTCGGTGTTTATGTCATGATGTCAAACGCACACAAAAAGTCAATAACAATAAAAATAAGATAACCTCCTGATGTTTAATGTAGTTATTGAGGCACTATGTATCTATTGTTTGTTTGTTTTTTTTGTTTTTTTTTTTTTTTCCGACCATCTTTGATAAATATCACTTACATTTTACACTAAAATATAATAAAAGATCATCAGTTACCTTTTTTTTTTTTCATATTAAATATTTTCCAATATTCTTTGTTTTTATCGCAATCTAAAACGTATAAACAAGTGGTTTGTTTTGAATTTTATTATAATGCAAGGGTTGAACGATTGTTGTATCAAATGACATAATAACAACGTTGAATTTTTAGTCTCTATAAGAAAATGAAAATGAAAAACCGTATATATCGCCGTTGTACAATAAAATATTTTCAAAAAAATACATATCTTTATTATTGTTATAGCACTTCCATTTTCGTTCCTTTTTCTTCCCTCTCAATTAAACATCGGGTAAGTCTCCTACGTAGCTTCATCTGGACCACATAGTTTCATTCTGCAATGAAACTGTGAGGTCAAGATGAAGCCATATAAGAGCCTCTCCATATGGGAGCCTCCACCTTAAATTTTCTCCCGTCTGAAATTCTAAGGTGTAGACTCCTATAAAGGACTTTCCTATGTAGCTTCATTTGGAACAAACAATTTCATTCTGCAATGAAACTGTATGGTCCAGATTAAGCCATATAAGTGTCTTTACATATGAGAGTCTTCATCTTAGAATTTCCCCGCGAAATTCCAAGGTGGAGATTCCCATATAAGGACTCTCCTATGTAACTTCATCTGGACCACATAGTTTCATTCTGCAATTAAAATGTGTGGTCCAGATGAAGTCATATAAGAGTCTCTCCATATGAGAGTCTCTACCTTAGAATTTCTCTTTCCGTCTTTCGATTATTATAAAAAAAAAAAAAAAAACACACTTTTGAACTAAATGGGAAATAAGTCTTATATTGTATGTGTTGTTGATAATAAATTTGTTTGTAAATGTCGAAGAATAGAAATTTTGAAGCTTGTTGCACTTTATTATAACCATTATGTTATGTTGTGATAATAATATTTATGAAATCTTGCTCTAGTGGTAAAAATTAGGGGTATTAGAGCACTTGCATCAGTGTCTCTAAATAGAGTCTCTACTTTACAGACTCCAACATCATTTACAGAATCTCTACACATAAATCACAGATCGTAATCTCTACCGCACTACAATAATAAAGAATCAGAAACCAAAATAATTATGACATATTTACAAAACAAATACACATATAAATAATTTATTGTCTATTATTATTGTGATAAATATTACCTTGTATGGATATTCAAAATATGTATAGAAGATCTTATTAATGAAATATTTGTAGAAAGCGTTTTTGTGACTCAAATATATATATAATGTTAGAAATAAGAAAACTTGAATCAGTAAAAAAATTCAGATTACGGTAGATATAGAAGTATGATGTCAAATTTTATCCGAATCTGTTGAATAGAGATCATGTATACTGATTCGATCAAAGACATTTTAGTTGGATCTGGAAATGTGTATATACAGATTTACTGGCTTTTTACAGATTCTAATGCAAGTCTTTCTTATATTGACAACCTTGATTATAAGTTTTATAACCGGAGAATGGAGGTTCGTTTTCATAAAAAAATACTACCTCCGTCCCCACAAAAAGCATATAACAACTTTAAAAAATGAATTATCCTCATAAAAAAAAAATACCCATTTAAATTTCCAATACATCATTAAATCATTTTTTTCAATCATACATATTTTAACATTTAATTTTCCATAATTCTTTCATATTCCAAAACAAAGATTTATGATTAGTTTCTCTATATTTATCTATTCATTCTTAAAATACAACACATTAATTATTTCTTATTTAACAGATTCAACAAAAAGTTAATGATTTTGATTTTATTTTAAGTATGATTTTTTTTTCCGTAGTAAGAGGCATATAACAACTTTTAGAAGGTGAACCTCTAAAAAAAAATACATATAACTTCCTTTTTGATCTTCTACGAAACTTTGTAAACGGGACAGCCGATGTCTTTTATGTTGAGTTATTTATTTATTTTTTTTGTATTTTATTTTATTTTTGTCATTTCTGGACTTCCAATTTATTAACGTGAAACTACTAGTGGAACATTATCTTATTACACAAATAATTAAGAAACATTACATGTAATTTATCCTTTGTCTTGATGCAGTAGATGAGAATCAAAAACCCTAAAAAGGGTTCTTTGCTAGAAACAATTCGCCGCCGGCTTGACATGTTTCTTTCGTTCCTTTGGTCACTTATTATAACACCCTTCACTATCATTCCTTCTCTCCCCTCCTTCGCTACCTCACCTCACTATTCTTCTTCAAACAAAAGACTATTTTTATTCTTCTTCAACACTTCAATTCTTGATTTTCCGTGTGAATGAGAGACCCATGTTGCTTAACACTGACTTCATCATTACCTTCATGAAAAAAGTTGCAATCTTGGTTGTTTGATCATAAGATTTTGGTGGCTAACGTGATTTAAAGAAGTGGGTTTTGAAGTCCTGTAAGTGGGGTTTAGTTTTAGTTGTTTTAATTAGTAAAAGCTGCTTGTTTTGGTTTACTATCAAGGACTATTAGGGCGGGATTTGATGTTATGCAAAAAATGTTGTCTGATTTGGATAGGAGACCAATGCTTGGGAACAACGAAAATTCATTCGGTGATGAGCTAGAGAAAGAGATAGGGTTGTTGTTACGGGAACAACGCCTTGAAGATTGCGATGATGATGAACGGGAGCTGAATATATACAGAAGTGGCTCAGCTCCACCGACTGTTGAAGGATCACTTAATGCAGTTGGAGGGCTATTTAATCATGGAGCTAGTGGTGGTTCTGCCTACAAAGATTTCACTCGCAATAAGGGAGGTAATGGGTTCATGTCTGAGGAGGATTTACGGTCTGATCCTGCTTATTTGTCATATTATTACTCCAATGTGAATTTGAACCCTAGATTGCCTCCGCCTCTGTTGTCGAAGGAAGATTGGCGGTTTGCGCAAAGGTTGCAAGGAGGTAGTTCTGCTATTGGAGATAGGAGGAAGGTGAATAGGAATGATAGTGATGTGGGAGGAGGAAGATCTCTGTTTGCAATGCCGCCGGGGTTTAATCCGGAAAGCCAAGAGATTCTGAATGAGGCTGATGAAGTTCAGGGTTCAGTGGATTGGGATGGTGATGGACTAATTGGATTACCAGGCTTGGGACTAGGTAGCAAACAAAAGAGGGTTGGTGAAAATTTTCAGGTGAATTAGATTAAATTTCTTTAATGTGAATGCTGATGATTTATATTGCATTTTGCACTTTGATTGAACTATTGTTTGAGATATCATTGTACATCCCATTAGCCATCATTGTAGTCAAGGTAATTAATTGGTAGGAATCTGTGTTTTGCTGATGATAGGCAGATTTCAATGATTGCACTTTGATTGAAATATATTAGTTGAGATGTCATAGTACATGCCATTAACCCATACTTGTATTCAAAGCAATTAATTGTTAGAAAGGAATCTGTTTTTTTTTATAATATATTTATTGATTGTAGGCAATTTTAACAGCGTGTTTGGAGTCTTGTACGAATCTTGACACGTGGATTGTTAGTACCGTTTTTGGGATGGAGTTTTCATCCTCTATTATTAATTTTAGGCATTTCGATTCCTTGTTCAAATTTTGCATATGCTCATGATCTGCCATACATGAATCTTCTTTGTCATTGTCAGCACCGAAATTGTAATAGTCGTGCTAGAAATTCGAAATTACGCATCTGATTTTTTACAGCAACTTTTTTTGATCTAAAACAGATTTGATTTGACATTAACTGAATATTTTATCCTCTGAGCACCAGGAAATTTTGTGGAATGTAAAGTATATAGAGTAAGTGTGGTCTCAATTTGGTCGGTTATACGGTGTCACAATAAGTAAGATATCAAAAAAAATCCTGAACGATACCGCAAACGTGTTTGTCACTGATTGCCTGCTCTATCGGATAAATGACTTTTCATGGAAATATATATATCACGATCCTTAGAATCTGTAATGTTTTAGCAGGATGACTTGCGTCGTTCGGCTTCTGCATCAGGGTGGCCTTCACGCCCTGCTAGTCGTAATGCTCTTGATATAATTGCTGATAATTTGGGATCTCTCGATGCCGAGGCGTCAAATCTTCACCGTGATTTAACATCTGATGACTCAGTACGAACTTCTGTCAATATCCAAGGCTCATCAGCTGGTCAACCTGCGGTGTATTCTTATGCTGCTGTTTTAGGTGCTTCCTTGTCAAGAAGCACTACTCCTGATCCCCAGCGCATTGCTCGAGCACCTAGTCCCGGCCTTGCTCCTATTGGTGAGGGCAGAGGGGGCAATTCAGAGAAGAAGAATGTTAATAGTCCAAACACTTTGAACGGTGTCTCTTCTCATGCAAATGTCACAACAGGGCTAGTAGCTGCTTTATCTAACATGAGCCTTTCAAATGGTATTGTACACAATGAAAATCATTTGTCATCTTCTACACTCGCACAAGATGTTGATGATCAGAACAGTTACCTCTTTGGTCTTCCTGGAAGCCAAACTAATTCGAAGCAGCATTCATTCCTGAAGTCTGATTCAGGCACACACGGCGGTAGTGTGTTGGACCTTGGTCATTCGTCTCTTCATGCTGATCCTCACAAAATTACATTTCTTCGTAATAACAGTTATCAAAAAGGATCTTCTCCTTCAGCAGTCGGTGCAGGAGGCCTTCTTTCTCAATATCAGATGCCGGATAGTCCAAATTCTTCGCCCTCGAGTTATAATTACACTGGCTACTCTCCAAGTTCACTGAATCTGCCACCTTTGTTTGAAAATGCTGTAACTGCAGCTGCCATGGGGATGGAATCTAGAATGTTAGGGGGATCAAATATGAGCCCACATGCCGCTGAGCAGAACCTTAGGGTAGGAAATCGGATGGTCGGGAATGGCTTGCCATCACCTTATATGGACCCAGCATATCTTCAGTATCTGAGAGCTGCTGAGATCGTTGCAAGCCAGGTTGCTGCACTAAATGATCCGTCATTAGATAGAAACTTCACAGGCAATCCATACACGGATTTGCTTCAGCAGGCGTATATGGGTGGCATGATGTCACCTCAAAAAGCCTCTTATGGTGTTCCTTCAGGTTCAGAACACAATCATCATGGCTTTTACAATAATCCCGGATACGGTATTGGTATGTCATATCCAGGAAGTCCATTGGCAAGTCCTGTAGTTCCCAACTCCCCTGCAGGACTTGGCAGTCCCATGAGAAATACTGATTACGGTATGAGGTACCCTAGTGGTATGAGGAACATTGGTGGGGGCGTCTTAGGGCCATGGCATTTAGACAGTATGGATAATAATTTTGTGTCTACTTTGCTTGAAGAATTCAAGAGCAATAAGACAAAGTGTTTTGAGCTCTCGGAGATTGCTGGTCATGTTGTTGAATTCAGGTAGGTGAAGTCTTTTTTCTTCTGTTTGACTTTATTTGGATTATTTTGAATGTTGGAACTGATGAGACATCTTTTATCTAGTGCGGATCAATATGGAAGTCGATTCATCCAACAGAAACTTGAAACTGCCACAATAGAGGAGAAAAATATGGTTTTTGATGAAATAAATCCCCAAGCACTTACATTGATGACTGATGTATTCGGTAACTACGTGGTCCAGAAGGTATAAAATCTCTATCTTTTGTGCTGTTCTCTATAATTTGCCAGCTTTCATTAGTTAAATTCGTTATTTAATAGATATATTATTAATGTTTGGTGCTATGATGGCTTTTCTTTCCAGTTCTTTGAACATGGCATGCCATCGCAAAGGCGAGAACTTTGTAGCAAGCTCTTTGACAATGTACTTAGTTTGAGCCTTCAAATGTACGGCTGTCGAGTGATTCAAAAGGTAATTTCTTTGCATGGAGTTTAATTATTAAATAAAAAATCATGACGTGCTTGCTGGTTTCTGGTTACTAACTGATGTTTTGTGATGGCAGAATTACAGTTGACAGCTTAATTGTAGCTTCTAATTTTGTAAGAATTTATTTGAGTCCTTCATTTGAAGGATATAAAAACTGATCAAATTAGTTGGACTTGTTTAGGCAATAGAAGTAGTAGATGTGGACCAGAAGATCCGTATGGTAAAAGAGCTTGATGGCCACGTTATGCGCTGTGTGCGTGACCAGAATGGGAATCATGTTATTCAGAAGTGCATCGAGTGTGTCCCAGAAGAACATATTCAGTTCATTGTTACCACATTCTTTGGCCAAGTTGTTACACTTTCTACTCATCCATATGGTTGTCGTGTCGTGCAGGTAGATTGCCATTTTTTAGCAGTCTTTTCTTCTTATATTGCAGAGATTGTATTTAAAGTGTGAATGAAACTGAATAGTCTGTTCAATTTTGTAGAGGGTGCTGGAACACTGTGCAGACCCGAAAACTCAAAGTAAAGTAATGGAAGAAATCTTAGGATGTGTAAGCATGTTGGCTCAGGATCAATATGGAAACTATGTTGTTCAGGTTGGTAAAACCTTTCCGTAAGCAGAGCTGTATCTTTACTTTGTGAATTCTCCATCCCTTGTCTCTACTTTCGCTGGTTATGAATTGATTTGCATGGCATGACATGACATGACAGTGTATATTTGAGATGGAAAAGTATTACAGCATGCATGTTTGTTATATATATATATTTATATTTATATTTTTTTTGCTTCCCCTAAAGCTTATTATCTGTATAATGACAGCATGTACTGGAGCATGGGAAGCCACATGAGCGATCAACTATAGTTCAGGAGCTTGCTGGCAATATTGTTCAAATGAGTCAGCAGAAATTTGCCTCAAATGTGGTTGAGAAATGTTTGACTTTTGGCGACCCAAGTGAACGTCTACTTCTGGTGAATGAAATGCTTGGCACCACTGATGAAAATGAGCCTCTTCAGGTATGTTATGGGACTTGTGCATATCTTTTGTTCTTAGTCACAAGAAGCAAGTGCTTTGGTGATGTTCTGTTAGTGTATGCTCTTTTGAATATATATATATATTTTTACCCTCTTCTAACTTGTAAGACACCTATTCTATAATAATGGTGGTCAATTGAGGAGCTATTGGGAAGTACTGATAATATTGTAGCTAATGTTTCAATTTTAGAGTTTGGTAACATGGCCTTGGAAACATTTTCAGCTCTCTAGTTGGTCAAGGTTCTTTGTTGATCCATCCAGTTATGATCTTTGTTTTGTTCTCGTTGATTTTGAACTAACAAACCCCTACTATAATAACACATTTTGAACTAATTCAGATAATATAAACCCCCTTTTTTTTTTTTTTTTTTGGATATTATCGTTTGACAGCCCTATTTACAGTTTTATATTATAATTTTTATCTGTCAACCCCCTTTTCGTTTTCAATCACAATGCAGCTGCATCCTGAAACACATTGACTATGCAGTCTGAACATTTTTAACAAAACAGTCAAATGCATGTTAGACGGCCATTTGTCCCTCTGGTCCTGGATTGGAATCATCTGCAGCTTCCATTTATTCAGCTTTTTTCTTTTCTTTAATTGGGTAGGGAAGATAGAAACGTGGTGTAAACCCGTTTTTTTTCTTAAACCATTGATGTTAACTGTGTTTGAATGACTTTTGGTTTTTGCTTTAATTGTTCATTCTGTAGTCTGTCTTATGAAAATTGAAGCTCTAATCGGTGTTTATTTATATACTTTACTTTTCATTTTTTTAAAAATCTTTGCTACTTTGATGTTTAATGTGAAAAAAACCCCCCTTGTGGCTTGCAGTCCAACTTGTAGTTAAAAAAAGAGGCACATTTTGTTTTGTATACATAGATATTGATTGTTTGTTAAATTATGGAATACAGGCAATGATGAAAGATCAGTTTGCAAATTACGTTGTACAGAAAGTGTTGGAAACATGCAGTGACCAACAACGTGAATTGATCTTATCTAGAATAAAAGTACATTTGAATGCTCTGAAAAAGTACACGTATGGGAAGCATATCGTTGCTCGTGTAGAGAAACTTGTAGCCGCTGGAGGTATGCTAATGCTGCCACGCCTTTGCCTTTGCCTTTTGTACATATCTCTATCTCTCTCTGTTAATAATCTTGGCTTTGCACATATCTTGGTTCATTGTTGTTTCTTCTTAAAAATATGTTTACGCAAACTGATGTGATTATTATTATAATATTCGTTTTGCAGAGAGGAGGATTGCAGCACAATCATCGTATTCTACTGCATAGATCCATCAGATAGGGTTTAAAATAAAAAAAGAAAAAAGGAAAAGGAAGTTGTTGTACAGCTAACAGATGATAGTTTGAGCTACTACCGGCCTCTCGTCTTTTCTTTCGTATCAAGTCCTCTTCTGCCCTCCCCCTACTGTATACTCAGAAGTAGGGGGGTAGTATCGGTTTTTTTATTTTTATTTTTAATTCCGGAATAAAAAAAAAATTTGTTGTTTGTAATAGAACATGTACATTATATGTAGCTTTGAGTTTATAATACAACAATAGCTTTTAAGTGATATTATCCTGCAGGCTGTCCATATGTATAAAAAAGAAAGAAAGGGTGAGATTGTGGATATTTCATCGGGACTGTATAAAAAGTTGCCTTGTCGAGAGTTGAGTTTTATGTCGTAGTTGTTGAGGCCTGTGAGATTTCTTCATGTAATGTTATTTTTATTGCTATTGTTATTATTATTATATATGTTTCTTTCAAAAAAATATATATATGTTGTGGTTTTTTGCATTGGTCGATTGTGGTAATCAATCGTGTGAAATGGATTAACATTTTGTTGGTTGATTATTTTGAATGTGATACTGTGATAAAAACAATGTGTTTTTTTTTTTTTTTTTTTTTTTGTTTTTTTTGACGTTAAAAACAAGAGGATTGAAAGCAAAAGGACAAAAATATTTACAAATGAATAAATAGAGCGCATTTCTTTTTTAGTTGCAAAAAAATGAAAAAAATTCAGTTAGACAAAATTACCCTTCATTAAAACAGAAAGGCGGTTCAATTCACAAATCCACGATTCTACACCCACGACACTTTCAGAAAATCCATGATTCTAAACACTTTCTTCGCCCACGATTCCAAAATCGAATAAATAACAGCGAGATTTACCGGAAATCAATCAGAAATTCGAAGATTCTAACCAAAAGCATCGATTTCATACATTTGCAGAGATTTTAGCAAAATGTCTAAAAGGAAGAGGACCGATGGATGTAGCATTGAAGAAGAGAGGAGCAAAAGAAGCTAGGGTAAAGATCTAACAACCTGAAATATAGTGATTTTGTCGGTTGTAAATCAGATTCTACAAGTGATATGAAGTTGTTTCTCCAAAATCACTAAATGCAAGAAGGTTTTCTCGTTCTATGGTGTTTAATTTAGGGCAAAATGGTATTGAACTTCTGAAAAATGGAAAACATTACAGAAATCATAGTAATTTCTGAAAAATGTGAATCCATCTGGATTGTAAATAATTTCATCTGATAATAACTATTTCGATGATAATCTTACCGATAATGTTAGCAATATTGTGTTAATGTGTTAATGAGTTACTGTGTTAATGTGTGACTGTGTTACTGTGTTGATGTGTTAATGAGTTACTGTGTTAATGTGTGACTGTGTTACTGTGTTGATGTGTGGATGTGTTGCTGTGATGATGTGTTGCTGTTTTGGTATGTTGCTATGTTGCTGTGTTGATCTGTTGCTGTGTTGATATGTTGCTGTGTTGATCTGTTTTTGGGTTGATATGTTGCTGTGTTGATCTGTTGCTGTGTTGATATGTTGCTGTGTTAGTGTGTTAATGAGTTAATATGTAGTTGCAAATTTGGCTTTTTAATTGCAGGTACATATTACAATATAGGTCAAACTTGAATGCTATAAAACAAATGTTCAAGGAAATAAAAAATGACCTAAAAAAACATGAAGATGCATTCAATGGAAATCCATTCAAGCACATGCTAATTGCATTGAAACAAGAAGAGATCATTTACAAGAAGAGAAAGAATGAAATGATGGATGAATTTATCAATAGCTACAACAAAACAAAAAAAAAGGTTCAACATTGGTGGTCAATTTTGCATTCCAAAAACAATGGATGTGAAACTGATTTTTGGCATAGAGGATGGTGAAGAAGAAGTTGGAAATATGAAAAAACATGGAAGGGGAGAAACAAAACTAGAAGAAAGGTACTTTAAGAAAGCAAAAAGACTAACTGCAAGCCTTGTGAAAGTTAAAGTCAAGGAGCTGGTTACAAAAGAGGACAAACAATCAATTGATGACTGTGTGAAGCTAATTTCTCTAATACTACTACATACAGTCTTCCTGCCAAATACAGGAGCATATATACCATGGGGATTCTTATACTATGTTGATGACATTGATAGATTGAAAACTTACAACTGGTCACAACATATATTAGACCAACTCATTGAAGGCTTAAATAAAGATTGGGAGCATCCAACAAAGGTCAATGGATGCACTCTGATATTACCGGTATGTTACTTTTAAATTCATGATCTCATATTATGCTATAATCATATAAAAGAACTAACAAAACTGTAATGAATGTAGTACTGGTTTTGTGAGCACTCAAATGCAGTTAGACCAAGAAAGACAAGTGGTAAAGCTCAAGATCCAAAACTGAAGGGGAAGCTAGGACTTACATTGAAGGGGATCCCCCGAATTACAAAATGGGACAACAAAGAACTTGAAAAACTGGTTGTGCCAAACAAAAAAGGGAAGAAAAGGCATTCTTAAGAAAAAGAATAAGCAGTTGGTAAGAATTCATGCATTTCACACAGTCACACAGTAACACTTTAAGACAGTAACACAGTAACACTTTAAGACAGTAACACAGTAACACTATAGCAATGTACATTACTAAACTAATATAACCTCTATTTGATGCAATGTAGTTCAACAAAGAAGCATTGACTCCTACCATTGCTGAAAAATACTTGATTAAAGGCCTGCATGATGAAGAAGACACATAAGAGGAAGAAGATGAGGAGGAAGAAGAAGATGATGAGGAGGAAGAAGATGATGAGGAGGAGGAAGAACAAGATGAAGAGGAAGATGAGGAGGAAGATAAGCAAGGGGAAGAAGGAGAGGAAGAAGGAGAGGAAGATAAGCAAGGGAGAGAAGGAGAGCAAGAAATGCAAGCAGGGAAAGGACAAGTAAAACTGCAGGAACAAGAGCAGGCAGGGGAAGAAGACAAAGCAGATGAAGAAGATAATATAGAACAAGAGAATGATATTTTCCAGAAGTTGATCCAATGGATCAGGATCAAATGGATGATGATAGTGAAGGTATACAAGACACTGAAGGTGGCAAAGAGACTGATATACCTTCTTTCTCAATAGATATCACACAGCCATCAAATGAGTTTGAAAAAACAACAACCAATCAAGTATGAATACATACTCAAAATAGTCAAACATACTCTATTGTCCTCAACACAGTAACAGAGGCCTATTTGTGCAGGCTAATGAACAACAGATATCAATCCTGCAACAGATGTTGAAGGAAAAAGAAGCACAAATCAAAAATCTTCAACAGATGGTGCACGACAACCAAAAACAAATATCAGACCTTGAAGCACGTGTGGGGGCTTATCAAACGAATGAAGTCAGCCTAATTGGGAAGACAGAATCAATTGTAGTTGAGAATGATAACATGAGAACAGCATTGGAAGAACAAGCTGCTAGGCAAGCTGAATTGATATCCGAAGTGCAAAAGTTGAAGAAACTTTACGGATTAGAAAAACTAAACAATGAACACCTTGAGGATGTCTTAGCAAGGAAGGATGAATACATTACAAAACTTCAGGAAGACATTAACCCAAACAAAGAGAAAGATGAACAACAAAGGATGCAGCAGCAAGAGCAAGATAGAATGAAGATTCAAATTCTGTCAGAGAAAGTTGCTAAACTCGAAAACGAAAAATTTCAAAAAGACTCTGAAATCGGCAAATGGAAAGGAAGACTTGAGGAGCAGACAGAAAATATACAACAGCTCAAGTTGAAGATACAAGAAAACAAGGAGATGCATTCAAACGAAACATCGAATCGAAAAACGCTTTTACAACTCCAAACAGAGTCAGTTTAACAAAGAGGTCAAATAAGCGAGTTTAAATCGAATAGCCGAAGAAGAAAAAAAAAAGCAGGAACATTTAAAGAAACTGCAGAGCTGAGAAAAAAACGCTTGGATGCACAAGAAAAACTAATCGAAAAGCTGAAAGCTCAGGCAGAGAAATTGGCTGAAGAGAATACAGAGCTTGAAGTTCAAAAAGTGACTCAAGAATGTAATCAAACCACCGGTCAGTCATCATTGATAAGAAGATTGCATGAAAATCCAAGAAAAAAGAAGGCAATCCAGGATGAAGCATTTGAATACAACATAGGGAAAGGGAAGAAAAAACAAATTGAAGAATCTGAAGAAGAATACAATCCTGTAGAAGATAATAAATGCATCAATGGGAAAGTAATCATGGAAGAATCAAAGAATGAATACAAATGTGGGAAACATGTCATGGAGGACGCATATCAACGAATCTGGAATCATAATCAGGAGGGTGGCAAAAAGTAAGTATCTCTACATAAATAATTACTGTAATATTGTTTACATAACAATGACTAATGTGAGGCCTATAATTATACACAGCAAAGAAGTGTGGGCAAAATCAATTGGAGACTACCTTTCGTGGATCGTAAACTCACTCATGGTCAGTAATGAATGAATTATTCATTGATGAATCGGTAAGAAGTTCGTAATATCATTGCAATATCAACTTTAATTTGCACTCCAATTTAGTTACTAACACAATAAATTCAAACACGTATAATAGATGGAATGCGTGAAATCATGAAAATGGCGTATAGTAAAAAATCGCACCAAATTATTCAAGCAAAGACCATTGGTAAGATAGATAAAATTAATGCGACTTTTATACATGCTTCTATTACAAACTATTACTAAGAAGATTAGCATTTGCAAAGCGGATTTCTTGACGCTCTACGAAACACCGATTATGACGATATGGAAGCAATCAATGAAATTGTCGAGACACATAGAAAAAGGAAAACAGATGTTAATGCCAATTTGGGCCGATGGAAAAAGCAAATTTGGAAACCATTGGGTCTTTCTTGACTCACAACAAAGAACAAGGTACTGAATATGTACCATTCACCTAAAATCTCAAAGAGGAAAGGACCCTTACTTGAAGGATTGTGAGAATCAGTAGCGATTATATCTATTGAGAAAGACTGTGTGATGTGTGCGGTCGTATTCTTGTATTCTTGTGTGGATGTGGTGGTGTGACTATGTGGATCGTATTCTTGTTATTCTTGTGATCGCGTGTTGATGTGTTGATGTGTTGATGTGTTGATGTCTTCATGTTTTACTGTTTTAATGGTATATACTGCAAACTGATCAATCTGATTTACACATTGAATCACAGCAAGAAATTATTTGGAACAGAATGTGGCCAAATGAAGCAACAAAACCAAAGAACAAAAGAAGAAAGCCTTCACCAGTAAAGAAAGTTCCCAACCTGCCAGTACAAGCCATTGAATCGTAAGAAAATATTCAACACATTGTATTTAATTACTAGTATAAGTACTAATAATTTGAAATAAAACTGATGCAGGTATGACTGTGCTGTTTATGTGACATACTACATTAACAGGATCGCAACGGGAAATGAAATTGAAAGAAAAATAACAGATGAACAAGTGCAACAAATGAAAGGAATGATTATAAATAGCATTACAATGAATGAAATGCTTCTAGTCATCTAGCATTCTTGTTATAATACACTCAACTATTGATTTACTTCTAATTGTGTAGATTTTGAAATGTAACTCTGAATGATACTATGATGGAATGTTACTCAGATTGAATATTAATATGATCCTCTTTATAATATGATATTATTGTTGTCCAAATCTGTCTCTGCATATTTTCTTATCTCTACATTCTTATATTATTCAAAATAGTTACAACAATGAGTATGGCAGTTTTCTAATTGTAATTGTGCTGATTCAAAACATTATTATCAAATTTTATAAAAGCAATTCTACTCATTGAACACATTATTATGAATAAATAACCAAGTCTTAGTACAAAATCATGATCATCATGAAACTACAAAAGATATTGATAGTGAATACAAAAATAAAAGATATTACAAAATAATTACTCAATCAAAAATATATAATGATCATTCAACACAAGAATAAAGACCAACACAAGAATAAAGACCAACACAAGAATACAGTCAATCCAAAAACAAACGAAATTCTAACAAAACATCATCAATACAAAGATCAATCCAATCGCACAAAGAAAGACTACATGTACGCTTATTGTGACGACTAGAAGAACCACAACGACTACATCTATATGCACGTTTCGAACATTGGCATGACTCTCCACGTGAAGCAAACCGTTTAGTCCGAGGTCTTCCAGGCTGCCTCCTAGATAAAGGAGGTAATACAGCAACTGCACCTGATATCTGAGCTTTTAGATAAGTATCTTGAACAGGATATAGCGCATATTGATAAGTATCCAGAAAGGAGCTTGTCCGGTACCACACGTCGACATAATCATGTAGAAACAATCGTGTGCTCATCACATCAGCAACTCCATGACGACACGGATAACCATTCCTTTCCCAAAGAGAGCAAGAGCAGGTACGATCCATCAAATTAACCGAAGCACTCGGTGAAGAGTGAACCTCATAAATAAAAGTAGTAGAACTCACAACATTCCACTCCTTAGATTGATCCATCATATGCGAAAGAATGGCATCAATTGCAGGGCAAATAGCAGTAGAAAAAGATGCAGCTAAAGTTCTCTTTTCTGCACAACAAAATCATATAAATAAGGAAAGAAAAATAAACACGACAACATGAAACCAATAACAGCAAAATAAATACAAACCTGCAAATCGCTGCATAAGTTTAATACGGATAGCATCAACCAAGTTAACAACAGGTAGATGACGCTCTGTCAAAACCCACGAATTAAAGGATTCAGCTATACTAGATGTTATGTAACCATACCGATTACCCTTGAAGTGCACATTAGCCCAATTCTCATGATTCAGATTTATAAAAAAATCTTTTACAGCATTTCCACCCTCAACAAGCATTAGTTGCATATTAGAATCAAACTCCACCCGGTAGAAGCATAAGCACACCGATCAAGCAAGAAACCATTCGCTCACGAAAAAACTTACTTTTCGAATATTCAGAACATTTCACACGTAAATTAAGCTTCAAATGATACAAGCAATATGAATGATAAGCATTTGGGAAAACAGTACGGACCCCATCAATCAATCCGAATTCTATCACTAATAAACGTAATCGGCCGCATTGGATCCAAAATAGACTTCAAATGTATTAGAAACCATTCCCAATTACAAGTGTCCTCAGAATCAACAACAGCAAAACAAAGTGGGTAGATACCTAAAATACAAAAAAAGAATCTCACAGTTAGAATTCATTATAATGCTAATGTGTGATCATTCTGTGTTAATGTGTGATCGTGTTCTTGTGTGTGGATCATATCGTGTTTTTGTGTTTCTCAACAATATGAAAACAACACACAACTCAACACATACCTTGGTTACCATCCTTCCCAGAGAGATGTGACCAATAAATGACCCCTAAATTGCCCCTTTCAAATGTGCTCCATCCAAAAAAGAAGAGGACGACAAGAGTTGAAACCACGTATGCAACAATCAAAAGCAACAAACAATCGCCTAAACCGACATGATCCAGGATCAACTTCATAAACAAAAACAGAGCCAGGATTTGAATCCAAGAGGCATTGAACATATGAAGGCAGTCTCCGGAAGGATTCACGCACATCACCATACAAAGCTGATTTTGCTTTCGACAAACCAATTCTTGCTCTAAAATAAGTTACCTTAAACTTAAATAGTTAGAATAGATCACGCTTAACGACACAAGCACGCAAATTAGGAGTATCACGAACCATACTTTCTATAACCTCGGCAACAAGATCAGAGCTGATTCGTGTTCCATGAAAAGACCGACCAGCCGAACCACAAACATGAACAATGCATGACTTCTTCACATAAAAATACCCATTCACATTCAATTTAACACCATGTACATTCCATGAACACTTATATTGATCCTTGAAAAGGCAATAAGCCGTTATTCTATTTCCATCATTCTTTTTTAAAACATATTGAAATCCAGTATCAATAGATACCTTTTTCAGAGATAATCTAAACTGTGAGACACTGACAGACCTAAACCTAACCTTGGAAACGGCGCCAGAAAGCTGACGGACATTACCTAGACTATACAGATCCTAACCGGCAGTGTACCGGGTCAAATTGTAGCTCTAGTCTGGTGAGTCAGGTCGTATTCCTCAGGGAAAACATGGTAATTCTTTTAAGTGGGGTTAAACACCAAGAAGCTATTATTAACTCGATCTAAGTCGCAGTTTTTACCATTTTATCGGGTTAGATTATGCTAGTAGTTAGATTGTTAGTAAAATAGTAAAAAAATAAATAATATATATATTTTTAGATCTAGCCAAGAATACTTTCTTGAATTACGATCTCTTTTTAGTAGAAATAAATGAGATGATCTTTTCCTTGATGCAAGGAGGTCAATTATATATGAATCGGTGTACTCTGGCTAGACAACTCCTCCTCACACGAGCGTATGAAATTGTCATATGTCAAATGTCATCACCCAAGGTCCACAACTCGCCCCATGCTAATCTTAGTTAGTCTCGAACAGTACCGAGTACAAATCTACCCCGGATAAAAGAGGTTATTCCGTTCGTCAGACGGCCGATGTTATTCAAGAGGCTCCGGTTGTCAAGCGGATCGATTTAACACAAACGGTGTAGTTTCAATTAAACTGTGATTTTAACATTATTAAGATCTCGAGTACAAATTTCAATAAGATTCATCTTTCCAGGACAAATCTGCCCCCGGGTAGGAAATAGGATTCCGTTAATCAGACGGCCATTTTTACCCTCCGGTTTTTCTATTTTTACTCATATCCTGACTTCTCTCGGTCGTAACATCGCCAGGTTATATGTGGTATTCATCATGATTGATTACGTCATTCCGAATATATTATCAATACGTTGCAAAATAGAAAAAGATTCATTATAATTAGTTTTAATCATGATTACCAGAGTCGATCATTCATTTTACCAAAAGATTAACTAATTCAGATTCATATCTTGGCTAGATATTACTACTACTAATATATATATGTATATAAATAGATAGAAATAATAAACATAATAACATTAGAAAATTACCGATTACAACTGCTGAATTGGAGCCTAATCCTCGTGAAAGTAACAACGGCTTCCGAGACAACAATCCTCGATAATAAATCCAAGCATTACAACGATACTACTCTATTTATTTATACACATATGCATATATATATATACATACATCGACATATATATATATATATATATATATATATATATATATATATATATATATGGGCCCAAAACATAAAAGAAGTAAAAAGAAAGAGGTAGAGAGAAATATATATAGAGATTTATATATATATATTGGGGCAATCTGAACAAATGGACTGAGGGGAGTATTTATAGGGGTAGTGCACCGGCGCGGGCCGGTCTTTTCCCGGCTCGGGCCGGTGCTACAGTGCAGATTCTCTCCTGACAGTCCCCATGTGTTCGGTGGCCAGAGAGATTCCGGCTCGGGCCGGGTTTTTTCGGTTCGGGCCGGATCTTGAAAAATATCTTTCTTCCGTTTCTTCTTTGCTTTGGTTTTAATTCTTCGCTTTTCCATCACACGCACTCTCAAATACCAAAAACACAAACCACAAATCATCGACCACAAAATCATAAGTTTTATTAAATTTATAACGATAATATCTATTTATAACGATTTAGGTTTTTATGAGTTTTTAGTATATTTTTATGAAATTATACGATATTTTATATAATAATTACTACTTATACATTTTGATAAAACTTAGTAATTATGACTTGAATCGGTACAATAATGCTCAAAACGGTATCGTAAATGGGGTGAAATGTTATAATAATGAATGTTAATTTATCTCTCATCACAACCCCCACTTAGCTTTTGGTCGCCCTCGAGCAAAACAAGCGATAAAACAAAATGAATGAGAGATAAATTCATGAAGATATAAGATATAAGGGACAACCGAGATAATACAACCATTCGAATTACAACCAGGCGTTAACCTTAATATAAATGTATAACAGTGTGTGTGTGACAAGCCTTTTCAATTTCCACTATCCTCTCTTGAATAATTCAAGCAAACGCACAAATATCCATTCAGATAGTCTAATGATTTTCCTAGGTATAGCGGGAACATTTCCACACAAAGTTATCCTGTACTTATTAGGATAATCCCTAAAGCATATCATTCAGTTTATACTGGGGATAGTCAGAAGATAACTAAGTTTTCAACCACGCTTAAATTTTTTTTTTATTTTAATTTTCACATTTGTAGCATATGCCTTCATTCCCAGCAATAGGATGTTTCGTGATAACACCCTAGCTGGACTACTATCATCAGGCAGTCGGGAGCTTTTAAACCTCATAGTGATATAGGACGTTTCGTGATAACGCCCTACTGCACTCAAATCATTGGTAGCTACAACCGACATATATATAGTTCATCTCTTTCTCTTTTTTTTTTTTCATAAACTTAACTTATATCATTTCTATCACATTCAAACCTTCAGATATTCACAAGACACGTTCAAAAGTTAGGTACTAAGTTATCAAGTATTATCTAGAATAACCACTAGGATAATTGAATGGATACAGTTTAAAATTTTCCGCTTCAATATCAAAGGCTTTACGTGAAGGAATTCATGTTACACAAATATATTTGGAATTACAATGCACTTACGGTTCACGTTGGTTATACACATCCAAATTGATCATTATATCTTCAAATCCATGAAATATATACCTTATACAATTTATTTTAATCAACTAAATAATGCTCGAAAAATCAAAAACTAAGGGATTTATTGATACAAAATAAACATTAATTCCATTGCTAGACCAACGACTCCACTCCCCACTTACGAACTTACATTGTCCTCAATGTAAAGTGAGTGTAAATAAGTTGTTGGAAAAGCAATGGTGCACTAAAACAAGTCAAAACAAATACTCGGATGATAAAAAGGGTGGGTGGGTGGGTCAAAGTTATGACCGTTGTGTGTGCAAATAAAATAAAAGTATGTGAGTGTGACAGATTGTAATGCAAAAGGGTAGATAAACACACCACATAAACTTTTATTGATTTAAAACACACAATATTCCACAATAGTTGAACTAATACATGTCACACATTATTTGAAATTTAAAATGCACTAGATCATGATATGAAATGTGTGGCAAAGTATTAACTCTGAGTCTTTTATACCCAGATCCTCAAGGGTTATTTCAAATCGTTCTAACAACCTAAGTCTAAGAAATGATGCATTTGAATTTTCTCTTTTTTCCATCGAGATTTTCGGATAACCACCTAATCGTTCCCGTTTAATGTCATTCAAACATTCATCCTAAAACTTGGTGAAACAAAATGAAAATCAATCCTAAGTATTAGCAAAGTATCATCCAAAGTATGAGTAATTATTATATTTAACATTTTACGGGTCGCCTCCGGTAGCGCTTTTTTGGTTAACGCTGTTTGCTCGACCAAAATGATAAGGATTAACTAATATAATATACTAAACAAAACGGGATACTTCTAACAATTACTCACAAAAGCACGTAACAATTAAGCACATAATCCACTAAAAATAAATGCTTAAGGAGTAAAAGGAATGAGAGTACCCGTCATTGACTACATTTATAGTCTATAGCCGACTTTACCGTGCTTCCGCTTTTAAGGCACTCGGTGGTGGTCATCCTCACGCACCGCATCCTTCTTCAATACCGGTTTCCAACAGAGGTTAGACAATTCCCACCAATCCAAACGATTCTTGACCTTTTCCTTTGATTTTCGAGCTTTAGGTTTGCGAGCTTTCACATTATTGTTTGAAGTCATCTTCTTCAATTACTGCGTGTTAGTACAATCCACAAAGAAAAAAAACACAAGTGTACACACAAGAACAAGATTCTAGTGTAATGCATGGATATTTCAATGAATTGTAAGTGTTGAAGACAACGCTCTCATGATTAACTCCCAAACTTCTCCCTTACTAAAATCGTCAAGAAAACATACATACTTTTTATCCAACTTCATCTTTGTAATAGGTATAGAATGTATATCTCCTTACCCTTGTCATTAGATGAATATGGTAAAGCTTCCTCGAATGATTGTGTTTCATCATTCTCAGTACCTTTTCTTCAAAATATGCATTGGATATGGTGTTGCCTTATCTGGTTGAACCGAGATGAATTTGGGTTGAGCTTTGGATAAGGTTCGGTTTGAATTGGCCCTTTCAAACTTGGTTCCTTCCAACCTGCTTCCAATTCTGATTATTTCTATTTTTATTTTATTTATTAATATTCCCTTGGGCATGATCAAGCCCTCGTTCAGGGGTTTCATCACTAGTTTCAGTCATTCTCGTATTTCGATTTGAAAATGATACTTGGTCAGGATTTCCATGACTGATATGACCGCGTTTACTCTCTACTCTTAACTGCTTTTCGTAAGTGTTTAAATCAGGCCTATAATGAGTGAGTGGGGCCTTACCACTTCTGGTCATCAACTATCGAAAAATAGAAAAATAACTTGAAATAGATAAAACCCGAATCGAGATGGTGTTTCATTCTTCGATTTCGGCCGTTTTCATAACTCGATTTGACAATTCTTGTGGAATAGAAAATATCGAATAGAAAATAACACGAAATCGATAAAAAAAACCACTTTTTTTTTTCTCTCGGTAATTACCGAGTCCACTCGGTATTTACCGAGTGTTTTTTATTTTTTATTTATTTTTTTTTATTTTTTAATTGGTATCTTACCAATAGGTAGGTACCAACAAAAATAAACGAACGCGTTACTTTCTACTATCGAAAATAGAAAATAACTCAAATTGGTAGAAGAAGAAAATTGGTAACTAAAAGAAGGTAGATACCAACGGAAAATAAAAAAGAATTGTGATAAGAAGAGTGTTGACTTATCCTCAAGAATTTTGAGCTAATACAAGTAGTAACCCTAGACACAAAGAAAGAAATTAGCGACGTTTTCCCGGAACGGCGCCAAAATACCGACAGACCTAAACCTAACCTTGAAACGGCACCGTAAAAGTCGACGGACATTACCTAGGCTATACAGATCCTAACCGGCAAGTGTACCGGGTCAAATTGTAGCTCTAGTCCGGTGAGTCAGTCGTATTCTCGAGGAAAACATGGTAATTCTTTTAAGTGGGGTTAAACACCAAAGCTATTATTAACTCGATCTAAGTCGCAGCTTTTACCATTTTATCGGGTTAGATTATGCTAGTAGTTAGATTGTTAGTAAAATAGTAAAAAATAAATAATATATATATTTTTAGATCTAGCCAAGAATACTTTATCAATTACGATCTCTTTTAGTAGAAATAAATGAGATGATCTTTTCCTTGATGCAAGGAGGTCAATTATATATGAATCGGTGTACTCCTAAGCTAGACAACTCCTCCTCACACGAGCGTATGAAATTGTCATATGTCAAATGTCATCACCCAAGGTCCACAACCGCCCCCATGCTAATCTTAGTTAGTCTCGAACAGTACCGTACAAATCTACCCCGGATAAAAGAGGTTATTCCGTTCGTCGAGACGGCCGATGTTATTCAAGAGGCTCCGGTTGTCAAGCGGATCGATTTAACACAAACGGTGTAGTTTCAATTAAACTGTGATTTTAACATTATTAAGATCTCGAGTACAAATTTCAATAAGATTCATCTTTCCAGACAAATCGCTTCGGTAGGAAATAGGATTCCGTTAATCGACGGCCATTTTTACCCTCCGGTTTTTCTATTTTTACTCATATCCTGACTTCTCTCGGTCAATTACATCGCCAGGTTATATGTGGTATTCATCATGATTGATTACGCTATTCGAATATATTATCAATACGTTGCAAAATAGAAAAAGATTCATTATAATTAGTTTTAATCATGATTACCAGAGTCGATCATTCATTTTACCAAAAGATTAACTAATTCGATTCATATCTTGGCTAGATATTACTACTACTAATATATATATGTATATAAATAGATAGAAATAATAAACATAATAACATTAGAAAATTACCGATTACAAGCTATTGAATTGGAGCCTAATCCTCGTGAAAGTAACAACGGCTTCCGAGACAACAATCCTCGATAATAAATCCAAGCATTACAACGATACTACTCTATTTATTTATACACATATGCATATATATATATTTTTGGGCCCATATATATATATATATATATATATATATATATATATATATATATATATATATATAGCCAAAACATAAAAGAAGTAAAAAGAAAGAGGTAGAGAGAAATATATATAGAGATTTATATATATATTTTGGGGCAATCTGAACAAATGGACTGAGGGGAGTATTTATAGGGTAGTGCACCGCGCTGGCCGGTCTTTTCCGGCTCGGGCCGGTGCTATAGTCTGATTCTCCCCGACAAATTCCCATGTGCTCTTGGTGGCGAGAGAGATTCCGGCTCGGGCCGGGTTTTTTCGGTTCGGGCGGATCTTGAAAAATATCTTTCTTCCGTTTCTTCAAGCTTTGGTTTTAATTCTTCGATTTTCCATCACACGCATTCTCAAGCAGTCAAAAACACAAACCACAATAATCGACCACAAAATCATAAGTTTTATTAAATTTATAACGATAATATCTATTTATAACGATTTAGGTTTTTATGAGTTTTTAGTATATTTTTATGAAATTATACGATATTTTATATAATAATTACTACTTATACATTTTGATAAAACTTAGTAATTATGACTTGAATTGGTACAATAATGCTCAAAACGGTATCGAAAATGGGGTGAAATGTTATAATAATGAATGTTAATTTATCTCTCATCAGACACCACCATAAAATACTGTTCCTTGTTTAAAAGATATCTTATCCCAACCTAGCTTAATTGTAGCAGCCTTCCTAAGCATAAACAAAGAATCCTCATCATCAACACCATCAAGAGGAGGTATACAAGTCTGGAGCTTGAGGAAACAAAGATCATCAACATCGGTAGATCAGACCGAACTTGAGGAAGGAGCATTACTTTCGTCTAGTACATCCACATGAATACCATTCCCATTCAAGGATTGAGACACAACAAACAACGTAACTAAATCTTCATCACCAGACAAAAAACATCTAGAACAACCAGGTAACTTATAGAACAACCTAATAGACGATGAATTCAAACTATGCCATCGTCGACAAATCTTATCAACAATAAACTTGAAGGAATCAGTCTCACAAACAGACAAAACATAAGTATCGAACGCATAGGTGCAAAACAAAAGCACCATCCTCAAAACAATCTGCAAATAAACAAAAGAAAAAATTACAACAACTAAAACTAAAGAAACAACGCATTCTCACTAATAATAACAATGTTACTGTGTTGGTGTTAATATGTTACTGTGTTACTGTGTTACTAACACAGTAACACAGTAACACCACAGTGCATTGTATACAAACAACACAACAACATTCTTAATAAGACAAAGACAATCAAAAAGACTACAAATTGGAATCAGCATACACATGTAATAATAATAGTTGAGCATTATACAATGACATCAGAATGCAAATTGAAACAGATCACAGTAACAGATGTAATTCAAATACAAAACTCAAACAAAATCAACAAGGATCTGAATAACAACAATTCAACATATAGACAGAAACAGAGCAGGGTCAACAATCACAAAATAGATGTGAATAGATAATCAAAGTAAAGAAACAACATAAAAACACAATGTCATTTGATTCCAATAACAAAACTAAAAAAAGGCGTAAAAGAAGATTATTAGATAAGAAAACCAGATTGCAAACAAAAACAAAAATCAACGCATAAAAGGAAGAGAATTACCTTCGAAAATCTTCAAAATAAGAGAAGAACGACTAGCTTGAAGCGATTGAAACAAAAACAGAAACCTTCAACTGGAAACAGATATGAAATTGCAACCACAAAATCAACAGACCTCTGCAATTAAAGTGACCGAACGAAGAAGAAATCAAAGCACAGAACAATTAATATGGAGAATCGTAAAATACGGAAGAAATAGAGAAAATAAAAGCACGTATCAAACGAGAGAACCAATTAATGGTTTGGATAATGTATTACAGGGAATAAAGCAGACAAAGATTTGGCGTTATTGGCGTTATAAATTAAGGGCAAAACAGTCCATCAGAAAATGTTTTGTCCTTATTGCAACAAAAAAAATGAGTGTGGATTAAAATTTATATACAGGGAGGAAATTTGACTAAAACCTAATATTCCCTAAAAACAATGTTATATCATTAAAGACGCCCCTTATAAAACACATAATATCGTTAAAACAAGCAAATTCATTTTCTTGCTCAAAATTATCATTTGGAGTATTATATTGCTGTTAAAAAGAAGTAATTCCGTTTACTTGCTTAAAATTATCATTTACCGATATACCCTATAAATAAAATATTTGTTGTTATTATTACACTTCCATTTCCACCCTTGCAAATGCAAATACTGAAATGAACAGAGTCATAGGCCTAGTATCAATTACTGTTATCTTTCGACCGGACGCAGGATTCTAGGTAGAGGCAAAAATTTTTAAAAATAAATAAAAATTTAAGGAAAATATATATATCGTATAAATTTTAATGTGTTTTTCATTAAGGAGGCCTAGTATCATATATCCACACTGTTATGCTGATAGTGAATTGTTACCGGAAGAAAATAATAAGTCATAGGACTACATTTGACTTGTACGAGTATTTGAATCTGAACCAAATGCTACTTGGAGTGCCTAACCAACCAATAGAATTTAGATTTTTGGTGGACACTCGCGTATAAATACAAACAATCAATTATATTTTGTAAAGCTGATGACATGGTGATCTAATTTTTTTTCAAAACACCATGAAGTTAATGTTTAATATAAGTATTTATTTATACGAGACCGAACAGAGTAACTTCATACCTGGCTTCTCTTAAAATAAAAAAACTATAAATAAATAAAACCTCACAACAATTATTTTTAGGTGGGTTTTCGTATTCCTATCATTATTGGGGTTCTCACAAAAGAAAAAAACAAGAGAAATACTAATAATTTAACCAACTTAGCATCTTTTTCCTTTTCTTTTCTTTTTCTTTTTCTTTTTCTTTTTTTAGTAGGAAGCATCCGTGTCAACTTAACATCCGTGTGTTTTACTTAGACCTGGCCATTTGTAACCGTAACCGGCGAACTGGCCCGACGGTTCGTGTAACCGCAGTTGGGATAACCGGCGGTTCGGTGGCCGACGGTTCACCGATTTAGGCAAGGTTCGGTATTTCAGTACCGGAACCGGACCGGCAATCGACGGTTCAACGGGCCCGGCCAGAACCGGTTGTAACCGGCCGGAACCGGAACCGGAACCGGACCAGCTCCGCTCCAACGGTTATTTTTATTTTATTTTTTATTTTATTTTCCAACCATTTTAAAAAATCCTATAAATACCCTATTCATTTTTCAATTTCACTTACACATACTCTCCTCTCAAATCTACATTTCTACATGTCTAATCTCAAACTCATTTCTTTGTTTGTAATCAAGTTTGTTTAGTTGTTAAAAACAACAATCAAGTTTGTTTACATATAAAATATAATAAGTAAACCAAATTTCCTAAGATGTGGCGTTGAAAAAATAACTTAATTTTTAAAAATAACATAATTTACATATTAAAAAAATAACACAATATATCTCACGTAATATTTAATAAAACAACATTTATAATCATCTTATATTTAAAACCGAATAAAAAACTATTTATAAAAAGCTATATATTACATTCACTTTAGTTATTTTATATTACATTCAAATTTAATTAATATTAATTTGTTATTATAGTTACAAGTATTTTCTGAAAATGTAAAAAAAAAAAAAAGTATTAATAATTTTTAGAACCGTGATCTGAACCGGAAAAGAACCGTGTGAACCGTTGAACAGCCGGTTATGTACCTTTAACCGCCAGTTACAAAACCGGCATGAACCGGAAAGAAAAAAAAAACCGGAGGGCCGGTCCGGTTAAGGGCCGGTTGACTCATTTGGCCGGTCTAGTTTTACTCTTTAAATCTTTTAAATATCAATATGCTAGTTATAATTAACACATGAAATTCTTTATTTTGCTGTGGTTATTAACTCGGTGGCTCCGGGTTCGAGTCCAGTGGAGATAAAAAAGTGTGCGTGCGTGTGTAAAAAAAATCTTTGTTGTGATTACATTTAAATTTTAATATATATTATGTTATTGTTGTTATCTTTTAAACTTAATGATAGGAGTTTTTATTCCGGCGATAGGGTTTCTTGTGCGCAACGTTTCCGTCGTTCTCTTCAGTTTTGACTGGGCTCTCCGGTCACCCTCTCTGGCTTTATGGCGGGCACACGATCCTTCGGTCAGTCAACAACCCTCATCTTCGAATCACCCTTCTGCAGCACCTTCACCGCAGCCTTTCACGCAATCTCCGCCGACGCCGGACATGGTTCGGTTTCTTCCTTCAAGGCCGCAGCTTTAAGGCAGCAACTTTCAAGGGAGTGCCCTCCATTATCATCCCAGCTAAAGCAGAACAAGCATTGGCAGTTGGTTTCCAACGTTCTCTTGTCGGAAATTTTTCTCAGGGCCGGCCTCAACTTGACACCATCAAAAAATTTCTCACTGTTCAAAATTTTAAAGGTAACTATACTATTGGCCTTCTTGATAATAAGCATGCTTTGATTCGGTTTCAACATGATGAGGATTATATCCGTTTATTCTCGAAAGCATCCTGGCAAGTGGGTAACAAAAACATGTGGGTTTTTAAATGGACTGTGGATTTTCATGTTGATAAGGAACCCTCCATCATCCCGGTATGGATCTCTCTTCCTAAACTTCCAGTTCATGTAATGAATAAGGATTTTATTTTTGACTTAATGCAATCGGTTGGTAAGCCACTTCGGATTGATGCTGCTACGGCTGAGCTACGTAGACCTTCTCTAGCTCGTGTTCAGGTGGAAGTAGATGTTTTGAAAAATCTCCCTAATCGTATTTGGATCCAAAAAGAGAATGGAGACGGGTTCTGGCAAGCTATTCTTCCAAAAGGCTCTTGTCCGGCTTATTGTACTCATTGTTGGCAAATGGGTCATAATCTAGACCAATGCCTAGTGAAACATCCGGAATTGGCTACTGCTAATAAATCTATTCACACTAAGCCTATTCAAGTTTATGTTGCGAAAGCAATGGTTGAACAACAAAAACCCATGGAGAACAATGATAGTGCGGCAAAAATTCGAGGTTCATGTTTCCACACCATCTAAGGAACCCACGCATTCTCAAGCGTTGCAAGGAGGAACTTCATCTTCGGCTAATGCAACTGAAAAAGAGACCCCCGTGCATGACCTCCCAAATTCGGGCGCCACGCAAATTTTAGTTGAGAGTACGGAAGACAAGCTCGAACGTCAAAGGCTGATTTCTCACTATTATGTTCATGGCTATGGTTCTGATTCTGATAAAAAGAGAGCAACCGTTCTTCTTACATGCAATCGGCTGGACTGGCCTCCCGAATCAAGACCTCAAGAAAGTTCGGCATCTGAGGATGAACACAACCAAGATGACAATATACATGACACAGAAGCGGAAAATCCTTTCATTCAAGTTATCAAAAGTCGTAAAAACAAGTCTAAAGCTCCGGCAGTAAAAGGGTACAAACCCGCTCAACAAAGCATCCCAAAAAAAGGTTTCCCAATAAATAACATCATTTTTTGGAATCTTAGAGGTATCGGCAACTTGTCCTCCATGAATCGTTTAAATAAGCTTGTTCGTACACATCACATTGATTTCTTAGCTATTTCTGAACCTATGTTGATTGATGACAACAAACGACTTTTTTTTGCACACCGTCTCAACTTTAAATACTCGGTTGCCACTCCAAATGGTAAGTTATGGCTATTTTGGAATTGTACTTTGTCTTGGGATTTATTACTTGCAACAGATCAATCGCTTCATATTAAGTTCAACGGCACAATTCCATATATCATCTCGGCTGTCTATGCTAAGTGTAATAGAGTGGACCGTATGACTCTTTGGCAAGATCTTCGGTCTATTCATGCTCTCGATTTTCCTTGGTTAATTGGGGGGGAGGGGGGGCTTTAATACAATCCGTTTTAGTGATGAGTATAAGGGTACTGGGGCCCCGGATCAATGTTCTATGCAAGACTTTAATGACTTTATTTCTGCATGCTCCCTTATTGATCAACCAATCCAAAATGGGGATTATACTTGGTCGGGAACTAGGCCGAATGGCATTGTTCATGTTCAGCTTGATCGTATTTTGCACAATTCTATGTGGCTGGACATTCACTCCACTTTCACTATTAAAGCGCTTCCCAAATGCTGCTCGGATCATAAAATTATGCTCTACGGTTCGGCTCGGTTGGCGAGTGGGCCCAAACCTTTCTGGTTTCAAAGTATGTGGCTTCGTCGAGACGGTCTTAAGAAACTAGTACGGGACATTGGGACCTACCTCTTCACGGTTTGGGTATGGATGTGCTTATGGGATAACTGAAGCGGCTTAAAACTGATTTGAAAGAGTGGAATAAGAATACTTTCAAAGATGTTCATCTTAACGCTAAACTGGATGAACAAGATCTGGCTCTTAAGGAGCAAGCTCTCGAAATCTCTCCTACCGAGGTTAATCGTTTTGCTCTGAATCAAGCTAATGCTCTTTATATACGGTCTATGCTCGAGGAGGAGGATTTTTGGAGGCAAAAATCCCAGTACAAGTGGTTCAAGGATGGAGATCGTAATACCAAGTTTTTCATGCTTCTGTTAAGGCCAATGGAGCTAGAGGCCATATCCAGCGTATTCGCAACGCGGTTGGTGATTGGATAACGGATGAGAGTGATATTAAACATAAGGCTATTCAGTTTTTCAGCTCCTTTCTCTCTCAAGGGGACCCGCAAGACGATTCTGCTATGCACGAGCTCCTTTCTCATATCCCAACGATAATCACTGATGAAGATAATGTTCAACTGGGGGCCGCAGTCTCTCTTGAAGAAATCAAACGGTCTGTTTTTTATTTTGATCCGAATAGTGCTCCGGGCCCGGATGGTTTTTCTAGCATTTTTTTCCAAATGTTTTGGGATGTGGTTCAAACGGATGCGGTTAATGATTTTTTTTTTCAGGTCGTCCTCTGCCCTGTTCTGTTGGTTCCACTTTCATTACCTTGCTTCCTATTAAAGATGCTCCTACGAGTTTTGGTGATTTCCGACCCATCTCTCTTTGTTCGGTTGTCAACAAGATTTTCACCAAAATTTTAACTCACAAACTTCAGCCCCTGCTTGAGAAGCTCATATCAGAAGAACCATCTGCTTTCATCAATGGTAAAGATATTGCAGATAGTATTTTATTCGTGTACGAGGTCATACAACATTTGCATAAAAAGGTTCGGGGGCATAATATGGCCTTCAAACTAGATATTGTTAAAGCTTTCGACAGAGTCTCCTGGCCTTTCTTATCTCAACTCCTCCGCGCTTTTGGGTTCAATCAAGCCTTCATCAACCTTATCATGACCAACCTTCAGGGCTGCTGGTCTTCTATATTGCTTAATGGTACCCCCATAGGCTTCTTCCAATCTTCTCGAGGCATCAAGCAGGGAGACCCCCTCTCTCTGTATCTCTTTATTTTGGTCAGTGAAGCCTTCACCGTGGTCTTGAGGCCCTTTTTAATGACCCATATATGCATCATTACTCCCTGCCACGCAATTTCCCTCAGGTTACTCACTGTCTTTAAGCGGATGATCTACTTATCTTTTGTAGAGGCCTCAAACGGAACATCCAGAAGCTTATAGCTTTCATCTAGACTTATGAGAGAGCTGGGCCAGAAAGTCAACTTAGCTAAGAGTTTTTCATGATTTCAAAGCACTGCCTTACAGGTTCGATTAGACGCCTCACCGTCATGACAGGAATTTGTCGGACAGAATGCCCTTTCACTTATCTAGGGTGCCATATCTTTGTTGGAAAACCTAAACGAGCTCACTTCGACTACCTTTTGATAAAATTCAGAAAAGGCTCGAAGGCTGGCAAGTTAAATTGCTCACAATTGGAGGGTCGTCTTGTTCTAATCGTGCATGTTTTATCCTCCATTCCTATACATACTATTGCTGCCTTGAAAGTCCTAGTCGATAATTGATCATATTCATCGCATTTTTGGAAGCTTTTGTGTGGGGAAATAGTGAGCAGGAAAAAAGATGTCTTTGGCGATCTTGGGAGAACGTCTATGGTCCTACTGAAGAAAATGGGTTGAGAGTCCGTAATGTGAAAGACATTCAATTAGCGTTTGCTTGTAAGCTTTGGTGGAAAATCCGTAATCGTGTTGGCCTTTGGGGTAAAAGTTTCTCTTCTCTTCCTCATCTAAAAAATTTGCACCCTTGGCGTATAATGCGAAAAGTTGAGAACCTTGTAAATCTTCATTTGCGGCCTATACAAACCTCCAAATGGAGCTAGATCTTGTCTCCTAATTCTACGGGTAATTTCACTCTCGCTTCTGCCTACAAGCTTATTCGCAACCGGAAGAAGGTTATTGTGGAACTTAAGGAGGTTTGAAAGCCCAATATTCCTATTAAAATCCCGGTTTTCATATGGAGGTTTCTTAATAACATGCTTCCCCTACCTCGTATGCTGCGTAATTTTGGGCAGCATGGTTCGTTCAAATGCCCTTTCCTGCTCTGCTGAAGGTACTAGAGATCATTTGTTTTACAACTGTTACTTTCCCCGCTATTTGGAATCACTTTCAGGCTCAGCTTAGATTTCATCCTCTTACTGCTGATTTCTGGTCTTACATTCGTGCTTGGTGGTACTCTAATCGTATTGGAGCGGTTAAAATTGCTTGCCAGCTTGTCCCCTCTTTTGTCCTTTGGGAAATTTAGAAATGCAGGAATATGATTTTATTTGACAATTCGACACCTACCATTCAGAATACTATTCTCAACATCAAGCGCAACTTATCTTATTCTCTGCATCATCGGAAGCTAATTAGGGTGGATGAAGATGATGATTGTCTGCTTGACAACCACCTCATTAATTCCTTCTCCCCTCGGGTTGCTTCCCATCACATTCTTGTTAATTGGCAGAAACCACCAGCTAATATGGTGAAACTTAACACTGATGGTTCTTCTCTAGGCAACCCTGGTCCTTCAGGAGGTGGTTTTCTGGTTTGTAATATGCATGGGCATTTCCTTTATGGAGCCAGTGAACCTTACGATAACTACACCAGCGTGGTTACGGAAACGAAAGCTCTCCTTGTTGGCCTCACTTACTGTTTCGATCATTATCTCCTTCCTATTCTGGATGAAACCGATTCTTTAGTTCTGGTTAACATCATCTCTGGGAATTTTGACACGCCCTGGCAACTTGATGACGACATTCGATCCATCAAAATTCTTCTCCGACAACAGATTTACGCAGATTAACCACATCTTTCGTGAAGCAAATAAGGCGCGGACTTTCTCGCCCCTAAAGCTTCCACCAGCAGAACTATGGTCTCCTATACTTCTCAAGATACCCTCCCTGCTAGCCTCAAACTTATATTACATGGTGACCAACTAAAAATCCCAATCATCCGACGAACTCGCCACTCTACATAATCATCTGGACGCACCCTTCAATTTTTTGATGGGTGCAAACCAAGTTGTATCTATTCTGCTGGTTATTAGTATTCTCTCCTATGCTTATTTCATTCATTGCTATGCAGTCTCTTTGCAGGCAATCGTGTAAACTTTAATGTGAGGACTTGGCCAGCTCACCTTCGTCTTTTGCTTCTCGGAATGTGGTATAAATATTGGCGAGGAAAACTGGAAGCACCCTTCAATTATTTGATGGGTGCAATACAGGTGTTGCGCTCATTTTTGCCTACTTTTCATTTCTACTCTTTTGATGTTTATGCTTACGATTATTTCTTGAATGAGTCTTTGATTTTTATGAGTAGGAGAGAATATCCCATACGAGGTTGGTATGCAAAGCATATCCTTGAAGCTGGGTACCACCAAATTGCTACACGTGGCATTTTTTCGAAGCCTCATCAGCATGCTACTATAAGTTTTGCTCAACATCACCTGCAGCTTATTGGACCATGGCTTCCTTGGCGAAGAAAACTGGAAGCACCATTCATCCCCACTATGAAGTGCAATTCAGATGTTAAGCTCCATTTTACCACTCTTTTATTTTCACACTCTTGTTGGTGTTATTTATCGCTTCTTTTGCATGTGGATTTGGATACATCTTGGGAGACTGCAAATCGCCTCGATAATTATTACTCACGCTACTCATCGAAGCCTTTCAAGCAAATGATTTGGATGACTTTCAAGAAACCGATTCTTTGAGACTCTCATGTTGCGCTATAGAGATCTTTTGAAAACACGAGTCTTTGTTGACTCTCTTTTCTATGATATATGGATTTTCCCACATTTGATTTGTGATTATAGGTTTTAAGAGATACGTCCATGTTTAATCAACGCGTCTTTGGTATAAGGGAGAAATGTCGTGATACGACGTATGATGAACCTTATTTTTAAATTAATCCAAAAGGTTTCATTTAAAAAAAAAATCTTTTAAACTTAATATATATTACGTTATATCCTAAAAAAAAAAAACCATATATATTACTTTAAAAACATGATCAATGTTCATTATTTCACCTAAATTAAAAAAAAGCTTAACAAAATATTTAAAAATTGATACTTACAAAAACAATATATATACTGTATATTATTTTTATTTTAGTCAGTTTCTTCATTATATCAAAACACGAGAAGATACCAAGTAATGAACCCAAAATAGAAGAAGTTACCAAGTACGTAGATATTTAGAAGATCCAGAAATATCTAGCTAAAAGCCATCCTACGTGGCACACCTTCTTTCTCTGGAATTTGATATTGCACTTTTCCTTTTCCACATATTTATTATTTTTTTATTTCCCATTTGTTTTCTGCACACCGCCCATCTTTTTTTTCTTTTTCTTTTTTCTCTTTCTAATATGATCCTGGTATATCTCCGATTTTTTTCCCAATCTAAATCAACATTCATTTCCATCACAAATCCATACAATTTTCTGCTGATTTTTTTTTTCTCTGTAATGATGGGTGAGAGAGTGAAAAGTGCCGATTACTCCACCGGAAATTGCAGCGGCGCCGGAGTTGAAGACAGAGTATCGGAGTGGGAGGTAGGACTTCCAACCGCTGATGATTTAACTCCTTTATCCCAATCTTTGATCCCGCCTGAGCTAGCATCTGCTTTCAGAATCTCTCCGGAACCTTCCCGTAGCATGCTCGACGTCAATTGCGCTTCTCAGAACACCTTGTCCTCTCTCCTCGCCGCCGGAAAGGGAGGCGGAGGAGGTGGCAGTCAAGGCTCCAATAAGTTCAGATTATTTCACGATGAAACCTCTGGTACTACCACAACGACCGGGACTATAGACGGTGCAATTATGGATATTGACGACGCGGATCTGACCCGAGAAGGATCCGATTCGCGTAAGATTCGTAGAGTCACCATGGGTGGTGGTGGTGGTGGTGGTTCAGCTGAAGAAACGGACTCTGAGACTAATAATAACAACAACGATAATAATATTAACAATAATTCGAATGAAAACGGTGGCGATGATTGCTCTGCGAAGACGTTAAAGAGGCCAAGGCTGGTTTGGACGCCGCAATTGCACAAGAGATTCGTTGATGTGGTGGCTCACTTAGGGATTAAGAATGCTGTGCCGAAGACCATTATGCAGTTGATGAACGTTGAAGGATTAACTAGGGAAAACGTTGCAAGCCATCTTCAAAAGTATCGTCTTTATGTCAAGCGAATGCAGGGACTGTCAACGGAGGGACCGTCGTCTTCTGATCATTTGTTCGCCTCCACGCCGGTGCCACATAGTTTGCACGAATCTGGTAGTGGAAGTGGAAGTGGAAATGAAAATGGAAGTGGAAGTGGAAATGGTGCGAGTAATGGATATATAGGGATGCCCTTTCCAATGCCATATCCGCCGCCGGTGATTCAGATGCGTGGACCTACACCAGGTGGTTATTATGATTCCCATCATCAGTATGGGATAGTGCAGCACCAAATGGATTGGGCTGGTAACCAGTTTGGTTCTGTTGTTCCACATCATTATTATCATGTTGCTCCTAATGATAAGTGACTTAAATTGATTGTTTGGTTTTAGAGGTGCTGTTATTTCAGTCAAGAATTCATTAGCTTTTCTTTGTCATAATTGGAAACAAAGGATTGGAAAATGGGAAAATGGTAGTCACAAGGAGATATGGAAATTAGTTTCAGAAATTCTGTTGTAGCTATTGACGTGCCACTAGAGGTGCACTGTGAAGCACTGAAGCAGGCAACTTTCTTTAAGACTTGCTTCAGCGTTTTGTGCGTGGTAATGCCTGCAGTAAAATTAGGGGTTTTGGTGCTCCAGCAAAAGAAGTTTTCATGGCCCAAAGGGATGTTGCAAGTTAGAATCTTTTGTTTGTTCTCAAGGCATTATATTGGTGGGTTTTGCAATCAGCAGCTTGAAGTTCTCTCATTGGTTTTTGGCTTGTTGGTGGGTGGTATATTTGAAAGGGAGTTTTTATTACTTGAATTGGGAATCCAGCTGCGACGTGTTCCCTTCTTGGACTTCCATTAGGTCACACTTACTTAAAAGTGTGTCATGTAGTCTTGACTTCTTTTTTTGTGGGTGGGAGATGTTTGAGATGTTGGAAATGTATTGTTGGTTTAGGGTGATTTATTCTGCAAGCTGACTGTTTCTGGTAATCGGAAAGGTACAGGTACTTGTACTTATTGATGCTTCCTCAAAGTTATCTTTATCAACTATACTACTTAAATCTGCAATGTGTCCTCTAGCATTTTAGCATTGAGTACAATTAGCAAAGGGATGTTGAATTACTCGGCCTTATGCCCCTCCCTCACTTGTATAATCTCTTTGAGATGACTATCCTTGGATTCAGTTAACTTCTGACACTCAGTAAAAAGACCACCATCGACATGGAAAACATCGTGTGTGTGTGTGTGTGGGGGGGGGTAGGGAAATGATCGGACGGATGTAGGCTTTATTGGATGCATGGTTGAATGATATTGTTAAGTGGAAAACATGTTTCTATACTGAATGCAAATTGGAATGATTGTGATTTTTGTTGCATGTAACCTATGATGTAGCAGCAAAAACTTTTAGGTCTTTGATGTAGCAGTAAAAGCTGTGTAGAGTATGTAGGTGATGCGTTTGATCTGATAAGGTAAAACACGACAACTTATACAAAAGTAAGGTAAGGTTGTGTACAAATAAGCTTTAAGTGGCCATAAACACAACCTTGGTTGGGCTCTGTATAGGCAGCATGATGCTTTTATGCACTCCTACTTGAAGCTATTATCAGGCTGTGTATAGGCAGCATGATGCTTTTATGTACCGTTGTTTATAACATGTAGCAACAGAGGATGCAAGTATGAGAGATATAACATGTATTTTCTATGTTGTTATAGTCATAATTAATTTGGTGCAATGACCAAAGAATCTCCATGTCCATGTCCATGTCCATGTCCATGTTTGGCAAGACATTTAACCTTTGTTTGTTTCGGCAGCAATATTTCTACCTACGCCCCCACCCACCCGCGCAGGAGCAATTAAATACCCAAAGGTTCTAAAGATACTACAGGAGCTTTTGCCATGCGACTTTATTTTTAAAATAAGATATTTATTTATGTTTTATATGAGATATTCTTTGGATTTCTTTCAATCTTACACGACATTTATTATTCATCGTATATTATTACGAATTTACGACATAGAAAAATAATGAACTATTTATTAGAAGACACGTCGAAAAGTGGATGCTCAAGTGGCCCATCAGTCTTGATCCAAAAAAAAAAAGTGGCCCATCAGTATTATCATCGACAGACAATTTATTTAGATGAATCACTTAATCTTGATAGATTCCCTTTCTATCTATTTCCATCTATCAGAACATATCATAATAACTACTTGACGTGTAAAATCAATAGAATTTAAAAGATTTACGTTGGACTCCGATATATAAAAATAATGATATGGTAATCATAAGGTCCGCAAAAGTAAAGGAAGTAGGTTAGATATGAAGTTTGGGTTCATCTTTTTACATGTTTTTATTTTTTATTTTTTATTTTTTATTACATGAAAGAAATAACACTACAACTTTACATTACAACTATTTATCACCATATTATTAGACAAACATACCACATAATGTAAGTAAGCTTTCAAAGGAAGGACCTCAGCTCTAGCCAATTAAACTCGGCCTTATTAGCATCTTTTAAATGTTTAGTCGGATATTTGTTCATTTGACCACAATGGCACTAAATGTAGTCCCTTCATCCTAATTTGTTTGAGACATTTTGAAACTCTTGAAGTTTAAGGAAACATTATTTATTACATTATGTAGTCATTAAAAACATGACTAATTTACAATTACATCCCGTTTATATTGTCCTTACATTTTCAATAAATGTTGATATGTGGGCATTTTAGACATTTAAGAAGTAATTTCCTTTCAAAAAAAGAAGAAGAAGTAATTTAAGTCTAAACATTAGTAATGAGACTTATTTTGAGACATTCATAAAAGGAATATGTCCTAAACAAATTGGGAAGGATGGAGTATTAATCAACACGTAATTGCCCAACGGAGTTAACGAGCCGAGCCGAACCGAGTATTGGTGGTTCAAACTCAAGCTCGTTTAGATCACGAGCTCGTTCGTGCTCGTTACACAAACATAAAATTTCGTTCGACCTCAACTCGTTTAAAAGACAAAATGTTCGAGCTCGGCTCGTTAAACATATTTTTGTCTTCCAACTCGAGTTTGGCTCGAGTTCAGCTCGAGTTTTGTCGGTTCGTTACGATATAAAACATAAAATACAAATGCAAAAACAACAAGTTATAGATTAATATAACATACATCACACAACAAAAAATATTATAAAAATGTGTAAATATTATATAAAATCAATCTATAATCTTTATTATTTTAATGAATGACTTATCATCTTTTGAGCTGGGTTACTATACATTGATGTATTTATATAAGCACGTTTGCGGACATAATCGAACGTTCGCGAACCAAGCTCGTGTTCGTTCGTTAAGTAAATGAGCCTACAATTGTGTTCGAACTCGGCTCGTTAAGTTAAACGAACAAATAATCACGAACACTAACGAGCCAAACACGAGTTTGTTTACGAACGACTCTGTTCGTTTAACAACACTACCAACGGTATAGACATTTGCTTGTACACAGTTGCACGGGAGAGATACGCATATATACATATATTATTTGCCTGTTTTTGCTTAGATTTTAAAGAATAACAAAGTCAGGTCATCCTCGAATGTGTATCGTGAGTGTCCGGTGTAAATTTGTGTTCGATATGTATCGGATACAAGACATACTATCAGACCAAATTTGAGCGAGTACAGATACACAAATAAGGATAATGTGAGGAATTTTATTAAATTCAATATTTGAAAATAACGAATTCGTCCTCGAATGTGTATTCTGAGTATCCGGTACAAATTTGTATCGGATACAAGACACGATATCAGACCAACGTATCAATGCTTCATAGGATATACATGTACATACGGGACGAGATCATTTATTGAAAATCTTTCTCCAAGTTATCTGTTTAAAACAATGCGTCCCATTTTCCTCCAATCCCAAAATAATTTTCTCTTGTATCGGAGAAATATTTCCGGTGTTAAAGAAAAATTTCAAATTCTTGTAGAGTTAAAAATCTCCGGGACAAGAGAAAAATCACCAATCTGGTGAAAAATCTCCAACATCGGTAAAATATCTTCGAACTCAAAGAAATTTATATCATGAACGCTATCGTTAATTGTGCGTTTGGATTGCTGAAATGGAACAACATGAGACTGGTGGAATGAAATGCAATGAAATGGACGTGATTCCATTCCTACGTTTAGCACGCGATGAAATGAAATGTGTGAGATTCTCTGAGATATGACAAGTGATACGGTAGTGACGGTGGTGCGCAATGATGAGTGTGGCGGAGGTGGTGGTGGCGGTGGTGACGGTGGTAGGGTGTGCGATGGTGGTGATTGTGATGGCGATGGTGATGAGGTGATTGGTAGTGGTTAGGTGGGTGGTGGCGTCCAAGTGAGGATCGGTGGTGATGGAGTTGGTTGTGGGATAAGTTATGGCTAAGGATGAGAATATGGTGGTGAGGTGGGTGGTGGCCTTGGTAGTGGTGAGGTGGATGGTAACATGATGTGCTCGTGGGACAGATTGTGGCAGGATGGGTTGTGATGGAGGATGGGGGTGAGTTTTGATAAGGGTGGTGACAGGGCAACCAGAGGCAGAGGCGGCGATGGTGGGTGGTGATGTGGTGGAGAATGGCAACGGTGGGTTGCAATGAAGGGGTAGCACGAGAGGTGGTGGAATGAATTATGATTAATTTAATCCACTCGCATCCAAATACGCTAAAATGATAGAATGTAATGAAAAAACGATCCCATTACAACAATCCAAAGTATAATCTAGTTGAGCTCAATACTCAAATCTACGGGAAAAAACTCAAGCTTGAAACTCAACTCAAGCTCAATCAAGCCATAAATAGACAAAACCAACATCTACTCGTTAAGCACAGTTCTTTTATTTGAAAAGGTTAAATTTGTGTAAAATACTACAAGATTGAGCTCAACTCGTCGTATACTTGATGATTTATATAAAAAAACAAAACTAATAGGAAAGTGTACAAATATAATTAACTAAATAATTATTCAATATAACTCAAAAATAAGTCACAAGCTACTTGATTACTATATTTTAAAACTTGAGATCGGCTCTAATATTATACCAGTAGCTCGCTTCAAGCTCAAGCTCGAAAAAATCAAATCAAATCAAAATGCTTTACAAGTCGAGTACAAATAACGCTCACGAATAACTCGATTCACTTCCATACAAGTCCAAGTATTTCAAAAAGGTAACTTGGACAAAGTTTTTAATAGACGATCCCGTCACATGTATATACACAACACAACCAATGTTCTAAACGACGATGGACGCTAGTAGGGCAGTGAGGGGGCAACTAGCACTTAGGTTTTTCTTTTAAGTAGTAGTATGGATTCAACAAGTAAGCCAGTAAATGAAGTGGGGTATCAATACGCATTTCTTTTGTTATTCACTATGTCAAGTATAGGCTTACTTGTCAACCTTATTCTTCAAAGCCTTTTGGATGTCATTCTTTGCCTTAACAGAACTGCCTAGACCCGTGCAGGACCCATCCCACCTAGGGTATAATTTGGACGCCTGACACCCGCCTAGAGCATAGGCGCCTAGACCGATATTTAGAACACCAGAGCCAGATCAAACTTCTAAAATGCCAAATGAGTGGTGTAGTGATCTAATAAATTATTTAGTGGATGTCTTTTTACACGGCAATTGTCATAGTAGTACAATGTTTTTAATTTCCAATTTTATCCTCTAAAATATCTTTATTTTTTCGTGCTTACTTATTCTGACCCAAACTTAGACAGGATTTTGAAAAAATTTGTGTCAAAATTTAGATCAGAATGTATGAAACGTGCTTACCGACGGGTATTGGGTCTATAAAAAAAAATGAATATCTTACTCAAATTAAGTATGGAATAAACAACTATGTATTGACTCATATCGAGTCAAAATAAGGTGTTTTGTGTGAAAAGACGTGATATCTGTTATTTATCGTGTAACGGTTAATATCGACCCCCAAAAATAAAATAAAACCCAAATATAAAAATGAGGTTCACGTGAGCAAAGCATGCATAGGTGGTGGTGAGGAGTAAGCAAGTGTCCCGTGGCAGGCAAAGAGCTGATAACCGTTACAAGTAAACTGATGATTCTCGTTTTCTTCCCTCTCCCCCCCCCCCCCACATTACCATAACTAATCCTCCCTTTTTTTCAGCTCCTCACGACAAGAATCTCATTCATCACACAACCCCACCCTACCCCTCCTCTTCTGCCTCATTTTTCTCTACCTTTACTTAACTAATATGTCCTATTCTCTTCACACATTATTTTCTCATATGCTCACATTATATATATATAACACAAACAAGGACACAAACATCCACATCCCTTTGCCCCCTCATCTCTCCCCAACATTAATCTCACATCCATCATCCATACACACACCCACACACACACATTTTCAACAAAGCCAATATTTTTTTTTATGTTTTGTTTTACTATGGAGAGCAACAAGAGAGAGCCCCAAACAAAGCCAAGGGCTCGAAGAGGAGAAGAGGATAGTAAACTCACCAGGCTACAACAACATGCACCCCATGCACTTGAGCTTAATACTAATCATAACACCACCCGTCGCGATGTTCGTCCGCCTGCTTCTTCCGTGATTCCTTTGCTCTCTCCTCTAGTACTATCTCCCCCACGAGAGTTGGATCGACAACCACCAATTGGCGGTTACGGTGGACCTGGAGATAATGAGCAAGGGGGGAGGGTCGACCAGACACACGATGTCTACAGCGTGGGTACATGGCAACATCCAGCAGCAAGTGCAATGGTTGATCACTCTAAGCTCCCTTCCTTGTTCCAGTCTCAATGTTCACTTGTCAAAACCAACCACTAGAGCAAGATATGGGTGTTGTTTTCTGTAGGGTGCCCTTATGGCCCTTCCTATTCCAAGGTAGCTCAGGGTTGTTTGTCATTTTGTTTCTTTATGGGTGTTCCCTCTTCTATTCCCTTCCATATACTATATGCCGATCTTTCAATTTGTGTTGATGAAAGGGGTATGCCTCGAAATGTTCACGAGCTTTATTGAGCATTTATTATAATGTTTTGTTTTGTATTTTTTTAACAAGCCAAGCTCATAAACCTTATAGCTTCACAAATTTTCGAGCTTCAAACTGCTCAAAGTTTTTGCTTATAGCATAATCCAGCAAAACTCAAGCATAAGTAAAACTTAATCGAACCTATCTCAAGCAATTTTCCCCGCTCGAACAAACTCAAGCATCAATTTTTCAAGGCTGCTCGACTCAATAAGTAAAAGCTTGATTCAGATCGGATCAATGAAAATTCAAATCGAGTTAATAAGGGCAGTCAGTCCAATATGTCTTCATACGTCTATGAGGGGTCTAGAGAAAGCCCGGTCTACTAAGTAGTACTACAAACAGTCTTATCCTATATATATATATATATATATATATATATCCCATAATGCCAGTTTTTATGTTCAGATACGAGGACAAACACGAATCATCATTAGCCTTCTAGATTTAGGACAATAATTTCCAAGGCAAAACAAAAACTAACGGATGTAATTGACTGTAGGGTTTAACAACACATCCTCACAATGAAGTCAAAGATTTGAGAGTCTAATAATTCTTACAGGCCAATTACTCGCATTTATGTACAGTCTGGTCAATCAGAACTCGGCCCACTCAACAGCAAACTAAAGACATTTCAAGATACTCTTCTGAAAACCCGGATCAGAATTCAAACTCTCCATTTGCCTATTGAAGATAAAAGATACAAAACATTGTCAGCCTTAGGCATCGGCATGAATCTAAATGAGACGAAATTCAGGCACATGAATCCAAATTCACCTTGTTAAAGAGAAAGTCCTTGTTGTTTATTTGCATCACTCCATCCTTTAAAATGCATTTCCACCTGTTCTTAGCACGCGTCACCTGACAAAACAGTAATCATGTACTCAAATTTCAGTCTGTTTGCACACGGGTCCAACTCCGTAATGACAATAATGATACCTAGCTTAAAGGTACCTTATCAAACTGTGCCAAAACAAGGTGTGTTGTATTCAGATCCTCCCCTTGGTCCACATCATCCAAGTCGTCATCATCATCGTCTTCATTCAAAGGTTCATCCTCATCATCGTCTACAGAATCATTGAGGGGTGCAGGAGCAGGAGTAGCTGCTTGTCCACCTTAAAAAAAAAAAAAAGCAAATTAACAGTAAATCAAATATTCAACCAAATAAAAACGGAAAGTTCGGGCAGTACCATTTGGTGCGGGAGTGCTCACGACATTGTAGTCTTCACTGACCACCCCTTGGTAATTATATATCTTCAGAAAAAGAAAAAAAAAAATCAAGATTGTCAGGAAAAAGCATAACAACGTATTCATCACCCAGAGCAACAAGGAGTGGTTTTGCCATGGCAGACATATCATGCCCAACTTCACAGAAACGAGAAATTAGATGAAAAAAGTAAACCCCTTCACAATTGAACTCAAAATGAATGCTTAATGTAACCTTGAAAAATTAATTACCAAAACAATTTATTAGTATTGGTCACTTGAAACAAACGAAAAGTAATCAAGCAGAAAGGGCAGTCTGCACCCCTCTTAAGAGGTACACGATCCAGCATATGCTAGGAAAAACTATGTGTTCAATGTCAAAACGTGTCAGCTACAATTTGCAGGACATAATTTTCATGTGACTTAGCAGAGCATAGGTGGGCATTGTGTCATTGGCGACTTGAGCAACAGTGTCAAAAGGAGTGTCCATACCAGATCACACAGGGGAGGGGGGGGGGGGGGGGGGGGGGAGGGGGAGGAGAAAAACAACCCTGGTTTCGTGCTAAATTATGACCTTTATGGGAATAGCAAGAGCTTACATTTGGGGTAGGAAACCTGTCATCATAGGGATCTGGCATTGGACCATCTACTTGATTAATCTGACGCTCCCCATGAGGAATGCCAATCTACCAAAGGATTAAGAAATAGATTCATAGTCTAGCTCTTATAATTTATTACAAGTGATACTGAAAATGCATCAAGTCATCAACATGTGTAGAACCAAAACTACAAATTGGTAAATAGAAAATGATTTCAAGTAGACAAGTAAAGGAAATAAGTTCAAATGTTAGACCTGCATCAATATCAAAAGCAGATTACTAGAGCATTGGTCACTCAATTAGAGAACTGACAGTAGCTATAGGCACTTGTAACAACATAAGGGAACTATGCCTAAAATGCAGGAGAGTACTACTTGTAAAATTATTTTATCAACATCAAAGTCAAAAGAACCAAAGTAGTTTTACTCCGATGCTGTGAGAACAAAAGGTTGACATTTCCACTGAATGTTAAGAACTTAAGATATAAACAAACTAAAGTAAAGAAACTCTACGTGACGAAATTGCGTGAAATACCAACATGAATAATGAATGATGTAGACCAATAAAAGGAGGAAAGAGAACAAAGTAATCATTATCTCTCTTCCTCTTATTGGACAAACAAATATGCCACGTCAATCGTAATTGACGTTATTAATTCACGCTATTTTGTCACGTAGAGTTTCATCACTCGACAAATTATTAAGTTCATATTGCAGACCATTCGGGTGATTGCATGGAAACAAAATTATGCTTCATTAGAAGCATGCAACTTCTCATACTAGAAAAGTATAAACTAGGCTCCATAAAAGTACATGTGAGCCCAACCAAAGAAAGACAACCTTCAACTCTGCAAAAGTATCCCCAGCTCCATCTTGCTGTGGTATAAATCCACCATTAGTGGACTGTGAAGCCACTCCATCCCTCTTTCGCTTTCCAGTGGCTGTCATGAAAAACTCCTGCAAGTGTTCAACCAACATAAGCAGAAAAACAAAGCAGCAGATGCACATACAGGTGGTCTTGCAGTGAATTCAGAAATCTCAAAAAACAGGATATCCACATATATTTAATGTCAGATATTTTGTATAAAGTACACTTCTTAGTAAATAATGATATCGAAGCATGAGATCCTGAGTTCAAAACTCACTGCCCCGTGTATTGGGAAGAAAAAAAAAACACAATTAGTAATGTTGGGCATGTTAACTATGCTACAATAAATATTATTACTACTGCTGAGCATTTAACTTTGTTACAACTTGTATACTATTGTCCGCATGTTGAAAGCTCACATGTGAGGGGACGTGTTAAATATAAATGTACAAATTACACTTCTCCTTAGAAGCTTGGCGAGTTGGCAAAATATTAATTAATATAACTCAAAATCGATTACAACATAAAATCCAACCAACGGTACAAATAATCAAACACGGTCTTCTAGTTTTAGACTCTACCGATTATCCACGTGTTGCATACATACAGACACTACAAGACACCAAGGCTAAGCACCAACCCTCTTCACTATGTTTGTCATCAAAATCTGATCAAACAGTAAGATTAAGAAATGCAATTCACAAAATCAACCCATCTCTCAGCAGAAGATGCAAAATCATGGCTAAACTTGTAGCTTTAGGTCTTTTTGCTGTCCTAATTCCATAGTAAGCGAACGTTGTGCTTTACATTTTATTCAAATCCCAATGAAGCAGAATTTAACTTCTATTTTACCTGGCAATATATTATCAAGGTCCATCCCAACGCTACTAAATGAGTTCGTTCGGATATGAGATTCATTAGTTCCATGAAAAAAAATCCAATTTTTTTGGATTACATTAGCTTTTCTGTACAGTAAATCCAAACGGAACTAAAAGAGGCCATTTTGGATATGAAAATTTTCAGTTCAAGTAAAAATGAAATGATGTGTTGTTTGGATTTTATGAAGTCTTGTGAAGAGCATTGTTGGTTGTTGTGTATTGTAAGGAGAAAATCATTTTTCTCATGAGTACGAGTGCTTTTTTTTTATACGGGGAAAAGTAATTTGAAAAAATAAAGGTAAAACTTCTGGTGTCCAAACACACCATTTCAATCAAATATTTCTCTTGCAACATAGACATACAATGTACACACAATTCTTCCACTCTGAAACATATTTGGGCATACTCTATTTTCATGATGAAAGCCATTTCCAACACGTAATGCTAGTTGCCATGTTTTAGTACATGCCAGCTCCCATGCTTATTATAGGTGAAATGATCACCCATGGGATAGAAAAAAAAACTGGAAAAGCAACATCCAATGCTACTTTCCACAGAAAGCACACATTCCAGTCAAAATGCAGCATACAAAATGAAAGTGTATCCAGGTCCTCAATATAATCAGTTACATCAAAAGATATATAACATATCAAAAACGAATATTCCCATGTTTACTACAGTACTACTATAACGTTCTCTGTACTAAGATATTATAACGTTTCTCTGGCATTCTTAAAATCTACCTGCAATTATATTGAAGACCAGTTGACATTGTTATGAGGAAGCAGATAATTTAATATGCACATGACTAATAGCTGCAGATATATTCTTAAGAAAGCATTACAAGGTATCATCCACAAAAAAAACAGAGTGTTTTGTGCAAGCACATAACATAGCATGCATCTACATTTCTTCTATAGGAAATCAGTCATGCCACATAACATGATAAAAGGAAAACAATCAAAATCCATGTAGATATCCTCACGTAAATATAGTCAACATAGCAGAAAAATAACCACCTGTGTCATTGGTTGCTGATGCACTCCTCTATTGCCATCTTCACGTCCTTCCACATAAGCTACAACATCACAGCCAAGACATGAGAACAACCTCCTATTCAAGAGTACAGCTTTTACACCCATCCTTTTACAACTTACCAACATTAACATCAAGCGGAGGCCTTTGGTTCAACCAAGGTGAAGGAGGTGGCTGAGCAACAAGCAATCAATGTTTTATGACAAAAGAAAAATATGAGAATAAACTCAAAGTATTAACTGACAGTTGGATCCCCTAATTGCCATGTTATACGAAGAAGCAATCCCCTGGAACAAAATATGAAACAGAATCTATCTTTCCCAGTTGAATTATGTTCCATAACTTCACAAATTACCAAAAGTCAACACCAAAAACGATTAATTGTGCAACCTTGAGTTTTATTTTACAATACAAATTTAAGAGACGGGATAAGGAGTACCATAAATGCACTAGGCCTTCCATGTCCAGATTTCACGTCAGGAGCACCATTAACATCATTGACAGAGGAGAAATCATTTGGAGTGATAGGAGTACCACCAGTAGGAATATTGTAAAATGAATTTTCAGCTGTCCCAGGTTGAGGTGTTTGAGCTATTCCAGAATATGGCGTCTGTGCCATTCCTGGCAATGGAGTGGGCAGTGGGGTCTGAAGGGGAGTCTGCATTCAGAAAAAGTTTTTCAGTTTCAAAAACCAATATTGACCGCATAACAGCTAATTTTTTATGGGATAAAGGAAAATTGTCAAACCAACAGTAGCAAAGACTCACGGGAGGAAATAGCATATCAGCTGTTGGAGTTTCATACTCCTCAGGCCCCTCATAGGGAACATTCAAATCATGCACCGGGGCATTCAATCCCCCTGACTTTTGCCCTGAGGACCTTTCGATTGGGCCCACTATGCCTCCAGCTTGCATCATCTTCAACTCCCATAACTAGAAGTGCAAATATTTCATTGTCAGGATTCTCTACTGAATCATTTGCACAAGTATATCAAAAACCCATGAATGATGAAAAAATATATGCGCTAACACAAAAAAACTCCAGGGTAACCCTTGCTTTCATCTACTTTACCTATACCTTGTGCGGAGTACTCTTCTTTGTTAGTATGTGTTCTAAAGGAGAACAGTATCCTGATAGTAATAAAAGGAATATGCTAACAAAACAGCAAGCCGGCAAATCATAAATCAATTCTGTTCACCCTGAGGAAACCCTAAATCATTCTCAAAAACCTAAAATCCTAATAATTAAACTAGTATCTCGAGCAATAAAAATTATAATACTATCAGAGCACATAATTTATTAGTCGGCCTTCAAATACCCCTTGAAGCTCGTTGAGAACGCCCTCGCCTGGGCCGCCGTTGTTGATGAATTCATCACGGACCTTGTTGACGACATCCTCGATCACCTGGATGTAGACATTACTGGTAGTCGAAGTTGCCATTTCCCTAGAATCTTAAACCTCAAATGAAAAAATCGAAATCAAAATCTGGATATAAAAAAGAAAATAAAAAGTAGGGCAGCTACTAGATACACGGACACCAGATCTACCTGAGCGAAATTAAAATCTAGGGTTTATGGATGGATTGCGGGGATCCAGAAGTATAAGCTTCAAGCTCGATGGACGATTGAAAAATGGAGGGACGAGTGGATAAAAGGCAGAAAAAAAGAGAATAAAATTTGGGAGAAAAACGGAATGGAAAAGGGAAATACAGGGAGGAATATAAATAGGTTTGCATCCGGTTTTAATTGTGTTTCAACGTGGCGTTACCCTGGGCCTAGGGGCATTTTTTCTTTTCTCTTTTTTTTTTTCACCCAACATTAGAAATTTTATGATGATTTTTTTTTACAACAATACTCGCAACCTAAGTGACGACAACAGATTAAAGAGGTAACCAGATCTTTTATCACTCACTTAGCGCTACTAAACACGGGGTTTGAGGACGTTACAGTCGACTACCTAAGTATCATACTGTGGAAGACAGTGGAAGTCAACTCTAAATTGCGCTGATAGGAACAAGTCTTGAACAATGACTTTAATGGAAGATTATAATTCCACAGAAAGAGATAAAACTCTATGGACGGCATAAAAACCACCAAAAGAGCCTAAAACACCCTGAAAAAACGAGGTATAGATTTCAGAGGATAATTTACATCATAAACATACTCAATATTTAAAATAGTACGAATGTAACATTATTGCATAATAAGTCTGGGAAGAAAAAAAAGAACATACATAACCTAATCCAAGAAACTATATAAAGCCATCAATCATCCAAATCATAACTTAGTGAAATCATAAAATTCACTTTGTCTTAATCGTTTAATCCATAAAATATATGCAACGAATCTTTGTTTATGTCTATTTTTAAAGAAGATTTATACGATGAGCTGTTGAAAAGCCCCAAACTTTCTTCAATTCATCCATCAGTTTTTGTTGCATTTCAACTAGTTAGTGTTCTTGATAACTGAATACAAAACATTTGCAGTTTTTTCAATCTTATCACCAATTAGTGTCATCGTTGTAGGAATTGTTGCCATGGCTTGAGTCGTAGCATTTCACTTTCCTTTGGTACTTGGTCCCGATGTGTGCGTAGTATATGATGGAGTCCCATCAAAAGGATCTTGGTTACCCATCGTTCCGTCTATGTCATCTCTATCAACGACATCTTTCATTTCAGCAAAACTCATAGAAGCATTTCCATTAGCATGGTCATTTCGAAAAACCAACTACAAATCCTCATAGTGTGGAAAATGTTTCATAAGCATCGGACGAAACCTCGCGTTTTTTTTAGTCCTGCCAAAGATTTAAAAAAAAAAATCAACAAAACATAAGATTGTAGGATTCTTTTTTTGTTTGTTTGTTTTGGTAATACAAGGGTTTTCTATGGTACCATTATTCACCATCTTTTGTTTTGAGACATGACAATGAGTCGAATTAAGCTATTTTTTTTTTACTTCATCCAATGACAAGGCCAATATTGCACTTTTAGGTGAGCTAATAAATTATATTCAGGTTGAAGGATGAGCTAATAAATTGTATATAGATTGTTCGGTAAGCTAAAGTAAAACAACTTGATAGATAAAATTGAACTACATAGATTTATCATTGATTTTTTTTCCCTCATGGAATTAGCCCCTTAAATCACTATACCTCCGTCATTGACTTCATCCATATTCTATGGATAAAAAATTATTTACAACACCTCATGTCAAACATCTTAAGTCTTAATATATGGGGAAATTTGGAAATCAGGTATGGTAGGTAAAGTCGGTATTTATTCAGGTCTAACTTTGTTTGATATTTTTTTTCAAGTACCCCGTACAAAATGCTACGATCTGAATGAGACCGTAGCAATTTTCTACGACGTAGACAAGTGGTCCATAGTAATGAAATTTCCTCCTATTTTCGAAATTCATTTATGGTCCGTAGCAATTTCTAGAATAGTCTACGGACCGGTGACACGGTCCGTAGCTTTTTCATGATTTTCCTACGGATTGGATCAATTTTCCGCAATTTGGCCCATTTTTTTAATTTCCTATGAGCCCGTAGCAAATTCAAGAATTTTATACGGACCGTAGACGCGGTCCGTAGCAATTTCTTGAATTTACTACGGGCTCGTAACCAAGTCCGTAAAAAAATGTACGGGCCATTTTTCATCTTCTTCAATTAGGCATTTAGTAGTTGGAAAAAATATGAGCACCAAGTCCATAGAAAATTCAAGAAATTGCTAGCGTTTACGGTCCGTAGGAAATTATAGAATTTGCTATGAGCTCGTAGGAAATTCCAAAAATAGGCCATACCTGATTTCCAAATTCCACTAATATATGTATTGCTGCCACATATGTTGTACAAAAACCATTTCCATATTGGGAGGTCTTATCACTGGACAGTCAGGTTAGATTTTATTGAAAATCACTAGGACTTATGTCTTGTACATATAATCTATTAATAATTAAAATGGCATTCATCTCATCAATAATATATAAATATATCATGTCCTTCTTATGACAATTTTATCGCTTTTAACTCACTGTCAAATGTGGCATATAGCAATCAAGTAGTTTGACTTAAGTGGTAAATGACTTAAAAATGTATATAGACTTGTGGAGGTCATCGGTTCGATTATTCTCTGAGATGTCATATAGAGTCAGACTTTACAGATACAAAAACTATAGATTAATCAGACCAATTGATTTCGGATATCCGAGACGCGTTAAAGAGAAAAAGGAAAGAAAAAAAAGAAGCCCATAGCACTATTCATTCTAATCAGAAACGTCTGGTCCCCTCAAAAAAAAAAAAAAAAAAAAAAAAAAACGTCTGGTGCTGCATTTTCCATTTGCAGATAAACCTGGCTATGTGGCAATTTCTCATTGGCTGTGTCTCAATTCTTTGTAAAGCTTCCTTCACCATTCACATGGGTGAGAAACAAAGCTTCAAGCAGATATTCTCCCATGCAATTCCATTTCCACACAAAAATTGTACTACTACTACTACTATCCATTTCCATATGAAGTCTTGGATACAAACAATTTCATCATCCATCAAACAAAATTGAAGTGGCTGCCTGCAATTCCTTTTCATGGCGCCAGCTCTCACTTCAAGTCCATTCTTTTCCAACTACATTACTCCTCAACCAACAACAATAACCCTCAAGAAACAGAAGCTTACTGTTTATGCTAAGAAATCCGGACCCGGATCGTTTCCGGGTTTCCTCCTTGGTGGGAAATCAGCAGGTGAATCATCTGAGGAGGAAATTGCAGGAAATGGCTCCCCTTTTCGCTTTAATTTTGGGAAGTTGCCTGATATCAATTCTTTAGTTCCTGCTTTAGCTAATAGTCCCTCGTCGGGTTTCTCACTGGCGAGGCAACGACAGAAGGATGCCGGAACTGTTTTCGTGGCTGGCGCCAACGGGCAAGCTGGAATTAGAATTGCTCAAACCCTTCTACGAGAAGGTTTTACAGTAAGAGCAGGTGTTACTGACCTTGCTGCTGCTCAAGAGCTTGCTCTTTTGGCTTCTCAATACAAGGTTAGCTTCCTATGGATCTATGGTGCCATCAGCTCCCACATTATTACTAAAAGGCACTGCATTTACTTTTGGCACCCCACAAAACTGTAAAATACACACCTTACAATTACATGGCATTATATTTGTTATGTTTGACCCCTTCCATCATCTACTTGTGGCATCACATATCGATAATGATACTTACAATATCTAGATTGTTTTGTATTTTACTACCATGATCAAATAATTGACTTTTCAAAAGTGAATTTTAGAATCGACCTCTTGAAGGTCAATAGCTTTGGAAAGGTCGTTGCTAGAATCGTCCCTTCCAAATTCGATCCAGACCGGAAGTTGGGGTGAAGTGGATATCGTAGACAAATATGGTGTCATAATATCAAAAGTGTGATGCCACCAAAGGCTTCAAAAAAGACCCTGACAATAGCGTGGTGCCGCGGTAAATTTGAGTGGGTTGGAGTGGCGCCACTTTATTCGGGTGCTCAAGTAAATTTAGTGTGGTAGTGTGGTGCATGCCCTTATTAAGTTATGTATATAATATGACGGTACTATCCCTCAACGGGTTTGTAGAAGGGAGTCTCATTTTACACCATACTCAAGTTACTGATACATTACACTACTTGTGCACCACATCTTATTGACCTTTGAAAACTCGACTCGATTTTTGAGTCAAGAATCGACTTTCAAAAGGTCGACCCTCATTCCTCACGATCAACCTTTGGAAAGCCTATTCTTGACAGAATCGATTTTCTGAAAGTTGATTCGGTGTGGTGTGGTGCATAATTAGCGTGGTGCATTGGAAAAATCATGGTGGTGCAAATAATTGCTCCCATTGTAGAATTCTCTTAAGCAAGTTGTTAAATTACATAAGTAGCTAGTGGAAATCAGAAAACTTGCTGTTTGATTTGGACAATGACAGTTTGTCCTAATGATTGTGAATACAGATAATATCTAACGAGGAATCTAAAAGGTTGAATGCTGTTGAATCAAAATTCCAAGATGCAGAATCAATAGCAAAAGCCATTGGCAATGCTGGCAAAGTAGTAGTCACAATTGGCCCTGCTGAGAACGGTCCAACCGCGGAGGTAACCACATCGGATGCTCTGAAAGTGATTCAAGCTGCAGAATTAGCAAATGTTGGCCATGTGGCAATAATATATGATGGATCATCAACGAATGGGTCGACTTACAATGTTTTGGATGGAATTTCATCGTTTTTCGACAATCTCTTCTCGAAATCCCAACCGTTGACAATTCTAGAGTTCTTGCAGAAGCTAGTTGAGACAGACCTTAGGTATACTCTCATCAAGACTAATCTAACTGAGGATTACTTGCCTGAGAGTTCGTACAACGTTGTTGTGGCAGCTGAAGGAACTGTTGCTGCCAACGGTAGTAATGTAATGTATGCAGCTTCTTATTGTTTTCTTTCTCATTGCATTGCCATATTTTATTGCATGTCCATATACTTATCAATGCACATATATGTATATAGGAACATTGTTTTGTTTCTTCTTATACACATGTTGTAGTGCATTAGGGAGTTCTTGGGGTGAGAATTTTCTGCTATTAACACACTGTCTTTTAGTCTATTCTTTGACTGACTTTACTTCTGTTCACCAAATTGCACCCTCACCCCCCCTGCGTTGCCTGCATCGTTTGATTCATTATGTTGTTTTGGTATATTGATTAGATAAGAATCAACTTTGACTTTCTTGAAGCTGGAGTGTAAAGTAAACCTAACGTTGGTCACTCTTTGTTTTGTTGTTGAGAAAATCAGGTCGCGGTGTCCCAAATAGCTTCACTAGTGGCAGGTGTTTTCTCCAACATATCAGTGGCAGAGAATAAGGTATTGGTTTGTTACATGTTGTATATAGCTGAGGCAGAGCTGTTTCAGTAGAACATATAAGCAATAACTGTGTGCTATTTATTGTATGTGAAAGATTTTGTTGGTGGTTTATTTTGTACCAAAGAATGTATATCAATAACAAGTTAAAGATTTAGATGTCATGACCGCTAAAGATTCAGAGTTCAACTATATATTCAGCTCATTCTCTGTTTTAAATCGGGTTGTTTTCTCTTTTCTTCATCCAGGTTGTTGAGGTCTTTACAGATCCATCAGCAACCCCAAAATCTGTGAACGATTCTTTTAGGTAACAAATGAAAGGGTTCATCTGTGACGTAATTATCATTTTTCTGTGTACATAACTCGTCAACATTTTGTTTCATGGAATTGAGACTAACATTATTACAAAGATTCTTGCAGTGTCATCCCAGAAGATGGTAGAAGAAAGGCTTATGCAGAAGCTCTAGCAAAAGCCAAAGCAGAAGAAGAGGCTACAAAAGCATCCGAGCAGGCTCGTCAAGCAACTGAATCAGCAAAGAAGCTCGAACAAGAGGTAAAGAAACCCGAAGCCCAAGAAGCTCGTGGTGAAGAAGCCCAAGAATTTGCAGCAGGAGCTTCAATCGATAGCTTCCTAACAAAAGCAAAGGATATTACATCAGGAATATCGTGGGAAAGTCTAAGCTCACAGCTTAAAGCAGCAGCTGCAGCACAGAAGGCTGCAACCGATGAATCTGGAACGCAGGTTGCTACGGTCAGGGGTCAAGCCAAAGCCCGTTCGTTGCCTGCCCAAAAAGCCGTAGTCAAGAAGAAACCAGCACCAAGATCTTTTTCCTTAAAACCAAAGGAAGCTCCAAAACCAGTAGCCAAATCAGAGCCCAAGAAAGAAGTGAGGAATGTTTTTGGCGGATTATTTAAGCAGGAAACCATCTACATCGATGATGATTAAGAACATTGAAAAGGTTCGATTTTTAAGATACTTGTCGACTTAATCTGGCTTTAATGAGTGGATTAATATCTATGAGTATTGGTTATTGTTCCCTTTTTAGCAATTTTCCAGTTTGTTTATGTATGAATTTATCCAACTAGCTCTTTATAACTTACAAGTAAAATATTAGTGATTTTTTTTTTTTTTTGAGCCAAAAAAATTATTGGGAATTCAAAAAGTGTAGGTGTATGATAAGCATGACATTGCTCACACCATTCATCCTTCATGTCACAAACATTTAGCAGCACAAAACCAGCAGTTTGCTTGGCATGCTTTCAGATGCTCATCTTTGCATTTCATGAGTGCCACTCACACAATTATGTATAACATCTCAACACTTTTCGATATAATTGAACTGCTAATGAACATATCATGTGACAAAGTAATAATAAGGTGTTTTGAAACAGTTACACTGTCAAATTTACAATGGAGCCATGTTATATACATGCAATCAGAAGGTCTGGAAAATCCACCATATCTCATCCTGAGATTCTTAATCCGTATACAATGTCTATGGAGAACAATACTGAGGGAATTTCATCTGCTCCAATCAAGAAAAAAGGTTCATTTTTATCCGGTAAACTGAAAACCGGAGGGCTATGGAAATATTTAGCCGTTACATGGCTCTTTCTTTTGATTGTTTTAATCTTCGTGTCAAAGCATCCCTGTTGCCAATCAACCGCGTTTTCCATAGCTAAGTTGACACGATACAGATGGAATAGCCTCGATTCTCCTACTAAAATTAACCACATAGTTTTTGGGATTGCGGGTTCCTCAAATACATGGAGCTACAAGAAATGGTACACCGAATCATGGTGGCGTCAAAACGAAACCAGGGGATGCCTCTTCCTTGATCACACCCCTATACAACACATTCCATGGCCACAGTCTTGGCCACCGTTTCGTGTCTCTGAAGAAAACTCAAGATACAACGCCTACAACAAACATAGAATGCCGTTTGCTATAAGAATGGCATGTGTAATCGAAGAAACATTCAAGGCGGAAAGACAAGGGGCAAGATGGTATGTCATGACGGATGATGATACGGTTCTTTTTATCGATAACTTGGTGGAAACGTTGTCCAAGTATGATCATAGAAAGTATTTCTACATCGGGATGAACTCAGAATGTGTGATTTGCAATGCTGTTAACTCATTTGATATGGCATATGGTGGAGCTGGTTATGCATTGAGTTATCCTTTAGCAAAAGCATTGGCTAAAAACATGGATTTGTGTATCAAAAGATATCCAACTTTGTATGGAAGTGACCATATTCTGCAGTCTTGTATTGCTGATATGGGAGTATCTTTAACAAGGGAGAAGGGTTTTCATCAGGTATGCTTGCAAGAAAACCGGAACCGTACCGGTTCACGATTCAATAAAACCGTGAACCGTAACCGGCCCGCGAACTGACATCCTGCCGAACCGCAGGGTCAGACGGATAAATGCTGCACCACAAACATCGACTTTCAGACAGCCGATTAGATCTTTTTTACTTGTTTCCTTATATAGTATGGTACTTAATGTTTATTTTTATGTTTTTGGGCAGATAGATCTGCATGGAGACATATCAGGATTCTTATCAGCACACCCAAACTCTCCATTGCTATCACTTCACCATCTTGACGCTGTGGATCCCATCTTTCCCTCAATGAATCGTCCAGAATCTATCAAACATCTCATGAAAGCAGGGAAAATCGACCACTCCCGGTTATTGCAGCAAAGCATATGCAATCAAAACCACAAAAACCGTTCTTTCTCGGTTTCATGGGGCTACACAGTTCATATCTATGAGCAAATCATACCTCCAAGTGTTCTTCAAAAGCCCATTGCTAGATTTAAGGAATGGATGAAAGGGGCTTCCACTCCTTTCATGTTTAATGCAAGGAATTTCGATGCTAATGATCCTTGTCAAGTTCCTCATGTTTTGTACTTTAATGGAGTTGAAAAAAGTGGTTTTGATGATCATATTGTGACAAGTTACATAAGAGCATCGTCTCGTCGGCTTCCGGCTTGTTTATCTGCTGGCAATCACTCTGCTGAATCCATTTCCAAGATTTATGTTCTTTCACCAAGAGAAAGATTTCTTGGAGGGGGGGTGAGTGGTTTTGTTTTTGATGTTTTTTCATCGGTAATCTTTATTTGAACCACAACCAACTTATGATTCACCTCATTAATTATTTATGCACCACACCGAATTGACCTTAGGAAATTCGATTCTTAAGCCAAGAATTGGCTTTCTGAAGGTCTCGATTCGGTGTGGTACCCAAGTAGTGTGGTGCATCGATAAAATCACGGTGGTGGTGTAAATAAAGGGTCCTTTTTTAATTTTCATTCTAGTGAATAATTAGAAATTATTTAGATCATCATCTTCATATATTGTGTTGGTGTGCAGGATGGGAACAAAAGAGAATGCTGTGATGTGGTACAGCCAGTTGGATTGGACTCTTTAAGCATAAAGCTAAGGGGATGCTCAGATGATGAGATAATTGCTTGACAATTTTTCCTTTTTAAATGCTTCTGCTGCTGCATCAATGTTAATTACCATAATCTAATGCAAATTAAGCAGATTCAGTCAGGCAATAAACAAGGAAAATTGGCTTAAAACTAGGCCGAATCTGATTCACAGGCTATTAGTCAAATTAAAACCATCCCTTTGCACAGAATACATGCAACAATTACAAAATATCCCTTGGTAAAAAATAAGATGGTCTGAAAGCTGATGCAGTAGTAGAAACAGAGAGCTGAATGCAGTGAAGAGAAGAAAAAATAAAAAAAATAGATTTGTCTGAGCCCGGGTTCGAACCGGGGACCTCTAGTGTGTGAGACTAGCGTGATAACCGACTACACCACCCAGACGTTGATGTTACTGAGAACACATAAAATATTTATATAGTATTAATTAAAAAAGCAGCAAATGCACAATTTCATTGAAATGCTTCCATCGTTGCGTGACTCCTGGGAAGATCAAATACGAGAGAATCTATGTTTGATTGTATTATTTGAGATTATGGGTTTCAGCTTGAAGACAAATTAAATCTGCCAGAAATTAAAGAGCTAGCTGCTGATTGAATGAGCAAAGCTTTTCACCTTTCAATAACCTCATGTTCAAGACTTCACAAACTCTCTATTAATTAATGGTATATGGTCATGCATGGTGTTTATATATATATTTCTCCCTTTTCTTCTCTTGTCTTTCCATTTCCCGATGGATTTGTACTTAGCATTGTTTCACAAATTGGAGTAAAAGCTTTCGGAACAACTAATTAATTCGATTAATACTTCTTGTAAATTAACAGGCCAAACGTTTGCAAGCATCCACTGATCGATCCCACCAAATTAAAGATAAACCCGTACGTAATGAGTGCAAATTAACTCTACCTCCTAAAACGACAAATGGTATCGCCCCTCATCGATATCTCATGTCTATCCGAATGAAAGAGATGTATTGGGTATGTGGTGCGCAAAACATACCTCATCTCATAGGTAGTAATATTTCTTTCTAGTCCGCTTAATTTACTCGCGCCCTCTGGCTCTGGCAGCTTATGCATTTGATTAATCCAAGTGGATCTGATCATATATATATAACATTTATTTTCCCATGCCAAACTGTTTCGGATTACTTCTATTGTCTGACTTTATTGAAATTCGTCACTTCTATGCATGCATGTCCGCCGACGTAGATTATTTTTGAAGTAAATTAGGTTGAAGAGTATTCCTTCTCAACTTAATGCATGTTTGATTAAATTGTACGTTCTAGCTCGAGCACCGTAGACTTTTAACTTAAATATAGCTAGGGTTGTAGAGCCCGAGCACCAACGATCTAATAACCATATTCGAGAAATACACCAGTAATCGATTCGGTTCTTAAGATTCATGTAATCAATATTAGACGACGATTAGGTAAAGGATTAACCGCCATGAATGAATCTACTCGCTCTTACGTAGATTAAACTCGTGCGTTTGTTCGTAATTCTCGATTTATTTTACTTCGTGCTATTTTCGTCAAAGACCACCCACTTTTCTAAACTTAAAGTTAGTAACTAGCTAGGTTTGCATTTTTATCGAAGGAGCCCTTGTGCTTAGCTCCTCAATTGAAATATACTGCAGCTAACCTAATCCACCTGCTAGTATAGTATCCAATTACTAAAAAAGTTGAAATTTTCTTTTGATAAAAAAAAATTGAAATTAAACTATGATATGTGTATACATACCTAATATACATGTATTTACTTTATTATAATAGACATTTTCAAACAACCCGTTTATACTATATTATTACATATATCCAAATGGAGCTTGGATCCTCTGCTGTGGGGTGATATCACAGCAGCTGCTGTGGTAAGGGGTGGGAGGGCAGAATGGGAAATTTGTGAGCTGAAATTGAAAGAAAAAAAAAAAAAAAAAAAAAAAAAAGCCAAAACAGAGTTTATACAAGCATCACAGCAATATTTACAGCAAACATACACAGCAGGGGATCCGAAATCATCCAAATGCATCTCCTAAACAACAAACTACAGTGACTACATTCTTGATTTTTTTAATAGGGTTAATTACTTAAAAGTATAGTTTTTTATACTTATTAGCCCCATAAGGACATAAAGGAATCTGTTGGACTTATAAGAACATAATATATATACATGGACCAAAATACCCCTATTCTACTAAATTACCCTCAAAATCACCTGTCTAATTTTCTGAATATATTAAGAAGACGGGATTCTGAGTACAAAGCACAGTTTCGATCAAACCATTTGACGATGATCACGTAGGGCAAGAGAAATCGCCGGAGTTCAATTCCTTCTCAAATATCGAACATTCCGAGTCGATTAAGGACTCCGTTACCGAAGATTTTCCAGTTTTCACTTCGCCGTCCATCCCCGACAGTCCATCTGTGCTCCCGGTCTACGGCTCAGGCGGTGGTATTTACTCAAAATCACAATATATTGGTCGTTGGAGTGGGAATCATAATCAACTCGTAGTGGATTCTATGGAACAGAGCACAGAAATCGGTGAATTAAACAGGAGCCTTTACGCTGAGATAGAACCATACAGTACTGGCTTCTTGAAGGTTTCAAATCTTCATACTATATACTGGGAGCAATCAGGGAATCCAAATGGGCATGTAAGTTGTTGGTAATAGGTCCTTCAAATATTTAACTGCCTCGTTGTTTTTATGCTAATATGCTTTATTGTGTTGTTTAAAAGTTTTGAACTTTTTGGCATGTTATGAATTAACAGGCCTTTGATCGGATTAACCTGCATTTGGATGAATTGTAGGGAATTACGGGATCTTTTGATTTTCATGTTTGCTTTCATTTATTTATTGTTTGATACTCAACAAAGTGTCATATTTAGGCATTATCACTTGCGTCAACATTTATATTTTGCAGAGTTTTAGAATTTATGCTTTAAAACATCAATGAATTTGAGCAGGAATTCATAGGATCCCGCTGTTGTAAACCTCCTAATTCTTCCAGTCTATTTTTATGCTGATTGGTGGTTTTTTCAGATACCTTATGACCATTATGTTAGACTATAAGGAGCAGAATAGGAGGAAGAAAGGGGGTGCAGTTCTGGGGCTTGAATGAATTCACCATTTAATGTTTGAAGGGCTAAAGCATCATGTATTGGTCAGACTGGTGATATATATCACAGATTGCTCCCAAAATTTATGATATTTAAGTCATATGTGGAAAGGGATCAAAGGAGAAAAATTTGATCGGCAGCATTGAAATGCCAAAAGCCCTGAACATGTACTCTAGACATCATATTTAAGAATCCGTTCAATTTTGTATTTATAGGTGAAATGTTGTTCCTCTCGAGTTTTGTAGTGCTGCATGAAACAGTAACACTTGCATTGCTTCCTTGCTGATTTTTCAGTTGTTAACATTAAATTGTGACAATGCTTGACAATTTTTCAGTTGGGCTGTTAAAGATCTTGCTTTATTGTTTTCAATCCTTTTTAGAATAAGCCAAATTGATATTCCATTCCTCCGCTGCCAAACAAGTCAAATTGATATAATGTAATGAAAAAAGCATTTCATTTCATTCCATTACCGCAATCGAAACATGCCATTAAAGTTTCTCCGTTGCCAAACAAGCCAAATTGATATAATTAATGAAGTGACATTGATGTCATCGCAGATGTCATCGCGATACATTAGACAACTAATGAAGTGACATTGATGTCACTGCATATGTCACTGCATACATTAGACAATTAATGAAGTGACATTGATGTCACTACATAAATCGATACAATAAGACGTCACTGAATAAATCGATACAATAAGACATCATTACGGTGTCTCTGCAATGCGGTGTTACTTCATCGCGGTGTCTCTGCATCAGGGTGTCTCTGCATCGGGGGTGGTCACTGCATCGCGGTGTCACTTCATCGCGGTGTCTCTGCATCGCGGTGTCTCTGCATTGCGGTGTCTCTTATCGCGGTGTCACTTCATCGCGGTGTCTCTGCAATGCGGTGTCACTTCATTGCGGTGTCTTTGCATCGCGTTGTCACTTCATCGTGGTGTCTCTGCATCGTCAAATGTTATAACATTTGACGATGTCTCTGCAATGCGGCGTCTCTGCATTGCGGTGTCACTTCATCGTGGTGTCTCTGTAATGCGGTGTCACTTCATCGCGGTGTCTTTGCATCGCGTTGTCTCTTATTTGCGGTGTCTCTTATTTGCGATGTCTCTGCATCGTCAAATGTTATAACATCGTGATGTCTCTCGTGCATCGTGGTGGTCACTTTGCATCGCGTGTCTCTGCATCTGGGTTGGTCAACGCATCGTGGTGTCTCTCGCGACGGAGGTGGTCACCGTATTGAGGTGATCAATGGATCTCGCGCGGCCAATGCATCGTGGTGTCACTTCGTTGAGGCGTCTCTGCATAGTGGGTGGTCACTACGTCATTTGATCACTTCATCGAGTGTCTCTCGCAATCGCGGCGTCTCGCATCACGGTGTCTACGCATCGGGGTGGTCACCGCATCGCGGTGTCACTTCATTGCGGTGTCTCTGCATCACGGTGTCGCTTCATCGCCGTGTCTCTACATCGTGGTGTCACTTCATCGCGGTGTCTCTTTATCGCGATGGTCATCGCATCGGGCGTCGCGGTGGTCAATGCATCAGGATGGTCATTGCATCGAGGTGGTCATTGCATCGAGGTGGTCATTGCATCGGGGTGGTTAATGCGTCGCGGTGGTCAATGTATCGGGGGTGGTCATTGTATCGCGATGGTCAATACATCGTTAAAAAAAAATTAAAAAAAAACAAAAAAACAAAAAAAAAACTGAACAGTCCCTGAATTATATAAAAAAAAAAATTAAAAAAAAATTAAATAAATAAATTAAAAAAAAAAAAAAAAACTTACTAACTAGTAACTACAGCGCCTCTTCTCCCCCCCTCCCCCCCTTTTTTTTTTTTTCTTTTTTTCTTCATTAAGGGTATTTGAGTCTATCTATCTAATTTGTGTCATTATAAGTCAAACAGATTCCTTTTTGTCCTTATAAGTCCAATAAGTCCGTTTTGTGTACTTTTGGGTCTTTGGCCCTAATTTTTATTACTGACAATCGCAACCTTTATGTAATATTTTAGTTAATCGGACTCATTAAAAGTCAACAGGTTATATATCCCAACAACTATATATTCTATTCTTTTAAAAAAAACCAAAAAAAACTATATATTCTATTATTATAATATACACTTTCAATCAACTCATTATACCTTTTTTTTTTTTTTTTTTTTGAAAAGGCATTATACCATATTATTATTATATCACATATCCGCGTTCTCAAAACTTTTAATTTTCTAGACCCAACAGTGGTCCGTAAATACTTCCTTACCCAACAGCGGTCCGTAAGAGTAGGTGTGTTAAGATTTTTTTATGTGTGAAAAGACTTTACCTTTTATATTAGTAACAATTAAACACCGTTAAGAAAATTGCTATATAAAATGTAAAATTGATATTTTGCCAGTGTTATAAAATATCATAGAAGAAAATAAGTAAATACAGAGCAAAATTAAATATGAAAATACAAATCGAGACAAGTGATAACATTCTCTCTTTAACACGAATTGCTCTCTGATAATATATATTTACGGAATAACCCAAGCGTCTCTCAAAATACAACGGATTTTCTCTCGGTATACTGACATTTCAAACGCTGAGATGAGGCGAACTTTAGCAGTTATGTATTCTCTTAGATGATACAATTTCAATATGTACATAATGCAGAAAATAATCGCTTATATTTTATGTTCTTTAGTTAGACATGGAATATTGATCTGTTCTTTAGCAAGAATCAAGCGGAAAAAAAAAAACATATTTAAAATCATTAAAACAAAATGACCGTACGTGTTTAGTTGCTGAATACTATATATATATATTGACAATCAGGCGGCTTAATCAAGGAAATGTAAACTAGTATTTAAGATGGAAGAAGTAATTATGGATATAAATCACAACAACAAGAAGCAAATAATACTTTGTTCTTGAGTTATATAATTAACAAACAAATTAAAAGAAAAATGGCATACACCAGTACCAGTACCAGTACCACCACCACCTTCCTTTACGACGTCATGTTTAGTGCTGTTGAAAACACAAATAAGAAGTTTGTAGTTTAAGAAAAATAAAACAATAGCAATGCAAATGTAAAGAATGACGGAAATTGATAAAACATAAAAACAAAAGAGAACACAGTGATTTAACGTGGTTTCCGGCGTTGTGCCGACTACTCCACGGACAGAAAAGGAGATATTTTATCATGCACAAAGTTACAAGGTATTCCTCACAAAGTGAAAGACACACTCTTTGCATTGATTACAACATTGGTATTTATAGGCACAAATCCCAAACTCTAACCGCCATAAGATCTTTGTCGGAATTGTCATAAATACACAGATGTGGGCCCCAGCCCCAGCTGTTATCCACCAGATGAAACTCAGCTCAAAACTGACTTTCTCAGACTTGTAACCAACTGCTCAGATGTAGAACTCAATATACTCAAGAAAACTCAAAGAGACCAAAATCGATCACGACTTCAAAAGAAACTCAGTTGCACTTCATCAAACTGACTTTCATAGAACTGAATATACTTAACTGAACTGACCATCATTCTCAGTCTCAGTTTTCTAGATTAGTTCCACCGGTTTATTCATCAGTTTAGAGATCAAGTCACCAAAACTGACAAATCTCCACATTGACTTGAGCTCTCATTCACAGTCAGTCAGATTGCATAACTATACATACTTGTACCAGATGCATTCGTCAATGCCAGGATGTACAATACCAGACTTCTCCTCAGAATCCACTCAGTTGATCTGCCCTCAACTGAGTATCCAGATTTCAATTTACAAGCTTTGAATATTCAGCAAGTCCAGACACAACTGAAACTTGCTCTGCTGAACTGGTTTAGTGAACATACCAATATGATTATCCTTGGTCCTGATCTTCTTCACTACAACCCTTTTCTCATTTCTCAGAAAATGATATCTCACATCAATATGCTTGGTTCTCTCATGATGAACATGGTCCTTAGCTAGACAAATTAAACTCAAACTGTCACAATAAATCTCAGCTTGATCTTGATATAGCCCCAAATCACTGACTAGTCCCTTCAACCAGATACCCTCCTTGGTTGCTTCAGTAAGAGCCATAAACTCAGCTTTAGTAGTTGATAAAACCACTGTTGCCTGAAGAGTTGCTTTCCAGCTGACAACTGAATTTCCCAATGTGAAAACATAACCAGCCATTGATTTTCTATTGTCTACATCACCTGCATAATCAGCATCACAGTATCCTATGATCAGTTCTTTAGTATCACCTCCATAAATGAGACCAACATCAGTTGTACCTCCATAAATGAGACCAACATCTTTAGTATCACTTTATGAACATTATTTTCACAGCTTTCCAGTGTTCCTTTCCTCTGGTGATTGTGAAGCAAAAACTGACAAATGAACATTTGATGCCATTGGAGTATCTATTGTCTTAGCAGCTGACATGCCAAACTTTGACAAAATCTTCTGTATATAGCCCTGCTGAGATAAATACAGTTTCTTCTGACTTCTATCTCTCCAGATCTCCATCCCTAAAATTTTCTTGGCTGCACCCAAATTCTTCATTTCAAACTTAGCACTGAGAAGATCTTTCAGATACTGAACATCAGATTTCTTCCTTGCAGCTATCAGCATGTCATCAACATATAACACAAGATAGATGTATGACCCATCTTCCAATTGACTGTTGTAAACACAGCAATCATAATGACTTCTGCTGTAACCCAACTGGATCATGTAGCTGTCAAACCTTTTACCATTGTCTATGAGCTTGCTTCAGTCCATACAAGGACTTCTTCAACTTACACATAAAATCTTCCTTACCAGGAACTTGGAAACCCTCTGGCTGAGTCATTTATATCTCTTTGTCTACCTCGCCATGTAGAAATGTTGTCTTCACATCTAACTGCTCAAGTTCTAAGTCCTGCTGTGCCACCATTGCTAGTAATACTCTGATTGAAGTATGTCTGACTACTGGTGAGAATATCTCATCAAAGTTCACCCCTTCTTTCTGACTGAACCCTCTTGCAACCAAACGTGCTTTATATTTAACTCTTTCTGCCTCACTTATCCCTTCCTTCTTCTTGAAGATCCATTTGCAAGTAACAACTCTCCTATAAGCTGGATGTTTAACTAGATCCCAAGTCTGATTCTTCAGTAATGACTCAATTTCATCTCCCATGGCAGCAAGCCATTGAGATGCTTTAGAATATGTCATTGTTTCCCTGTAAGTAGAAGGTTCAAAACCATCCACTTCTTCTGCAACTTGAAGTGCATATCCAACCATATCATCAAACCATACCTCTTGGGAGGTACCCAACATTGGATCTTCTAGCTCTGCTGACAGCTATACTCTGCTGACCCACATTCTCAGTTTGACGCTCAAATAACATTTGCTCACCGACCGGGTCGGGATTCGATTTTGGTTCAAGAACTGATCGATGATGAAACCGACTTGGATCAGTTGATTGTTGCATTCCAAATGACTCCACCTGAAGCTCCACCTACTCATCGCGCTTTCTCGCCAAAGATCGGTTTCGATTTGATTATCCTCGTCACTGATGAACTGAGCATAGAATTTTCATTGAAAATTGTATCTCTACTGAGAATAACTCTATTTTCTTATGATGACCAAATTCTATAACCCTTTCCATCACCATACCTCACAAACACTCATTTCTTGGCCCTTGGTTCCAGTTTCCCTTCACTGACATGATAGTAAACCGTGCTTCCAAATACCCTTAGAACTGAATAATTTGCAGGCTTGCCTGACCACATCTCAACTGGTTTTTTGAGAATGATCCCTGTGTGAGGACTCCTGTTGATTAAGTAGAAAGTTGTGCTTACAGCCTCAACCCAAAATCTTCTTGACAAACCAGCATGAGAGAGCATAAATCTTGCTCTCTCCAGAAGAGTTTGATTTAGCCTTTCAGCTACCCCATTCTGCTGAGGAGTATTCCTGATTGTGTGATGTCTGGCAATACCCTCGTTTCTGTACAATGTATCAAACCCAGTCCAGAAGAATTCCAGACCATTATCTGTAAGAAGCCTCTTGATCTTCTTCCCCAACTGATTTTCAACTAGAGCCTTCCATTGCATGAAGCTCTTGAATGCCTCACTTTTGTGTTTCATCATCACCACCCAAGTCATCCTTGAATAGTCATTAATAAAGGACACAAAATATATGTGACCACCCAATGACTCCACCTTTGATGGCCCCCAACAATTAGAATGAATGTAATCAAGTGATGACTTTGTGTTGTGTACCCCTTTTGAGAATGTGCTCCTATGAAGCTTCCCAAACACACAATGCTCACAAAAGTCCAGATTCTTGACCTTACATCCCCCAAGAAGATCTTTCCGAGAAAGAACCTGCATCCCCTTTTTACCCATGTGACCAAGTCTCATGTGCCACACGCTTTGTAGTTGTGGATCAGTGAATCTCAAATGATGCCACAAAGTGAGAAACTAGCTCAATGACCACTTGTAATATATATAGAGTCCCTTTCTTGACTCATTTGAGAACCTCAACTGAGTTTTTATAGACACTCAGCACACCACTTTCCCCCTTAAAACCGAATCCCATGTTGTCCAAAGAACTGAGAGATACCAAGTTTTTGGTCATTTGTGGAACATGTCTAACTTCACTCAGTTTACAGAATCTTCCATCCTTTGTCCTCAACTGAACTGAGCCAATCCCAACTACCTTACAGACCTTGTTGTGTGCCATAGATATATGACCACTATCTATCTACTGACAACATGAGAACCACTCTCTATGAGGGCATATATGAAAGGATGCTCCAGAGTCCAGAATCCACTAATCAGTTTGATGTGCTGACTCTCCTGACACTAGAACCATGTTCTCATCAGAATCATGCTCACCGCTACAACAAATGTGTGCGTAATCGCTTCTCCGCTGCTTTCTTCTCTTTGGACAATTGGATTTCCAATGTCCCTGCTCCTTATAGTAATTACAAACATCTGTGGATTTAGGGCCTTTGGACCTTGTCTTCCTGAAATTTTTCTTCCTACACTGACCATGCTCTTTCCTTTGCTGCTACTTGTTGAAATAGTGTCCTAAACCCAATCGGGTTGGACCGGATCCGGCGGGGTCGGATCATTTCTACTATTTCTTTATGTTTGTCATATATATGTTCTTTTAAAGAACCAATTATGAATTGTTATATGATAACGTCCTTAGTGTTAAACTATGATAGAGAAACCATGATGGGCGATTATGGTTGATGAGATCTCTAATCACTTTAATAAGTTTGATACTTAAATGTCTCTAGGCTGATGTACTATTAAACAGGGCATTGATAGTATAAACAGACTAGCACGTATTAGATGTCTTCTGTCTTTAAAGGCAGGGATAGATCTCGTCTATCGAAGTGTAGAGACACTTGGACTATACATGGACGTGTATTAGAGAATGCGTACGTTAGACTGACCCACTTACACGGTTAAGTGTCACACTATATGACGGTTGTGTAATTATCTTTGAGACCGGAGTATTCATGGCATCACGGTGTGGATTGTCATGCTTTGACACTATTGAGGTTTCCTCTAGCCACGAGGCGATCATGCGGTAGTGATTGGGTGTGATACTGAAGCATGCAGAGTATACATGATTGGTTGTCCGGGAATCGCGTATCCTATGATTGGGATCGAATATCCGAAATGGCCTTCTTATAAGGAATGTCTAGCTCTCGTGAATCTTTGCAAAGTGGGAGTAAATGAGTTATTTCGAGAGAGAATGATATCCAGATTATAAGATACGGTCGTTGATGTTTTGACACTCGACTAACGAATGTATGGATATTATTACAGCGATAGGATTGTAAGTTACACGGTAACTGTTTCACATGAAAGGTAGTAGTCATTGCATTTGACTCTTCCGATGATTGGGGGTCATGGTGTGTTGCTAGACGCTATCCCGTGATCGTTAGGTATGAAGGGTATTTTCGTAATTTGCACTTTGTGTCTACGGCCAACATGTTCGGAAGCCTATCGGGTCACACACATATGAACATCTAGCCGGATTAAAATGTGGTTATAGATGATAACCAAATAAGAAAAGTTTATCTCGTACTATAAATGTTATAGTGGTAAATTAATATGGTGGTATTTATTTATTATGAATAAATTAAATACAAGATATTAATTATGTTGATTAATTTTATATATATATATATATATATATATATATATATATATATATATATATATATATATATATATATATATATATATATATATATATATATATATATTGGTGGCCGAAAATTTGTGTGTATATGACACACGTAATTATTGGCAAACTAGTTGATCAAGTTGATTAAATATATGTGTATTGATATATACATATGGCGCCATATTTTGGTGTATTAAGATACACTTGGATTGTGCAATTTAATTAATAATATTACCATATATTAATATTAGATATTAATGACTATACATTTGCACACATGTGTAAATTAATTTATGATAATAAGATAAATATAATCAATATAAGATATTGACAATATATTGGAATATTTAATATAAGATATTAAATTAAATGAGATAAATCAATCAAATGCATTTTCCTTATTTTATTGGGAAAATGTTTTCTTCTCCTCCACACCTAGATGGGGCGCCCCTCTCACTATAAATAAGAGGTGGGTGTCAAGCTCTTTTGTACATCACAATTCCAAGAGCTAATAGTTCATGTGTAAAATAGAGAGCACCCCATAGAGAGTTGGAGAGAGGGAAAAAGGGACAGTCTAGCAACCGGAGTTTTCCAATAGCAATCCACGATAGGATTCCGGTGGGCTGTTCGTGTGGACTAGCGGTAGAGGGCGAACAGTTGGGCGACTCTATGCAGAACTACTCTCCTTAGACGGTCAAAGCGTCGATCTTTTAGATCAAGCAAGGTAACCACCGTCTTTAGCTTATTTGTTTATTGCTTAAACGAAGCCGATCCTGGTTAAAAATGAAATAAATTTTAAATTCCGCTGCGTTCCCGCATAGATTTCCTAACACGACTGACTATTAGTCCAGCAGCCTAATTGTCTGCCCCAGCTGTCTTATGTCTCAGCTCCCTGGCATGTAAAGCTGACCTTACACCCTCTAAAACAAATGTATCCTTCCCAACTATGAAGGACTGCAAAAAGTTCTAATAGGAATCCGGTAATAAAACCAACAAAGTCAAAGCAACATCTTCATCCTCAATCTTAACATCAATATTCCTGAGATCAAGTAATATTGTGTTCAACTGATCAAGATGATCTCTCAGCTGAGCCCCCTCATGCATCCTCAGGCTAAATAGCCTCTGCTTCAGCAGCAACTTGTTGGTCAATGACTTAGTCATATACAGGCTTTCAAGCTTTAACCATAACTTGGCAGCGGTGTCTTCCCCATCAAATTCTGTGATAACATCATCAGATAAGCACAACATGATAGTTGAATGTACTTTCTTCTCCAGACTGGCATAATCTGCAGAACTGGTATCCCCTCTATCAGATAAAGGAGTCCACAATCCTTGTTGTTTTAACAAGGCCTGCATCTTGATTTGCCACAAATTGAAACTGTTCCTCCCTGTAAATTTATCAATCTTTACGTTCATTGCTGACATCCTTCTAATTAAAGAACAAACCTTTGATCACACAATCCTGGCACCGGTCACCGGTCTTGGTAAAGATCAACTCTGTTCTCAACCTGCAACTCTCTGAATCTTGAACCTGACGCTCCGATACCAGTTTATTGAAAACACAGATGAGAAGCTTGCAGTTTAAGAAAGATAAAACAATAGCAATGCAAACGTAAAAAATGGCGGAAATTGATAAAACACAAAAACAAAAGAGAACATAGTGATTTAATGTGGTTTCCGGCGTTGTGCCGACTACTCCACGGACAGAAAAAGAGATATTTTATTATGCACAAAGTTACAAGGTATTCCTCACAAAGTGAAAGACACACTTTTTGCATTGATTACAACATTGGTATTTATAGGCACAAATCCCAAACCCTAACCGCCATAAGATCTTTGTCGGAATTGTCATAAATACACCAGATGTGGACCCCAGATCCAGCTGCTATCCACCAGATAAAATTCAGCTCAAAAATGACTTTCTCAGACTTGTAACCAACTGCTCAGATGTAGAACTCAAATTATACTCAAGAAAACTCAAAGAGACCAAAACGATCACGACTTGAAGAAACTCAGTTGCACTTCATCAAACTGACTTAACTAAATATACTTAAATGAACTGACCATCATCCTCCGTCTCAGTTTTCCAGATTAGTTCCACCAGTTTAGAGATCAAGTCACCAAAACTGACAAGTGTAGTCGTAGTCTTGATTGTTGGCTTATTATACATCCCAGAGGGGAATAATACGTAGTGACGGTAGTGTGGCTGAGGACACCAAAGTTGTGTACAAATTTTGTAGTTCAGAATTACACTCCAACCAAGTGTTATCATGGTAACAACTAACATATTATGTCAACCCCGACAACAGCGGTAATCGATTCTATCCGTACACCGCCGATGTTCTCCCTCTTGCAACGGGTTATGCCTACTGCACCAATTTAGAGGCATCTGAATGCAAGGATTTCCTTGATGTTGCTTACAATTTCCTCTAGACTTGCGATCCACATGCACTTAGCGGATCCTCCATTCACGTTTCTTGTGGTATGTCCTACAGACAAGACCCCCACCAAACTCTTATGATTATATACCATTTGATTATTTGGGGGTCACACAACAATTAACTACATCTACAGAGTCTCGTGATGATGATTAGTCTAACGAGTAGGCTGTTAAGTTAAAGAAGTCTAATGTGTAGGTGGGATAGTCACCGGTACAGAGGAGGTTGACCTTAACCATATATATATATATATATATATATATATATATATATATATATATATATATTTGCTTTTGCCATTTCTGCTTTAATTTGCTTTCTGTGCTTTCTTTTGTATTGATGTGTGCATGCATTTTGCTTGCTTTTATTACTCCATCATCGTATTAACCCTTTGTTGTGTTTTGTTTCGGCCGTGAGAGTTCGTTAGAGGAGAGGAGGCAGGCCCGTCCATATTTTCATGTTCTAGTAATGTATTTAAGGTCCAGCTTTATTTTTGTTGGAAATAAAATTTATGTTTTGATGATGATTCATCGCTTAATCAGTTATTGTTCTAAACCCCATTGATGAAGTGTCATAACTAGCTGTTATAGTGCAAAGCAAAAGATGATGTCTAGATATCAATGTATAGGATTTTATAGAGTCGATATTTGTATAGGTTAAATCGATAAGCAATCGTAATAGTTCTAGGCCGAGAACCGAGAATATAAGAAACGAGATTTAGTTAAACCGAGATTCGATAAGGAATCAAAACAGAGCACACCAACTTGAAAATCAAGAAAGTAAGTTCGCGAGGGTTGGACTCGATGGCTTATCCGTAAGATCAAGAATCGAGGATCAAACTCAGAGATGAAGAACGAGGTCACAGACTCGATTATTGAAGATTGAAGAACTGCGGGTTCAAACTCGGTTATGAAGATTACAAGTCGAGACTGTAAAGTTAGACTTCAGGCAAGATTGTGGTGACCTGGACTGACTTTATGGATCTTGTATAAAGACCTAAGAATCATAAGGACAATGAATTCTTAGAAGATAATTCGTTATGGTGTACTCTGATTAAGTCAATTATAATCAGATGAAAACTGGAGTACTGATATTTGAGAAGAGTAAAATCTCAGTTAACGCTCCAAGTCAATCAAGAAACTGACAAGTGATAAACTTAGCATAAAACTGATAAGAAAACTCAGTTTTATGTGGCAGTCATTCAATAAACTGATCGTACAGTCGAACGTTATAAAGGAAGCGATTTTATTGGATGAAATACTGACACAGCAGAACGGTCTGAAAATATAGCCGTTACAAGATTTAAGCAGGATGAACGTTGAATAAACCCCTATAAATAGACCACTTCTACAACAACAAGAGGAGGGGAGCAGGAGGAATTAAAACAGATTTAATTATAAGATCTGATTAAGGGGGAAAGCCAATTTCGAAAGAATTCCTGCTAAGTACTTAATTACAAGATCAAGAAAATTTCTTCAAAGCACATTTAAGAAAAATCAAGATCTATCATTTGAAGAAACTCAGAGCCGTGCATAATTTATTTATCCAGAAGAAAAGCTCTAATCACAATTGAATCATAGTTATTGATTCAAGTCTCAACTTTGATTTTATCAAAGGTTTAGACTGTGAAACACCAAGGTGTGAAGGACAGTTTGGGTGCATTCGGGAGACTGTGTTTTGTGAGGAGTGGTGAAGAGGCAATTCTACCCTTCAAGGACCAGTGTTTCAAACAATTGAAGAGCAAAGAATCCTACCTGCTTTCTACAAGTGTTTAGATAGTGAAGCTAGGGATTAGTCAAGGACTATCAGTTTAGGACTCTTTGTAACCGGGCCATCTCAAAGAAGTTCTAGTGGAATTTTCCTCTGCATCACAGGGGAAGAGAGGACGTACATGATTACATGGAACCTCTATAATTCTTGTTTATTTACTTTACGCATTCATTTACTTTATTGTAGTTATATGTATCTGGTTTTCACTCTGAAACTAAGTTAACTAGTTGTTAAAGGCTAAAATATATCCGTTGCCAGTTAACAAGACTAAATATAAGTCAGTATTGACTTATACTCAGTTGAGTTAGCTGAACTCCGCACAAGTTGAATGACAGGAACAAAACTGAGCTGAGTATCAATTTGAGTTTGGCAAAAACTCAGTTCCTGGGGCTTTTTCAGTTTTGGGAAAGTTTTTGGTGACAAGTTTATTCACCCCCCCCCCCCCCTCCCCCCTCTAAACTTGTGTTAGCCTTTCCAACGGCCAACAATTTTTAACTTATAGGGCCTTAATTTATTTTGTCTTAGGGCCCTTGATATCATATAATGGCGCTGGAGGAGGTTTCCTCTTTTGTATTGTATTGTCATGTTCAAGTTAAATAAAGTGCAATATATATATATATATATCTTTCTTATCATTTGTTCCCTATTTCGACTATTATATTTCTCTCCCGAATGAATTAATTTAAATAAAAAATAGGTTTATTGTTAAAAATGACAATTTGAAACTAAAAATGTAAACAGGACAGTGAAACTTTTTATTGGGTAAAAATGACAAGTGTTTATTCCACTATAATTTGCAATCTCTCATATTTAATTACAAAAACGAATATATCTTTTTGATCTGAACGTCAAAAGATGATAAGTCTTTCACCATATTTTTTCTTTTTTTCGTTCTGTTTATTTAGACATCCAATTTGATTTTTTTTTCGATGTCATTCAAAGCCATTTTTGTCAAAAACAACGAAACAATGGAACAATGAAATAGTGGATTTGAAGTCAATTCCACTGTACTGAAAAATGGATTAGGAGTAACTAATAGTGGAATTGTCGTCCTTATCACCCAATTTGTATTTTTACTATCGTGATTCCTATTTTTTCCCCTCTTGTTTATCCTTTTAAAACACTCCAAAAAAAAATTGATGTTCCAGCCGATTGATATGCTGATAAAGAGCAAATATAATTAAGGTCAAGCATTTCACTAATCACTACTTTAGCTCCTCCGATCCTAACTCTGTACAAAGGATGATCATTGTATTTTGTACTTCACTTTTCATTTTATATGAATTCTTCAATGTTATGTTCTTGTATCTGTAACACCTCATTCCTGGATACCGAATTCTTATTCGGAAAAAAAAACGTTCGGCACGTATAATATTAAATAAATTCAATATTATACGTAAGGCTCTACTACGTCGTATCGAATTTAGCAAACGGAAGCTAAAAATACTCGGCAAAACATCATAAATTCTACTAAGAATATAAACTGCGAACATATTAAAGATAGAAAGGTAACTAACAACAACGAAGTAACTTACAACATACGATGTCCAAAGCAAAAGTACAACTACTAATCTTACAAAGGTCTTAAAGAAAGTACAACACTTGTCTTGAAATTTAAAATACAACCAAAGTTTAGTACATCATAGATAGCAAAAGAAATGATGCATCTCGCAAGGCATCAACTCAAAACGTCATCCAACACTTGTTCAACATATATGTTCGTCTTCTCACCCCAAAAGCACACAAAACAACATATGCAATTGAGGTAAGTACAAAGTACTTAGCAAGAGGAAGAAGCTAATGTATAATTAAGTCTTTCAACGAAAGGTTCATTAGTTATTATTAAATTATCTTTGTGAGACCGACTCAACTCTAGGGTTCACTCCATGCTCATCAACATGTTGTGACTATTGGTTTCTAGCTTACTTATCTTTGTTACAACCGCATTCAAGGGCACTACGCATGGTGCTACCCACCACGAGGTATCGTTTTCAACCTATCAATGGATCACACCGATAGCCACGGAAGTCTATTCTGGTAGACTCCGATAGTATACATGTTTGGTGAAGTCCCTCTACTCCTAGTGCCCCTTCGAGGCCAGTAAAGTTATTCATTCACGAGGTCCCTCCACTCCCGGTACCTTTCAAAGGCCAGCAGAGTTACTCGCTTTATCCGAATAGCCCACACATCATGATATGACCTTGTGCCTTTCCAAGAATGACATGTTGTTTAGCCTTTTAACTACACATGTACATTTGTTATTAGATTATTATCTAGCCACCTAAATATTTTCAAGTAAGCTCCCTCACCACTCCTATTCTCTCACCTAGACCACTAGACACGGACAAGACCTAGCACATACACAGACAATGATGGATAATAATCCATCAAAGCACAGGCCAATCATACTTTTCCGACGGTCCCGAACTTCAGCTCTTTGGAAGTATTCATCCGGTGCCGGAACTTAACGCGTCAGAAGCTTAATCATGGCTTGTTCATGTTCACATAAAGTTATTAGATCAAGGAACAACATCCAAGACTAGATGCGGGGCTTTAAACAAGCTAAACATAAAAAACAGGGTCAGTGCGCCCGCATTGGGTGACCAGAAGCTCCCCAAACCAAATTTGCGGTGTGCTTGCACCGGCCTCTGTGCGCTTGCACAAGAGATCAGAACACTAAAACAGGCCTTTTGCCTCCTTGGTGTGCTTGCACCGAGCTCAATAACTCCCAAAAACTCGGTTTTCTGGACTTTAACAATCTCCACTCGATTCCAAACAAGTTTAACACCAACATACACAGCAAAACAACAGAAAAACATAACTTGTACACAACCAAACATCACATACTTCTCTATCAACAAGTAGGCATGATTTCTAGAATTGAAATACCACAATCACTCAACCTTAATCATCATAAGCCTAATTACACATTAGGAAGAGCCCCTTGCCAAAAGCGATTCCTTGCAACCTTCAAAGTACAACAGCCCTAGAAACACATATTCTTCAACCAAAAACCTATGTGATCAACCCCAAAATTGAATTATACTTGATCACATGCTTCCATATATACTACGAATTTAGGAAAACCAAACCTTCATACTTTGATCAAATCTTGTTGATGCCAAAAGTAGGGCAAAAACTAAACTTTTCCAAAACTCCAACTTTTCTGTATCACCACAAAGTCCTTCTCTTGCTGATTCCGAATTTCTTTTTTTTTTCCTGAAAAACCGATAATTACTTGGTGGGAATTTGGAAGAACTCCCCTTTGCACTTTCTATTTCCTTTTTCCTCTGATAACCGAAGCTCGAACTTGAACCTTGAACTTCTGACAACTCCCAAGAGTTATGTAGAGTTTATTTTGTAGAAAAAATAACCCCCAATGAGTTATTACATAGAAAGCCCCTTTAATTTCCTTTTAAACTCATTAAAGCCCCATAAATACTAATTTTTCCAAAACTAATATTTCTTTTACCAAGACTTTAATCCACAAATATTTAAATATAATATTCCGTTCCGTAAAAATGTCGGGATATTACAGTCTCATTTTAGTATATTTATATGGACTAATTAAATGAAATAGCATTTTGGTTAGACAAGTCTTTTTACTCTTTATTCACCCCGTTAAGAAAACAACTTTATTGTCCTCACTAAATGGTTTAGTGGTAAAGTGTTTGAATGATTCAAAACGACAGCTGGACCTTAAGCTGTAGTGTGGAGGTTCGAAACCCGTAAATAGGACTTCTTTAAGTTCTTTGGTATAATTAATAGCAAACTCATCTCATTACTCTAAGCTATTAGGTTACCTGATTAACATCTCCACTAGTCTAGTGGGATAAGAGGAGTGAGGACTCTCATGAGTATAGTTTAACCATTTTAAGAAACCAACTACATATCCGCTCATCCTATGTGATAGAGGGATGATGACACTCATGATTAGGGTTTAACCGTTTTAAGAAAAGAACTTTATTCAAATAGATAAAGTAACATTCTCTCTTACTTGTCTTATCGCAATACATGCATCCACACAAAACTATACATTCCAAACAAAATTTGAACTAATTTTTTTTAGCTAATATTAATCCGAAAAATGCATGTTTTTTTTAGGAAACAAGAACTTTGTAAATCAACATCCGCCAAACAAGCGGCTAAAACGTCACTAGGAGGCGAGGTGCCCCAAGATGTCCTAGCAGTAACTGACAAAGCATGTCTAGCTAAAAGATGCGCCGGGACATTCCCCACACGCCGAATAAACGAAAAAGAAACAGAGATAAAATTAGATAAGAGGGCCAAACAATCCTGCAACAGACAGCCATGAGCCGTCAGGTCCTCTACTGGCCGACGAAGGCGCGACACACACGTCAAACAATCACTCTCCACCTCTAGTCGTTGAATACCCAAGTGCCTCGCTTCCACCAGTGCCAAAGAGATAGCCTTAAGCTCTATGTATTCCACCGGATCCCCTAGATCAAAATGATATGCGAAAGAGTGAAGAACTGCTCCATGGGAATCCTGGAAAATAACTCCAACGCCTGCTCCTGTCTCAGTAACTGATGCATCCACGTTGCCCTTTATCAGCCCTGCCAAAGGCTTTACCCATTTATCCGGAAATTGTTGAGCCTAGGCCTGCGTCCTATAGGTCTCCATAGCCTCTAGGTCTCCATAGCCTCTACATATTCGGCTGATGCAGCCAGCGATCGCATACACACCGCAGAGACGTGGACTGCCTGATCTTCGAACACTGCAGAACAACACGCTTTCCAAATCCTCCCTATAAGCCAAACAAATCTCACAGCATCCTGAACGCCCAGCTCCTCAAGCAGCCACAGAAAGAAATCCACAAAAGTAGCATAACGAAGGCGCCCTATAATCTCAGAAAATGGTGACACATGTCATATTCTATCTGCCATCTCGCACTCAAAAAGCACATGTCGCATCGTTTCCAATGTCTCCCCACATTCCAAACATACACCATCCCCCATGTTCCTCTTGTGTAGCCCCTGACCAATAGAAAGACAATCATTAAGGCAACGCGACAAGAAGTGCTGAATACGCAGCTGCACAGGAAGCTGCCAACAACTCCTTCAAATCCTGCTCTCTCCTGCCGAAGTAGTCGGCCTCGCCATCGAAGATGGTCGGTAAAGTGAAAAATGCATGTTCAAACGGACATTATTAATGAAATGGACCAAAAGTATGACAATAACATCGCATCACGCTAATAATGGTGTCATTAAATTATGGAAAAAATGTTTTAAAAAAAGACAAAAATTAAGTATTAATTGACATTTAGTTCAATGGATTGAAAATAATAGCAAAAGGGACATATTTTTATTTCATCGGACGATTATGCCTTTTTGTCTTCTTTGGTTTTTGTATTTGCTTTAATAGATTTATTTAGTATTGGATTTGTTTGAGATTAAAAGGTTTCAGTAAATTTGTTTCATTGAATTTATTTGGTACTAGATTTGTAGTCGTTAAATATGAAAAGAGTAATTTCGTCATTTCATATGTATTTTATATTTCTCACCATTTCTCACTGCCTCTGTCTTATTTGACGATTTATCATCTACTTTTAGGGGTGAACATGGTCCGATTCGGCCGGTTTTTTTTCCGTTTTTTAAAACCGAATAATTTTATACGGTTTCCAATTTTTGAAACCAAACTAGAACGGTTTTCAGCGTAAACCATTTGTTCGGTCCGGTTTGGTTCAGCTTGGTTCCGGTTTTTTACGGCATTCTTTAACAATTAAAATTATTGATCGGAAATCACAAATTCTCTCGTAACAACAATGATAATATATGTAATACATTTGTACTATTATGTCAATAAATCCAATGAAATGATTTAACAAATGTTTTATATTTGACTAACATCTACCATGCGAATCTTACAGATCCAAAAATCAATCATATTTCAACACCATCCAACATAACGAACTCGACACCTACCATTCAATTCCCAAGTTTGGGACAAACAAGATAATGAAAGAGTCATCTCTTACTCATTTCAATTCATCAATGAATCATCAACTTCAAAAAATACTAATAATGAACTAATCGTTGTATTATTGAATATTGATGAGAGTCAAATTGACTATCATTTTCTATGTAATTATACCCCTTTTATACCTCGTTTTATATGTTTTCTGAGACATTTGGTTGTATTTTGATGTATTTACACCTTGGTTATCATTTCGGGACCTAGGACGTAAAGTCCGGGATTCTAGGTCTTTTTCGGTGTAATTTACTATACTCTCGGTCACCCTAGTGTCATGTAGGGATTATGTGTGGTATTTATTGTGATTTTGTACAGGACTTAGGTGTTTTTGATGTCCGGAAGGTGAGATACGAGGATTGGAACGTGTGCCCGAAGCTAAATGTTCAAACGGATCAAAACGTGGGGGTACTACAACCATACCTTCCATTGATATGCATTTTGATCCACCTTAGAGGCATTTTCTGGGATGGACATCTTCATGAAAGTTGTATAAAATTTCATTATCTTTCCAACGGATTTTAAATCACTCAATTTGGAGGTCTACGCACAAAGTTATGGCTATTTTTCTGAGGGCCTGTCACCATAGAAAGTTGCTGATAGGTTTTGTGAAGGAAAAATCGACAGCGGCGGCTGTCGTCAAGACAGCGCGCTCGCCTAGCAAAATCGAGATCTGCAAAACACTTTAAATACCCCCCATTTTGATCTAGATCAAACCCCCCCCCCCCTCTTTTAGATCAATTTTTCCAGTTTTTGCTGCGTTTTTCTTCATATTTTCTTAGCTTAGATTAGTTGTAGGTAGATTAGCTTAGTTTAGTCGTAGATCGTTGTAATCCGGTGGATCTCGGGGATAGCTTGACGCGTTATTAACGTGATTTCTTCTGGAAAACCAATTTTCTACCCGGTAATTTTAATTAACATATTGTTCTTGTTTTCAATCTTGTTTTATGTTAGCTTTGATTGTTGATTTCTTTTATTTTGCTTAGTAGTATAATGAGTAGCTAATCCATTTTTAGCCGAGATATGTGATAGCCTTCGAAATTGAATCCTTAGCTCATTGATTGAAGTGTTTTGATGTTATGATTGTTAGATTCTCGGTGTTGTTATCGTTCTAGAACTTATTCTAAATGACTTTTGTCGAATTAATTACTCGATAATCGTATTTCACGTGTCTTCTTTACATATGTATTTTGCGAGAGGATGCCGGAAAAGGGGTTCTAGGATCACCCTGTAAAACCAACTGAGTTGTTCAGATTCGGTTTCGTGTGTGAGGTTTATATCATTGTTAATGAGCGTCTCATAGATCGTAGACCGTGTCGGGTCAGTTAAATCCGGTCAGCGGACTGTTGAACCTGACATAGGAGGGTAGATTATTGAATTAATGTCTATACTGCAATTAGGAAACGACGCCTTTGAGTGACACCGAGGCGGACTGTTGAACCTAACATAAGAGGGTAGATTATTGAATTAATGTCTATTTTCGAAACAGAGACGCACACCTTCAACGATGCCGAGAACATAAGAGTTTGTCGAAACACTTCCGAAACGAGTTAGGGTTAGAGAGTAGTTGGTTGGAACATAGCTCGGCTATCTTGTTTTTCGTAGTTTTAAAATCTTTTCTCTTATGTTTATTTAGTTGTTAGAACCGGTGATCCGACAAATCACCACGCTCAATTATTGTGTTGACTGAACTAGGGGCGAGACCGAATTTGGTACTCAACCAGATTCCCTGTGGGATACGACCATGACTCACCAATTCTAGGCTACAGATTGACTGACCCGGTACATCGCCGTGAGATTGGACCCTTAGAAAAGGCCGATCAAGTTTTCTCGCGCCGTTGCGGGAATCGGGTTGATATCTTGTAAGTTAGTTAAGTTCTTAGGATTAGGTCGTTTTTCTTATTTGTTTTTTTTATGTATAGTTTGTTTTTATTTGTTTTTGTTGAAGTGTCACACCATTTACTTCGGTAGTGGTAGTGACTAGATACCGTGATTGTGTTCGTGTTATTTCCCTGTTTGCAGATAATGAATCCATACTACAATTACGGCTTCTATCCTTACCCTTTCAGATATTCCCCAAGTTACTATGATCAACAACTCGACACTCTTCCACCTCCGCCTCAAGAATCAGAGACTTACATGGAGGAAACAATCCATGAGGAAAATCTAGCTTCTTTACGGAGAATAGAAATTCTACTAGATCAACTGATCGAGAGTAAGGAGGCTTAGAGGAGAGAGCAAGAAAGTATGATTGAAATCACCCCAGAGGAACACTACGAGGATGGTTTGACTCTTTTATCTATTGAGTCACCTGTTCCGTCTTTATTTAGTCCTATTGTTATATCTTCGGGGGTGCACCCTATTGAGTTTGTTGTTGATGTTGAGCCTAAATGTGGATACTTGGTGTTAGAGTCGTTGTCAGTTGGAATATGTTTTAGTTCGGGGAAAGTGAGTTCGTTGTTCTGTGCAACGAATTCATCGAACCAGTCTTGGTGGTGGGGATTGAGCCTCATGTTTTATGTATTTCACTTTCAAGGGGTGCTCAATTCTTACGATTTTGCTAGGGAGAAGCAACGGTTTGCTCTCATTTGGTATAGATATCCTTGACATAGTTGGGGGTAGAAAGTCGAGCTGAGGACTTCAAACTCAGAATGTGTTTTTATTGCTTTTTCTTTCCCCTCGTGTTTCACCGTGTTTCTTTAGTGTGTATTATGATACTTCGGGTAAATTTTGTTGTGATATAACCCGAATGTAGTGTGTATTATGGGGGTTAGTGTGTGTGTTTTTTTTTGTTTTGGTTTTTGATGAGTTGTGGTGATCCGTCTATTTTTCATTTTTGATATCTCCATTCCTGTGTGTCTCGTATAGTTGGTGTTGCTGTTGTTATTAGCATAGGTACCCTGGGAGGACTTTTACGGATGCCACGTGATCGTACTCGCGCCTTTTTCCGGTTGTAAGCTAACTTTTCTACCCTTATCATTCGTGTCTTATTTTAAAGTAGAGGGTGGTTAGTTTAGCTTAAATGTTTCGTTTTCATGTTGAACGAGTTATACTTAGAGATTGTTATCCCTTTGGTGTAAATGAGTCATTTTTAGAAATTTTGGTGCCTTTGACATTTGTTGATGATACATTGAGCCTATATTATTGCTTTGATTAAACATCTAGTGATTGTACGAATGCATTTCATTTGAGTTGGGATCTTGTATTGAGAATGGAATAGCTTTATCACGTTAGCTTCGACTTCATGAATCACCTTGACTAGTGAACGATTATGGTAGCTGTTAATGACCCGGTTACCTAGAACTTATATTAGCAACTTTGAGAAAAATAGAAAGGTCGTCGTTGTTAGAGTACGGGATGACGGTTATGGCATTTCTTTGACCCGATCAGAGCCAAATGCCATCCCTTATATGTATATCTTCGCCTCCCTCTAAGCCTTTGTAGGGTGGTTAGACCGCCACCCGAACTAACCTTTTGTGCCACTAACTCATAATTACCAATGCCCTTAGCCTTTATTACGGTCTACGTTTCCTTGACCACCTTGCAAGATTGAGCTTATTGTTTTCACATTTTCTGATATGGTGTGGGGTGGTGGAGTGGCGTATCTTTCGAGTGGTGTCGATAAAAATGAGTATATCCCGGAGGAGGTGGAATTTTATGGCTTTTTGGCCTTTGATCGTTTTGGTGGTTTTGAAAAAAAAAAGAAAAAAAAGAGAAGAAAAGAAAACATAAAAAGAAAAAAAAGTTGTATATATATAAGAGTTCTTGGAATGCCAATTTTTTTGGGGTTTGATTTTTGTTGTGTTGATGTTGGTGAAGGGGTACTTCTTCTAATCTAGTACGGAGAAGGAGATGTTGTTGTGTTCTGTAGAGGTTTGTTCCTGGTTGACGAGCTTAGGTATGAACTAGACCTGGATATGACGTATGTCTCCAGCTTGTAGAATGATGAGGAGAAGTGGAAGGTTGGATGAATTATAGGTTGAAACTCGGTTGATGGTTTGTTCTATTCAGGCGAGCATACTTATAAGGAGTTGAGTCTTCCATTGCTACGAAGGGAAGAGCTTCGGTTTTAGTGTTCGATGTTCGGTAAAGCTCACTTGCACTTTCTACTTTCTATTTTATCGTAAATATATATCCCTCTCGTTAGGCCCAACCCTAGCTTAACATTACGACCTATCAAGTCCTACCTGACCCTACTAGACTTTGATTGACCTTGATTAGTGGAGATGTTTACGACGTATAAGCCTATGGTGTAGCCTCGGTACATTATACGTCTATAATCTAAACCGGTCATTGGTGATAAATGTTGAAAAAGCTATACACACACACACACGTTCTTTTCTCGATACAAGGTAGAACTTAAATCTTATGCATTTGTGTCATTTACTTGTGTTTTACCATTTCAATTCTTTTAGACTTGATGTATGATAGCAATGTTGACTCCATCTTTATTTTTGAATCGCTCATTTTTGCTCGAGGGCGAGCAAACGCTAAGTAGGGGGTAGTTGATGAGAGTCAAATTGACTATCATTTTCTATGTAATTATACCCCGATTATACCTTGTTTTATATGTTTTCTGAGATAATTGGTTGTATTTTGATGTATTTACACATTGGTTATCATTTCGGGACCTAGGACATAAAGTCCGGGATTCTCGGTCTTTTTCGGTGTAATTTACTATACTCTCAGTCATCCTAGTGTCCTGTAGGGATTATGTGTGGTATTTGTTGTGATTTTGTACAGGACTTAGGTGTTTGATATGTCCAGAAGGTGAGATACAAGGATTGGAACGTGTGCCCGAAGCTTAAACGTTCAAACGGATCAAAACGCAGTGGTACTACAACCATACCTTCCATTGATCTGCATTTTGATCCACCTTAGAAGCATTTTATGGGCTGTACATATTCATGAAAGTTGTATACAATTTCATTAGCTTTCCAACGGATTTTGAATCACTCAATTTGGAGGTCTACACACAAAGTTATGGCTGTTTTTCTGAGGGCCTGTCACCATAGAAAGTCGCTGATAGGTTTTGTGAAGGGAAAAATCTGACAGGCGGCCCAGAACAGGCGCCCGCCTAGCAGTCCAGATCTGCAAAACACTTTAAATACCCCCTCATTTTGATCTAGATCAAACCCCCCCTCTTTTAGAACGATTTTTCCAGTTTTTGCTGCGTTTTTCTTCATCTTTTCTTAGCTTAGATTTGTTGTAGGTAGATTAGCTTAGTTTAGTCGTAGATCGTTGTAATCCGGAGGATCTCGGGGATAGCTTGACGCGTTATTGACGTGATTTCTTCCGGAAAACCAATTTTCTACCCGGTAATTTTAATTAACATATTGTTCTTGTTTTCAATCTTGTTTTATGTTAGCTTTGATTGTTGATTTCTTTTATTTTGCTTAGTAGTATAATGAGTAGCTAATCCGTTTTTAGCCGAGATATGTGATAGCCTTCGAAATTGAATCCTTAGCTCATTGATTGAAGTATTTTGATGTTATGATTGTTAGATTCTCGGTGTTGTTATCGTTCTAAAACTTATTCTAAATGACTTTTGTCGAATTAATTACTCGATAATCGTATTTCACGTGTCTTCTTTACACATGTATTTTGCGAGAGGATGCGGGAAAAGGGGTTCTAGGATCACCCTGTAAAACCGACTGAGTTGTTCAGATTCGGTTTCGTGTGTGAGGTTTATATCATTGTTAATGAGCGTCTCATAGATCGTAGATCGTGTCGGGTCGATTAAATCCGGTCGGATCGTTGAAGTTTACATGGGAGGGTAGATTATTGAATTAATGTCTATATTCGGAATTAGGAAACGACACCCTTTGAATGACAACGAGGCGGACTGTTGAACCTAACATAAGATGGTAGATTATTGAATTAATGTCTATTTTCGGAAACAGGAGACGACACCCTTCAACGATGCCGAGAACATTAGAGTTTGTCGAAACACTTCCGGAAACGAGTTAGGGTTAGAGAGTAGTTGGTTGGATCATAACTCGGCTATCTTGTTTTTCGTAGTTTAAAATCTTTTCTCTTATGTTTATTTAGTTGTTAGAACCGGTGATCTGACAAATCACCACGTTCAATTATTGTGTTGACCTGAACTAGGGACGAGACCGACTTTGGTACTCAACCAGATTCCCTGTGGGATACGACCTTGACTCGCCAATTCTAGGCTACAGTTGACCCGGTACACTGCCGGTGAGATTGGACACTTAGAAAAGACCGATCAATATATAAATCTCAAAATCCATTAGACAAATAATATTTTGAGTATGGTCAAGGGAGAAAGAAGAATGCATTTGTCTCATAAGTAAGAGAAAGATAAATTAAAGATAACTAACTTTCACACAATTCAAACGAAAAAAACATGTGATATAGTTTTGGGCTTCATTTAGTTAGAACATATTCGTCATTTTATTCTCTCCAAAACACCAACTCTGATTTTGATTATCTCAACAATGTTATTTTCTGATGTTGCGTGGAATATCAGTTTTGCGGTAACAGTGTCAATCTTGAGGATATAAGGCTGTTTATAGGTGATTCCTCCGGAGAGGGTACGGCGGTTATTTAGAACAAGGTGGTGGAATAAGCATAAAGTAAATAACAGCAGATTGGGCCGGTGGTTAGCGGCAAAAGGGCAGAGTTTGGCTGTGTGTACTAATTCTCAGCTCTCTTTCTTCGTTACATATGATCCTCTATTTATAGACAAGTAAGTCGGTCTACTGCTCTTGATTAGACAGCTAATGATATAATAAGAAGTAACTTATACAAGTGTCATAAGTATCTTAAATAAATATCTGCATGCACTGAATCAAGTAAATAGGCATGCCAGCGCCAGCGTCTGCGTCTCGCGCGACGATAGCGTGGTGATGGCGAGCGGCTGGTACGATCTTGCCTTGATTGTAAGGAGAGGAAACCATATGATGGAGGAGATACGTCCGGTTTGGAAGTGGCGGATGAAAAGACGGCTGAGACCTAGCGGCCGCCTTGCTATAAATGGGGCGCTACTACTGCCGGCGAGGCCCATGATATTTATATTGGGCCGGTTTGATCGCCCAATCCATTGGAACAATGTCTGTTGCGGGTTAGGTATATCAATGGCCCCTACTCGCGATCGATGTGCCCCGCCAGCGCGAGAGTAGAAAGTACGCCAAAGAAGTGAATACCATCTCAGAGTTGCTTTGTGCTTGTAGCGAATGTGCTTTGATCGCCGATAGTCGCTATATCGGCCTTAGTTGCCATCAACGCTCTGTTGGGCTTAATCGCCGACAACGCTCGCCGGGCTTAAATCGATGTCATCGAAACCATCAATAACTTGCTTTGTGCATTGCAAATAACAGGCTTTGATCGCCGATAATCGCTATATCGGCCTTAGTTGCCAACAACGCTCTGTTGGGCTTAGTCGCCGACAACGCTCGTCGGGCTTAATCGCCGATACCGCTTATCGGGCTTAATGATGACCGCCGTAGTCGGGCGACCGTAATTGAAAAGGAATGTACTAGCGCTTCAAACGCGTGATCGATCCACGAGAGGTTGCGTGCGATCTGAATCGCCGCCTATTCTCGATTGGTCGCCGTTTCTTGGGATACGAACCGACGCCGCTTAGACGTATCACGGAGACAAGACGTTTCAAACGCTTTTGAATTTCAAAATCGTAATAACTGCTCCCGCCTTATTCTCCTCTATAAAAGGGGGTCCTCCTCCACCATTCACCACTTTTGGTGAAACTGACCTCGGTGATAACAAAACTCCGCGAAGGCGATTTCCGCAAGGTTTAACAGAGCTCCGATCAAGCGTTTTCCTCAGCAATCAGTCTACTTTTCACCCTCTTTCAACGATCAGGTAGCAAAATCTTCCCTCTGTTTCCGTTTTTTTTTTCTTTGATTCCTTCCCAAAAATCGTGATTTCGATTTGTTTTCCTTGCGTTTTTGTATGAATGTTGCCCTAGTTTGCTTTGGTGTAGTGTATGATCCTGATGATCCCGTTTTTTGAGTATTGTGTACGTTTATCCTCTTCCTAAATCCCCAGTTATGCTACTTCCATGATTTGCTGGCGTTTATATGTTGACATATCACTTATTCCTGTATGAATGCATATGTGATTGGGGGTAGTTCGCCTGGGGTTTTTCTGGGTTAATGCTTGGGAGAAAGATAGGTTTTTTTTCGAGTTTCTTGTTTAAAGAAGATAGAGGGGCAAGGTGTCGGGGTGTACTCGCTTTCACCTCGGCCCGACTATCACGTCTGGGTGATTAAACGTGTCCACCTTGCCCTTTTTCTTTTTCAGCATGTCTTCTGAAGATACTCAATCAAATGAGGAAGTTCGTGTAGTCGCTGGTTACGGATCCGGCGACGAGGTGCAGATGGTCGATGACTCTGACTTGATGAGAGCAAGAGAGGCAGAGCCGGAGGATGAAATCGCTCTTATTGGCAGTGGCGCCGCTGGTGGTGAGATTGAGGAAGTAGGCGACGACGAGGATGAGGAGGACAGGTGGTGCTTGAGTTCGTTGGGTAGGGGCCGCGAGTTCTTCTAGATTCTGGGGCGCCGACCGCGAGCGGGGAAAGGTCTGTCAAGATCAGTCCGCGGAAGTTACCGCCGAGCCGAATGCAAAAAGAGTGTCGACCGCGAGCTCATATCTCGGTGGAGGGAATGAGGAGCCTTACAGATTACACGTCGTCGCCGGTTTATATATGACATTCCTCCGATTATCGATTCGCGAGCATGGGAGCGGACAATGTGTCAAGGATTTGCGGCGCTGGGCCGAAAGATTACATATGGCTCCACTTCGACCACTTCGCTGCGGACTCAGGCCTCCTTCACCCATTCTTCGTGAAGTTTATGGAGGAGCCGAGGTGATGCCTGCGCGACCTTAGTTTGGGAGTTGTTCGCGTCGTGACATCCTTTATTATAATCAGCCGATTGAAAGGGCGCGAACCCTCTATGGGCGCTTTGCTATATTTCTACTATTTCTCGCGGAAAGGCGACGCCGGCCAGATTCAACCACGTAGTCGCTCGAGTAGTGGTCGGCCCTGCTTGTTATTCGACCTCCCAGATAAAGTTGCGGACTGGGATAAGAGATGCATGAAGGTGGAGTCACGGGTGGGATGGCCTTTTGCAAAACTGCCGGCAAACTCCGTGACAACCGAACACCTCAAAGATATCAAAACCGTGACGACGGCGACGATGGGTTCATAGCCGAAATAAAAGATGATCTAGGCTATACTCGCAGGAATGAGATCAAGCCCGCGCATAACCTGAGAGTGCTTCTTGATATTAGCGAACCGTATCTTGGGTTAGCGGGGCTTCTGCGCGCGGGGTTGGCGCCCCTTGCACTGTCGATCCGTTGCCAACCCACCCCGACCGGGTACGGGAATGTCATCATGCTATATGCCTACCATCCTAATGTACCACCTGTGGAGGCGACCCTCTAAGCGAGCACCGAGTAGGATTCTTACTTTTGCATCTCAGCATCTTTCTTGTTTCCCCATATATTTATCTCATTAACACGCCTCGTGCTTTCCAGTACCATGGATAGATTGACTCAACAAGCAACTCTCTCGTCCCCGGCGAAGACGACGGGGAGGTGAACAGAGCCAGAAATCTGGTGAAAGTGCAGACTGATCTTCCGAAGGTCAGTCTGACTGCTGGGGCGGCGGGCACCTCAAGCTCGCAGGTGAAAAAGACGGCCGTGCCATCGGTGCACCCATCGCGCTACAATTTGGGCGCGAGCAAGGCAATGAAGCGGACAACTCTCTCGGCCGCCACCACCGGGTCAAAAGAAAAGGGCCGTGATCTCAAGAGGTCATCCGCATTGATGACATCGGCGGCGATCGTGATGCTCCTCCCCCCCACAAAAAATCCAAAAAAGATGAAACCAAGGAAAAGGCCGCTGCGGATAGAGAGGCAGAGGTGAGGGTTGCTGAGGTTACTGCGGGCTCGACATCTGCTGGCGATAAAGGCAAGAAGGTTCTTTGAGATGTCCGCGATCGCGGGCACCGAACTGATCACGCTGCCCAAAAACGTGCCCGTTGGGCCAGCGGGCTTCCCAGCTGTCTGGTTGGATGAGGGTTTATGAGCCAACCCCTCAATATTTCGAAGGCGAAAGCAATTTCGAAGGGGATCGCAGATGTTCCTCCCCAAAGCACTTGAAGTGGGGCTGCCCCAAACATTAACTTGGAGATCGGTCGCGGGATCGCGGATAGGGTCGTCCTGGCGGACCAGACCACACCTCGCCGTACCTTTGTCCCCAACGCCGAAGATCTGTGGGGTCTGTTCGGCACCGTTATGAGCACGGTAAAGTTTCCTTTGTTTTACCATATTTGTCTTTTGCTTTATTTTTCAAAGTTGATACTGACCTCGCATATCTCTTTCCTTTCAGTTTGGCACTGGGTTGGCCCAGTTTATAAACGACCATATCGAGACCATATCCCTGAGTGCTGATAGTGCTAAAGCGGCGGACGAGTCCAAGAAAGCATTGGAAAAGTCCCATGACACTATGGCGCAGCTTCACGGCGAGTTGGAGTCTGAGAAGGACAAAGTGAAGCAAATTGATCGCAGAGAAGAAAGCGCCGGAGGGGCGCGCTTTCCAAGAGCGCAAGCGCGCGGTAGCGGCGATAAGGCGCGATGTGGTTGATAAAATCATGGATAGAAGCCGGCGCACTTCGGGCGGAAGTCGACAAAGTGCGGATAGAGGCCGAGCGAATCGTCGTCCGATCGGAGGAGCTTGCACGCGAGCGTGTGGCCAAAGCTCAAGAGTTATCCGATTTGATGGAGCGACTTCAAGCTAAATGCGACGATGCTCATCGTGCACTCGCCGTTATGAATCGAAGAAGATGGCGATAAGAGCGCCGAGGTCGGCGACGCTTTGTTATGGGTTTCGACCAGGGCGGCTATCACCTTGCTCATTGCTTATGGGCCCGGGGTAGTGAGGATCCGGATGTTGAAACTTTGCGAGACCGGATTCTCACACACCCTTTCGATGAGGAACTAAGGGCTTTCCATGCGCGGATTCCTTATTCGGATAAGGAGCTCGAGGCCTATGCTCCAAAGCTTGCTCTGATTGGGTCGCTCCTCGCCGCTGTAGTAGAAAATAATCGAGGGAGTTAGTTCGTCGCGAGCTCGAACCGGTCGACGCCGAAGGTGGAGATGGTGAGGAAACTCATGAGCGAATCAAGATCGATCGCTTGAAGGCGCCACTCCGCTGCTTCTCTCGAGTCGGTCGACAAGCTACTCCACCCTCCTTCACTCTGCCAATATTCAAAACGAAGACAACCGCCTGGATGAAGCTTAGCTTTGCTTTTGTCCCGATCCGCTTGTAAATTCTGCTTTTGACTTTGCCTTTACTTAATTTGTAATTTGCAACTTATTTTTACTTTTCCGCATAACTCCTTACTTTTCCATTTGCAATTTGTATATTGAGGTTTGCTTTCGTCACCCATATTTGCTTGTTTGCCTCTCATTATTGTAATTGAGTCCGATCAATCCCCTTGGGTTAGATAAGATTCCAGCCACCGTTGTATTTCAATTTGTGCCTCCTTGAATCTTATCTAAGCCAATTGTTCAATCGCTATTCGCTCTGCTAAATCGATGTCAAAGATAACGCTTTTTGAAATTAAATTTCGGGGTAGCCTCTGCTTTGATATGAGATTTGGCGGCGTGGCGCTTTTTTGAAAAAACTCTTCATATTGCCCCCACTTTTTGATAAAGGTTGAGGGAAACCGAGACATTTGCTTAAAAATTTTCTCGCTGAGTAAAATGTCAGTGTGAGAAGGGATGTAAATTGGATTTATAAAATTTTGATCACCCCGCTAGATGATAAAATTTACAAAGAAAGCCTAGACGCTCTTTATCGTTGACAAGAGGATGGCCATAACCCTATCCGATTATTACATATAGTATCTCTTAAGATTATCCGCATGCCAAGGCCTGTTGAGCTCGTAACCTTCGTGGTTCTTCAAGACATAGGTTCCTTTTTTGATCTCCTTTGCCACCGATAAGGTCCTTCCTGGGTCATTGTAAGTTTACCCTTGTCGTTCCCATGCCCGTTGCTTTCCTATTGCGAAGAACGAAATCCCCACTTTGAACGAGTGGTCGCGGATACGCTTATCATGCTCTCTCTTCGCTATCTCGCTTGTAGTTTAACAACCGCCGATAGGTCATTACTCTTTTTCTTCTACCGATCGAGATTGATTTGTTTATTCAACGCATTATCCTTGGGGTCGTAAAGAGCGACCACGATGCTTGGCAGGCCATCTCGACCGGACTCATTGCCTCCGATCCATAAGTTAAAGCAAAAGGAGTTTCACCTGTTGGTGTTTTGATGGTGGTGCGGAGAGACCATAAGATGGCGGGCAACTCGCCTACCCACCCTCCTCGCTTTTGCTTTATCATCCACACTTTTCTTTAGCATCTTAATTACTTGCTTATTGCCGGCCTCGCCTTGACCGTTACCACGTGGATATGCTACGATGATTGCCAATGCTTAACCTTGAATTCTCGCGCAAAGGTTTGAAAAATCCGTGCGAAATTGTGGACCGTGGTCCGACACCACTGCCGCGCGGGCACGCCAAAGCGAGAGAAAATTTGATCGTGCAAAAGTAACCCGCCGCTTTTGCGGTTATCTTAACCATAGGTTTGGCCTCAATCCATTTTGTAAAATAATCGACGGCTACTATGATAACTTTGCATCCGCCTCTTCCTGGTGGAAATGGTCCGATTAGATCGAGTCCCCACATGTCGAAAAGGCCAAGGTGCGACCACAATGCTCTCGCGCTCGACGATGGTAATCGTGGGATATCCGCGATGCTTCGACATTTAGGACATTCCTGACTAGCTTCTGAGTCCTTAAGAATACTAGGCCGATAATACCCGGCGTTAAAACCTTTTGTGCCGAGAGCGGCTTGCCGGATGTCCTCCGCTGCGCCTTGGTGAATCTCGTTTAGAATCACCAAGCTTTCCTCTTGTCGAACACACCGTAAAAGGGGCTTTGTAGCCGACCTTCTATAAAGAACTCCGCTCATGATGACATACTTCGCAGCTCTTCTTCTGAGGGTGCGTGATTTGTCCGCCTCATCGGGCAAAATGCCCGTTTCGATGTATGCTTGTATCTCATCTATCCAACATGCGACCACAGGTGATGTATCTATATCCATAATCTCTGCTGCTTCGATTGAGGCGCCGCTAAATATTCGATCATGATGGAAGGGTCCGCGAGCTCCTCCTCCGCAGAGAGTTTTGATAAGTAGTCCGCTCGCTCGTTGTCCTCTCTTTTGATTCGATAAATTCGCAATATTGAAAACCCGCTGCTAGCTTTCGGACAACCTTACCGTATTTTTCGAGAATGTCACAACGCGTGTCATAATCCCCGAGATTTGTTTGACGATAAGTCGAGAGTCACAATAAACCTCCACATTCTCTACGCTTTAACTCCTTTGCAAGTTTGAGCCCCGCTATGACCGCTTCATACTCGGCCGATTATTCGTGGCGGCAAACTCAAACCTTAAAGCTTTTTCGATCTCCTCTCAGTAGTTCCCGGCTCCATTAAAATGACTCGCTGCTCCACAACCATTCCGACTCGATGCCCGTCGACGTATAAACAACCAACATTGCTCGTCTGCCTCCTCGACCTCTGCGGGTCCGATTGGCATAGGCGAGTTTGGTCGTGGCGAGTTAAAACTTGTTTCTACGATGAAGTCCGGCAAGGTTTGCCCTTGATTGCGTTCTAGGTTGATACCGGATATCAAACTCGGTAATTTCGATTGCCCACCTGGCGAGGCGAGGCGACCGAAAGGTCCGGTTTGTGCAAAATTTGTCGTATCGGATCTGTCTGTTAAAACAATTATTGTATGGGATGTGAAGTAGCCCTGAGTTTGCGGGCAAAGAATAACAAGAGAGTAAGCTAATTTTTCAATGTTAAAATAGCGGCTCTCTGCCGGATCGAGAGCTTTACTTACATAAAACACGGGATTTTGTAGGGTTCCGGCCTCTTTTACAAGAACGGCGGCGATGTACTTCAACTGCCGCTAGATACAAAAATAGCACATCCCCTACCGCCGGATCGACTAAGAGAGGTGGCTTGCCCGTATACTCTTTCGTGGCTTGAAAAGCTTCATGAACATTCCACCCCCCACGAAAATGTGTGGAATATCAGTTTTGCGGTAACAGTGTCAATCTTGAGGATATAAGGCTGTTTATAGGTGATTCCTCCGGAGAGGGTACGGCGGTTATTTAGAACAAGGTGGTGGAATAAGCATAAAGTAAATAATGAGATTGGGCCGGTGGTTAGCGCAAAAGGCGTAGTTTGGTCATGTGTACTAATTCTCACTCTCTCTTTCTTCGTTACATATGATCCTCTATTTATAGACAAGTAAGTCGGTCTACTGCTCTTGATTAGACGGCTAATGATATAATAAGAAGTAACTTATACAAGTGTCATAAGTATCTTAAATAAATATCTGCATGCACTGAATCAAGTAAATAGGCATGCCAGCGCCCGCGTCTTACCGTCCTTGGCGACGATAAGCGTGGTGATGGCGGCGCTGGTACGATCTTGCCTTGATTGTAAGGAGAGAAACCATATGATGGAGGAGATACGTCCGGTTTGGAAGTGGCGGATGTAAAGACGGCTAGAGACTGGCGCCGCCTTGCTTGCTATAAATGGGGCGACTACAAATGGCGAGGCCCATGATATTTATATTGGGCCGGGTTGACTGGCCCAATCCATTGGAACAGTGTCCTGTTGCGGGTTAGGTATATCATTTTCCAACATAATCTAATTATAAGCAAATAAAAGATAAACTTATATAAAAATAATGTCTATAAATTCATTTATTTATATAAAATGTGAAGCCTAACAGATGAACAAATGGGAAAATGTCCATGATGAAGTTCGTCAATATCATTAGAAGAAGTAAGTCATACAAAAAAACATTCACATATTTCAAATATTGGTGCCGAGGAAGTAGAAAGAGAACAAAGAGTTAGCGGCGGTGAGTTGTGAACTGACATGTACTCGAAATTCTCATAAATGATTGAAAATTAAAAATAAGTCTGTGAAATGATCAACAAAAAATAATCTTTAGGATATGTGATTGGTAATTGATCTTTAATACATTACAAATACAAAGTTTAAATAGGTTGAGTTGGACCGAAAAAAACACTTTGATGTTTTAAAGTATTAATAGATGTAGGTATGTGTGTGTATGTATATGTACTTTTAAAATCCGGTTTTAAACGGTTTTTATTTTTTAAATTGAAACCAAATTGTTTTTCACGATTTGGTTTTTACAATATAAAATCAATCAAAAAACCACGATTTATACCTTTTCGGTTTGGTTCGATTTGGTTCGACCGGTTGGTTTGATGTTTTTTTTTTTTTTTCCATCCTTATCTACTTTTATGTTTTATGACCATTACCCTGAAAAATAATAATGATAATAATAATATTTAAATAAAAAATCACTATTTTTTTTTTTCTTCCGAATACAGAATCAACAAATTAGATTCCGCTGGTTCCGCCGTCCGGGACCTGCTATAAATCAAAAGCACAAAAGTAAAGGGAAAAAAAAACCGGAAAAACTTTACCGTCAGGTTTCCGACGATGGATCCTTGATCGGAACACCTCATGTAACCTTGAAAAATCAAGCTTGCTCGTCCCAGCTGCATAAACAGGTAAAAACATCATTTTTTTGAGGGGGTAAAAACATCATTCTTCCTTCTTCTTTTTTGGCTCTGTTTTTTTATTCCCGACAAATTGATGCCCGTCCGTTTAAACTTTGGAGTAGATATTCTATTGCATTGTTTTTTTTGGACAAAAAAGAAAATGTAAAAATGAAGGATTTTCTTGATCTTATGGATCTCTAGCCTTTGCTTTTATTCTGCAAATGTGATTTTGATCATTTCAACATTCTCTTCTCATTTTCAAATATGAGATTTTTGTTTTGTTTTTTGAGGGGACATGCAAATTGTCCACCACCTCTCCCCCCCCCTCCTAAAAGTGTTTGACTGGAATTAAGGGGCGCCTTGTGTGACCTTTTTGGGAAGAATTACGGGCCCAAATAACCTACATCTTGCAAATATTATAATATAGTAAGACAACCTGCTATATACTTATTAATTCGTTAGCATAAGGTGTAGTTCTTGTGGTTTTTGGTTGATTTTTACTGAATTACATGAATTGAAATATGCTTGTACCGGAGTACATGAACTGCCGAAATTGCCTTCTACTTAAGTGAAGGAGCCGAAATATTCGAGGAACAAGTTATTTGATGTATTACCTGGTCCTTAGTGTTGTCTTTTTGGATGCTTCTTCTGCCTAGAATTGTTTACTAAATAGAACTAGTCAGTGACAATAAAGCTGTTGAACAACTTATAGTGCATTGGTTGGGCATCTTCTTTTATACAGCTTATTGAATCACACATTTTGACTTGTGTAGGCTTGCTGTGTAAAGTATGAGAAGAAAGCCTAAAAATTACTATGACAACCATTTTTCTTCCTTTATTTTTTAATCAAAACTTACAACTTTTTTAAGGGACTTGACTTCCTGACAAGTTACTAGAGTAGAATGTAAAGGAAATGGTGTGCATTGGTACGGTATAGTTCAATTCCTTGATGGTTTTAGTGGGAACTTCTGCTTTATTCGTTCGATCACACAGTTTAGAAGAAAATATGAGGTAGAATATTTTACCTGTAATTGTAAATGCTTGACTATATGTTGATATCATCTTGAACCTCATTAGGACTGTTCTTGTATGAAAGTATACCAGATACTTTATTTATAGGTTGGATATCTAACCTAAAGGACATTGCTATTTACAAAGCATGTCCTGATTTTTTCTTCCTTCATGTTTTTATATGCAATAAACTGCTCAATATGCTGTAATCTTTTATGCACTTTCATTTCATCATATATAATATGTAGTACGTGCCACTGTCTAGTTGCCTAGTCGATGGTATGGTATTTTCTTGAAGCATATGCTGGATTGATCTTTTATAAGTCAATGAAGATTCCGTTTTCAAGATCATGATTACTTTTACATTGCAATATGAAATGAAGTTAGGCAATGGATCAAATTGAGGAATCTACGTCCAAGGAACTGCCACATCCGGCAATGCATGTTCCAGAAGCCGTAGAACATTGCAGCCATCCCGAGCAGCTGAGATTTTCATGCAGCACTATTTGTGCCTTTTCGAGGCAAGACTATAGCGAATTAGAAGCAGCAGATGGATCAGCTTCAATGAAAAAGCTTTTTGGACTTACGGTTTTCCTTTCATTAGTCATGACAGTTGAGATTATTGGAGGCTTAAAATCACACAGCCTTGCAGTTCTCACTGATGCTGCTCACATACTTTCAGACATAGCTGGATTTTCCATCTCACTGTTCACAGTTTGGGTATCGAGCTGGAAATCAACGCCGCAACAGTCATTTGGATTCAATCGTCTTGAAGTATTAGGAGCCCTTTTATCAGTACAGCTGATATGGCTTATATCTGGAATTTTGATAAACGAAGCTATCGATCGTCTCCTTCATAAAAACGATAAAGTCAATGGACAACTCATGTTTGCAGTTGCAGCATTTGGATTATTGGTTAACTGTGTCATGATCTTCTGGCTTGGCCATGATCATCACGGTCATCATGGTCATTCTCACGACTCTCATCATCATGATGCATGCAAGAGCGAAGAACGCCACCATCATCATGACCTGGAGAGAGTGCATGAAGACGACACAGCACATCTTGTCGCCTCCACCTCAAGCGAGAAGACGAAGACAAAGATACTAAACATAAATATACAAGGGGCATACTTACACATCATGACTGATTTGATCCAATCTGTTGGTGTGATGATTGCTGGATCCATCATATGGCTAAAACCTGAGTGGTTGATAGTTGATCTGTTGTGCACACTTACATTCTCGGTTTTCACGCTTAGCGCGACACTTCCAATGCTTAGAAGCATATTTAGTATATTAATGGAGAGGACACCAACAGAAATAGATCTGCTTCTCCTTGAAAAAGGGTTGAAAAACATCAAAGGTGTAGGTGATGTTCATGACCTACATGTCTGGGCAATTACAGCTGGAAAATTTGTAATGGCTTGCCATGTAATCATTAAGCCTGAAGTCAACTCTAATGATATTCTTGTCAAGATTAGGGAATATTGTGAAATGACTTTTGGGATTCATCATGTTACTGTACAGATTGAGCAATATGAATGCTAAGTTTTTGTGTATTGTTTTCTTGCTCATTTTTTTGCTGCCTTTTTTTCTTTGATTATTATTTTCTAGTAATTTCTTTCGGTAAGCGCACGAATTTTTCAAACGGTGAATATTCTTAAGGACATTTTAGATTGGACAGATGATCTCGTAGTGCCTAAATGATATGGACCTTGCTTGAGTCATACTCTGTGGGATGAAGCATTCCTTTCCCCGCAATGATATCTAATGGCAATGTAATCATGTTCACATTACTTGCTTCATTCTAGTATTTTTTTTTTTTTTTTTTTTGAGAATTAAAAGAAAATTTATTGCACTAGATCGTGGGAAATAGCAGCAATTACAAGAGGATGGGGAAGTGCCCCATTCTTTAAAACCAACTAAAGTTAGACCTTCTTTTGTCAAGAAGTGAGCATGCATATTGCCCTTACGCTTGACAAAAGATAAACTAGCATGCGAGAACCAAGGAAGAAAAATTCAACAATCATCGATAATCATCTTAATTGGAGAATAATCTTAAATCTGCTAATAGGGAATCTCCTTCGTAAATTACGTTGAAGTAGCCTCAAGTCGTGGCAGGGACAATAGCGTGATAAATCGCCAGGATTTCTCCCGTGAGCACATCAAATTTCCCATCTAACTTCATGGAATAACAATCGAGAATGACTCCATTGCTGTTTACGAACTAGGCCACCAACTGCCGCCCTATCATTCCTCATTGCAAAATCAACATCAAATTTCACATTTACCTGTTTCTAGCTTACTCAGCTCCCTAAAGGTGATTTGCTTGGCCTGGAAGGTTGATCTACAATCGATTTGCCTGAATGTTCCACTTCGGCCTCGGGCAAATGGCATTAATGTTGGGCTGCATTTTTACCATAGAGCCAGGCACAACGCGATTTCCAAATCCACCTGAGATTACATACTAATATTCTAGCAACCTCATCCTCGCCTTCCTTACTCACTAGGAGTTCGAAAAAGTTGGGACTAAAGATACAACCTTTTTCTCAAGGAGTTCAACAGAGACCAACTAAAGATACAACCTTTTCTCAAGGAGTTCAACAGAGACTAAAAATAACTACCACTAATTCCAATGAATAAACTCTTATTACATGAAAAGGGTATTAAAAAAAATACTACACAGGAAACGCTGAAATGACGAGCCCAGCTTTTCAAAACCAAGACAAAAACAAACCCCAAAAGTAGACAGAAACCAAGTTGAACAGCTACATATATCACCAATTCTGTATTTCTTCAAACCATAATAATAAATTACAATGTATATAATAATCCACAAACAGATATCCCTAATAGACTACAACAAAATGAAGATCATAAAAATACTTAATCCTGCCACGATCCAGTAAGAAAGTGTCCTACAAGCCGCGATCCTTTCCTCTTTGGGCCAAAAATAACATGAATTTCAAGTGGAACAACAGCCCCTCTTGGTGTTACTTGATGAATCAGCAACATTGATTGTGGTACCCTGACCAGGAACGACGGTGGAAGCAGCTGCTTCTTGTGCTGCCAAAGCTTTCTTGCTTATGATATGATATATTTCTGTAAGGATTGTCTGGAAAGCTTTCTCGACGTTGAGAGCCTCCAGGGCTGATGTCTCAAGAAACGATAAACCTTCTCTCTCGGCTAAAGCTTGACCGTCGTTTTCTTGGACTGACCTAAGATGGTTCAAGTCGGACTTGTTTCCAGCCATCATGATGACAATGTTGGAATCTGCATGGTCCCTTAACTCCCTGAGCCACCTTGTGACGTTGTCAAAGGTTTGCCTTTTTGTTATGTCGTAAACAAGGAGTGCACCAACGGCTCCTCGGTAGTACGCACTTGTTATTGCTCGATACCTTTCCTGTCCTGCAGTGTCCCAAATTTGTGCCTTGACCGTCTTCCCTTCAATCTGTACTCCGTATCCATTTGGATGATCATGTCAGTTTAAAAAAAGATAAGTCATATGTTATATGACTAGATAAACATTCAAGACACAATTATCACAAGTTTGAAGGACAAGCTGATAGGGTTTACACAATGTCTGCCTGAAAGGGAATTCATTAAGTTCCAACAAGGCCCCTTTCTTAACATCGAATGGCCAAAATTAGCATCCTGTCTCTCAACAAATACGAGCACCTATGGGTATGAAGGGGAAATTCATAGATACAAGTCTCTAATGTGCCAATCAAACAGGGAATGTGAGGCGTAGAAAAGAACAAATTGATGATGGATGCTGCATTCCCTTTGGAAGGATTCGAGTTTTAAAGGCTCAGTCTAACTTTGATTACTAGTCTAAATAGATACTACCATCTAAAAACACAGTCCACACACATGTTTACCATCATTAAGCACATGGCAAAAGCAGACAGGCAGAATAAAACGTCGAAAACATTATAGCATAAAGGGAAGCGAGTGCCAATAGGCTTTAGGTCTTCACCAACACCCTGCTTTGGCCAAAAAAATCAACTAAAACTACTCGTTAACAGTGAAAGCAAATTAAACGGATTTTTTTTCAGTCAATCACTCCATTGTATGGTAAAATCTAAAAACTACGTTAAACAAACAAGCCAATACTGTAAAAAAAATGGAAATCTTTTTTTTTATAAAAAGAGAATGATACAGTTAAAAATTGACTATGAAAAAAAGGAAAAAAAATACCTGAAGAGTACGGGTGGCGAATTCAACACCAATGGTGGATTTGGACTCCAAGCAGAACTCATTACGAGTAAACCTAGAAAGAATGTTTGATTTCCCAACACCTGAGTCCCCAATCAACACGATCTTAAACAAGTAATCATACTCCTGATCCACTCTGCTCGCCATCTCGCCCTTTCAAAAACCGTAATATTATGATTCCTTCTCTCCAGACCTGCAAAATACAGATCCAAAACCGTTCAGATCTAGTCCTGAAAGAGAAAAAACGTTCAGATCTAAAGTCCCAAACGAGAACCCAAAAAAAATACCCAAAAAAAAAAAAAAAACACAAGAACGGATCATTAAATAAGCAAATGCATGTAGTTGAGTAGGGTACTACCTGAAAGGAGAGATCGGAACGGAGAAGCGAGAGAAAAACCACAGAAATGAAGGAGAAAAAGAAGTAGAGAAACGTCTGCTTCAAAGCGGCGTTGTTTAGATATGATAGGAGTTACGTATTTTATACACGACAATGTTTACTCTCCTTAACTTTATACTATATCCCCTCTTTTAAAAAAAAAAATTGACCCCTAAAGAAAACATTAAAATAAAAAATAAAAAATAAAAAATTTGAGGGCTTATATGCTGTTTGAAAATATAAGTCAAGTTTCTACATTGATTAAGAATGTAGTTAAATGTAATTAATATAAATTTCAAAAAAAAATGTAATTAATATATATATAAAATGTCTAATACGTTTTTTTGACTATATCATATATGTAATAATTGTAAAATAAATAAAAATGATTGAATTGATATAAATTAAGGATAAGATAAAGAAAAATATTCACTAATGCTCCCTTAGTATTGTGAATGATTTGTATTATAGGAACAAAGTAAAAAACTTATATTTTGGAACGAAAGTAGTAATTAAAGGTATTTATGAAAAAGACAAAATAATTGTCGATTTTACCCTTTTTCTTGTAAAAAAAAATATCGATGTTACTTTGTTACTCCGTCCCTTCCTAGTTAATTGTCACAGATGTCAAAAACACATACGAATTAGTATATAGTAAGGAGAGTATTTAATGCTTTGACTTAACATCATAATAATAATAACATCCATAAATATAATTTATGCAATATTGTTTTCAATCTCTTATCCTTTAATAAATAAGGGTAGGTGTATAAAAATACTATAAATAATACTTTGAAAATGTAACTATGAAAGATAATTTTTATTTTTATTTTTAGCAAGTACGACAATTAAATATGAATGGAGGGAGTAATTGATTGTGTACTAACATACGAAAGATTTTATGGTGCAACGGTTTTAGGAAGGTAGTACTAAGTGTCATACATTAAATTATTTCATTTTTACTCGCTTTCACATAATACACTTTTATCTTTGTGAAATTTTAAAAATGAAATATTGCAATGTATGTCACTTTGTACAACTTTTATACAACGGTTGTATTGTAAAATTTGTCCGTAACATACATTTAAAATTTGAAAAATCCAATGGAGAAAACAAAATAAGAATATATCTTTTCAAAAGTTTTATAAAAATGACAAAAATGTAAAATAGAAAAAAATCTCTTCGCAGACCTATTAGAATTGAGATTTAAATAATTTTTTTCTTTAAATCATTATTTTTAAACAGTTAAATTTCTTGATATATAAATTTAAAGAGGATAATTCTTTCATCAAATTTTTTTATATTTTAGTGTTGCTTATTTGATTCATTCGTACTAAATAAGAATGTGTAAACAAGAATGTTTAACATGTTACTAAATAGTAACTAATAGTTGTAAAATAGAATTGTGTACAGAATACTATTATTTGTATTCTTTTAAAAGAAAAATAAAAGAAAAGCATAATACCAGATAGTATTATTATACTCCAATACACATAGTAATAAGCTAGATATTTGTCCAATGGGATGTTGCCAAAAAAAAGAAGGAAAAAGAAGGTGGGAGGGGCGGGCAGGGGAAGTGGGTAATGGATTGATTGATAGTAAATGGGCTGGCAAACATGGTAGGCGTTGATGCCCAAGCCTGTCTGGGAGCAGACTGGCCGCCAGGGTGTGAATGCGTGTGTTTTTTTGTGGAGATGTAGTTTTTTTTTTTTTTTTTTTTTTGAAAATGATATGTGCACTATACATTTGTGTAGTGCATAAACCACTACATATTTGATATTATTGATTAAAGTGATGTGATGTTGATTGTATTGTGTAAAATATTATGGTAGAAAAAACAGTAGATGTATCACTATTTTTTTAATTTTTTTTTAAATTTTTGGGGCAGAGCCGCAGAGGGAGATGTAGTTGAACTACCTTTTCATTTGTTCAGCTGTTTATACTTTTTCATTCAATAATAAAAACAAAAAAATTGAGTCACACTATAAAGGGGAATATGATCCTTGAGGAAATATTCTCTCAAGTATGCATGATCCAACTACACACCCCAAAAGTGTAAAACATCTCGCCATTGATTAACTTTTTCCAAAACTACGTAGTTTAGTTCATTATATGTAAAAACACTAACTTTACCCTTAAGTTACTTGAGAGGATCTTGGTCCCCTTTAAGTTCTTTAATTAGTAGAGTTTTACGAATGAGAAGTAAATTAAGGGTTATGTATTTGAGTGGTCAAGTACGTGAGAAATGGGAAATACTTGAATGAAGAGGGATTTTGAGGTGACATGACGGATGAAACGATCAGAACCACACAGTTTAAAGGCAGAATGAAACTGTGTAATGTCTATGTCTCCACACCGTGTGGAGACACCACACAAGAACCTCCCCTAAGAAATCACTTATACGCTTCTTATCCGTGGCGGATGTACATTCTTTTAAACGGGTGTACGGACCCCGCTACAAAATAAAATTAGTTCAATTCATCTATAAAAAAAATTAACAACACCGTTGAAAGAAAAATTACTCTTAGAAAAAAAATTAGACATAAGAGAAGAAAGCTCCTGCTTCTTATTGATAAGAGAAGTAGACAATTTACGAAATTGAACTTTCATATACGGGTGAATACAAAATTGTCACTACAACATGCCACTATCTATCCACATAGCTATGCCCTCGGGGAGCTACAATTTTTCGATTTGACATATGATGATATCGTGGAGGGCTTGGTTTGATCTGATTTGATGAATATTCTCGAGCTCTGCATTGTATATATGCGAGCCATTGAATAATGAGTAAAAAATGCCTTAAAACAATAAAATGTCTATAAAATGTTTATATATAAAGGCCTTATGATGCTTAAATCTATCTATAAAATCCTTTTGATAGTGATATACCCGAACTGGATTGGGGCCCTGCTTATCTAGATTGGACCTATTTCATAGCCCAATAACATATCTTGGGCCTCAATCTCCTTAGTCCGCAATTCATAAGCCGGATCCTGCCCGCCGTTCGTATGCTGGGTTCACTTCGCAATTCATAAGCCGGATCCTGTCCACCGCGCATAAGCTGGACCCCTTTCCACTCCGTGGCCTCGGATACAGTGGAACCTCCCATATTATCAGGATGACATCAAAACAAGACAGATATGAGTCCGACCAACATATGAGTCCGATGTCCGTCATACTTATCCAGACAGATGGCCGGTCCACTTGTATCTATTTGTATGATTATCTCTAATTATATCCTTTTAATTGTCTTGTCATGAATAGTCAACCGACTTAGTCCTAGCCTATATATATGGGATCACAATGTAATAAGAAAGGATCCAAGAACTAATATACACAGAGCTACTCTGTCAATTTGTCGACTCACTTGTGTTTTCTCTCATAAACATTAGTCCGGCAACCTTGTTCTTGATAGCCACCACCTTCTCTCCGGAGAAATCATATACATACAACCATATATCCACTTATATATTTGTTACCACAAATATGGTATTCACCGCAATATCAGTTGGCTCCGTTACCGGGAAAATCACTATCATTCAGCATCTTTGAAGAGTTTGCCCCACCGCAAATTCGGTCTCACGGCGTCGCCGATGAGGTAACACAGCCTTCTTCGATTCTCCGATCAGCAAAAGCTTTAATTTCCTAGGGTAATCCAGCCTAGAAGTCATCGTTTTCATCATCTCAGCAACAAACTCAGAGCAAGGATCACTGATTTCCGTCCAAGCCGTCTCAACTCGGAGGAACGTCTTCAAAACTCACATACGAGTCCCTCATAAACCCAGGTTGGTGTATACACTCTTGGTCAATTTCAGCTCTTCAAGTAATACAAGAATCGTTTGGTTGTTAAAGTCACCTGGAAAGAAGTATCAGTTTGGGAGTTTGGAAGATATTTTATCAACAAATATCAAGTAAAATATCTGCAAAATATCTTAGTCAAAATGGTTGGCGTGAAAAACATGACACCTGCCACACCGACTAAGTCGGGCAACCAGGGCCCTCCACATGGAGCGAACACGCCGCGTGGAGAAACGAGCAGGAGAGTGTTGTCCGCCAGGGCTGATGCCGGACCGGACATCACACCCGGTATGCAGGCTTATATCAGAGAAAGGACCTGAGTCCGTGAGATACATGAAGTGGCAATCAGAAAGAGTCGCGGGAAAGGTACTGCTGGGGACTCTCGTCCGAATAAGGAGTAGGAAGCAGTCTCAGCAGGGGGAACACCCTTACAACAAAACTCTTATACAATAGCTCTTCACGCGCATATGGATTATGTTGAACAAATGCGCATGGGTAACATGCTACTCATTGCAGAGGGTTTACCGCCTCAACCTGTCAAGAACTTTATCCCCCCATACCAGCACCGACGGAGGTAAAACCCATTGTGAATCCGCAGAAAACAAATCAACCTCAGCGGACAGAGAGAGAAGAAAGCAGTCACGCCACTTCACAACCTAAAGTGGGAAAGAGGTCGGCTTTAGTTCGTCTGGGGCCCGTGGTCGACGATCGCGGTGCAGCCCCAGGGCGACCTAAAAATCCTCGGCAAGTCCGTACCCGAATGGAGGGACTGGGGGAGTCGCAGGCCGAAGAAAGTTACACCCCACTCCCTGCTATCCCAGAAAATCGAGATGAGATGGGTATCATGAAAAAACATATAGAGGAATTACAAAGGGGTAAGGCCGGAACGAAAACTAATCCGACATGGGGTACCAGCGTCCTTCATCCGAACATCTTGAAAGCGGCTCCCAGAGGTGGTACTCACTACCCTAACTTCACCAATTATCACGGAACGACGGATCCTTTGGATTGGCTTTCGGCTTTTGAAAGCAAAATTAGTCTATGCACGCCTAGCAATGAGGCATGGTGTATAGCTTTTGTGGTATCGATGCAAGATAGAGCGGCGTCATGGGTTCGCGGTCTTCCTTCGGGTTTGATCTTATCGTGGGACGATCTGATAAACAAGTTCATAGCTGAGTTCAAGTTAGTAGGGGGACCTAAAAAGACACACATTGACCTTCATGAGGTCCGACAATGTGACAATGAAGGTACCCGAAGCTACTACGAATAGTTTTACAAGGTGTATGAGCTGACAAGGGGTTTAGCGGACAACATTTTAATGAGCAGTTTTGAAACGGGGCTGAATCTCGGTTATTTGAAATCTTATTTTGCTCTTACGCCACCGTCGAATCTCCAAGAAATGTTGAGTTCAATGAGAAATTACATCCCGACGGCGGGTAATGAGGGTTCATCGATGTCCAACAAGGGCAAACAGAGGGCTGAGCGTAGCCCGCCTAGGGATAGTCGCAGGAATCGAGATCGGGATATCAAAAAGCCCGAGAGATTTAAGGATGAGACCTTCACTCCTCTTAGAATCTCATACACTCAGATGCTAAATGAAGTAAGAGACGAACTCCCTGAGCCTTACCCCATGATGCCAGACTCACGTCGCGACACTATCAAGTATTGCGGATATCATAGGGACAAGGGTCATACCGCCGATGAATGCATGCAATTCAAGCAAGCAATAGAGAAACTACTGGCATGCGGAAACCATGATCACTACAAGAAGGATGCCGGGGGACCAGACAGAAAAAACCAACAGGCCCGTCAGTACGACAGACAGATTCGAATGATCACTGAGACTCCTCCCAGCAACAACCAAATCAAAAGCCGCATCGGCTCTATAAATAAACACGTGGAAAATCCAGCTGTCCTGCGTAGGAATGAGCAACCCCTTACTTTTACCCGAAACGAGCTGGTGACTTTCGTGAATGTGGAGGACATATGTCTTTGTGTGTCGGTGGCGGTCAATCGAGCATGCGTCAACAGGGTCATGATTGACACGGGAGCATGTAAGGACATCTTATATTACAATTGCTTCAAAGAGCTAGGGTTCAGCGACTCTAATTTGAGGCCGCATAATGGCACCCTTGAGGGTTTCACCAATCACAGAATACAGGTCAAGGGGGCCATCGACTTAGATGTGCAGATTGGAGATTATGCGCCTTTCCAGACAGAAAAGGTAACATTTCTCATGGTCGATCTCCAATCAAATTACACCATGATAATCGGAACGCAGCATTAAAGCAGTTTCAAATGGTCACTTCTATCCCGCATCAGCGAGCAAAGTTTTACGTTGGGGAAAGGGTCAGAACGTCGATCAGCGAACCCGCAACCATCCTCACCTATATCCATGAAATGAGGACGGGGAACAAAAAAGCCCGCATCGAACAGCCAGAGGACATGGAAAACATTAGCATGATCCAGGTGGTGGGAGAACCCCTACCTGTCAAAGTGGAGTGTGAAACTTTGCAAGTCAGGGATGAGCCCGACTTCACAGCAGAGGATGAGCTGATCGAGGTAATCATTAACGACGAACACCCCGATCAGAAGATCAAGATAAAGGCTCGGCTGAGTCTCCCTGAGAAAGGAATTTTGATTAAATTGCTCAAAGAAAACCTAGATGCATTTACCTGGGTTGTTACGGACATGAGAGGAGATGAGGCCGACGTCGCCCTCCATCATCTCAACGTCGACTCTACCTTTAAGCCGATACAGCAGTGAGCTCGACAGGTCTCAACCGAAAAGGAGGCCGTGGTTAAGGTAGAGGTCGGAAAGCTTCTTCAAGAGGGAATATGCTTCTTGGCTATCAAACGTGGTGATGATGAAAAAACACAATGGCAAGTGGAGAATGTGCGTCGATTTCACGGACATCAACAAAGCCTATCCGAAAGATCCTTATCAGCTTCCGAGGATTGATCGTTTAGTAGACTCTATTGCTGGGTTTGAAACTCCGAGCTTCTTAGACGTACATTCGGGGTATCATCAGGTGCGGATGGCTGAGTCTGACAAAGAAAAAATGGCTTTTAGAGCGGCTGGGGGCCTATACTATTACGAGATGATGCCTTTCGGGTTTAAAAATGCAAGTTCGACTTATCAGAGGATGGTCAACAAAGTTTTTAGTTCGCAGATTGGGAGGAACATGGAAGCTTACATAGAAGATATGGTCGTCAAGTCTACAGGTGACGGTCACGCCGTCGACCTCCAGGACACTTTCAATAATGTCCGCAAGCACTCAATGAAACTCAATCCTGCCAAATGTACATTTGGTGTCCAGGCAGGCAAGTTTCTTGGGTTTATGGTTAGTCGCCGAGGCATCGAGGCTAATCCAGAGAAAATACAAGCTTTGATCGACATGCAGGAACCCACGACCATCAAAGAGGTTCAGAGGCTCAATGGCAGAATCATCGCGTTGGGTCATTTTATCTCAAAATCAGTAGAAAAATGTCTCGCCTTCTTCAAAATACTCAAGGGTGACAAGACCTTTTCATGGAATGCGGAATGCTCATAGGCTTTTCAAGTTTTGAAGGAGTATCTGGGAAGCCACCATTTTTGGTTAGCTCTGTAGAATGAGATGTTTTGTTTTTGTACCTGGCGGCCTTGGACCGGGCTGTTGCCGCCGTTCTTGTCAAGGAGGCCAGAACCCTACAAAATCCAGTTTATTATGTAAGCAAGGCTCTTAGTCCGGTGGAGAGTCGATATTTAAGTTAGCCTACTCGCTTGTTATCGCTGCCTGCAAACTCAGGGGCTATTTTACTTCACACACTATAATTGTCTTAACAGACAGCCCGATGTGTCAAATACTACATAGGCCCGACCTTTCAGGTCACTTGCTTCGATGGACTCTCGGGATCACTGAGTTTGATATACGATATCAGCCAAGGAAAGCCATTAAAGCTCAAGCATTGCCAGATTTCATTGTTGAGACAAGTTTCAGCTCGCCTCAACCAAGTTCGCCTAAACCACTTGGGCCCGCTGCGGCCCCGAACAAACACGATCAATGCTGGCAGCTATATGTTGACGGAGCTTCAAGTCGAAATGGCTGCGGGGCCGGAATTATTCTTGTAACGCCCCATTTCCGGACACCGAGTCCTTATCCGAAAAAAAAACGTTCGGCACATATAAAATAAAATAGATTTCACTTTATACGTAAGCCTCTACTACGTCGTATCGAGTTAAGCAAAACGGAAGCAAAAGACTCGGGTAATTTTTTTTCCAAATAACCAAGAATAGAAACCCAATATCTAAAGATAGAAATGTAACATTTATTACATTGGGAAAAAAACCAAACGTACGAAAAACCTCCAAACGTATACTAAAAGAAATTACAAGGTCTCCAACAAAACTCCAAGTCTAATATAATGAATAAAAACATGAATAAATGAACTCTTCAACTTCGGCGTCCTTAAACGTCGTCATCAAAGTCCTCCTCGAACTCCAGATTTAACTGTTCGTCTTCTCTCCCTCAAACACATAAATAAACATGCATTTGAGGTAAGTACATTGTACATAGTAAGAAGTAGAAGTTACAATTTAATTAGGCTCTTTAACAGTTTTTATTTTAATAATTATCTTTATGAGACCGACTCGATCTAAGGTTCACTCCATGCACATCGACATGTCATGACTATACGTTTCTAGCTTAGCTTATCTTGGTTACGTCATTACTCAAGGACACTATGCATGGCGTTCATCAGCCTGAAGATATACTTGCTAACTAACGGTGATTAGCACCGATTAGCTCCGTGGTCTCCCCGGTATGCGTATAAGTCCGATGAATTTCCTCCACTACCCTTCAGCCTTTTGAGCCAGTAGCGTTGTTCACCTTTAATGAACATATCACATCGCCGATATGAAATAGTGCCTAACCGAGAATAAGTGATGTTTTATCTTTTATTACACTTATGTAATTATTATCCGTTGTTATCTAACCACCTAAGTGTTTTCAAAATAAAACTCACCTTATCAACTCTACTCCCTCACTTAGACAGCAAGACATTACAACCTATCAAGTACACAGACATTGATGAACTCTAGTTCATCAAAGCACAAGCCCTTTCATGCCTTTCCGACGGTCCCAAACTTCAACTCCCTTTAAAAGTACGTCTGGTGCCGGAACCAAACGCATCAGAAACTCAATCGAGGCTTGTTTACGTTTAATTAATGTTATTAGATCATGAAACAACGTTTAAAAATGTACATATAATGGTATTCAATTATCGGAAACTGAATTTCCGAAAAAAATTTCAAATTAAAAGATTTACATTTTTTTTTAGTTATAGATAGTATATACTCTCTATCATTTTTCTTAAAATTAATTGTTTCTTGGCCCCATTCAGTGAAATAAAAAAATTTATTATTCCTTTTGCACGAACAAAGAATTTCATTATATCCTTTTTACTTTTAAGTGTTCTATTTTATCTGGTATTTTGTAGGGATAAAAAGGAATACACAGATAGAATCCAAAACAAACATATCTTAAAATATCTTATTTATCAAAACAAAGGCAATGTGCGCACATTCCAGGGGAATGTGTGCACATTGGGCGAAAATTACATTCAGCCCGGCCAGTGTGTGCCCATTCCAGGGGAATATGCGCACACTCCAGAACCTGTCCCCATTCAGCCTTGGAAATGTGCGCACACTAAGCGCACAAAACTCTCTAAACATGTTTTTATGCATGTTTTCGATCTCTACTCAAATCCAAACATGTTCAACATCAAAATACTCAGAAAAATAACAGAAAAGATGACTTTTATATACCATAACATCCCTAAATCCTTAGGCAACACGAAGGTATGCTTTCTAACATAAAATCATATCAAACCTTAACATAAAACCTAATAAACCATTAATTAACTTGTAAGAAGATCCTCTTACCTTAGCAAGAAAAATTTCAAATCTTCAACTCCGAAATTATGCAGCAAAATAGAGCCTTTTACAAAACCACCTAGATGATCAATCCCAAAACGAATTAGAATCGATCAAAGGCTCCTAAAATGATCAAACTACGGTTCTACGAACAAAAGATCACCATAAACGATCAAAACAACCCTTAGGGCGAAATTCATACCTTAGCCAAAGCTTCAACTTTCTTGGGTTGAAACGATGCTCTCCTTACGACGATTCCGATGCTTCTCTCGAAACTGAAATCCGATAACGAACGACTGAGAAATTGAAGAAAGTCTTTAGGCCTCTTTCTAATGCTTCAGAGTTTTTCTTCTTTTACGTAAAAGCAAATTTCTGAATTGTAGTTAGGTTAAGGGGATTTAATTTTCTTAAATACAAAATTCCCAAATTATAACCTAATTACCTTTTCCCTAATTACCCTTTTTAATTAAGGAAAAGAAATCTGAATTTCCCTTAAAATATACCTATATATTTCGGCCATACATACAGATATTTAAGTAAATACTTAAACTCCGAATAAAAGGAACTGAACCCAATATTTCGTTTTCGCAATATGACACGTCTGCCCTTTCCCGAAAATCGGAATATTACATTCTTTCCCCCTTAAAAGGAGTTTCGTCCTCGAAACTAGAACATACCTGGTAAGTCCATAAAATCTGGGAACTCGCTGATCATATCGTCTTCAACTTCCCAAGTTGCCTCCTCGGGTGAATGATTGATCCATTGCACCAAAACCAAAGAGATCAACCGTCTCTTAATCATCTTTTCCTCCCGGTCCAAAATTCTGATCGGTTTCTCATCATACGTAAGATTATCCTGAAGAACTTCCGGATCAACTGTGGTTTCAACATCACTTTTCGACAAACACTTCTTCAACATCGATACATGAAAGACATTATGGACTTTTGACATTGACTCTGGTAACTTAAGCTTATAAGCCAATGGTCCAACTCTTTCCAGAATCTCAAATGGTCCAACATACCTTGGACTTAGCTTTCCCTTTTGTTCAAAACGTTTAACTCCCTTCATCGGTGAAGCTCGCAGATAAACTCTCCCACCGACTTCAAACTCGAGAGGCATTCTTCTAACATCCGCCCAACTCTTCTGTCTATCTTGTGCTGCCCTCAGATTCTTCTTAACCAACTGAACTCTTTCTTTTGCTTGTTCAACCAACTCCGGCACGGTGACTTTTCTTTCCCCGACTTCATCCCAAAATAGCGGCGTTCTACATCTTCTTCCATACAAAGCTTCAAACGGTGGTATACCTATACTTGCGTGGTAACTGTTGTTATAGGCAAACTCCGCTACAGGTAGGTAATCATCCCATGATCCGCCTACTTCCAAAACATAGGCTCTCAACTGTTAGGAAATCACTAGTTTAACGCAGCGGAATTTAAAATTTGATTTCCTTTTCTAGATCGTTCTTCGTTTAATGCAATAAACACGTTAAGTAGTTTGACGGTTATACCTTAGATGATCTACAAGATCGTCGCTTTGACCGCCAACGGAGAGTAGTTCAATGCGCAAGCCGTCCACGCGTCCGGCCTCTATCGCTAATCCACACGAACCCCTCGCCGGAATCCTCCTTGGATTGCTATCGGAAAAACTCCGGCTGCTAGACCGGACCTTTTCTTCCCTCACAAACTCACTATGGAGAGCTCTCTATTTTACACAAGAATTATGAACTCTTGCAATTGTGTTGTACAAAAGAGCTTGACACCCACTTCCTTTTTATAGAGGAAGTGGCGCCCCATATGTAGTGTGGAGGAGAAGAAAACCTTTTTCTAATAAAATAAGGAAAATCAATTAGATTGATTTATCTCTTTAATTATAATTTATTCTGTCAATATCATATATTGATTATAATTATCTTATTACCATAAATCTATTTTTCCAAAATCAATTAATATCCTATATTAATATTATGGCAATATTTATTAATTAAAGTGCACAATCCAAGTGTATCTTGTACACTCAAAAGTGGCGCCCCATATCCCAAAAGATTGACTTCCGGAATATTCTTTAATTAATCTAATTTATGTATATAATTAATATCTTGTATTTTATTTATTCATAATAAATAAATACCACTATATTAATTTACCACTATAACCTTTATAGTCTGTAGATAAACTTTCCTTATTTGGTTATCAACTATAACCGCATTTTAATCCGACTCGATGTTCATATGTGTGTGACCCGATAGGCTTCCGAATATGTTGGCCGTAGACACAAAGTGCAATTTACTAAAATGCCCTTCATACCTAACGATCACGGGATAGCGTCTAGCAACACACCGTGACCCCCAATCAAGGAAGAGTCAAAAGCAATGACTACTACCTTTCATGTGAAACGATTGCATCGTAACTTACAATCCTATCGCTATAATAATATCCATACGATCGTATCTCGAGTGTCAATACATTGACGATCGTATCTTATAATCTGGATATCATGCTCTCTCGAATAACACATTTACTCCCACTTTGCAAAGATTCTCGAGAGCTAGACATTCCTTATAAGAAGGCCATTTCGGATATTCAATCCCAATCATAGGATACGCGATTCCCGGACGACCAATCATGTATACTCCGCGATGCTTCAATATCATACCCAATCACTACCGCATGATCGCCCGTGGTTAGGAGAAATCTCAATAGTGTCAAAGCATGACAATCCACACCGTGATGCCATGAAGACTCCGGTCAAAAGGATAATTACACAACCGCCACATAGTGTGACACTTAATGTAAGTGGAGTCGATCCTAACGTCGCATTCTCTAATACACGCCCACGTCATACCCAAGTGTCCCTACACTTCGATGAGACGAGATCTATCCCTACCTTCTAAAAGATAGAAGACATCCAATACGTGCTAGTCCGATTATATCATCAATGTCCCATTTGATAATATGTAAGACTAGAGACATTTAAGTACCAACCTTGTTATAGTGATTAGAGATCTCATCAACCATAATCACTATCATGGTTTCTCTATCACAGATTGATACTAGGGACGTTACTATATATATACAACAAATAATATGAAGATAAACAATATATAATAACATAAGTGCTTTTATTAATCATAATAAAGTTATTACATGAACTAAATAGATCAGAAATGACCCGACCCGGTCGGATCCGGTCCGACCCGATTGGGTTTAGGACACCTTTCCAACAATCTCCCACTTGGCCTAAAGCCAATCACCCATATGCCTAAGCCCGTGCAAGTGAACATGTTTCTCATGCTTAGCTTGAGACAATGCCTTGGTTAACGGATCAGCTATGTTATCATCCGTGTGGACTTTCTCTATCTTTACATCTCCTCTATCTACTATCTCTCTAATCAAGTGATAGCGCCGTAGCACATGTTTGGACCTTCGATGAGACCTTGGTTCCTTTGATCGAGATATCGCCTCCATTATTATCACAAAGATGCAGGTACTGGACCTTCAATGGAGGGAACCACACCAAGTTCAGTAATGAACTTCTTCATCCAAACTGCTTCCTTTGCCGCCTCCGAGGCTGCTATGTATTCGGCTTCCGTTGTAGAATCTGCAGTAGTCTCCTGCTTGAACTCTTCCACCACCGCCTCCGCCGTTAAGCGTGAAAACAAATCCAGATCTGTGACTTAAAGTCATCCTTGTCAGTTTGGAAACTGGCATCTGTGTAACCTCGTAATACTAAATCATCATTCCCGAAAACCAGGAACATATCCTAAATACGCCTCAAGTACTTAAGGATATTCTTGACAACAATCCAGGTGACCATCACCTGGATTGGACGAGTACCTACTAGTCATACTAAGAGGGTGCGAGGCGTGCTGGTCTTGTGCATAACATGGCATACATGATCGACCCGATTGCCGGGCATAAGGGACTTTACTCATTTGTGCCCTTTCCTCCTCTCGTCTTAGGACTCATTCCTTGGGGCAGTAGACCCCATGTGACATGGGCAAAGCAATCCTTTCTTGGGCGCTCCATGCTTTGAATCTCTTCAAAGATCTTGTCTATGTAGGTGGATTACGACGGACCAAGCAACCTTTTAGATCTATCTCTATAGATCTTTATTCCCGAAATATAAGTTGCCTCACCCAAGTCCTTCATAGAGAAGTTCTTGGATAACCAAGCTTTGACTGATTGTAACATAGGCACATCATTCCCTATGAGCGATATGTCATCCACATAAAGCACTAGGAACACAATGGCACTCCCACTAACCTTCTTGTAAACACAGGGCTCATCTTCGTTCTTGATGAAATCAAACTGCTTTGATTATCTCATCAAAGCGAAGATTCCAACTCCGAAGCTTGCTTTAATCCATAAATGGATCTTTGCGCTTTACACACCATCCTGGCGTCATTGGTTGTGAAACCCTCAAGCCGTGTCATATACACTTCCTCGCATGTGTTCCGTTAAGGAAAGCATTTCACATCCATTTGCCGATTTCGTAATCATGGTATCTTTGCAATAGCAAGCAAAATTCTAATGGATTTTAACATGGCAACAAAGCGAGAAGGTTTCATCATAGTCAACTCCTTGTCTTTGCTTATAACCTTTTGCCACCAACCTAGCCTTGTAGGTGGTCACGTTATCGTCCATGTCGGTCTTTCTCTTAAAGACCCATTTACACCCTATGGGAACTATTCCTCAAAGCGGATCAACTAAGTTCCAAACTTGGTTGTCCTTCATGGATTCCATCTCGTAATTCATGGCTTCAAGCCATTTCTCTTTGTCGTGCCTTAATAGCACCTCCTCATAAGTTCTAGGTCCTCATCTTCCATGAGATACACGCCAGTGTACCTATCGGGTCCACGGCGTTCCTCGGTGGATCTTCGAGGTGTTATTGTGTCTCACGGTAGGGGTGGCGCCACATTTGTATGTGGTGTCTCCTCTACTTCCATCAACGGATCATTATCCGTAAGTGGTTCTCGAATTTCTTCAAGATCAATCTTACTCCCACCGACCCTATCCGTAATAAACTCTTTCTCCGTAAAGTGGCCGATCCTGGCAACAAACACCTTTTGTTCCTCGGGGTGGTAAAATTGGTACCCTTTGGTTTCTAGGATAACCCACAAACAGACATTTGTCGATCTAGGTTCCAGCTTTGTCGGCATGGTTCGTTTCACATAAATCTGGACATCCCCAAGGTTTCATGTAACCTAGTGTTGGTTTCTTCCTTTTGAACACTTCATAGGAGTGGACTCAACCGTCTTTGATGGAACTCGGTTCGATGTATAGATGCGGTTTCTAGAGCATACCCCAAAACGATTTTGGAAGAATCAAGATAGCTCATCATGGAACGTACCATGTCTAACAAAGTACGATTCCTCCTCTCGGATATGCCATTCATTTGTATGGCGTCCCTGAGGGGTCCATTCAGTAGAATCCCATTCTCCTTTAAATAACTTTGAAACTCTCCATCTAGGTATTCTCCACCTCGATCGGATCGAAGTGTTTTGATTTCTTTACCTAGTTGTTTCTCCACTTCACTTCGAATTCTTTGAACTTTTCAAGGCTTCGACTTATACTTCATTAAGTATATATAACCATAGCGCGAATGGTCATCAATGAAAGTGATAAAATAAGAGTATCCTCCTTTGGCTTGAATTGACATTGGGCCACACACATCGGTATGTATAAGCTCAAGCAATTCATTGGATCTTATCCTTTGCCACTAAAAGGTGACTTTGTCATCTTGCCAAGTAAACAAGCTTCGCATGTATCAAACGATTCAGAATCGAATTGATCCAACATTCCATCTTTATGGAGTTTGGAAATGCGATTCTTATTTATATGGCCAAGTCTACAATGCCATAAGTAGGATTCATTCAAGTCATTTATTTTGGCTTTCTTGTTATTTATATTAAGTACATCAACATTCATATCTAATATGTAGAGACCATCGCTAAGTATGCCAAGATTATAAAAAAGATTCCATCACGTGAAAAAGAACAACATTTATTCTCAAACGTAAAAGAAAATCCATCAACATCTAATGCGAGAATAGAAATAATGCTCTTCGTAAGCGCAGGAACAAAATAACATTATTGAGTTCTAGTACTAGCCCACTGGGCAATGAAAGAAAATAAACTCCTATGGCCGGTAGCAAAGAACACTTGCTCCATTTCCAACGCGTAGGTCCACCTCTCCTTTCCTCGGATCTCTAGTTCTTCTTAGTGCCTCGCATATTCGTACAAATATGAGAACCACAACCAAAGATCTAATACCCAAAGGGTTAGACTTAGAAGAAGTAATGTTGATCTCAATCATAAATATACACGAAGTCGAAGCATCGTAATGCTTCTTCTTGGTACTCAAGAAGCCCTTGCGCTTTCTCCTCCAATGTCCGGTCTCACCGCAATGGAAGCAAGCATCCTTGGATTTGTCTTTTGCTATCTTAGGCGTTGGCTTAGTGTGCACCTTTTCGCCTTCTTGGACTTTTTTCTGGCTTTTGCCTTGCCCTTGCTCAAGTGACCAAAGAACACTTGCTTTCCTTCCCTACAAAGGCCTTCAAAGTAGCTTTCAACATGTTCAATAACTCCGCTAGGAGCAATCTATCTTGTTCATGTGATAGTTCATCACAAATCGAGAATGAGTCGGTAGAGATTGCGAAATCAAGTCAATACTCAACTCGCTCCAACTTGTGGCCCGACTTTCCCAAGCCTCTCTATGTACCCGATCATTTTAAGCACGTGTGACCCCACAAAGATCCCGGATGCCATCTTACAACTAAACAGGGCCTTCGAGACCTCGTACTTCTCTCAGTCTAGACCGAGAAGCGTAAAGTTCCTTCAGGTGGACCATGATAGAGTAGGCGTCCATAGACTCATGTCAAGTTCTGCGAGTTCGGTGTCATAGAAGCAAGCATGATACATGTAGCATCGATCGCTGTCGAAAGGTTGCTTGTTGTACTTCTCGACAACATCTGCGGCCGAACCCTCGGCGGGCTTTTCCGGTAGGGCCTCGCCCAAGACATAGCCAATCTTCTCGTGCCTCAAAACGATTTTGAGGTTTCTTTCCCAATCGAGAAAATTAGTTTCGCTCAAGCTTGTTATCGATGATAAAACGAAGGTTCAATTTGTTTGACATTTTCTACAACAATAAATAAAAGATAGAATAAGTAAAGCTCATGTATAAAAACCTAAATTTGCACTAAGAAATTTATAAGGTTTTTACTCCCACTAGCCAACTATTCCCTATTGGCTTTCAAGAATTTTAATTAATTCTTTAGTGGCTGGGACCCTATCTAGTTGCCTTAATCCCCGACGGTGGTCGATCAATCTCGGCAATTTCGAAAGGTAGGTACTCCACGGTCGCATCGCATGCGACTCCCAGTGGCTGACTAGTCAACTCTTTGACGTCTCACATCTCTATGTGATAGTCAACCCCTTGTCTCTAAAGTCAGACGGCCCTGACGGTGGCCAATCACCGAAAGACTTTAGTCGAGTCATAACCCAATATTCATGAGATCTCGTGACGATCATGTCTCAATAATAACGATATGCCCGTGGTAGGTCAACTCCCGACGGTGGTCGATCAGTTGGATCCGAACAAAGGCTCTTCACCGTCATTATAATATTGGGAGACAATTTTGGCTCGATTTTTGGCGTGGGAATAATTTTAAATTAATTCACTTAATTAATTTGGTTTAATTATGGTCTCATCTACTATGTGCATATTACTACGATATCATATAAAGTAAAACATACACAACATTCCATGCGCATAAAATAACCGGTATGATCATGGACTTTTCCTAGTGCGGTTTCGAATACAAACCGAGCGAAAACCGCTGGTCACAAACTAAGGGTATCTGCAACCGCCAATAGGATCTTTATTGCTGTACGCCAATGGGTTCTTTATTTCTCCTTGGTCTCGAACTTCTTGCTCCATTCTTGTTACATAATAAATAATTACACCCGCCGCACACGGGGGGGAACTCAGGGAATGGGATAAATGCAAAAAGTAAACTAGGTCACGTTCTTCATAACGCTGCTAGGACAATTTTTCAAAACCAACATAAAGAAAACATTCCCATCTATCCTATTGGTCGAGAGTCAGCGATCAATCGGGTCATATAATCACATTATATCTACACATCTAATCCATACAATTTTATCTTATGAAAAAGATTAAATTCTAATTTTAACTACTACTACTCATGCGTCTTTATTTTATCACATCAAATAATTAAATAACTTTTAATTAATTATATGATTTAACCGAAAATTAAAATTAACATTTAATTTTAAATCGATTTCAATTTTAATTAAATTTGAACTATTCAAAATAAAATTAAAATTATAAAGTCTCCTATTTGTTTCATTTCCAAAACTAAATTTAGCTTAGGCACGCTTGCTTTTCCAAAATCAAAATTTTGGAAGTAGCTTGCTTTGCAGCTCATTCCAAATCAAATATTTGGAAAGGCTGAAGCTACTCCAAATCAAATATTTGGAAAGGCCAAATTATTTTAGTCTGGCTCAGCCACTTCCAAAATCAAAATTTTGGAGTAGTGGCTGTGCTAAGCTATTCCAAATCAAATATTTGGAAAGGGCTGAGCTTATTCCAAATCAAATATTTGGAAAGGCCAAATAATTTTGGTTTAGGCACGCCACTTTCCAAAATCAAAATTTTGGAAGTGGCTTGAAACAAGCCTATTCCAAATCAAAAATTTGGAAAGGGCTGGCCTATTCCAAATCAAAATTTGGAAGGCCAATGTCCCATATGGTTTCCCAATGGTCCAAACTATTTGAACCATTGGTTGGCCATATAACACAACTAAACAAACGAGATATCTATGCACAATAAAAATATCACAAAACGAAAGGGTTGATCTCCCCAATGGAAGAGGAGAGCCGACGGACGACAAAGGCCACCGCCACCGCCGCCGCCGCCGCCGCCCGAGGATGGGGCGCCACCATCGGCCGACCCCCATGAACCCTATATTTTTTTTTTTTTTTAACGTTTCGCGATTTAAATCTTGCATCTATCGATTAAATACTACGCATTTAAATTATGCTTATTGCTTAAGCTCAAGTCCGCTCTCGATACCACCGTTAGAAATCACTAGTTTAACGCAAATGAATTTAAAATTTGATTTCCTTTTCTAGATCGTTCTTCGTTTAATACAATAAACACGTTAAGTAGTTTGACGGTTATACCTTAGATGATCTACAAGATCGTCGCTTTGACCGCCAACGGAGAGTAGTTCAATCGCGCAAGCCGTCCACGCGTCCGGCCTCTATCGCTAATCCACACGAACCCTCGCCGAATCCTCCTTGATTGCTATCGGAAAAACTCCGGTCGCTAGATCGACCTTTTCTTCCTCACAAACTCACTATGGAGAGCTCTCTATTTTACACAAGAATTATGAACTCTTGCAATTGTGTTGTACAAAAGAGCTTGACACCCACTTCCTTTTATAGAGGAAGTGGCGCCATATGTAGTGTGGAGGAGAAGAAAACTTTTTCTAATAAAATAAGGAAAATCAATTAGATTGATTTATCTCTTTAATTATAATTTATTCTGTCAATATCATATATTGATTATAATTATCTTATTACCATAAATCTATTTTTCCAAAATCAATTAATATCCTATATTAATATTATGGCAATATTTATTAATTAAAGTGCACAATCCAAGTGTATCTTGTACACTCAAAGTGGCGCCCATATCCCAAAAAAAGATTGACTTCCGAATATTCTTTAATTAATCTAATTTATGTATATAATTAATATCTTGTATTTTATTTATTCATAATAAATAAATACCACCATATTAATTTACCACTATAACCTTTATAGTCTGAGATAAACTTTCCTTATTTGGTTATCAACTATAACCGCATTTTAATCCGACTCGATGTTCATATGTGTGTGACCCGATAGGCTTCGAATATGTTGGCCGTAGACACAAAGTGCAATTTACTAAAATGCCCTTCATACCTAACGATCACGGGATAGCGTCTAGCAACACACCGTGACCCCAATCAACGGAAGAGTCAAAAGCAATGACTACTACCTTTCATGTGAAACAGTTACCGTGTAACTTACAATCCTATCGCTATAATAATATCCATACGATCGTATCTCGAGTGTCAATACATTGACGATCGTATCTTATAATCTGGATATCATGCTCTCTCGAATAACACATTTACTCCCACTTTGCAAAGATTCTCGAGAGCTAGACATTCCTTATAAGAAGGCCATTTCGATATTCAATCCCAATCATAGGATACGCGATTCCCGGACGACCAATCATGTATACTCCGCGATGCTTCAATATCATACCCAATCACTACCGCATGATCGCCCCGTGGTTGGAGAAATCTCAATAGTGTCAAAGCATGACACACCGTGATGCCATGAAGACTCCGGTCAAAAGGATAATTACACAACCGCCACATAGTGTGACACTTAATGTAAGTGGGTCGGTCCTAACGTCGCATTCTCTAATACACGCCCACGTCACCCCAAGTGTCCCTACACTTCGATAGACGAGATCTATCCCTACCTTCTAAAAGATAGAAGACATCCAATACGTGCTAGTCCGATTATATCATCAATGTCCCATTTGATAATATGTAAGACTAGAGACATTTAAGTACCAACCTTGTTATAGTGATTAGAGATCTCATCAACCATAATCACTATCATGGTTTCTCTATCACAGATTGATATTAGGGACGTTACTATATATATACAACAAATAATATGAAGATAAACAATATGTAATAACATAAGTGATTTTATTAATCATAATAAAGTTATTACATGAACTAAATAGACTGTAAATGACCCGACCCGGTCGGATCCGGTCCGACCCGATTGGGTTTAGGACACCTTTCCAACATCAACATGTCTTCAAGCGTTTGGATGGTTCTTTCTGACTGTCCATCTGTCTGAGGATGAAAGGCCGTACTCATATCCAACCTCGTACCAAAAGCTTGCTGCAAACCTTTCCAAAACTGATTAATGAACCGACTATCTTGATCTGAGACTATAGAGATAGGTACTCCGTGTAACTTCACTATATTATCCAAGTATAGTGTGGTCATCTTCTTCAAGGGCGGTAAGAAATGATCGGATATGGTCAATCTATCCACGATCACCCAAATCGCATCATGTCCGCCTCTTGTCTTCGGTAAACCGGTGATGAAATCTGTTGTGATCTTATCCCATTTCCATTTAGGGATATCCAATGGCTTAAGCATTCCTCCTGGTCTTCTATGCTCTGCTTTAACTTTTTGACAAATGTCACATTCCACTACGAACTTATCTATTTCCACTTTCATCGAGGGCCATCAAAACTTTTCTTTCAAGTCTCTGTACATTTTAGTAGCTCCTGGATGAACTGCAAAAGCAATCCTATGTGCCTCTTCCATAACACTTTGCCTTAGATCACCAACATTAGGCACACATAACCGATCCTGGTACCAAAGGTTCCCATTCTTGTCTAAAACATATACCACTGTTGGCTTTTCTCTTACAACTCGCTTCAAATCAACAAAAACTGGATCTTCATCTTGCTTTTCCCGTATATCATCTATCAACTCGGATCTTCCTAACAACGGCGCCACAAACTATCTATCTTCGATCTGATTAAAACCCCGGATTTTCAGCCCATCTAACTTCTGTGCCACAACTTTGACGCTTGAAACTGCTAACACTGGTTTTCTGCTCAAAGCATCGGCCACTATATTCGCTTTACCTGGATGGTACTGAATATCCAAGTCGTAATCCTTTACGAACTCTAGCCATCTTCTTTGCCTCATATTTAGATTTTCATGAGTTAAGAAGTACTTCAAACTTTTATGATCGGTGAAGATCCTAGCCTTAACTCCATACAAGTAGTGCCTCCAAATCTTTAGGGCAAACACTACCGCTGCCAACTCTAGATCATGTGTTGGGTAATTCTTTTCATTTACTTTCAACTGTCTGGATGCATAGGCAATGACTTTTCCTTCTTGTATCAACACACAACCTACCCTTGTCCTGAAGCATCAGTATACACTTCATAATTATCAAAGATCTCCGGAACTGCCAAAACTGGGCTGTAGTCAACTTCTCCTTCAAAGTCTGGAAAGCCTCTTCACACTCGCTGGTCCACTCGAACTTCACATTCTTTTGAGTGAGCCGGGTATGTGGTGTAGCTATCTTTGAGAAGCCTTGTACAAATTTCCTATAATTGCCTGCCAAACTGAAAAAACTTCTAACCTCAGAAACTGTAGTCGGTCTGGACCACTTCTCAACTGCTTCAATCATTGCCGGATCAACCTTAATGCCATCTCCAGAAATGACATGAACCAAGAAACTAACTTGATCCAACCAAAAGTCACACTTTGAGAACTTAGCATACAACTGGTTCCTCTTCAAAGCATACAACACTATCCTTAAGTGTTCTCCATATTCTTTCTCATCCTTTGAGTATACGAGGATGTCATCTATGAACACAATCACAAATTTATCCAGGTAAGGCATGAAAACACGCTGCATTAAATCCATAAATGCAGACGGGGCATTAGTGAGTCCAAAAGGCATAACCAAGAACTCATAATGTCCATACCCCGTACTGAAAGCCGTCTTCGGTATATCTGCTACCTTGATCTTCAGTTGGTGATAACCGGACCTAAGATCAATCTTGGAAAACACTCTCTTGCCTTGCAACTGATTAAACAAATCATCAATCCTTGGTAAAGGATACTTATTCTTGATGGTAAGATTGTTCAAGGCTCTTTAGTCTATACACATCCTCATACTACCATCATTTTCTTAACGAACAGAACTGGGGCTCTCCAAGGCGAAGTGTTAGGCTGAATTATATTCCTTTCAAGCATATCCTTAAGTTGGGCCTTCAACTCTTTCAATTCAGCCGGTGCCATTCTATAAGGTGCCTTAGCAACTGGTGCCGCTCCGGGTACCAACTTGATCTCAAACTCTATTTCTCTATCCGGCATGTTTCCCGGTAACTCTTCCGGAAACACTTCTGGGTACTCTTTCACTACAGGGGTTTCGTCTAGCTTAGGCTTCACTTGCTCCACATCCACTGCGTACAACAAATAGCCTTCACAACCCTTCTGACATGCTCTTATCGCCTTAACAGCTGAAATTATCAGATGACGCTTCTTACTAGGCTTGTATACATTACCTTGATAAGTCTTAGCTGATTTCCGGGGTACTTTAAAGGTCACTCTCTTTTCCCTACAATCCAAGTGAACATAATTCTCGGATAGCCAATCTATTCCAAGAATTACATCGAAATCCAAAACCGTAAAGTCACTCTAACACCGATATGCTCCTACTCGCACATCCACTTGAGGCATCAACTTTGCTACCTTAGTTACCTTCCCTAAAGGTGTTGTTATTTCCAAGGTGTTTCTTAAGGTTTCCATTGGTAAGTTAAGCTTCTTAGCTACCTTAGTTGACACAAAGGTGTTAGACGCTCCCGTATCAAATAATGCCGTAACTGCTAAGTTGTCTAATATTATCTTACCCGAGATAACACTATCATCCGGCTCTGCATACTCTGCATTCACGGTGAAAACTCGAATTGGCCGACTCGGGCAGCCTTTCCAGCTTCCTTGATTTTGAGTTCCTATCAACGTCATTAACGACTGAAAGCTTGTCCTTGAAGGTCTCAGCTTCCAAGACCTTGTTTAACATTCAGTCATGTTTCTTGGTGTACTTCCAAACCTTCCCGCTTAGACCTCACGGGACAAACCATTCTTGAACAACTGAAACTGCACTATTCCACTTCTACTCGGTGCATTCCTCACCGGAAGGTACTCCCTTATGTTTACAATCCATGTAGACAAAATTCTTGGATAGCCGACCTATACCAAGAATTACACCATGATTCGTAGAATTCCAAACTATAGGGTCCATTTCATTTTCTTTTTTAATGGTAAACTCCAACACGATCATCAACATCTTCTAGATGAATCATAACTACTAGACCCCCATCTTGAACCAAACCACTAGCTTCTTGCTGGGCCCTAGAACTTCCGATTCCAAACTTATCAACACGAGTATCTCTGAGGTTACCTACCATTCTGAAGGATCAAGAAGCATCGGAATGTTTCTATGTGGTCTAAAGAGATCTATCTTAAGGAAGGAAGCCTAAAGGACGCTTCGCTCTGATACCAACTGTAACGCCTCGTTCCTGAACACCGAGTCCTATCTGTAAAAAGAACGTTCGGCACGTATAAAATAAAATAGATTTCACTTTATACGTAAGCCTCTACTACGTCGTATCGAGTTAAGCAAAATGGAAGCAAAAGACTCGGGTAAATTTTTTTTTTCCAAATTACCAAGAATAGAAACCCAATATCTAAAGATAGAAATGTAACATTTATTACATTGGGAAAAGAAACCAAACGTACGAAAAACCTTCAAACGTATACTAAAAGAAATTACAAGGTCTCCAACAAAACTCCAAGTCTAATATAATGAATAATAACATGAATAAATGAACTCTTCAACTTCGCCGTCCTTAAACGTCGTCATCAAAATCCGCCTCGAACTCCAGATTTTCCTGTTCGTCTTCTCTCCCCCAAACACATAAATAAACATGCATTTGAGGTAAGTACATTGTACATAGTAAGAAGTAGAAGCTACAATTTAATTAGGCTCTTTAACAGTTTTTATTTTAATAATTATCTTTATGAGACCGACTCGATCTAAGGTTCACTCAATGCCCATCGACATGTCATGACTATAGGTTTCTAGCTTAGCTTATCTTGATTACGTCATTACTCAAGGACACTACGCATGGCTTTCATCAGCCTGAAGATATACTTCCTAACTAACATTGATTAGCACCGATTAGCTCCGGGGTCTCCCCGGTATGCGTATAAGTCCGATGAATTTCCTCCACTACCCTTCAGCCTTTTGAGCTAGTAGCGTTGTTCACCTTTTATGAACATATCACATCGCCGATATGAACTTGATAAGAGGAATTTTTTTTGCAATCCGGTTAATCAAGTAAAAACTCGAAACCTTAGCAAAATCTACTTTCTAACCGGCAGTGGACCGGATCGATTGTAGGTAGTGCTTGAGAGTCCGAGGTCGAACCCACAGAGATTGGCTTTGAGTACCACAAATGGCTTAGCACTCGCCTCAGTCAACTAAAAAAATAGGGCGTTATACTATTGCGTAAAAGAAAGATTATACTAATCGGTTTCTTTTACGTTTAACGGAGGTATGGCCGAACTATGATCCAGGGAGCTAATTTACTCTCAAAACGACTATCTCGGGGGAGTTTCCTATCTTAACTGTCCAACGAGTAAAGCCTAAGGTTGAAAACCCGTATCGAAAAAGAACTCAACGCCTAGGGTGTCAACACTGAACACGGTAGTGTCAAACTACCTTTTAAGCCTTAACTTCTACGGTCCCGAAACCCCGGTTCCCACACCTAGCCGCAACATACATTTATAAGCTATGGTGTGTGAGATAACGAACTAGGTTGTCAAGCTAATTCATTTTTTTGTTTGAGCAAGTTTCGTGATGCAAATTACCCGTTAAAACGTTTAACTACGCGCTAAACTACCCCCCGAGTTCATCCTCCTGAGAGCGTTTTACCCGCCTTCACATAATTCGGCCATACAAGGAACTTAGCTACTCATAATATGATTAAAGCGAGGAACAATAAGAGAAATCATTACAAGAACGATAAAGAGATAAGAATTCATACCGAACTTATTGAAGAAATAATGATCCAAACAAAACCGTAGCCAAAGAATCAATTTATGACAATCAAACTGTAAAAATCTAATGTTGTGATGTAGATAGTGTTGTAGGAAATCGAAAGACGATCGAAACGGTTTATGGAACTTAATCGTACGCTTCCGTATGAGGGAGATCGCCCCAAAACGGCCAAAGGTGTTCCAAATCGTCAAAAACTCTCGTATGAAATCGTTTGAGCTACTATTTATACTTTAGGGCGAATTTAGGCTATCCGTACGGATTGGAAATGTGTCCGTACGGACAGTTCAGGTTCTTGTCCGTACGGATGGGCCATGGTCCGTACGGATAATTCTCTGTATTCATTTCCAATTTCTGCCTTCAGCTCGCTCCGTTTCCGACAGCTCTGCAGTAAAACCTTCATAAATTCTTCGTCCAAGCTCCGATTGAGGTGATTAAAATTGCATTGGAAAGCTCTTGAAATTATCTACAACTTTGATGAAGAAGTCAGATCCTGAAAATGCCTCCATACTGGTTGAATATGTATCTGAAGGGGATTGAGGGGTTGAGCCCCGAACTCTAGTTTCTCTTTTCTTCACTTTTCTCCTCCCCTTGATCATTCTCATCACCAAATATCACCTTCCGGGTCACCAGATCACCTAAACCCTGAAATATTGTGCAAAGAACATACCAGACGATATCCCGGGGGTAAAAGTGTCCGAATAGGGCCAAATATCGATAAAAAGAGGGGCTTTCCGACTATTTGTCGTTTTCACTCCCCGTGCATTATTCTCACGATAAAGCTCTAAAAAAAGGCCTAAACCACCCAAAAATATGCTAGAAATGTGATAACCGTGGGTTAAACCGCACATAAATGTATAGTAAAGTTGGTTCCCGTCAATTTCCTCCACTACCCTTCAGCCTTTTGAGCTAGTAGCGTTGTTCACCTTTTATGAACATATCACATCGCCGATATGAAATAGTGCCTAACCGAGAATAAGTAATGTTTTATCTTTTACTACACTTATGTAATTATTATCCGTTGTTATCTAACCACCTAAGCGTTTTCAAAATAAAACTCACCTTATCAACTCTACTCCTCACTTGCATAGCAAATTTAAAATTACAACCTATCAAGTACACAGACATTGATGAACTCTAGTTCATCAAAGCACAAGCCCTTTCATGTCTTTCCGACGGTCCCGGACTTCAACTCCCTTTAAGAGTACGTTCGCTGCCAGAACCAAACGCATCAGAAACTCAATCGAGGCTTGTTTACGTTTAATTAATGTTATTAGATCATGAAACAACGTTTAAAATCCTCATAGCTTAAAATAGCTTATTTATCAAAACAGGGGGCAATGTGCGCACATTCCAGGGCAATGTGCGCACAAATTACATTCAGCCCGGCCAGTGTGTGCACATTCCAGGGGAGTGTGTGCACATTCCAAAATTACATTCAGCCCGGCCAGTGTGTGCACATTCCAGGGGAATGTGCGCACACTCCAGAACATGTCCATATTCAGCCTTGGAAATGTGCGCACACTGCTAGTCAATGTGCGCACACTAAGCGCACAAAACTCTCTAAACACGCTTTTATGCACTTTTTCGATCTCTACTCAAATCCAAACATGTTCAACATCAAAATACTCAGAAAAATAGCAGAAAAATATGACTTTTATCTACCATAACAACCCTTAGGCAACACGAAGTTATGATTTCTAATATAAAATCATATCAAACCTTAACATAAAACCTAATAAACCATAAATAACTTGTAGCAAAACAGAGCCCTTTACACAACCACCTAGATGATCAATCCCAAAACGAATTAGAATCGATCAAAGGCTCCTAAAACGATCAAACTACGGTTCTATGAACAAAAGATCACCATAACTGATCAAAACAGCCCTTAGGGCGAAATTCATTCCTTAGCCAAAGCTTCAACTTTCTTGGGTTGAAACGATGCTCTTCTTACGACGATTCCGATGCTTCTCTCGAAACTGAAATCCGATAACGAACGACTGAGAAATTAAAGAAAGTCTCTAGGCCTCTTTCTAATGCTTCAGAGCTTTTCTTCTTTTATGTAAAAGCAAATTTCTAAATTGTAATTAGGTTAAGGGGATTTAATTTTCTTGAATAAAAAATTCCAAAATTATAACCTAATTACCCTTTTTAATTAAGGAAAAGAAATCTGAATTTCCCTTAAAATATACCTATATATTTCGGCCATACATACAGATATTTAAGTAAATACTTAAACTCCGAATAAAAGGAACATAACCCAATATTTCGTTTTCACAAAATGACACGTTTTCCCTATCCCAAAAATCGGAATATTACAATTCTGATGGAGCCCGGGACAACAGAGGAAATCGGAAAAGCTCTAAGGTTCGAGTTCCCGGCCACGAATAATCAAGCCGAGTATGAGGCGGTTATAGCCGGACTTAAGCTTGCAAAAAAGTTAAAAGTGGAAAATGTTGAAGTCTACTGTGATTCTCAGCTCATCGTCATCCAAATCTCTGGGGACTATGAGACGCGTTGCGGCATCCTCGAAAAATACGGTGAGATTGTCCGACAATTGAGATCTGACTTCAACTATTGTGAATTTATCAGAGTTCGAAGAGAGTATAACGAGCGGGCAGATTATCTCTCTACGCTATCTCTTGAGGAGGAAATTGCAGATCATTCAATAATGATAGAGTATCTTGTTGTACCCAGCGTCAAAATAACAGAAATCATGGAGATTGATCCACCAACGCCGACTCCGTGTTGGATTGATGAAATTCAAGCTTATATAGAAGTGGGCACCATGCCCGCTGAGGCAGATAAATCTCGCGCCCTCAGGAAAAAAACGGCCAGATACGTCGTACACGACGGGACGCTTTACATGAGGTCCGCCACTAAACCTTTATTGAGATGTGTCCGAAAGGAGGAAAGCAAGAAAATACTCGTGGAGCTCCACCAAGGATTGTGCAGGGGCCATCCCACTAGCCATTCCTTGGCCCAAAAGGTTATCATAGCGGGGTATTATTAGCCGACAATCCTTAAGGATTCGGAGAAGCTAGTCGGAGAATGTCCAGAGTGCCAGAAACATGCGGACATCCCAAGACTGCCATCGGTTGAACAGGGCATTGTGGTCGCACCTTGGCCTTTCAACATGTGGAGACTCGACCTCATCGGACCCTTCCCATCAGGAAGGGGTGAATGCAAAGTTATCATAGTGGTTGTGGATTATTTCACAAAATGGATCGAGGCCAAGCCTTTTGTTATGATAGGAGCAAAGGATGCGGTTTACTTTCTACACGATCATATATGGTCTTGTTACGGTATCCCGCGGGCAGTGGTGTCAGACCACGGACCGTAGTTCAGGAAGGAATTCTCCAGTTTTTGCGAGGAGTACAAGGTCAAACACTGGCAGTCATCCGTGGCCTATCCCCAAAGCAATAGCCAAGCTGAGGCAGGCAATAAACAGATAATCAAGATGCTCAAAAAGAGCGTAAGTGAGAAAGCCAAAGCAGGCGGTTGGGTCGACGAGTTGCCCGCAATACTATGGGCACTCCGCACCACAATGAAAACACCCACCGGAGAAACACCGTTTGCTCTAACTTACGGATCGGAGGCCGTGACTCCTATTGAAATGGCCCTCCCAAGTATCAGGGTCACTCTACACGACCCAACGGACAAACTACTCAACAGGCAGATCGACCTAGACCTAGCGGAAGAAAATAGGATAACAACGTATCATCGGTTCGTAAACTACAAGCAGACCGCTAAGCGACAGCACGACAAACAAATCCGCGACCAATCCTTCATGGTCGGCGACTTCGTTCTACGAAATAGGAAGGCCACCGGTCTTGAGCCCGATAAAGGCAAGCTTAGAGCGAATTGGGAAGGCCATTACCAGGTCAAAAGAGAGATCAAGAAAGGGACTTATGTCCTCAAGAACCAACAGGGTTTCGAACTCAACAGACCGTGGCATGCAGACAACCTTAAAAGGTACTATATGTAACAATCGGCTAGGGTTATGGCTATCCTCTCGTTTACGATGGGAGTAGTTAGGCTTTATTACTTGTAACTTTCACTCACCTAGCGGGGTGAGGCGAACTTAATAAAGCCCGGTTTTGCATTTATCTTTTAGCGAACGTGTTATCATATCCGTCAAATGTGTCCGCTGTACATATGTGCGATTTTCGACAAAACTTTCAACAAGGACTTCGGATTCATCACAGACTTTGTTAAAAGGGGCCATGTTTTGGAAAATTTCAAACACACGCGATCAGACAAGTTATATACCCGCAAGTTCACAGCTACGACTCTCATCTGAAACAAAGGGGCATATTATGGAGAATTTGTCATGCCATAATCGGACAAGTTTACCACTCCGAGCCTTATCTGAAACAGGGGGGCCATACCCCAAAAAAATTCTTAAGATTGCGAACGTGCGGTTATTTCAGATAAGTCCGCCCGTTTTGAGCTCCGCACATTATCTCAAACAAGGGGGCCGGACTCCGGAAAAACTTTAGTTACAAGTGGGCAGTTATTTCATATAAGTCCGTCCGCTTTCCACTCCGCACCTTATCTAAAACAAAGGGGGCCGGAGGCCACTATATCGGACATGCGAAGGATTGAACTCGATATATTCAATAAATTCGAGTAAAATAAAAACACAAAGGCGAGCACAAAAGAAACTTCATACATTTAGGAAATGAAGGAAATGTTATTACAAATAAAGCAAAGTGCGGAATAAAGAAAAGTTATACAATGCGAAATCAAAATATTGTTTATACAAGGCAGAAACAAGTTCAAAATAAGTTCAAGAATCTTCTGGCCGCATATCCTCATCGCCGACGTTCTCAGCACTAAGGGAAGGATGCAACATATTATCAGCATTGGCATCCGACTCTGTCTGCTCGACTTGCGCTTCATCCTCGGCCGGTCTCCGGGTTGCACGGAGCACTAACTCCCTGAGGTTCTCCTCTTCAACAGGGGGTACCTCCCAACCAGCAGCATAGGTCTGCAGTTCGATCTCGGAGAAGGGGATCTGCAGGAGGAAACCCCTTAAATGGTCAGAAAATGGAGCGGTGAGGATCCAGTCTCGCAAGGTCTCGAGGTCCGGAACGTCGCCACCCCGAGCCCACGTACACCTGGCGATATGATAAAAGCCTTGATCATATCCTATCAGGAAATTCTCACCCACAGCGGCCTTCCTTGCAACCTCTATCTGGGCCTAGACTCTGGAACTCAACTCCGCCAGTGGCGGACCCAGAATGTTTTTTCAGCGGGGTCCGTAAATATTTAACACACTAAATAATTTTTTTCACGGGGTTCGAATACTTTTCTATAGGTAAAATGTAGAGTATTTTTATTTTTAGCGGGGTCCGTGGACCCCCTTTACTATAACCTAGATCCGCCCCTGCTGCCAGCTGCTTCTTCAGATCAACGTTTACTTCTTGTTCGGCTTTCCAGTGGGCTCTGGCCTCATTAATCCGCTGCAGCATATCTTCCATAGGCTGAGCATCCGCTCTATCTCTCTCCCTAAGTTCAGCATTAAACTTCTCTAGGCGCTCGGAGTTCTTTTGAGCCTCTCGTTGCATCTTCTTCGCTTCAGCGACCTGCTTCTTCAGACCGTCACTCTCAGTGAGCTGCTTCTTCAGATCATCAACTTCAGCCAGCTAGTTCTTTAGTTCGGCATTTTCGGCTTCGGCAGCACCAATCCTTACCCGCAGATCGTCCCCAACCACTCTGGCGGCGTTCAATGTCACGGTAGCGTCTGAGCTCAATGCTATTGTGCTTGTGTAATCGTTTATGAACTGAAGGAGACCGGTGCCGACCTGCAAAAACAAAACATGAGCAGACGGACTAAAAAAACAAAAAGCAAAAATAAAACAAGGAAAGAGAGGGTGTTTACCATGCTCACTGTGGCCCCATACAAACCCCATAGATCCTCGATGTTCTGAAGAAAGGTACGACGATGATCGGTCTGATCCGCCAACATAATCGTGTTCGCGTTGCCGCGGCCAATCTCCAACTGAACTGGATTAGGAAGGCTCCACCTCAAATGCCTCAGCGGGGCCACATCAGAGATCCCTCTAGAAATTGTGATTGCCTTAGTCATGTCAATGGGTTGCAGACGCATGAACTCCCTGTCTAGCCAGACCGTAGGGTGACCCTCAGGCCCAACAAGCAAATCAGCACGAGGCACCATTGCAGTTGTGCCTGCCAGAGAGGATTTGTCGGGTGGAGATTTGCCTTTATCAAAGGGTTTGCCTTTATCAGCAGCATCCTTCTTTTGAGCATCAACTCTGGTTTTTTGGGTGGTGGAGCCTCCTGCTCGCCATCCCTACCCCCAGCGGGGTCGATCTCCTCAACAACAGCTCTCTTCTTCTTGTCGCCAGCCGGAGGCTTAGTCAGAACTGTCTGCTTTAGAGTTTTGCCCGCGGCTTTGCCTGCCGCCAGTTTTGATGAGGGCTGGGTCATTTTCCTCACCTTAGATCTGGAAGCACTTGCCGCAGCAACCCGGATGTCGACCATATGGAGTGTAGTCTTAACTCCCATCAACTCAGCGGCCCTCTTCTCTTCGCCCGCTGCCTTCCTAGCGCCCAGCAAGATACGCTATGCCAAAGCATCCATAGTACCTGCAGGAGACAATGCTTATCAAACAGCAACCAATATAATAGGAGGAGCAAAAATGAAAGAGCAGTCAATCAAAATAGAAAATAACAAGTAAGAATCGTACTCGGAGCCCGTATTGAAGGATTGCTAAAACAGAATTTACATAAGGAGGGCATGCATTTTCCGAAGTGGCATTCCCCGTGCCAATCGGGGTCAGTGGGCAATGGTTCGACCACCACCAAGGGATCCCCAAACCCTGCTCTGGAGAGTCCTGCCCTTCTAAGATAGGGTTCACCGACATCCAAGATAAGCCTCCAGTTAAAGGCCCGGGCTTGCTCCTGTCCTTTACGGGTATACCCGAGCAACTCCTTGAGCTCGGCTATAAACCCGCCGTCAGCCTCCTGAGTTTTGATACCCTTCAAGTGATCGGTCTTAACCGAGTTTGCAGAGAGCTTTTTGAACGGCCATCCTATTCGAGACTCGACTTTTATACATCTCTTGTCCCAGTCCGTCACTTTATCGAGAAGATCGAATAGAAGTCGAGGTCTGCCACTGCTCGATCTGCTCCGTGGTTGAATCTGCCCGGCATCACCCTTTCTGTTGAAGCCGTATAAATAAAGTTGCGCCGCCATCGGCGGCTCGTGACCACTAAGCCGACTTATTATGATAAAGGACATCACCACCCGGACTACCCCCATGCTCATGTCGCAAGGCATAACCTTCAATTCTTCCATGAATTTAATGAAGAACGGGTCAAATGGCAGCCTAAGCCTGGCAACTAAGTGGTCGTAATGCAACCACAGATAATCATCCTCATCTCGACCGCAAGTCCGCGACATGTTCACCGCACCCATGCTGGCAAACCGGTAATCATCCGGAATATCAAAGGCGGTCAACACCGAGGTGTAATCAGTCCGATCTCGAAACTCCCTCCATCGAGCTATGAGATTGCTATCAGCACGTTTTTGGTCCGCCAGCTCCATCTCAACAGCGATTGACCTCTTTTTGGGTGGACTCGTTTTGAGGCACGAGAAGATTGACTATGTCTTGGACGAGGCCCTACCGGAAAAGCCCGCTGAGGGTTCGGCTGCAGATGCTGTCGAGAAGTACAACAAGCAATCGCTCGACAAGATCGATGCTACATGTATCATGCTTGCTTCTATGACACATGAACTGCAGAAACAACATGAGTCTATGGACGCCTACTCAATCATGGTCCACCTGAAGGAACTCTATGCTTCTCAGTCTCTTCTTTTTCTCGGGCTCATCAGATGCGACCGTTTTCCTAGACGCTACCGTTTTCTCGGATACCGCGGACCTCTTTGACACTCTGGTCCTTTTCAATCCTACGACTTGTTGAACTCTGCATCTCGAGCACCTGCCAACTGAGGCATAACTTTATGGTAGGCATTAAGAAGCTTGTTGATTTTCCTTTAGTCGTCATTATCGACCTCGCCCCTGGCAGCTCCCTCGCCGATTACCTCGACTTCCTCAGCCTCCTCAGATTTGACTTCGATGGCCTCTTCTTCTTCCTCGTCCGTTCCTTCCTCGTCACTTGTGTCGACCTCCTCCATGTCGACCTCCTCCGAGCCATAGCCGGCAGTAGCGCAGACCTTTTCGTCTGACGGGGTATCTACTGACGACATCCTGGAAAAGTGACAGGGCAAGGTGGATCAGTTAATCACCTAGACATAAAAGTAGGGCCGAGGTGAGAGCAATCACACCCAGACACCTCGCCCCTCTGTTTTCCCTAACGATCAACCCTGAAAAACCCCTATCAACCCAGAAAAAAAACCCCAAGCAAAATTAATTAACCATGGCAACAGCCTGGGTGTCAATCTATCGATAAGTTTCTGGGAAAAGGGCACAAGTATATCGAATCACAAAGGGGTGAATTTATGATTCACAATCAGAGAAACCCTAATTTTTAAACACGATTCTTACCACATACAGTTTTCTAGCCATAGGAATAAGCAAAATCGAAGCAAGAAAGCAATAAAACCATATGAAGTCATACATGATTGAATGAAATGGGGATGAAAGATGTTGTCTTTTGCCTGAGATTGTTTGCTTGCCGGAACTGCTTAGTGTCGCCGGAATCCTCTTGCTTTACTTGCCGGAATATATCTCATAAAAGGGAAAGTGTAAGAGTGAGGGAGGAAACCCATATTTATAGACGAAAAATGGAGGGAGGCGTCGTTTGAAATTCAAAATTCAAACGCAATTATTGCCAAGAACGGTTACCGATTCCTCTCAGCCAATCAGAAGAGAGGACGCTTCACATCAAACATCGTGTCAATTAATGCAGCCGACATGACGTTTCGTGAACCCACACAACTATTACAACCTCAACTGCTCTGGCCTACGGAATCTACGGCCTCTACTCAACACAGCTTACGGCCTCAGCTCAAAAGGGCTTGCGGCCTCAACTCAAAATGGCTTACGGCCACCTAAACCTGTTCGGTTTATAAGCACGGTATCTAAGCCCGATAGAGCGTTATCGGCATGCAAGCCCGATAGTCAGTATCGGCATTTAAGCCTGTCCGCTACAAAGAACAACATACGATCGGTAATTCGCTACATGATAAAACACTGATTCAAGCCCGATTAACAGTATCGGCATACAAGCCCGATAGTCAGTATCGGCATCTAAGCCTGTTCGCTGCAATGCACAACATATGTCAGTAATTTGCAACGTAATGTCAACACTGATTTGAGCCCGATAACCATTATCGGCATCTCTCTATCACGAACGACAACATGAGGGTGCGGTTCTCTACCGCTTCTTTGAGCTCTACTCTCCGCATCGGCGGGCAGGGCAGGCACAGAGTAGGGGGCCATTGATATACCCGAACTGGATTGGGGCCATGCTCATCTAGATTGGGCCTATTTCATAGCCCAATAATAGATCTTGGGCCTCCATCCCCTTAGTCCGCAATTTATAAGCCGGATCCTGCCCGCCGTTCGTATGCCGGGTTCACTCCACAATTCATAAGCCGGATCCTGTCCGCCGCGCATAAGCCGGATCATGTCCGCCGCGCATAAGCCGGACCCCTTTCCACTCCGAGGCCTCGGATACAGTGAAACCTCCCATATTATCAGGATGACATCAAGACAAGGCAGATATGAGTCCGACCAATATATGAGTCCGCTGTCCGCCATACTTATCCAGACAGCTGGCCGGTCCACTTGTATCTATTTGTATGATTATCTCTAATTATATCCTTTTAATTGTCTTATCATGAATAGTCAACCGACTTAGTCCTAGCCTATATATATGGGATCACAATGTAATAAGAAAAGATCCAAGAACTAATATACACAGAGCTACTCTGTCAATTTGTTGACTCATTTGTGTTTTCTCTCATAAACATTAGTCCGGCAGCCTTGTTCTTGATAGCCACCACCTTCTCTCCGGAGAAATCATATACATACAATCATATATCCACTTATATATCTATTACCGCAAATCTGGTATTCACCGCAATATCAGATAGCTTAAGTCATTTTTTTTTCCCACAAGGAAACGAAAGCTTTCATTAGATCAAATTAAGTGTTACAAAGCCAAAATGGAATAGAGTTATGCCAATATATCCCAACATCCGAGCGGAACGAGAAAGCAGCAAGATTGTGTGCCATCTTGTTACTCTCACGTTCCGTGTACAAGACACAACAACGTTCAAACTTACTAGCTAACAACTTAATATCATCTAAGACTATAAAATCATCAAATTTGGAGGGTTTTGAACTATTACAATCGCTTTACCAAGGTTAGACAATCAAACAACAAACTATATTTTTTAGCCCCATCGCTAAGCATCTACTCATACACCATCGTAAGGCTTGAGCCTCAGCAGCCAGAGCCGAGCTGCATTGCGAATTTGGAGAAACCCAGGCCTCAAAAACTGCACCATTCTCCTCGAGAAGAACTGCACCATATCCCGCAAGACCAGAATCCGGCTTCCAGGCTGCATCGACAAAGGCTCGCACCTCCACAGAATGGGCGTCCTCGCGCTGCAAGACAGGAGAGGAAGAAAAATGATCAGGTATAGCCCTCTCCTCATTAAGTCATTAAACAATAGAAAGTTTACATATGCTTTAAATACGTAAAAGATAGTGTACATGATGCAACGAGCATTGGAGGTTTAGATACCCTCTTATTTGTGGGCATCGAGTATGTAACTGAATTCTATCAAGTTCGTGATCTATGTAGAATCAGTGTGGACGCATGAGAAAATATGATTTACAATTTACAGGATGCGTTACATAAACGTGATGTTGGGAATATAACGCGTGTGAAGTGTTTTACAATGTGTGTAGACATAGAATCAATCTTTTAATTAACGACAGAAATTATGAAACAAATACAAGTTAATTAGTAAAAAATAACCTCAAAAATACGTGAGTTATAAAATCAGATTCAGATTACAAACAGTATTAAAAGCAAAGACGGATTAACCAAAATAGATCATATTAATTGCTACAGAAATGGTGCGGGGGAAAAGCAGAAAAAATAAATAACGATCAAATAATTCATGATGTGAGTGTATTCATTCTATCCTTAAGACAATATTGTTCCGATCAGATGGTCATGATTGTAGCAACTATCTTCCGAGATACAACGACTTTTGTCTCGAGTTTAGCGGCACTTCAAAAACTCGAGTTCTGGTGAATTTTTAGATGATCCGACTTCTCTTCGACACGACATAAGAACGATGTATGCATAATGTTTGTAGTCGATAAGATAATAAAATTTGATGTCCTATTCTCAATCAAAATAGGACATTATATAGTGGAGAGAATGAGTATTAACCATTTTTCCAAGACAATTAGGCCGACGTAATTAATCATTAACTAGCCGACTTAATTAAGTCGGTTTAACCCCTAAAACAGTAAGTCGGTTTAATTAGTTAGCCGACTTATTTATCACGCTCACGCATGTCACCACTTGTTGATCATTCAAGAACCATATGAATCGTCTTAATTATAGGTAAATAAAATTATATTTTTGTTTAATTTCATAAAGAAATTTTATCCAAAAAATTAAGGGGGAATGAGGGAGAAGTGCAGAAATATTTCATCAATTGAGTAGAAGGACAGTTTTTTGAAACTTTTGCATAAAGCGACAAAACTATTTATTCATTGTCGAAATTCACTTGTGTTCAAATTCACTGCTTTAAATTCATTGACGAAATTCATTTATCGAAATTTCACTAATTTTCAAAATTCATCGTCGAAATTCACTAATTTTCGGGATTCATCATCGAATTCAATGATTTCGGGATTCACTCTGAGATTCACCGATTTTCGGGATTCACTGTTTGTCATCTCGCTATAAAAAAATTATGCGAATTGTCTCTTCTCCCTATAAAAAATATGTAGTTGTCCTGTTACTTAAAAATATTTCAGATTGTGTCCTTATCCCTAATTTTCCAAAAAATTAATAGTAAATTTCAACTCCACACGAACCGAGCCGAGCCGGCCAGACGGCGGCACATAGCTATAATGACCTTTAAATCTGTTCAACTCATCTCTCGTATACATTTTTTTTCCAACTTTTGCATTAATTTCTTATTTATCCGATATTTGAATCGAGTGATTTAAAAGTCAGTCATCAATTACTTAATAAATAGTATTTTATATATGATATCATAAGCTCTCGGTGATACACATCGTAGCCTATATATTCGAAATTAGCGCTAAAATTGAATGTTCGTCATTTAATCAAAACCCATTTCAAACTTACAGTGACATCCAATAATGAGTATTGTGACATACCCCACCCCCACCCCCACCCCACCCCCAATCCCACTTGGATGTCCAATTTATAAGAATCATTAAAAGTTTTTGCTTAACCTCATACGCTCAACAAACAACACTTTTGATCTAACAGATTGAATAAGTGATCGACAGTTTCTCGTAACTTAATTGTTCTTTTTGAACTATGATCTTGGGATATATTTTTGCAATCAAAACCTGAATTCTACATTTCCGAAAAAAAAAAAAAAACCTGAATTCTTAACGACAGAAACACACAGCCTAAATAGAAGGTGGAAGGACAATGATACTACACTTCCCACATTGGTGGCAAGCAATACCTACAAAAGTGTTTTTGAAGAGAGGTGTTTCTTCAAATGTAGTCAAAAATGATTGCAACAAAGTCTTGCTTTTCACTCCAAAATTGTTTGCACTTTTCCTCCTATAAATGTATGTGCACTTTGCTTCTAGTCCAAAAGAAGGAAGAAAAAAAAAGAAGTGCAAATACAGATAAAAGTTAAAAGAGAATGGCATTGGCATGCTTTGAAAGAGCATCACCTGCATTGAAGGAGGTTCTCCTTAAGATATACAAGTGAATATATTACCTTTCTTATATATACTTCTCTCCCTCTCTTATCCTTTTGTTTAACTTTCATTACTATATATGGTAATATTGTTATCTTCATATGGGAGAAATATCAAATTTACTGTAAAAATTAAGACGAATTCATACTGATAATAAATAATATACATACATATATGTTTGTATTGGGGCAGGACAAAAAGACCAGTGGACATTGATTATTACTTGCATGAGTTTGGATCAGTGGAGTACCATGTCCAGGTATATATAACCACTTCCAATCTGTGATTTATCAACAAAAAAAAAAGGGTAACTAAATATATTATGCACATATATATGTATATACAGGTTTCTGCCTCAGACTCAGACTGCATATACTTATCAGTATCAACTCCAATTCTTTATCAAGATGTCCTGCTTTCTGATGGGCTACCGCGATATACGAAAGAGATGATAAAAGCAATATGTCCTGAGGAGATTGATATTGTCGAACCACCTAGAGACGGATACCGGTTGACATTAAAGATTTCTTTTTCAAGAATTCCACATAATAAAGGTCGTTAATTATATATAATTTCTTAATTACATGCATGATGCATCATCATCATTGTCTATCTTTTCCTGTTAGAAAATTGGTTATTGATAAAGTTGGCGAAAAATGGTAATTAGCAGATGTGATGAAGATGATCACAAGCATTGCCTCAATACAAGGTGTTATCCTAAGTTCACAGTTGAAGGATATGTTGGTGAATGCTAATTCACTGGATGTTTCTCGAGGAATGTACCGACCGTTGAAACTCGTCTACCACCCGAGAGATCCTTTCTTTATCATTAAACAGGTATTTTATGAACGTGTGACCCCATGCGTTTTAAAGAAAACACGGATGTTGTAATAGCAACCGCTGATTTGATTAGTTAAGATTGTTCCCACAGATGTATTATAGTATATATATATATATATCTGTGTGCATGCAGATGCAGTGCAGCTAACTAACTAATTCATTTATAGAAAACGTGCCTAATATATTGTTTGACAGCCGGAGAAAATCACTGCAGTGTTCCCCATGCGTTTTAAAGAAAACACGGATGTTGTAATAGCAACGGCTTTCTTTCAGGTAGTACAATAATTAAGTTCAATAATAAAAAAAGAAAAAGGCGGCTTATGGCTTATGGATCATGATCTCTAGCTAAACAGATGTTGGAAAACTTTAGGAATTGATGGATGTGAGAAGCTCGAGAGCGTATTCTAAAGCACCCCATTGTATGTGGTCTCCAATCCCACCACCAGAACTAAGGGGAGAGACAATTGAAGATTTGAGCACAAATGGAGGATTTGTATCTTTTGGTAAGTACGGCCCTAGTACGTACTATCTCGATCCAACGGCTCAATGATCGATGGGACTTGCAGTTTGATCGAGGATACTCACTCACTCACTCACACATTGAAATTTATGACTTCCTTTTAATTTGTGGATTATGATGCAGATATTCATCAGTACCACGTTGAAGGCAGGATGTTAGAAAAAACTGTTTGGAATATACTAAACTTCTATGCGTTTGTGAAATTTCACATAAAGGTAAATTCCATGAATATTCATGAGCTATATATATTCTATGGCCATTATATATTATCACAATCAATTGACCCATAACTACATCTACATGTATGTATGTACCCAACGGAACAGAGCACCCGAAGTTTCATACAACGAAGAATGAGGACGCGAATTCACAACTTAACTGAGGTATATATGCATGCTTTATACACAGTGTACAAATTCTATTCTTGTTAGTTATTATGGATAAACTAGTTTGGTTCTCTTGATTATCTATCTATATATAATCATGCCTTCTACTTTTAATTTTTCTTCTGCAGATTCTGTATCCAGTAGACAAGGACAAAGAAGTGATATCTCAAAAGAAAGTACAAGGTCTGATTATTCACTACAAACTGAAGAAAGTAAAAGAAAAAATAGATAGAAAAAAAATTTATTCTTCACTTACTCACAAACACATTGAACACAAATAATTACAAGATAATATTAAATCAATAATGAAACACAAATCAATCGATAAGTCGGCCTATTGGCCCAATATCTCACTCTGATCAATATAGTAAAAATGTATTGTATCGTTTCTGGTAACAATTTTATTGTTTAGAGAAAGGCTAATAATTCTATTTACCAAACATTTGTATGTATGATTGCAGGACTTAAAAGTATCAAGAGACTTGTAAGCTCCTCAAAGTCCAAAGTAGTGAAACACAAGCATACTTTGATCCAAAAGGTCAAACGACTTCGTTCTAGATTAAAGATTCATTGGTTCAGCAGTCAGATTCGCAACCATTGTTTGAAGTGCACAACATTCCCTTCTAAGAAAAGATATGAAAGACTAGATTAGATTAGATCCTCAGAATCGGATCTAGCTAGCTTACTGAGAACTGGTGTTCGATTATCATCCTTGTCCTCAATATAATAAAACTTCTTTTTTTCCGGTTCTCCTATTAAAAAGAGAGAGAGAAAGAAAGATTAGATTAGATCATGTTTTAAGCCTGAAATGTAAACGTTGCTATAGCGACTACTGATTAAATAATTCGATTAGGTGAGTTATTTTTCTCAAGAATTCGAGTCTTAAGCTTTAGATGAATTATTCTCGTCTTGCGTGTTTTGTTGTTTTTTAGATAAGTTATCCCCGACCCGTGGGGTCCTATATCTTTATATAGTATGCCCCCCCCCCCCCCCCCTACCCCCCCAAAGATAATGAATAAAATAAACTCATGTCAATTATACTACCTTTGAAGAAAGCGGAAAATTTGTTTAATACCATTTCAATGCTGTTTTGTAGGAAATGAACTAATTCTTACCAATAATTTATTGTAAATGATATATCTGGTTGAGTGATGTTAGCAAGATACATTAATGCACCAATCGATCTTTTAACGTTCAGATCAAAAGATATATTTATTATTATAATTAAACATGAGACATTTAAATTATAGGAAATAGACGCATGTCCTTTTTATCCAATAAAAAATTTCACTATCATATTTATGTATTTCTAGTTTTAGGTTATACTTCTACTTTTTAACAATATAAAGCTTCATAATTATTCAAACAAAGTCCCAGAGATATGGGAACGAATTTGGACCATTGATATTGCCCTCACCGTTTCCTCATCAGGAAAATACTTGTATGGTGTCTCCACACATATGGATACACCGTATGGTTCAATATGAACCACACGGTTTCATTTCGTGTGGAGACATCGTGTGGTTCATTGGTTCAATATTACCACACAGTTTCATTTTATATTTAAACTGTGTGGTTCTGATCGTTTCACCTGTATTGAACCACATAGTTTCATTTTATATTTAAACTGTGTGTTTCTGATCATTTCACCTGTCACTTTACATTAAAATCTTCTTTCCACACAAGTATTTTCCCATCAAGAAGCATCACTCATTATGCCATATCGTATCCAATAAAATATACGGTAGTGCTACATACACTACATTTACCTCCACTACATCATCCACAACATCATCCACACCACACATTTAGTCAGGACCCACAAAAAAAAAACATTTCTCTCTCCAATCTGTGGACAGGATCATCCACTACATCATCCACTACACATTTGTGTAGTTGACATAGCATTTTCCTAAAATATAATGCAAGTCGATCAAATATTAACACACACAAAAAAAAATGATGCGTATATAATACATTATAAAATAATAATAATCATGACATAATATACTACTACTATCTAACGTTACTCTAGCAAATATGGACCGTGTGGCTGAAACGATCAGAACCACACAGTTTAAATATAAAATGAAACTTTGTGGTTTAATACAGGTAAAACGATCAGAACCACACAGTTTAAATATAAATTGAAACTGTAGCTGTGAGTGCTCCACACGATGTCTCCACACGTGTGAAGACACCACACAAATATTTCCCACCATAGAGGCTGTCATAATCAAATTAATGATACAGACCATAAAAAGGACGCGTTGGTCAAAGAGATAATAAAGTTGCGAGAGCACTTAACTAAACTAATCATTACCATTAGGAGTACAAAAACATGTAATTGGGGTGAAATTTTAAAATACTACCGTTGTAGGAAAGATTTTATGCGCACATTCCCTGACACCGAAGTCTTATCCTGAATCGAACGTTCGGCAAGCATAATATTAAATAAATAATATTACACGTAGTTCTCTACTACGTCAGATCAAATAAAAGAAACTAATTTAAAAGACTGGGTATTTTTCAAATAACCAAGAATAGAAATAAAGAACTAAAGAGAAATGTATTATTATTACATTCGAAATGAAACCAACGAATCCAAATCTTTACGAATTCCAACATACTAACAAAGAAACTACAAAATTCAATAATAATCCAAGTCTAAGGCATAATTGAAATAAATGATAAACAAGGTTTTTTCAACTCCGCGTCATCAAACGTCATCATCGAAGTCCTCCTCAAAGTCTTGACTAACTGTTCGCCTTCTCTCCCCAAACACATAAATAAACACGATTTGATGTAAATGACATTTGTATCTGAAGTAAGTAAGTAGGTTTACAATTCAACTAAAGTTATTATTAAAGATGTTATCTTAATGAGACCGACTCAATTTAGGGCTCATTCCACGCTCATCGACACGCCATAACTATATCGCTTTAGATTTTAATTTATCTTTGTTACATCATTACTCAATGACACAATGCATGGTGAAAATAAGCAAGATATCCACTAAATATACACCGCTGAGCCTCCGTGATAATCTCCAGCATTATCACTTATAAACTCGAAAATTAAATAATTACGATGATAAAAATCGAAGATAAAATGTGAGAATGTATTTCTTCCTCATGAGCATATCATTTAAGATTGAGATTGAGAAACAAGTACGGTTTTTTTTAGTCTATTGTTTTTAAATATTTATATTTTTCAATATATAATTCCAAAAGTAATAATTTTTCTTCCCCAATTTTTTTATTTATATTTTCGTGCTTTTTGTTTTAAACTCACAATTACCATAATATTGTTCGATATTCACTATTGAAATGAAGAAAATGATATCGAATTAGGCCTTAAAACCAAAAAAATTGAAAATTTTGGTGAAAATTTATCATTTTGAATATCTAAATCAATAAATACAAATGCTTGAAAATTAGGTTAATATTGAGAGTAAGTAATAGAGAAAGGTAGCCGGTGTTTTATTTTTAAATGTCATTTAACTTATAAATTATAGAGAAATTGTCCGCCCCTGTAAACCATGTTATTTCGTCTTGTTTTTTAAAAAATATTTTGAAACGTGTCATATTTGCTAATGACATGAAAGTTGTGAAAATTAATAGAGGATTTGGTCAAATAAGGACTCTAAAATACATTTTAACATGAATATAGATTTAGTAAGATAGAAAATGTGATGTATTTCATCATAGATAGAGATTACAAAAAAAAACTAGATAAATGTAGCTATCTGAAATTGTAAAAGAAATATTGTAGTAGTATTTAAAATTGTAAATATATATACTTTATTAAGAGTATTCGATGAAACTATTTTTATATGAACTTTAAAAAGAATAATAATAATAATAATAATAATAATAATAACCAACCCTTTTATTGATTGAGATGGGGATCAATTTTATCTACAAGAATGCAAAACGTAAGATATTCAAAGTTAGCAGTAGAATGTTCTTTAATTATCATCTAGAGGACCACTACTTGGATTATTCAACCCACCAGTCCACAGGAAACTGGACATGCTGTGGGAAGAAGTAACAAAAATGACACTCATAAATAAATAAATAATACTATTGAATTAAAATCATTATTATAAAGAAAGAAAGAAAGTAAATGGGGTTAAGATAGTCATTGTTTGATTAAGAGTGGCTTATCTCAATAACTTTTTATGTGTAAGGGAGGGAGCAATCACCTTATCCATTTAATCTATTCTTGAGGCCAAGAATATTAAAAACCCTTTTTGATTTGTCAAATATATATATATATATATATATATATATATATATATATATATATATATATATATATATATGGCTGCATTTCATTTTCATCACCCTTAATTTACATCCTTCATAAAAGCTATTTCAAAAGTCTTTGGGGTATTGCTTTTAGCAAACAATATTCTTGCAATAATGGTTTTATATCCACTCATAACTTTTATGATGATGATGAAACTATGGCTCCAATGAGAATCTGTGGCTGCTAACTATAAAAATATAATACATATATTCTTACATAAAATACACAATTTATCCACACTAGACACATTATAATTACAGATTTTGTTAACAATACATTATATCAAATGATATGTATCACAATCTTTTATTTTTACTATATTTCATATAATAACTGATTTCGACTTTGTTCCAAAGATTTATATTTAACAAACATCAATAGAACGCTTCTACCACACTTAGTGTCATTTGGAGACATATGATGATTGGTATTAACTCATTGATTTGTATTACAGTATGTATAAGTATATATAATACAATTGGAAGCTTCTGGAGTAATTACAATAAATACATAATATCTACAATTAATACGTACACACTAATATGATTTATATTTGATATTCTAAGACCACCCCTCAAGTTGGGCGCGGACGCAGACCCAACTTGTCACGTTGTTGGATAAATGTAGGTCTTGGTAAGGACTTCGTGAGAGAATCAGCAAGTTGGTCATTGGCATGAATGTGAGCAACTCGTAGCTTGCCAGATAATACATTGTCGCGAATATAGTGATAATCAATGGCTACGTGTTTCATGCGGGAGTGAAAAACGGGGTTGGCACAGAACTGAGTAGTACCCAAGTTGTCACAATAGATGGTTGGAGTCTCGTGAATAGGAAAACCGAGGTCTTGGAGAAGAAAGGCAACCCAATGCGCTTCCGCAGATGAAGAAAGCGAGAAGCGAGAGCGATACTCGGCTTCATGGAAGAACGGGCCACGGTGTTTTGTTTCTTGAGCACCAGGTGAGAGGATTGCGACCAAGATAGACAATGTAGCACCGGGTAGAGGCATAGTTATCTTTGTCGCCACCCCAATCGGCATCGAATCACGCATGTAATGTAAATGGGAGTGTCGAAAAAGTTGAATACCATAGTGTTGAGTACCTGCAAGATATCTGAGAACGCGTTTGACATAAGACCAGTGAACGTCGGTAGGTTGGTGCATGAATTGAGACAGTTTATTGACTGCAAAGGCAAGATCGGGACTTGTAATAAGTAAGTATTGCAAGCTACCAAGAACCATGCGATATTGCTTAGGATCATCCAAGGGTACGCCCGATTTGGAGGAGAGATTAGAGATGTCCGTGGTAAGGGGAGTGGGGACCGCATTTGCTTCCTGAAAATTGACTTTGGTAAGGAGTTCCGAAGCATAGCGTCGTTGGGAAAGCAGTAGCCCGTCGGAGTTGGATAAGACTTCCACCCCTAAAAGATATGTGAGTTGGCCAAGGTCCTTGAGAGCAAAACGACTTGCCATACGGTGAATGAATTGAGTAAGCGCGGTAGAACTATTTCCTGTTATAATAATATCATCAACATATACCAACACATAGATACGGGTTTCGTTGTGAGAATATATGAAGAGAGATGTGTCAGCAGTGGAATGCCGGAAACCAGAAGAGAGCAAGTATCGACTGAGTTCATCGTACCAAGCTCGAGGAGCCTGTTTGAGACCGTAAATGGCTTTGTTAAGCTTACAAACAAAATCAGGCCGAGTAGAATCAATGAATCCAGGAGGCTGAGAAAGATAAACCGTGTCAGACAGATGACCCTGTAGAAAAGCATTATTTATGTCGAAATGACGACGTCCACCCACCCTGCATAAGAGCTAAAGACAAAACAAGACGAATAGTAGTGGGTTTAACAACAGACTAAATGTTTCCACATAGTCGATGCCCGGCCGTTGAGTGAAGCCTTTAGCAACAAGCCGAGCCTTATACCGATCGAGAGAACCATCGTGGATGATATTTTACACGATAAATCCATTTGGAGCCGACAATATTGAAGGCGAGGATCTGGTGGGACAAGGTCCCAAGTGTGATTAACGAATCAAAGCATCGTATTCCTCTTGCATAGCACTACGCCATTGGGGATGTTTGAGAGCTTGGGTGATTGAGGAGGGTTCAGTATAGGAATTGAGGTGAGTGTGAAGGTTTAATTTTTGTATGGGTTTACGAATGTTGTTCTTTGCACGAGTAGTCATTGAATGAGTGGGTGGAGGTGGAGAGGGAGAGGGGGTGTCGGGAGAAGAGGGGAGGTCGGGAGAAGAGGGAGGGTCGGGAGAAGAGGGAGGGGCGGACGTGGGTGAGTCGGGAGTGGTTTGAGGGGCCGTGGGTGGGGGTGGGGTTGGGGAGAAGGGATCCAAGGATCAGGGAGAGAATCAGGGGAAGGTGGTGGTGGTTGAGAGTGGGTTCGGAAGGGGAACACATCCTCAACAAACTTTACATGTCGCGACACATACATGCGGGAGTGAGAGACATCATAACAGTAGTAGGCACTCTGAGTAAGGGAGTAGCCTAGGAAGACACACGGAGCAGACCGAGGTTGAAGTTTATGAGTAGTGTACGGGCGAAGCCACGGATAGCAGAGACAACCAAAGGAGCGGAGTTTGTTGTAGTTGGGGAGCTGCCCGAAGATACATAGATAGGGAGATTTCATAGAGAGCGTGGGAGTGGGTAAGCGATTTATCAGATAGACTGCAGTGGCAAACGCATAGGGCCAGTATGAGAGGGGAAGAGAGGAGTGGGCGAGGAGAGAGAGACCAGTTTCAACAATGTGAAGGTGACGACGTTCCGAAAAACCATTATGTTCGGGGGTATGCGGTGGAGAAGTGTAGTGGGAAATACCATGGGAAGTGAGATGTGGACGAAGGGCGACGTATTCGGTACCGTTGTCCGAGTAGAGAAGTTTGATTGACGTGTCAAAGAATTTTTCGACAATAGCTTGAAATTTAATAAACGTGGAGGCAACATCTGATTTACGGTGAAGTGGGTAAAACCAAACATATTTAGTGTAGTGGTCAATAAAAATGACATAATACTTAAAATCATCAAAAGATAAAACCGGTGATGTCCAAACATCGAAAAAATTATTTCAAGCCGGGCGGACGACGGTTGAAAGTAGATAATCCAAAATCGAGTTTGTGACTCTTATTCTCAAGACACGCAGAGCAATGAGTAAAAGAAGAGGAAATAACATCTAAATTATTATTGGAAACTAAAGTCCTAAAAATTGACGAGAGGATGGCCAAGCCGATGATGCCAAGTTTGTCGAGTTGTCCGATTAGCTGCAAAAGATAGTAAAGGTTTGGAGGGCCACTCATAAAGTCCATCTTTAATCGTCCATGCATCGTGTGCGTTGGGTCAGAAGATCCTTCACAATAAATTTAGAAGGTAAAAATTCAACAGATAAATTATGATCATGACACAACTGAGAAATGGATAGTAAATTACGAGACATGTGAGGTACACATAAAACATTATTAAGATTGAGTGCAGTAGAGGAAGAAAGCGGTAAATGAGACGAACCAGTGTGCGTTATGGGAAGGGAAGAGCCATCACCGACCATGATATCGTCGGAACCGGAGTAAGGTGTGTGAAGCGAGAGATTTTGTAGGTCCGAGGTGATATGATTAGTAGCCCCACTATCCAAAAGCCAAGAGGGTGTGGATGGGCCTGCAACATGGGCTTGTGGCTGGCGAGGATGCCATTGATGAGAGGGCCGAAAGGTGGGCTGAACTGGAGTAGGCAGAATGGGCTGGGCCGAGTTGGACTTGACCTGTACCTGAAATTGGGAACAATATTTCGCTGAGTGACCTTGCACATAACAGAGTTGGCATTTACCTAAATATGGTCGGCGGCCATGAGGAGGAGGCTGATCGGTTGACTGCCTGGATTGAGGGCGCGGAGAATTTCCGGTGATCGAAGGACGCTGGTCGTTGGCTTTGGGGCGATGCGATGATGAAAGCGGCGGCGGACCACCAAAGACCTGCGGCGATTCACGGCGGCGAGGAGCATAATTTAACAGTTTCTCGTGTAACTCTGCAAAAGGAATCGTGGTGTCCCGAGCCTGGAGAGCATGTGCCAAATCAGCATAATCATCACCGAGCTGTTCAAAAACAAGATCAACCAGGTCATCGGCACTCATGGGATCTCCGAGAAGAGCAAGTTCGTCAGTTTTATTCTTGATGGCATACATGAATGCAGACATGGTTTGATTCTCTTTTCGAATTGATTTCAGTGTCGTTTTAATCTGTCTAATACGGCCTCGAGACGGTTTGTTGAAAACGTCAGCAAGGCGTTTCCAGGCATCGGCCGAACTTTTTGCTCCAATAATGATAGGCGTGGCGTTGATGTTGAGAGATGCCATGATGGCATTCAGTATCAATTTATCTTGTCTTGTCCAGGTGCTGTGTGCAGGATTAGGCCGAGTGGTACCATTGGTGGTGGTGGTGGTGGCCGGTGGACATGGTGTGGTACCGTCAACAAAGCCAAAAAGACCATAGCCAAAGAGAAGCGTTTCGAATTGCATAAGCCATGCTGCATAATTGGTGTCGTCCAATTTGATGGGTGTTTGAGTGGTAGAGTTAAAGGCAATAATTTGAGAAGAAGAAGAGGAGTTGGCTTCGTCGGAGGTGAGAGTGGACATGGTGGACGAGAGGTGGTGGTGGAACAAGCTGAGAGAAAGGGAGGAGATCAGACACACAAAGAAAGGAGTCAAGGGAGAGAGAGGCGTAGTTTCCTAAACAAGAGGATTTTGCTCTGATACCATGATGATTGGTATTAACTCATTGATTTGTATTACAGTATGTATAAGTATATATAATACAATTGGAAGCTTCTGGAGTAATTACAATAAATACAGAATATCTACAATTAATACGTACACACTAATATGATTTATATTTGATATTCTAAGAACATATATACTTAAATTACTTTTTTGAATTAGGACAGGGATGATGAAGATGAGGTCAGTGAAGGTTTGCCCAGTACAGGGACTCAGAGGATGATTACTGATATGGTCAGAAATATCAGGTTTGGGGCTTTGTATTTGGTATGGAAGCGACAAACAAATTAAATTAAATATCACATTATGAGAGACGACGAAGATCACCTCTAAAAACCATTTGTACTGTGTTCACGAAATATCAAATCATTAAGATGGAAAAATGTAATATCTCACATTGGATAAAAAAAATTTTTTGTTGAAGAAGTCATGTTGTAAAATTGAAAGAAACATTAATAATGTTGAGAGATAATGATTTTATTAACTTTGTTCAACAATGTTAAAACCAAACGAGGAAAAATAAAAAAGAACAAATAATTGGAAAAGACAATTAAAAAACAAATAATTATAAGAACTTAAAAAAAACAAATAATTATAGAAACTATATAAGATTAATTAATTGTAACGGAAGGAGTGTCGTCTAGGTGACATTGCCGGCATTTGTATGTTGCATTTGTCTCGTCTTTTTTATCGGTCTTTTCTTTCCGTGTTTGTTTGTACTAAGATTATTATTTTATTATTGCCTTTTTCATTTGGTATTTGTAAACTGCATCAATTACGGAAATCAACTTTTTTTTTAAGATACTGTCTCTTTTTTTATTTTAAAATAAGATACTGTCATTGAATATTGAATATAAAGTGTTTTATTAATAATTAGAAAATATGACATTTTTCTTAAAAGATTTTTGAATAAAATGAACCTAATAAGTAAATTTTTTTTGGCTAAAAGAATTAATTTATTAATCACTGTCTGAGACACATACACGAATAACATTAGAGGGAGGGTTGGAGCCCATTCAACACATCCAACATGGCAGGGGCATCTGCCTTGGAGGGGCACAAGAGAAACTCATCTGCGTCAATTGTTGAGCGGGCCAAGATCGAGTTTATGCGCACTTCGGCTCCTTCAAAAAGTGTATCATTGCGTGCCTTCCAAATGTTCCACGCGAGATGAATGATTTGCACAAGTTCCTCTTCATTATTTGACTTCAAAACGGCCTCAAAAAATTATGAGAAAGAGTGCAATCAAAGCTTTAATAAAAAGTCTCCCATATGATAATTGTTCCATACCTAATAAGTTTTATATGAATAATGATATTTTCTCTAAAGTTTATAAGTCAAGAGAGATCTTATATAAAAAAAAAGATGTTTTTTTCTTCATTCTCTTCCACCATTAACATTTTTCATTTTCTTAACATCTCACCAAACCACCCTTCCTCCCTAAACTGGAAAGTTTTTCCGTACACCCTCCATATGCGTAACTAAGCCGAGTGACACGATATACACCGTTTGTTTCAAACCTGCATTGAAACCGTATGGTCTAAATTTGTTTAGTAGGCAAATCTCCACAAATGGAGATACTATGCAAAACCTCCCCAAAACCACCATTCTTCTCGACCTCCATTAGTCCTTCTTCACAACCTTCATATAATGAATTGTGTTTAAAAAAATTGTGTGTAATGATGCGTTTTAAGTCGAGAATAGGTGGGTTTAGAGGCGAAGAGAACCGAAATAGGTGTTAACGGTAGGTTGATGGTCGCAAAGAGAGGGGGGGGGGGGGGGGTGGTGGTTAATGGTGCGGTGGGATTTGTGGGTTTGGGGAGGCTCCGGTTGGTAAAGGTCGATTGGATGGGGGTTTAATTTTCCAACGTGTTTAGCTGGAGTGTTGGAATTTGATATCATATATCGACTTCTTTTAGTACAAAAAAATGTAAATGCAGTTTTTACAAACCGAACAATTGAAACATAATATTTGATTGACATCTTTAACAAAATAATTTGTTCATTTTTGTGTGCTGTGAATAAATTTGTTTTTAACATGAACATTATTTTTTATTTTGATAGGATTCATTTTTATTGTCAAATCTCCCTCAATCATATCAAAAATGATAATTCCACAACAAAATCACACTATTAATCATAATCGGGAATGCTAGTTTCATAATAAAGTTATATCAATAAAATGTTATAATATATATTTACATTATTTATCATGGTGAGATATTTATCAATTAATAATAGTTTTATAAAATTATTAGTGTTTGTAAACTGTTTTGTAGCCCTCTGTTGTGATAAATCGTTACTTTATCATAAGAGGTGGAATAACGTGTTTTTATAGCTAAGTAAATATCAGCACATAAAAGACTTTTGTAATACGTGTGGAATAAGCGTGTCGATGTCCCAAAAAATGGACGTAAAATTAAAATTAAAATTAAGGTTTCTATTTCTTTCTCCTGTATAAATTGGGGGCGCGGGGTTAGCCTTGATTCCACATTCGTCGAGTCGGTTTCGTGTTTTGAAGAGCTTTTTTTGGTGGATTTTCACGTGATCGAGGGAGTTCTGTTACTTCTCAAAATCATATATCTATTTGGAGGAAGAAAAAAAATAATAAAGTAAGAAAGAAAAAAATAAAGCGTGATGGAGAATGGAAAGCAAGTGGGTTATTCATCTTCATCATTCACCAATGATCTTTTTGGCTCTAAGGAGTCTGTCCAATCACCCGCATCAAGTGGGACTATTTCCTCGCTTTTTCCTCCTCCATCTGTGGTATTGTTTTTCTTTTTAAATTTTCTAAGGGAATTCTATTTTACATGCTTCGCTCGATGAATTGCCACTGAGAGTTTTGAACGCATTAATTTATATGGATGTGTTGGGGCTTTGAGTCTGGTGGCGGGGGTAATTGAATGCTGGATATTATTCATATGTTGCTGATAAACTCTAGTTAGAATATAGAAATAAAAGATCCTATTTTTTTTTGGGTACAAACCCAAATCAGCCTGATTGACGATCACTAATTCTCGTTTGAATTTTTGATATCTTGCGAATCTGTTAACATGGAAAACTGTTTATAATGTTTTCTTAATTTTCCAGATAACATTTATTTTTTTATTTTTTTTGCATTCAGAGAGCCTGATACAGACAAAGGATAGATATCGCCCCTATCTATCTGATGTATATAATGTTTCGAGTGTATTTGACTTTTTTAAAGGCTAGGTTTTACAATTTAGAATGTAGTGACCTTTAACTCGTTTGCAACATCAAGGTAATTAATTTTTAATGATAAGAAGTCATTTCTACAAAATTGAGGTTGTCTCAAAATTTCTTTTTGGGATCTCCTTGTATGCAGTTTACATGTTTGTAACATATCATAGGAAGATGTGCAGAATGTCTATGTTATAGGGATGATTCTATGGTAAAAACTCTTACTGCACTGGATCAATGAAAAAAATAGGGTTTGTGTTTTTCACATATGACTCTGGTTTGATGTGTTGCACCCTCCATAGTTAAGTTTTATACTCCTCACTTTGTTCATAAGTTGTAGCATACTCTTGTTTTGACAATTCTTTCTAATTTAGGGCTTGGGAACGAGATCCTCTATTGATGATCAATTGGCACATAGAAACAAGCATTATATGGGGAATACGGTTGGCGACATAGGAATTGCAGGTCTGATTTGCATTTAATTGAATTTTGTTTAAAAACTCTCTTTTGGTGGAATCACCAAAGTTGGTCTTGTCATCATCTAGCCTTTTGAGATCAAGATGCTCTACGTGTTCTTGTGCATCTATATGCCTCTCTATCTGTTTTACTTATTGCTTTTACCAATTATCTGTTCAATATAGTCCTCCTTTTTGCCAGATTTGTTGTCTCCTTTTGTCAATTCGCCCGTTTTTAATACCTTTTATCACTTCACGTTACTATCAAGCCACTTCTAATAATCTCTAAGTCTTATCTTCTTGAAAATTAATGGCATAATAGTTATCTATATCAGGCTTTGTTTTAAAAACGAATTAAGAAGAAAGTTCCTGTTACCTGTTGGTTAACTAGTTCAAAGGAAGGAAACTTCATTTTCTTGTATAGGAGATGTATGCTGCAAAAACTTTGGATTGCGTGTTGTATCTTTTTGGTTGTTAATTTAATTTAATCATTTTTATGTGTGTGTGTGTGTGTGATTAGTCTTGCACTCTTGTGCTTGTAACTTCGAATTTGTTTTGCAGAAGAAATTAGTAGAAACAGAGAAGCTGCAATTTATTGTGCATCGAACAGAGAAGGAAATCCCATTTTCAATCAAAAGAGTGGACCATGTCCTCTGAGTTCATCTCTTTATTATGGTGGCCAAGAAGATATGTATGTGCGTTCTTCTAACACTACGAATCTGGGATCCTACCAGGAGGTAAAGTTATAACATTTTTTTTTTTTAGGGTCGATTGTCATGGTGGTGCCTGTAGAATTGTTGCGGTGCCACTAAAGTCACCCAATGTCTTATTAATGATGAAAAGTGAAGTGGGAATTAATCTTTTTGAGATTGATTAGGTCAAAAAAGGAGGTGGGGAAGATAAGAACGGTGACGACCCTAATATCGCTTCTAGGGGGAATTGGTGGGAAGGTATGATGCTCTCTTTAATGGCATGAAAAAGGTTTGCTAATGGAGTTTATAATGATGAAGTAGTAAAGCAGAGCTTTGTGCTACTGTTTATGCAGGGTCCCTCTATTATTAGGGCTATAAGGCATATCGGAATTCTTCGTATTAGGCTGAGGTATTTTATATAGTAATAGTTTTTTTTTGCTGTTCCTTAAATTAATACCTTCTTGTTTGACCAAAAAGCAACCATATTCAGAGTGTAATTTCTTGATTGTTGTGTTTATATTTTGTTCTTGATTTGCAGGGGTTTGCAGGAGGTTTGGTTATATAGTGGATAAAGAAGGTAGAAAAAGAGATGCATTATATATATAGATATATGTAGTATAATGTGGGATGGTAATGGGGGCGTCAACCAACTGGCTTTAGTTATTTACTTTTTGGTTTGAAGGAACCTATGGCCTTTAATAATAGTGTATGGTTTTTAATTATCTTATGGGATTTTCATCTTTTGTGTTTGACTGATGTTTATATTTTTTCGTGTTTCATATCTTTATTTGTGTTAATCGCTATCTGCTAGTTAATCGTTTCCATCCCCCCAATTTTTTTTTCTTTCATTGATGGGAGAGACAAATAGTGATGCTATATTTTCACAGAAAATGATCACAATATACTTTTACACCATTAATCATTGTGAAACTTATTTAATGATATAAGTTTTACTATGATTAATGTTGGAAAAAGCGTGTTGTGACATTTGTGGAAGTAGCGTTAGTAGTGTCTCACATATGCAACAACTGCTCTGCCATTTTGGATGGTGGGAGTGAATAAGTTCTAAAAGCCATTTCTTAAGTGATCTACAATTGCAGATTCTTGTCTTATGATTGCTGCTAGAGGTGTGATTTGAAACCCCCCCCCCCAATAATATCCCTCCATATGCTCTTTGTCTGCCATTTCCTTAGGGAAAAAGAAAAAAGAAAAAAAAAAACCCTCTTTGAGAAGCTGAATTATAGCAGTGGGCGGGGTAAGGGAAAAAGAAGCTTAGGATGGTTTATTGCAGAAGAGTGAAACTAGATTAATATGTAATTTTCTTGTTGGTATGTGTTATTTGGTGTGGTGAATCAGAGCACTTTGACCAGAAGAAAAAAAGAAACGTCAAAAAGTCAAATGTCTATGGTGGGAATTCTGATTTTTTTCCTCTGAAAAGTCATAAATAAATTTACTTACTATCGTCACTTACGTTCGTATCGATACCAGCTTCTTTACCAAAGCAAAACTAAGAGTAATGATAGAGGTACAACCAAAATTACACAACGTGATCTTCTATCTTTTTATTTGATGGGTCTACATCATAATCAATTATAAGAGATCGGGTTGTAGTATCCGTTGTGTAATTTTGATTGTGCATCTATCATTATTCCAAAATTAATCAGTAAAATCTGGAAAGAAAGTCTAACATCAAGTTAAGACTCAAAAGATTTCCATCTTCATCATTAAAATAAAAGAAAAAACTAAGATATATGACAAAGGCACATGATTTAAAACATTCACATTAGTTTATTCACATCATAAAGGAGAGTCCCAAAACATCACCAAAATATCTTCAAAAAAAAAGAAAAAGAAAAAGAAAAACTACATCCGACAGGAGACACTTCGCATATTTCGCCAAAAGAAACACAACACACTCTACTCTACATCCTCAGAAACCTCCTTCAGAACATGAACACAACACAGGGAAATTGTTTAACCAGATATCTCAATGGATTTGACATCAGCCTTCTTGATCTCTGCCTTTGGTACAGTGACGGTTAGAACCCCATTCTCCATGTTTGCTTTGACCTGATCCAACCTAGCATTCTCAGGCAACCTGAACCTCCTCATGAATTTGTCGCTGCTTCGCTCCACACTGTGCCATGTGTCATTCTTGTCCTCTTTCTCCACCTTCCGCTCGCCGCTGATCTGCAGAACCCAGTCGTCTTCAATCTCCACCTTCACCTCTTCCTTCTTCAATCCGGGAAGGTCTGCTTTGAAGACATGTGCTTCTGGTGTCTCCTTCCAATCGACGCGACGTCTCACGCGAAGCTGATGAAGAGGCTGAGAGGGGAAAGTCCTTGAAGGGGTCCCAGACGTCTATAGAGAACGGGTCGAAGCTGCTGCCCCTTCTCCCGCCGAAGAAGCTTGGAATCAACGACATCTTTTCAGGAAGTCAGAATATAATCAAAAAGGTTTAAATGTAACGATTGCTATATGACTTGAACTAGAATGCAACTGCAAACTTCTGGTCTTGGACGACAGCAAATGAGGTGAATTTATAGGCTCGGCAGTTATTTCGAGAATTTTCCGGTGACTCCGACGGTTATCTGCAATATTCAGTTTCACATACGGTTAGCAGCATCTCGCACGATGAAGAAATCCCAGCCCAATAAGCAAAGAAGCCCGTTTTGAGTTTTGCATCACAGTCCCAATGATTACAACTTATCAGAGTAGTTGAATGATTACAACTTTTTTTTTTTTTTTTGGTCGAAAGGGGTGTTGTACCTCGACTTATTTTTATTGTAACAAGTTAAATGTAGTTCTCTAACTTTTCTAACAACTTTGTCTACGAAAACGATGGCCGGAGTGCGGGTCTTCATCCGGAGCAAAAAAAACTTTGTTGCGCCAAAACCAAATGCTTCGTGCGGTTTCCTTGAAAATCAAACGCCATAAATTCACGTCAGGTTTCCGGGAGAGGTTTGCCGATAAGCATAGGTCTAGCCAAGTGGTAATTGAGTCACTGGATCCTATAAGACTCCATTTATTTTCATCGATGATAAGCTTCCGAATGTTCCGGGCTCAGTCACAGTCACGTAGGGCATGAAGAATCGTTTCGGTGTTGGATAAACAAATGGGCCAACGATTACTTTGGGAGATTTGCCGTTTATGAAGGAAACTAAGAGTGGGCAAAAATGTCGGACGAACTAGAGAAACATACTACCTCGTTGTGGGCCTTTGATGTTCCAAATGGCTCTCCAGCTTGTGCGCTCGGCGTTGTTTGGTTCTTCATTTGCCTGAATGATATAAGCACTAGAAACCGTGAATTTACCCGACGACTCAGCACTCCAATCAAGTTACCCTTGGTTGTTGACATGGGCCCCCATGTAAGAACTGGCGCAGCTGCGCATTTATTGCGCCATGTGAAGGAGCAGTTTGCTTTTGGGCTTTCCAAGGGGCTGCCATACTTTGCTTTAAGAATTTTCACCCACAGCCTGTCGTGATTTTGGAGTATTTGTCATCCAAGTTTGGCCAACAGAGCAAGATTTACTAACCGTAGCTTCCGGATCCCAAGACCACCACTAAGTTTCGATTGATAGATGGCGTCCCACGAGATAGTATGCATTTAGCGGGAATCTCGATCATGTCCCCAAGAGAAATCTCTACAAATACGCTCAATGTTATCTATGGCGGAGAAAGTGACGACTATATTAGAATAAGCCTAGCTTCCTTGGATAGAATACGAGCTTTCCAATTTTGAGCTTAACTTTAACTCTACCCACCACATAGCCATACGAGGCCTTTCCCACTCTACCATGGTGTAACGCTCAAATATTTTTCCAGATTAGTGGTATGATTCATACCCAACTTTTCAGCACTATATTGTGTCAAGGTACGGCTCACATTCAGGGAGACAAAGAATTTCGATTTAGAGATGATAATCTTTTGTCCGGAGATTTTACAGAAGTGCTTTGAGACTTTTCTAAGATGTTCGCTTGTTCAACCCAAGCCTCGGCCAAAAGGAGAAGGTCATCTGCAAAAAAATAGATGCAAAAGGCAAATATTTACACGTGGAAATTTTAGAGGTTTCCACTCGCATGCTTGAACGGAAGCATCAATAAACTGGCTTAAACTTGCATACATAGGCGAAGATGTAAGGTGCCAAAGGATCACCCTGTCGTAGACCTCTTTGCAGAGTGAAATCTTCAAGAGCTTCTCCATTCGAAAGAACGGATAGAAAGACTGAAGTGAGGCAAAACATAATGAGTTTAGCAAGATCATGCTTGAACCCTATCGTTTCCAAAATGCGTTGAACAAAATTCCACTTGAACCTGTCGTAGACTTTCTCAAGGTCAATTTTAATTACCATGAATAATTTTCTCCCTTTCTTTTTTCGCATGGTGGGTAGAGCCTCTTGAGCAATGATGATGTTCTCTGAAGCTTGTACACTTGGAATAATCGCACAGTGACAATCCGAGACAAGTTTAGAAATTACCAATTTTAGACGATTGGCCACAACTTTTGTTATTAGCTTGACAATAACGTTTGATAGAGCTATCGACCCCATTTGATGGATTCCTTCAAGAGGGTGCACTTTTGGTAGATGTGTAATCAGGGTGCAGTTAGATTTGTCGGGAAAGAGCCAACCCTAAAAGCTTGACTTGTAAACTATATAACTGACTTGCCAACAATGTTCCAATTGCGTTGATAAAAGATAGGCGGTAGACCGTCCGGGCCAGGAGCTTTGTAGGCTCCCATGTGAAATACAGCCACCTCAATTTCCGGATGAGAGACATGCCGATTGATTAGTCTCTTGTCCGAATGATTGAGCCGTGTAAGTATAAGGGACTTGTCAAGAGAGGCCATGTCCAACTCGGTATAAAGATCAACAAAGAAGGATCAAGCCATATGTCGTGGATGGATCACATCAGAAGTCCATGCACCCGTCGAATCTTTGAGATGTGAAATTTTAGAGCGGCTATGACGACGGATTGTATCCATATGGAAAAAATGCGTATTGCGTTCACCATCTTCAACCCACTTAAGCCGAGATTTCTGAAACCTATAGTGTTCCTCTTGTTTGAGTATGGACTGATATTCCTCCCGTAATTTTGTATCAAGATGCCGCAAAAAGAAGAAGGATATTGAGCTTAGGCATTCTGAATACCCTCGATTCTCTCCAGACATCACTTTTTTTGGTGAAAGATATTCCCATAAACCTCTTTATTCCAGACAAGAATTTTTCGCATAAATAAGGTGATACTAGCCCCGATATTATTATCCTTCCATCCAACAAGCTAAAAAACGAAAAGGTCGGTGTATACTTTGTTGGGTAGAAGGTGGTTCTGCATAGAGCAGGATCGGGTGATAGTCAGAACAAAGCTGAGGACGGTGGTGGACCTCGGCATTTGGATAAGTGATACACCATGAAGCATTGCCAAAGGCCTGGTCAAGCCGTTGTTCAATAGGGTTGAGCCCATTAATCAAAGAGGACCACGTAAATAATAATATTTAGTATTCATGATATACATACATCACGCTTGAATAATCTAATTGAAATGGCTAATGATTAGTTTAGATCACTCCAAACTTCAAGCTTGATCTATGTATATCATGAATACTAAATATTATTTTTTTTGGGAGAAAAAATATTATTATTTACGGAGAGATTTTATGCTGCAGCGGTCGTGTGAAGTTTGTATCAAATGGCACACATTAGAGTCAATCATTTTTACTCTATTTCACATTACACTTTTATCGTGTGTGTGAAGGTTAAAAATGAAAAGATTGTAATCATGTCATTTGATACAACCTTAATACAACGGTTGTATTGTAAAATTTTCCCACGAAGGGACAAACACTTAAGAAAGAAATAAAAAACCCTTCACACAAAAAGATATAATTTATATCAAAATAAAAAGACCACTAAACACGACATCTTATAAGTTTTAAGCACCCTATGAATTGAAAAACAAACAAACAAACCTTAAATATCTATATACTCCTGTGTATTGATAAATGTGGCATTATTGATACGGTTAGATTAGCACGTCTCAGGTGTCTTCTATCTTATGAAAATAGTGATAGAACTCATCTATCAAAGTGTGTCGACACTTAGACTTGTTTGTGGACGTGCATTGTTGAATGTGTACGTTAGATGACTTACTTATGATATAAAACATCACATGTATATGACAGTTGTATAAGATCTAATCGTAGATAGAGACTTAAACTTGTGCTGGGTAATTATCCTTAGACACTACAAAAAAATAATCCTGTTGTGACAAACTTCTAATGACAATTGATAAAATTATCACAAATATTATTTCTTGTGACAATAACATTGCTTGTCACGAGAAAATCAGATTGATCAGTGACAAAAGATGAATATTGTTACCAAATATTCGTTAGTTTGTCACCAAAAATAAGATTTCACCATAATAATATATGACATGTTTTAGTACAAGGCTTTAGTGACAACATCTTTTGTATTAAAAAAAACTTGTTCTTATTTTTATTTTTTCACACGGCTTTGGTGACAAAACACCTTGTCGTATAAGTGTATAAGCACGTGCAATAAAAGAGCGGTACCCAAAAAATAGAAAAGACAATAGCGATTTCTCAAAGATGAAAATGGAAACTCAATCGATGCTCTCGTTCTAACCCTGACCGCCGCCGCAGATCGCTTCCTTCCTTCCACAAATGAGTCTCCATCAACGGATTTCCTCCTTTCACGATCGAGCCACCGCTGACCGGTTTCCTTACTTCCATATCGAGATTCTCCTCCATACTCACCTCTTAAGCTACGGTGCGTTTTCATTTCGATTTTTCTGAATTCGGACGATAATATTTTTTCGATTGAATTTTTGAAGAGCGGGAGGATGTGGAATCTTCGGATCGCCGATCTGAAAATGACGTTCTTTGAGAAGGTTGAACGGTCATCTAAGCGAGCAAGAGTCGGAGTATGACTGAATCTCGGTCGCCAAATGATATAGCCGAAATTGAGAAGGTGAGAGGATTTCTGCATCAATTGATTCGAGAAGAAGCATAAGCGTGATCTCGCTCATGGCATTGAGTTCAAGCATCTATTGATACACTTTGGATGTTTCCCCACTTTTTTATTATTATTTGGATATGCATGGGCAAATGTTTTCTGTTGATCTCAAGTTTTTATTTAATTTTTTTGATGTTCTAAATAATTTTTTAATCGATGAGATATTTTAGGATTCATTTCTGCTTTAATTTGCTTTCATAGCTACATGAGCCTGGAATTTTGAAAAATATGGCTGCCTGATATGAATTCAATGAAATATATGTAAGGGTCCCATTGTTTATTGGTCTTCTACGTATAAAATTCTCACACCTCTGTTAGTTTTTGCAATAATCCTCTTCTATTTACTACTGTCAAGTAATGTGATTAAATCTATAGGCAGTTGATTTTTTTTAGTTATTGCATCTGGTCAAGGTCATCCGTTGCCCTCTTAGATTGACGAGGGTTCGGTATGGTGATCTTCACAGGATTTCACTATAGCAAATTATGTGGAGGTTTGAAGAAGTGACAACTCAATTGGGACAAGCCCTGAGTGCAATGGCTTATGAAAAGCTTGACAAATGTGATGAAGTTAAAGAACAGGTAGGCCTATAAATAAAACTCATAAGACTTGGAAATTTTCTGTTTATTAAAATTCATAAATGATAAAAACAGGTTGAGCTTCATAAATGTGTATTCGGCTACAAAAAATTGCATGGATAATTTGAAATTCAGAAACTGATGTTCCTATTCTTCAGGTTGAGCTTGTTATTGCGCAGTATAGAAGAGCAAAGGTTGGGTTGATCCACCAGATAAGAGATGTACTAATCTTTTCCTTTTATGTAAAAATAACTTTTTTTTATGCTATCTTTAATGGCGTGGTATTTGAAAACTTTTTTGGCATGTGAAATGTTCGATTGTGGTTGATGTGTTTAACAAAAGTGGTAACTTTGACTTGCTTTCATGAAAGCATTGTTGTTCTTTGTAATAAGAGCTCCCATTGGGTAAGTTTTGGGACTATTTACGGTAACTTGTCAAGATGCACGATCCATATTCCGTGTCTTAGCTAGCTAGTAGAAGTTTCTGACTATGTTTCACCAGTTTCAGTGATACATGTCTACGATAAATTTTCCGTTTTCTCCGTTTACTCGGATCGCAAAACATTATTTCTCTGGGCAATTGACTTATCTATTTAAGAACCATTCCCTAACCATGTTTGCAATTATTTTATGGTTAATCTCCGAGTACTATTTCATCGTTCTTCCTCTATTCTTGAACTATGCGGGGATGGGCTTACCATTCTTCAATTCATATATCTACTATGGATAGGCATTTTGGCAATGTTTATACTTAATTCTTGTTGGAATTCTTCCAACAGATCTAGTTCTAAGTCGTTGTCCTCAAATTTTGTTTTGTTCTTTATATAGAATGGAATGAAATGACGAGAGGAAGAGTCGAAAAACCAATCGTCCAAAAAAGCTCCTGATGTTGATCAATCTGGATTCAATAGAGTATGTGAAATATGCTTGAATTAAACCCCGCCAAGATTAGTCTATTGTTTGATGCTCTTTGGTTATGATTTTGTACATTTATCCAAAGAAATGTAGCTATGCCTAGTATTTCTAGTTCCAAAGTAAATGCATCTATCCAGTTTTTTTTTAAACTTTTCAGAGCCTTTAAGATATTCTTTTTGCACAGGTCTATATCTGTTCACAACCATTTTCAGATTTTTGCCTCTTATCCTTAGCCATTTCTAGTTCACAACAGAGTGCTTGGTTGCTCGATGTAGGGCGCTTTGCGTGGGATACGGAATCGTGGTTACATCGTATGTAGTAAATCAAATTACCTTTGAACCTTTGCTTTTATGAACAATATACTTCATGTGTTTTGGGCTATTGTGTGTGTCATTTTTATGCATTTTAAACCTGTTTTTTCCCTCTCATGACACTATTCACTTCTGGTACATTGAGCTGGTACATAGCTAGTTTGCTCTTGTATGTATTCATCACCATTCAAGAGGTAAGAGTTGAATACATCAAAGGGGTGAGAACCCTATTGATCTAATTTACGGTCTCGAGAAGTACAAAATGCTTTGTCAAGTTTGAGTCTTTATATCTTTGAGTTTGTATGTTTTGAATCATCTTGTTAATAAGCTTGCAAACTGCTCTGTAATCAAATCTTTTAATCATGTCTTACCTTCTATATAATGTTAGAGAAAACAAAGCAAATGGGGCCTGATATAATTCAATGGATGAAGGACTTTGGTGCTGACACGAGGTAAAATTTAAGCATTGTTATTACAATCTCAAAAGAACAGAGCGTCTGCAATCTGTTTTGGTCAATCCGATTTCGAGTATGTGTGCAACCTCTATTGTTAGTCCAAGTCAATTTAGTTTGGTCCTATGATTCTGTCTTGCTGTTTTGCATATATGATCAAATTTTGAAGTACAATATGTGTGCTTAGCTGTGTTCTTATTCTATCCTTATTTAATTTTTGGTATTTTTTTGAAAATTTTAGAGTTGATGTTAAGTTTTTGTATATTTATATATGATTGTTAATAATTATTTAATATTTTGTTTTGGTATATTAATTTTTTATTCTTCTATAGGGTATGTGTATATTTTTATAGGCAGTTGATTATTAATATTATTATTATTATTCGAATATTTATTTATTTATTATTATTATTATTATTAAAATAAGACTTCTAGTGACAAAGCCTTTGTCAATATTAACCATTAATGTAAAAATGTGTTTATACCCTTTGGTGACAACAACACTGAATTAGTGATAAAATGTTCATTATTTTGTGACCAAAATTTTGTCGCATGAAAAACATTTCGTGAGAAATCCGGAGGTTTGTCATGAAAATCTTTGGTGACAAAAATACAAGATTCGTCGCGATTGAATTATTTTAATGACTAATACTCTGGTCGTCACAATAGACACCTTTAGCGTCACTGTTTAGACAACAAACGCCGCGACAAAAGATTTTTGTCACGAAAACTTTTACTGACGGAAATAAGCACTTTCAGCGACGAATATTTTTGTCACGAAAACATCTTTTTTTTGTAGTGAGACCGGGTGTAAAGTTTCACATCTGTAAAGTAATAACATGCTCAACCTCATATAAGTGCGAGACATAAACTTCTTGTCAACTTGGGTTAGCCCTTTTAGACCAAGCGAGTTCGATGGTCTAAGCAGTTGACCAGATCATTTATGACTTATTTAGCGCTACCAGACTCATGGTATGAGGGCGTTACACCGGGGTTCCACATAATATCGCAGTTTGGATTGTCATGTTTTGACACTATTTAGGTTTTCTCTTGACGGGACAATAACACGATAGTGAATGGATATGATATTAAAACATGCGTAAGATTTATTTCGTCTGTCCGAAATTCACGTTTTCTAATGGTAGAAATGAATATTCGAAAGTGCCTTCTTGTAAAAATATTTTATTCCCAATTTTTTTTGCAAAGCGGGAATATGTGTTATTTCGAAAAAATATATTATTTAGATTATAAGATATGGTTGTTGATGTTTTAACATTCACATAACGACTGTATGAATACTGTATATGCGAATGGATTATAATTACACAACATGGTATATATTTTTACGTCCATACATACACCTAAAATGTAAAAATTAAAATAAATTAAGTCAGGGTCGTCCCTGAATGTTTAGAGACCATAAGCTAATTTATAAAAACGAGGTCTTTAGAAAAAAAAAAAGACGGTTTTAAGATATATGTCGCGTGTTTAGACGAATAAACTCAATGAATCAAAAGAATAAACTAGAGCCCTAATTAAATTTTGATCATTTTTCGGATGTCATAAGCCGTGGTATTGTTGCACTAACTATGCCCAGGGACATGTCTGATTAAATGAATATAATGTTTTTACTATATATAACTTTTTTAAAATAGTTGCACTGTAAATTTTCTCTTAAACACACATGGGTAATGTCCTCATACAAACTGAATAATAAGATTTTTTTTATTCTTAAAAACTTCATATATGTGATCCCAAGGTCTTAAGTTTCATATGGTTTAACATGTTTCTGGTATCTCGAAAGGTAGGATCTTATGGAAGTAGTTATATCATAACAAAATTATTGTAATGGATGACATGATACATTTTAACATATTGATCATGATAGAAACTATATCACTCGATAGGTAATACACTTCTAAACTTATAAACTTAACTTCATTGTTTTCTTTTTCAATACAATCGATCTTTTCCATTTGAAAAACATAAAATATAAATTATTGTGTATCAAACTCCATTTCGAATTTTTCTGAAATTATGTTTCCATGATTGCTCAAATAAATGAGAGTTTTTATATTATTGGCAGAGGAGGAACTTTGAGTAAAGGACAAAAACTATGAGTTAGTAACTTTTAACGTCAATAAATGAAAAACTGGTGGGAAAAAAAATATTTACATGGTTATGTTAAAATGATTTACATCCACAAAAAAAAAGGAATAAAATATTTTCTACGATCTGAATAACAAAAACTCAAACATTAAGCAAAGTACGATAAGAATTAGTGAACAACATTATTAGATATATAATGTTAATTATTTATATCCCTATCAGCTTAAGCTTTTAGGAAAGATGGCAGTTTATCTCTGATACAATGTAAACTACCATCTTTCCTAAAAACTTAAGCTGATAAGGAGATATATAATTAACATTATATATCTAATAAACATGTCACATAAATGATCAAAGTCGTTGTTGGACATGTGTCAAACCGATTTAAAATTCCCCCTTTAACGAACGACACATATTGAGAAATAATAAATGCCCCAAATTCTCTACAAACTTCTAAGTCATCATACAATGTCAAACAAATTCAAACACTACTTGAGAAAAATAAGTGAAAGAGAGTGCACTTGGTATTGAATTTCTAAAAATAATTCTTCTCCTCAAGACCTCGACTATCGACTACCACGCTTGCTCTCCTCTTAAGCAAGATCGAATCGAAACCTTCATTCTTAATTGCCACGTTACAAAGTTGACGTTTCGGTCGAAGTTTTTATAATCATACTTAGCTATTGTTTTGATAGTGATCTCACACACTCGGATAACCAAGCTCTAAGATCAACTTGTTAGGAAACTAACTACAAGTTTTAGCTTTTAACGTCAATAACATAAAATAAAATCAATGAATATACAATGTTAAGACATCAACAACTGCATATTATAATCTGAATATTATATCCTTTGAAATAAATACTTATTTCTGATTTACAAGTACTTTCGAGAATGGAATGTTCCTTACAATAAGGCACTTTCAAATATATTCATTCCTATAATTAGAAAACGTGAATTCAGAACGATATAAATTTAACGCATGCTTTAGTATAATATCCGATTACTGCTGCATGATCATCCTGTCAAGGGGTAACCTTTGCCTAGACCCTCCATATGTGGAGTGAAGTCACGTGAATTGGATATAAACAGTGTGATCTAAATTTGTTTAATTGTCAAATCTAAGATACCATGCAAAATCCTCTCAACCTTAATAGTCTTTAATAGTGTTAAAAATTTGAAGTAATTCGAAGTTCTTCATACAAATTGATGAAGAACACAAGAACAAATTTGAAAAATAAAAGTGCGGGAAAACCAGAATTCGGAATTTCTTTAATTTCCAAAAGTTGAAGTTACATGGATATTTATACAAGTATATATAGTTGGATCCTCTAGCTCAATCACATAAAAAGCGGTTACAACTAACTTAACTAGTTACAACCACTTCCAACCGTTTTGGGTTTTAGCACATGTCCTTGCACTGGCATCAAACTTAGTTCTAGTAGCAGGTAAAGTAGAAGAAAAAACCAAGCAACCAAACACTTCTAAAACTTCATAATCAGGTTGTCTATTGTGGAGAATAAGAAAAAGACTTTTATTATCAAGAATAGGAGAATGTAGCATGTTGATGAGTTTAACTGCATAGAGAACACAATATCCCCATAAATTTATAGGCAGTCCATATTGAAACTTCAAAGCCCTAGCAACATTCATGATATGTTGATGTTTCCTCTCCACAACACCATTTTGTTGTGGAGTGTCAACACAACTTGTTTCATGAATAATGCCTTTTGCATTGTAAAACTCATAATGTTTAAACTCTTGGCCATTATCAGTTCTAATGGTCTTGATGGACTTTTGAAAGTGATTAAGAGCATACTGATAAAATGCAGAAATAACATTTCTTACTTCATCTTTGGACCTCAAGAGGTATATCCAGGTATATCTACTAAAATCATCAACAATAGTTAAAAAGTATGATTGACCATTGATAGTTTGGTGTCTATAAGGACCCTAAATATCCATGTGTACTAAATCAAACACAGAATTAACAACAAAACTGCTTAATGGAAAAGGCAATTTCTTCTGTTTTGCCAAATGACACACATAAGAGACAGAATCTTTAGGTTTTTGAATCTTATTACATGTATTATGCAGCAACAGAATTCTATTACTAGATAAATGCCCTAATCTATAATGCCATAACATGTCATCTTCTATTTTGCTTGATAAAGAAGATTGAGAGCATGTAGTGGACAACACAGTGGAAGTAGAACAGTCTGCATGCTAATATAGCCTTTTATCCTTCTTAGCTAATCCAATCATTTTCCCATTAGACTTGTCTTGCATTAAACACTTATCAGTAATGAAAAAGTGACAGAAACATTTGAATTATTTGTCAGTCTAGTAATAGAAATTAGGTTATACTTGAACCCTGGTACACATAAAACAGGAGATAATATGAGATGATCATTTATCCTGACTTTTCTTATAAATGTGATAGGGATATGTGCACCATTAGGTAAAGTGACATATAAGCCTTTAACATGTTTCTTAGTAAAGCACATGCTACTATAAAAAACAATATGGTCCGTGGCACCTGAATCCACAATCCAACAGTGAATAGACAGACCTTGAATCTCAGCAGAGTATGGTTTAAAATTTGTAGTAAATGCAGTGACTTGTTTCACCATAAGTTGAGCAGAGTCTCTTTTATTCCCTTCCATGATTTTCATTAACTGAGCTACTTGATCCCGCATCTGACTAATTTTGCTGATCTGAACTGGAGGCAGAATCTGGGATGGAATCCTGACCACCTTCTTGACTAACCATGTTGATTCTTGCTTTTGGCTTCCAGCCTGGTGGAAAACCATGCTTCTTATATCATTTATCAACACTGTGGCCATTATATCCACAAAAGGAACATTGAACTTTCTTGCTGCTGGTGTTTGACCTGTTATTTCCTTGATTTCCAGATTGATTTTGATATCTTTGCTGATTAGGAAAAGACTGATAACCTATTTTATTCTGTCCTTGTACTTGATTAACAAAGGCTATAGCATCTGAACCTTGTGAATGTCCCAAGGCATATTCTACTTCTTTCAAACATAATAGCCATAGCAAAACCTTGCTTCAAACTAGGCAAAGGAGTCAGCAAGTAAACCTGTGATTTAACAGGTGCAAAACTATCGTTGAGTCCTTTCATGAATCTGATAACATGATCAACCTCTATGAAGTCAATCATCTTGGCACTGATATTACATGCACAATGATGTCCCCAATCACAATGAGGAACATGTTTTAGTATTTCTATTTCATCCCATTTTGCTTTCAACTTTGTA